>CAWUFW010001190.1:0-1200000 GCA_963921515.1 Calotriton arnoldi
CTGGGGTATCTGGCACACACCCATGCTGCGGGTGGGAACAATGTTTGGGCCCCAGGAGTATGTATATGACGTGTGTCACACATACTTAGCCAGCTGCCTACAGTCCAGGGCTCATCCCTCATTCATGTGGGGCTGGACAGTCATGCCTACTCCAGGCCATACAATACACTCTGTACTCCCACTCCCGTGTATCAGCTGACACATTGTGCGCAGTGATTTGACCCCTCAGGTGTCTGCCTCTGTGTCAGTGTGCTGTGGATTAGTCGCCAGGACTGCTGTGGAGTTTCTTGGTAGGGGCTCAGCATGCCACTGGAGATGTGACCATAGGAGACGATACTTGTGTGTCACATAGGTGTCTGATCAGCTGCCCATGCAGACTGGGGCATGTGAATGTGAAGTTCAGGCAGCTGTTCCCCATTCACAGCAGAGTGTGAGGGGCTCAGGTTCAGAGGGTAGTGTCACAGGTCTCCCATATGTCCAATAGGTATGACCTGGACAGATGAGGGTTAAGAGGATGTGTTGTGGGGGATGTACATGTGCACTTGTGCAGCTCCAGGACTTGCATTCCCCATGACCTACTATTGTGACACAGTGCAGAGTGTTGTTGTCTGGCTGCAAAGTCATACATCACTGAGACAGTGATGTATGACTTTGCAGTCATGCCTCCGCCATGGCATGTGTCTACTGATTGGTGAGCCTGCAGGGGAGTGACATGTGCTACATGCACACCATAGTGGCGCTGGCTATCAGGACATGGGTGCATCATGGTGTCTGTCGCTGGTATGCATCACATGCATTTCCTATTTGACTCTGGGCATCCCTTTCATCCGGAAACCTGTACTGACTCAGTGGCAAGAGCTGTGATGTGTGCATGTCCACATGCCACACCGTGTCCTCTGCACTGTCCAACTACTGTGTACTTGGTGCATGTGTCCACACTGGGGTGTTGCAATCCAACAGACACCAGACAGATGGGTGCAAGGCCATGTGGGATGTGAGTGCCATGCTTGGCATCAGACTGACAATTGGCTTCTCCTGTTCAGTTAGGGCACTTTAGCAATGTACAACTAATGATGCCAGGGCTTGCTCTGTGATGTGCTGTGCTCACAGTGGTGTGTGCGTTTTGTGCAGGTGACTGATGTCTGTCTGTTTCCCCATTGTTTGCAGATACATCCACGGCCACGGAAGGGGACAGCTCCACGGACCAGGAGGAGCCAGAGAGCCAGACTGGGTCAGCAGCCGAGGAGTGGTCGGAGGGACCCAGTGGCACGGAGGGCGAGGGGAGCCACACCGAGGAGTCCTCAGCAGCATCCACCTCAGCTGAGGACCAGAGCAACTCGGAGGATGACTCCCTTGTGGAGGCGGGTGTCAGCAGCCACCACACCCCAGCTAGTGTTGCTGTCCCCGCCACCACCAGCACCACCACCGCCCTCCCATCGGCTCCCATTCCCCAGGTCCGTGGAGGCTCCCATGTCCGGGAGCGTGTCTCCTTTGGGCCAGGCACCGCAGCCCCTGCCCCTGTGTCCCCTGCTGCCCTGAGTGAGGAGTCTGTGTACCTCCTTCGCCAGCTCCATGTAGGCCAGACAGCCATGCTGAGTGTCCTCCATGCGCACACCGCACTGTTGACTCAGCTGGTGTCGTTCATGGAGGGCATCTCATCGGGCATGTCTGACCTACAGAGGGGCAATAGGTCCATGGACTCCTCCCTGACGGCAGCAGTGTCCCTCCTCAAACGGTCCCTCACCCCTCCTGCCTCTGCTCCATCCACACTCCCCAGCACCTTACCCATCCCAAGCACACACACACCGGCACAGGCACACACCAGCACACACACATCCAGCACACTGACACACACGCCAATGACAAAACGCACACGCACGCACATTCAGGGGACTGAAGCCAGACTCACAGGGGATGGGGCCCTGGAACACACACACGCATCCACATGCACTGCGCAGTCCTCAGTTCCCTCTCCCTCCAAAGCACCCTCCCTTGCCTCACCTGCAACCCCAAAGTCACAGCAGCTCTTCCTCTGTGACCTCGGCCTCTTCCCCACCGATGAAGCTGCTCCAGCATCCCGGGGAAGAGGAAGCCCACCCACACGGAGCAGAGTGCCCCTCGCCCCCGGACACCCTCCCCCAGGCACAGACGGACTGAGGCCCCCACCCGCAAGTCCCCCGGAGTCCTAAGAGCAAGACCCCGCCACCGCCCTGCAGCTCAGGCACAAGGTCTCCGTCCTCCATCCCTCAGGCCCCCACTGCACAGGTGCCCCCACCACACCCTGCCCCAGGTTCCCCCACCCACAGATATACCATCCCCAAGAGGATCAGGCCTTCTCCCCTGCCACTTGCTCTCCCAGCACCACACCCCCGCTGCGCTTGTCTGTGCCACTGATGTGGTGAGGGTGTCCTCCCCTCTGTCCAACCCACCTTGCCTGTTCCCCATTCTCCTCCCCTGGAGGTAGGCACTGCAGTGGAGTCCACTACCGCCCTGTCTGACTTGGGCACTGCAGTGGCGGACCTGTCCACTCCATCTGCAGGGTCCACTGCAGTTGTGCCGGCACCCACGACATCTGAGTCTTGCCCCCAGTTGTGCCGGCACACACCATGTCAGACACCTCCACTGCAGTTGTCAGTGGCTCTCCAGCACCCACCACCCCTTCCCTGACTCCCCTGGTGAGCCCTGATCCTGTCCCTGCGGTGCCTGGCCTGCCCCCGGTTGCCCCTCCTAGTGGATTGTCCCTGGTTTTGTGCAGGCATGCGTAGGGTGACATATGCCAGTGTCACCCTGTTTGAACTTTGACAATGGACTGGCCATTGGCCTTTGCTCTTTTTTTCTGGACGTCGTTTTCATTCAACACATATGCTGAATAAAGCAACTTTCTTTTCTCTAGTGCTCATGCTTCAGATGTACATGTTGTTGGTGCTGCTAACCATGCCCTTGCTGCAGTGATGGTGATATCTGGTCTCATGATTATGAAGTGTTACTGTGCAGGAACCCATGTGGTCCAGGGGGAATGTGTCCTATCATGTGGTGTATCCATGTCATCCATAGCAGCATCTGAGGGTGTCATGTGTTCAGTATTTGGCAATGGGATTTCCTACTTACATTAGCAATTTCATATCTGTGGCTTCCACCCCTGCACATCTGTTGTGCCTGCCATTGTTGGATTTGTCTACTTCCCTGACCGTGTTGCCATATCCACTGGACATGCAGGTTTGGGCATCAATGGGGAAGGACTCATCCGTGTAGTCAGTGCAACATTGCTATACAAGTGTTTTGGATCTGTGCTGATGATTCCGTTCGCACATCCATGACCAGGCTGATGTGACGGGAGCCCTCATTTGGTGCTAATTGTTGATTGTGTGACCAAGTGCTCAGCTGACATGATGGGGCCCTACTGAGGCAACATATGGCACAGCTTTCCTGACACAGGAGTGGAGTCCCCTCATGGCAGTGTGTACACGTGTGACATTGCCTGCGCCCAAGGTGTGTGTTGTATGTGCATGTCTGTGTGTTCACTTCCATTTATCTGCGCATGCTGTGATCCCTAGTGTTGTACCTGTTTGTGATGCTTGCTGACTTGAGCTATGTTCCCCCAAAGTCTTCTCCCTGTGTTCTCTGTGATGTGGGTGCATGGCACATTACTGGTCATCAGGGTGTCACCCATAGGTGTGTTTGCTGTCAGGGCTGAGTTTGTGTGCAGACGCAGATGGGTCACAGTCAGGTTTCCCCTTGGCACTTGTTGTTTGCCCATGTCATGTGATTTTCAGTTCGTGTTATCTTTAAGTTATTGTGACACGTTGTGTGTGTGACTGCTGGCACTCCTCAGGGTCCGGGCTGCGATGTTGGTTGTTGTCTATGTGTGTTCTTTGTGGGTGACCTTGGCTTCTTCATTGGTGTGTGACTGTGGCTGGGATCCCATTGGTTGGTGTGGTATCGCCGTCATGTCCATGTACAGCGTAGTGTGCAGTGTGTCAGACATTCAGGAGTCTTGTTGAGTGGCCATGTGTGATGTGTTACTGCACCTTGGTTCCCACCCACCACCCTGGAATAGTCATGGGTGCATGTGCAATGTCACCAGTGCATGTGTACTTCACTGCTGCACATTGTTGGAGGTCGAGGGGTGTGGTCTTGAGTGTGTGCAGATGGGAGTTGTTGCCCAGCTAGACCCCTGCCTCCATGTTGGCCTTGGCTTACTGGCCATGCTGATTGATTTGTGCTTGTGTCGGTGTGATGGTAGTTTGTTGCTCAAGACACATGACTGTGGTTCACAGTGTGAACCACATTCAGCTTTGTCATCAGAGTGGGATTTTTATGCAGCCAAGGGTCACCACATTGTGGGGGCCCTGGGGGTGGTGCTGTGGTGTGTCTGTGTCTTGCTGTGTCAGTTGTTGTTCCTACGTGCCTGTGTGACATGTGTGTTTTGTGCTCCCTCTCATCTGACAATGCCTGCTTGCCCACATAGGGGATTTGGATCCATGAGTTACCTTAGTGTGGCAGTGTATGCACATCTGTATGATTGGTATTCAGCTCTCCTCATGTGTTGTGTGGTTGCCTGGGGACACTGGCACCCCCCCTCACCTGCTGTGTATGATGACAGTGTTGGTCTGCCTGTTTGTGTTTGTGCATCTACACCACTGCATTGGCATATCTTGGGTGTGCCATTGGCTGTATGTTGTTTGGTGTGTTTCCCCTGCTGTCCCTGGGACTCCTAGGTCATCGGTCAGCACAGTGATCATGGTTTGTGTGTCCCATTGCTGCCATGGTATGGTATCTGTTCACCTCACATCTGCTGTCTCCACAGGATATCTGCATTTGTGTGCCCATTGGTGCAAATATGTGGTTCCTGATTCTGATGGTCACTTCTGTCATTGTGTCATTGATGAATGTTGACGGTGTCAGCCCCCATGGGTGTTGTTTGTCTGCACATGGCCAAAGCAATGTCTCATTTGCACTGCAGTATTTGGCTCACCCAATTTATGTTGCAATGGGACACATACACTACTTTGCCACAGATGAGTTTTTGGTTCTGTGACCAGGAATGATCCATGCAGTTTGGCAGTTGCAGCTCTTTCTTTGTCAACACTTACCTTTTGGTCACTATGATGATGGGGGTGTAGACCCCATTGCCACAATGGTCAAAATGTGCTTCAGCTATGGACCCCACACTTGCCTTTTGGTCACTGTGATGATGGGGGTTTAGACCCCATTGCCACAATGGTCAAAATGTGCTTCAGCTATGGACCCCACACTTGCCTTTTGGTCACTGTGATGATGGGGGTTTAGACCCCATTGCCACAATGGTCAAAATGTGCTTCAGCTATGGACCCCACACTTGCCTTTTGGTCACTGTGATGATGGGGTTTAGACCCCATTGCCACAATGGTCAAAATGTGCTTCAGCTATGGACCCCACACTTGCCTTTTGGTCACTGTGATGATGGGGGTTTAGACCCCATTGCCACAATGGTCAAAATGTGCTTCAGCTATGGACCCCACACTTACCTTTTGGTCACTGTGATGATGGGGGTTTAGGCCCCATTGCCACAATGGTCATGGGCTGCTTGCATTGTGGGTGCCACACACATATATGTGTGGCACATGTGCTAGGGGGTCACATTGTATGTTCAAAGTCATGTTCGGTGTTGTAGGCATTTGACACAGCCTACACACGCTTGTCATGGTGGTGGGGGGATGTCTTTATCTTGCATTCCCTAGGTTGTGGTGTGCTGGTTGTGTCATGCATTGTCCATCCTATGAGTGGGGGTGGTAGTAGTGGTAGGCATCCAGCCCCCTGGGTGAGGGTGGTAGTCGTGGTAGGCATCCAGCCCCCTGGCTGAGGGTGGTAGTAGTGGTAGGCATCCTGCCCCCCTGGGTGAGGGTGGTAGTGGTGGTAGGCATCCAGCCCCCTGGGTGAGGGTGGTAGTAGTGGTAGGCATCCAGCCCCCTGGCTAAGGGTGGTAGCAGTGGTAGGCATCCAGCCCCCTGGCTAAGGGTGGTAGTAGTGGTAGGCATCCAGCCCCCTGGCTAAGGGTGGTAGTAGTGGTAGGCATCCTGCCCCCTGGGTGAGGGTGGTAGTGGTGGTAGGCATCCAGCCCCCTGGGTGAGGGTGGTAGTAGTGGTAGGCATCCAGCCCCCTGGCTAAGGGTGGTAGTAGTGGTAGGCATCCTGCCCCCTGGGTGAGGGTGGTAGTGGTGGTAGGCATCCAGCCCCCTGGGTGAGGGTGGTAGTAGTGGTAGGCATCCAGCCCCCTGGCTAAGGGTGGTAGTAGTGGTAGGCATCCAGCCCCCTGGCTAAGGGTGGTAGTAGTGGTAGGCATCCAGCCCCCTGGCTAAGGGTGGTAGTAGTGGTAGGCATCCTGCCCCCCTGGGTGAGGGTGGTAGTAGTGGTAGGCATCCAGCCCCCCTGGCTAAGGGTGGTAGTAGTGGTAGGCATCCTGCCCCCCTGGGTGAGGGTGGTAGTGGTGGTAGGCATCCAGCCCCCTGGGTGAGGGTGGTAGTAGTGGTAGGCATCCAGCCCCCTGGCTAAGGGTGGTAGTAGTGGTAGGCATCCTGCCCCCCTGGGTGAGGGTGGTAGTGGTGGTAGGCATCCAGCCCCCTGGGTGAGGGTGGTAGTAGTGGTAGGCATCCAGCCCCTGGCTAAGGGTGGTAGTAGTGGTAGGCATCCAGCCCCCTGGGTGAGGGTGGTAATAGTGGTAGGCATCCAGCCCCCCTGGGTGAGGGTGGTAGTAGTGGTAGGCATCCTGCCCCCTGGGTGAGGGTGGTAGGGGTGGTAGGCATCCAGCCCCCCTGGGTGAGGGTGGTAGTAGTGGTAGGCATCCAGCCCCCTGGCTAAGGGTGGTAGTAGTGGTAGGCATCCAGCCCCCTGGCTAAGGGTGGTAGTAGTGGTAGGCATCCAGCCCCCTGGGTGAGGGTGGTAGTAGTGGTAGGCATCCAGCCCCCTGGCTAAGGGTGGTAGTAGTGGTAGGCATCCAGCCCCCTGGCTAAGGGTGGTAGTAGTGGTAGGCATCCAGCCCCCCTGGGTGAGCGTGGTAGTAGTGGTAGGCATCCAGCCCCCTGGCTAAGGGTGGTAGTAGTGGTAGGCATCCAGCCCCCTGGCTAAGGGTGGTAGTAGTGGTAGGCATCCAGCCCCCTGGGTAGGGGTGGTGGTGCGCATTCAGGCTCCTGTGTGCATATGTGGCATTGGTGATGGGCATCCCGCCCCTATGGTGCTGCTGTTGCTGGTGTAAGTATATTCAGCATCCCCGTGTGTGTGTGTGATGTGTCGTGTACGTGTTGTATGTGTTTTGTGGTTGGTGTCTGGCTTACCTTCTGCGCCGTACCCGTCCGTGCCTGTTCCGGTAGTAAATGTAGAATATTGGTATGATCGGGACGAAGGGATTCATGGTTGGTTCGTGTCGTTCGTCCTTCTCGTTGCTTGGCGTCGTCCTCGTCGCTTCGCCTCGTCCTCGTCGCCTCGCGTCGTCCTCGTCGGTGCCGTGTTCGTCTCGGAGCCGTGGATCGTGTTGTGGCGCCAATCGGAGCTTATGTGCGCCTCTCCGGATGCTTTGACGTGCCGTGCGTAGCGACGGGTTCGGAGCGTACGGAAAGCGCATCGTACTTGTCCGGCCGGACGGGGCTGCATTTTTCTTTCCGTGCGACTCGATTCGGCGTTTCCGGATTCGCCTCGGTCGGAGAACAGGACCTGGTTTGGGTGAGTACGGCTCGGCCGGATTTTTTGCTGTTGTGCGCATCGTACTTGCTCGTTCGGTGTGCTGTACGGATCGGTCGGGAAACAGGCTTTCGCATGGCTTTTTTCCCGACCGAATGGTATTGGGTGCGCCTCCGACCGAGATCGGAATCGGCCCCTGTGTGTTTCTTTAAAGTTTAAATATGTATTTTATATATGCCAAGGTGTATTGAAGAATGAGTGGGTGTATAAGTGTCTGGATGGAGGATTAAGTAGGTGCGTGACTGACTGTTTAAGTGAGTGATTACATGTGTCTTACTGAATGCATGGGTTAGTGACTAAACTGTGTGAATGTCTGTATCTGTCTGTCTGTTGTTGTATAAGCTGCTGCATGGGTTGGTCAGTAGCTACATGAGTGTCTATATGGGTTATCGATTGGTTGCCTGGGTATTTGTATGGGTGCCTGAGTGTGTGTGTGGGTGGGAGGTGTGTGACTCTGTGCATAGATGTTTGAGTGGTTGATTCACTGGGTGTATGGGTTCAAGAGTGCATGTGGAAACAGCTGTATGGGTGGGTAAGTGTGTGTATGGGTGTGTTGGTGAGTGAATGGATGTCTCCGTTTCACATGTCCAAGTAACTACATATGTAAAAAGCAGTGTATGTGAGAGTTGGAGTATATAAATGACTATACGTGAGAGTCAGTGATTGTGAGAGTGGCTGTATGGATGAGTGTGTACTTGTATCAGTGATTGTATAAGAGAGTAAGTATGCATTTGTTTCTGTTTGAATAAGTGATGTGGTGTGTGCATAACTGTATAGGTCTGTAAATGGAAGTGTGATTGATTCTTTGCATGACTGACTAGGTGTGTGAGTAACTCTGGATGAGTGGTAGTGTATGAGTGTCTGTATAGGTGTATGAGTGCATATTATTGTGTTGTATTGATGAGTGACTGCATGTATGAGTGATTGTATGGGTGAATGAGTGGATGTGTGTGTAGACCTAGGAATCAGTGAGTGCTTATGTAGTAACTGGTATTGGTGTGTCGATGGTTTCGAAAATGGTAGTCTGTATTTTACAGTGGGTGTATCAAAGGTTATATTAGAGTGTGAGGAGGTGCATCAGATTTTCACATGGATGATGTCATCAGTGATGTCATTTGAGATGTCATCAGTGATGTTATCAGTGATGTCACTGATCATGTCATGAATGATGTAATATGTGACGTCATCAGCAGTGCATTGCGGGGGCACGAGTTATAGTTAGCTGAACTAACTATAACGGGGGAATTTCTATGGTTTTGTAAGAGTCAAATGTCCAACTACCTATAACTGTCCCTAAAACCTATGGTTTTTTCAGTGAATATATATATATTCATAGGTAACTCACGCCCCGCAATGCACTGCTGATGACGTCACATATTACATCACTCATGACATGGTCAGTGACATCACTGATGACATCACTGATGACATCTCAAATGACATCACTGATGACATCATCCAGTGACTGTGTGTTTCTGTAAAGTTTAAATATGTTTAATATATATAGGGAAAGGCGTATTGAAGAATGAGTGGGTGTATAAGTGTCTGAATGGATGATTTAGTACGTGAGTGACTGACTCTACAAGTGAGTGATTAAATGTATCTTACTGAATGCATGGCTTAGTGACTAAACTGTGTGAATGTCTGTATCCGTCTGTCTGTTGGTTTGTAAGCGGCTGCATGAGCTTTCTGAATAGCTACATGAGTGTCTACATGGGTTATTGATTGATTGTCTGAGTATCTGTATGGGTGCCTGAGTGTTTGTGTGGGTGGGGTGTGTGTGACTCTGTGCATAGATGTGTGAGTTGGTGATTCACTGGGTGCATGGTTTCAAGAGTGCATCTGTGATCAATCAATCAATCAATCACGGCATTTATAGAGCGCGCTACTCACCCGGGAGGGTCTCAAGGCGCTGGGGGAGGGGGTAAGTTACTGCTCGAACAGCCAGGTCTTGAGCTGCTTCCTGAAGGCGAGATGGTCCTGGGTTCGCCGAAGGTGAGTGGGGAGGGAGTTCCAGGTCTTGGCCGCCAGGTAGGAGAAGGATCTTCCTCCGGCGGTGGTTCTGCGGATGCGTGGTACGGTGGCGAGGGCGTGGCTGGTTGATCGTAGCTGGCGTGTGGGCGTGTAGAAGGACATGCGGTCGTTGAGGTACTTTGGGCCCAGGTCGTGGAGGGCCTTGTGTGCGTGGGTGAGGAGTCTGAACGTGATTCTCTTGCTGACGGGGAGCCAGTGCAGGTCTTTCAGGTGTACGGTGATGTGGCTGTGTCGGGGGATGTCCAGGATGAGTCGTGCGGAGGCGTTCTGGATGCGCTGGAGTCTCTTTTGAAGTTTGGCTGTGGTTCCGGCGTAGAGGGTGTTCCCATAGTCCAGTCGGCTGGTGACGAGTGCCTGGGTGACGGTCTTCCTGGTTTCAGTGGGGATCCATCTGAAGATCTTGCGGAGCATGCGCAGGGTGTTGAAGCATGAAGATGAGACGGCGTTGACTTGTCTGGTCATCGATAGGGAGGAGTCCAGGATGAAGCCCAGGTTGCGTGCGTGGTCCGTTGGCTTGGGTGTGGTGCCCAGGGCCGGGGGCCACCAGGAGTCGTCCCAGGCGGAGGGTGATGAGCCCAGGATGAGGACTTCCGTCTTGTCTGAGTTCAGTTTAAGGCGGCTGTTCCTCATCCAGTCGGCGACGTCTCTCATCCCGTCGTGCAGGTTGGCTCTGGCGGTGGTGGGGTCGTTGGTGAGGGAGAGGATCAGCTGGGTGTCGTCGGCGTAGGAGATGATGTTGAGGTTGTGTCGGCGTGCGATGGCTGCGAGGGGGCTCATGTAGACGTTGAAGAGGGTCGGGCTGAGTGAGGATCCTTGTGGAACGCCGCAGATGACTTCGGTGGCTTCGGATCTGAACGGGGAGAGGCGGACTCTCTGGGTTCTTCCGGCGAGGAACGAGATGATCCATTCCAGTGCTTTCTCTCGGATTCCGATGTTGCTGAGGCGCTTCACTAGGGTGCGGTGGCAGACGGTGTCGAACGCCGCGGAGAGGTCCAGGAGGATGAGGGCAGCTGTTTCCCCGTTGTCGGTTAGGGTTCTGATGTCGTCGGTGGCTGCGATAAGGGCGGTCTCGGTGCTGTGGTTGGCCCGAAACCCGGACTGCGAGGGGTCGAGGGATCCATTCGTCTCGAGGAAGGCGGCAAGCTGTCTGTTGACGGTCTTCTCGATGACTTTGGCCGGAAACGGAAGGAGCGAGATGGGGCGGTAGTTCTTGAGGTCGGTGGGGTCCGCCGTTGGTTTCTTCAGGAGGGCGGTAAGCTCGGCGTGCTTCCAGCTCTCCGGGAAGGTGGCGGTGTGGAAGGAGGAGTTGATGATGTCCCGGAGATGGGGTGCGATGGTGGCGTCGGCTTTGTTGAAGACGTGGTGTGGGCAGGGGTCGGTTGGTGATCCGGAGTGGATGGAGTTCATCGTGCGGGTGGTGTCTTCGGTGTTGATCGGGGTCCAGTTGCAGAGGGTGGTGGTGGCGGGCATTGGTTCGGCGGTAGGGTGCGTTGTTTGTGCGTCGAAGCTGTTGTGTATGTCGGTGATCTTGCGGTGGAAGAACGCGGAGAGTGAGTTGCAGAGGTCTTGCGAGGGGGTGATGTCGTTGTTTCCGGCGCTGGGGTTGGAGAACTCTTTGACGATGCTGAAAAGTTCCTTGCTGTCATGGGCGTTGTTGTCCAGTCGTTCTTTGAGTGCCGACTTCTTGGTGGCACGGATCAGCTGGTGGTGTTTGCGGGTGGCGTGCTTGAGGGCGGTCCTGTTGTCTGTGGTCTGGTCGAGTCGCCAGGTTTTCTCGAGAGTGCGGCAGTTCTTCTTGGATTCCTTGAGTTCGTTGGTGAACCAAGGGGTTTTCTTGCTTCCGGGTCTGCTGGGAGGGTTTTTAGTGGTGCGAGGTCGTCGGCGCAGGCGGTCAGCCACTTGGCGAGGTTGCTGGCTGCTTCGTTTGGGTCCGTTGTGTCGGTGGGTGTGTTCTGGCTGAGGGAGGCGGTGAGCTGCTCGGCGGTGATCTTGCTCCAGCTCCGGCGGGGAGCCTGTTGCGGGTGGTGGTGGGTCGCAGTCTTTCTGAAGCTGAAGTGGACGCAGCTGTGGTCGGTCCAGTGGAGTCCGGTGGCGTGGCTGAAGGAGATGTGCTTGCTGGACGAGAAGACGGGGTCAAGCGTGTGGCCGGCGTAGTGGGTGGGCGTGTTCACCAGTTGCTTGAGTCCGAGGTTGGCGAGGTTGTCCAGCAGGGCGGTGGTGTTTCTGTCGTTGTTGTTCTCCAGGTGGAAGTTGAGGTCCCCTAGGAGGATGTAGTCGGCGGAGGGCATGGCGTGCGGGCTGATGAAGTCTGCGATGTCTTCGCTGAATAGTGTGCGTGGTCCCGGGGGTCTGTAGATGAGGGTGCCTCGGAGGGTGGTCTTGGGGTCCGTGTGTATCTGGAAGTGTAGGTGTTCGGCGGCGGTGAAGGTCTCGTCGGAGTTAGTCGAGATGGACTGTATGGGTGGGTGAGTGTGTGTATGGGTGTGTTAGTGATTGAATGTATATCTCAGTGGTACATGTGTGAGTAACTACATATGTGAAAGGCAGTATATATGTGTGTTGGAGTATATAAATGGCTATAAGTGAGAGTGTGTGATTGTGAGAGTGGCTGTATGGATGAGTGTGTACTTGTATCAGTGATTGTATAAGAGTGTAAGAATGTGCTAGTATTTGTATGAGTAAGTGAGCTGGTGTGTGTATAACTGTATAGGTGAGTAAATGGGTGTGTGATTAAGTTTTTGCATGACTGACTAGGTGTGTGAGTACCTCTATGGATGAGTGGCGGTGTGTGAGTGTTTATATAGGTGTATGAGTGCATATGATAGTCCTGTACTGAGTGACTAAGTATGAGTGACTGTACGGGTGAGTGAGTGGATGTGTGTGTAGACCTAAGAATCAGTGAGTGGGTATGTAGTTTTTGGTGTTGGAGTGTCTATGGTTTTGAGAATGGCAGTCTGTAATTTAGAGTGGGTGTATCAAAAGTTATATTAGGGTGTGAGAAGATGCATGAAATTATCACATGGATGATGTCATCAGTGATGTCATTTGAGATGTCATCAGTGATGTCATCAGTGATGTCACTGACCATGTCATGAGTGATGTAATATGTGACGTCATCAGCAGTGCATTGCGGGCGCGAGTTATAGTTAGCTGAACTAACTATAACGGGGAATTTCTATGGTTTTGTACGAGTGAAATGTCCAACTAACTATAACTGTCCCTAAAACCTATGGTTTTTTCAGTGAATTTCAAAGGTTTTTTAAATGCTAATTTCTAACTATAACGTGTCTGAAACCTATGGTTTTTTCAGTGAATTTCAAAGGTTTTTTAAATGCTAATTTCTAACTATAACGTGCCTGAAACCTATGATTTTTAAGTGAATTTCAAAGGTTTTTTAAATGCTAGTTTCTAACTATGCCTACAGAGGTAGGACATGTGAAGAAAGAAGAAAAAACGCACAGAAAGAAGCAAAAGATGTGCAGAAAGAACCAACAGAGGAGCAGAAAGAGGCCTTGTTGCAAAATCATCCTGTGCCCACAACTTTTCAGACGGGTACTGGTGGTAACTGACTCTGACTAACCAGAGCCAGTGCTAAGCTAAAAGACACTTAGAATACAGTGAAAACACCTACATACACTAGAGAACACTATGCGTTGGGGTACCCCTGTGATTAGCATGACCTCCTCTGCAAGTCCCTAGTACATAATAGGGCAGGGGGATTAAAACTACCTCTTAAAACGAGCTACAGGGCGCGTTTGCAGAGAGGTGAAGGGAGGGGGGGCGTGAGGTGACATGTGTGCAAACGCACCCCGTGGCGCATTTTAAGTTGCGGGATTAAGTCCCCTTGAATTCTGAGGGTCCCTGGGGCCCAACTAGCCCCCCAGGTACCTACAGTTAGGACCACAGAGCTGAGTTGCAGAGAGGCGTTCCGAGGCCACGCACCTTTTTTCACCTCTCTGCAACGCAACTCTGTTGTGCTTACTGAAGGTACCTGGTGGGCTAGTTGGCCCCCAGGGTCCCTCAGGATTCAAAGGGAATTAATTCCCCAACTTAAAACGCACCACAGGGCGTATATGCGCACATGTCACCTGAGGCCCCGCCCCTCCCTTCACCACTGTGCAAACGCGCCCCGTGGTGCGTTTTAAGTTGGGGGATTAGGTCACCTTGAATCCTGAGGGTCCCTGGGGCCCAACTAGCCCACTAGGTACTTCCAGTAAGCACCACAGGCCTGCGTTGCAACGCCTGTAACAAATTGTGCAGTTGTGTTTAGGTAGTGAAGAGGGTCGTGCTGGGGGTAGTGTTTTAGGGTTTAGGGTAGTGCAGTGGTGTTTGTGTAGTGTAGGGGGTCATGCTGGGGGTAGATTTAGGGTTTAGGGTAGTGCAGTGGTGTTTGGGTAGTGTAGGGAGTCGTGCTGGGGGTGTGTTTATGGGTTTAGGGCAGTGCAGTGGTGTTTGGGTAGTGTAGGGGGTCGTGCTGGGGGTAGTGTTTTAGGATTTAGGGTAGTGCAGTGGTGTTTGGGTAGTGTAGGGGGTCGTGCTGGGGGTAGTGATTTAGGGTAGTGCAGTGGTGTTTGGGTAGTGTAGGGGGTACTGCTGGGGGTAGTGTTTTAGGGTTTAGGTTAGTGCAGTGGTGTTTGGGTAGTGTAGGGGTACTGCTGGGGCTAGTGTTTTAGGGTTTAGGGTAGTGCAGTGGTGTTTGTGTAGTGTAGGGGGTAGTGTTTTAGGGTTTAGGGTAGTGCAGTGGTGTTTGTGTAGTGTAGGAGGTCGTGTTTTAGGGTTTAGGGTAGTGCAGTGGTCTTTGGGTAGTGTAGGGAGTCATGCGGGGGTAGTGTTTTAGGGTTTAGGGTAGTGTAGGGGGTCATGCGGGGGGTAGTGTTTTAGGGATTAGGGTAGTGCATTGGTGTTTGGGTAGTGTAGGGGGTCATGCGGGGGGTAGTGTTTAGGGTTTAGGGCAGAGCAGTGGTGTTTGGGTAGTGTAGGGGGTCGTGCTGGGGGGAGTGTTTGAGGGTTTAGGGTAGTGCAGTGGTGTTCGGGTAGTGTAGGGGGTCGTGCTGGGGTAGTGTTCTAGGGTTTAGGGCAGTACAGTGGTGTTTGGGCAGTGTAGGGGGTAATGCTGGGGGTGGTGTTTTAGGGTTTAGGGCAGTGCAGTGGTGTTCGGGCAGTGTAGGGGGTCGTGCTGGGGGTGGTGTTTCAGGGTTTAGGGCAGTGCAGTGGTGTTCGGGCAGTGTAGGGGGTGGTGTTTCAGGGTTTAGGGCAGTGCAGTGGTGTTCGGGCAGTGTAGGGGGTCTTGCTGGGGCTGGTGTTTCAGAGTCTTGGGCAGTGCAGTGGTGTTCGGGCAGTGTAGGGGGTCTTGCTGGGGCTGGTGTTTCAGGGTTTAGGGCAGTGCAGTGGTGTTCGGGCAGTGTAGGGGGTCGTGCTGGGGGTGGTGTTTCAGGGTTTAGGGCAGTGCAGTGGTGTTTGGGCAGTGTAGGGGGTCATGCTGGGGCTAGTGTTTCAGGATTTAGGGCAGAGCAATGGTGTTCAGGCAGTGTAGGGGGTTTTGCTGGAGGTGGTGTTTCAGGGTTTAGGGCAGTGCAGTGGTGTTCGTGCAGTGTAGGGGGTGGTGTTTCAGGGTTTAGGGCAGTGGTGTTCAGGCAGTGTAGGGGTTCTTGCTGGGGTTGATGTTTCAGGGTTTAGGGCAGTGCAGTGGTGTTCGGGCAGTGTAGGGGGTCGTGCTGGGGGTGGTGTTTCAGGGTTTAGGGCAGTGCAGTGGTGTTCCGGCAGTGTAGGAGGTCGTGCATGGGGTGGTGTTTCAGGATTTAGGGCAGTGCAGTGGTGTTCGGGCAGTGTAGGGGTCGTGCTGGGGGTGGTGTTTCAGGGTTTAGGGCAGTGCAGTGGTGTTCGGGCAGTGTAGGGTGTCGTGCTGAGGGGTGGTGTTTCAGGGTTTAGGGCAGTGCAGTGGTGTTCGGGCAGTGTAGGGGTCGTGCAGGGGGTGGTGTTTCAGGGTTTAGGGCAGTGCAGTGGTGTTTGGGCAGTGTAGGGGTCGTGCAGGGGGTGGTGTTTCAGGGTTTAGGGCAGTGCAGTGGTGTTCGGCCAGTGTAGGTGGTCTTGCTGGGGGTGGTGTTTCAGGCTTTAGTGCAGTGGTGTTCGGGCAGTGTAGGGGTCTTGCTGGGGGTGGTGTTTCAGGGTTTAGGGCTGTGCAGTGGTGTTCGGGCAGTGTAGGGGGTTTTGCTGGGGCGGGTGTTTCAGGGTTTAGGGCAGTGCAGTGGTTTTCGGGCAGTGTAGGCGGTCGTGCTGGGGCTGGTGTTTCAGGGTTTAGGGCAGTGCAGTGGTGTTCGGGCAGTGTACGGGGTCGTGCTGGGGCTGGTGTTTCCGGGTTTAGGGCCGTGCAGTGGTGTTCGGGCAGTGTAGGGGGTCGTGCTGGGGGTGGTGTTTCAGGGTTTAGGGCAGTGCAGTGGTGTTCGGGCAGTGTAGGTGGTCGTGCTGGGGCTGGTGTTTCAGGGTTTAGGGCAGTGCAGTGGTGTTCGGGCAGTGTAGGGGTCGTGCTGGGGGTGGTGTTTCATGGTTTAGGGCAGTGCAGTGGTGTTCGGGCAGTGTAGGGGGTCGTGCTGGGGGTGGTGTTTCAGGGTTTAGGGCAGTGCAGTGGTGTTCGGGCAGTGTAGGGGGTCATGCTGGGGGTGGTGTTTCAGGGTTTAGGGCAGTGCAGTGGTGTACGGGCAGTGTAGGGGGTCTTGCTGGGGGTGGTGTTTCAGGGTTTAGGGCAGTGGTGTTCGGGCAGTGTAGGGGGTCTTGCTGGGGGTAGTGTTTCGGGGCTTAGGGCAGTGCATTGGTGTTCGTGCAGTATAGGGGGTCGTGCTAGGGGTGGTGTTTCAGGGTTTAGGGCAGTGCAGTAGTGTTCGGGCAGTGTAGGGGATCGTGCAGGGGTGGTGTTTCAGGGTTTAGGGCAGTGCAGTGGTGTTCGGGCAGTGTACGGGGTCGTGCTGGGGGTGGTGTTTCAGGGTTTAGGGCAGTGCAGTGGTGTTCGGGCAGTGTAGGGGGTCGTGCAGGGGGTGGTGTTTCAGGGTTTAGGGCAGTGCAGTGGTGTTCGGGCAGTGTAGGGGTCGTGCTGGGGCTGGTGTTTCAGGGTTTAGGGCAGTGCAGTGGTGTTCGGGCAGTGTAGGGGTCTTGCTGGGGGTGTTGTTTCAGGGTTTAGGGCAGTGGTGTTCGGGCAGTGTAGGGGTCTTGCTGGGGGTGGTGTTTCAAGGTTTAGGGCAGTGCAGTGGTGTTCGGGCAGTGTAGGGGGTCTTGCTGGGGTTAGTGTTTCAGGGTTTAGGGCAGTGCAGTGGTGTTCGTGCAGTGTAGGGGGTCGCGTTGGGGATGGTGTTTCAGGGTTTAGGGCAGTGCAGTAGTGTTCGGGCAGTGTAGGGGTCGTGCAGGGGGTGGTGTTTCAGGGTTTAGGGCAGTGCAGTGGTGTTCGGGCAGTGTAGGGGTCGTGCTGGGGGTGGTGTTTCAGGGTTTAGGGCAGTGCAGTGGTGTTCGGGCAGTGTAGGGGGTCGTGCTGGGGGTGGTGTTTCAGGGTTTAGGGCAGTGGTGTTCGGGCACTGTAGGGGTCTTGCTGGGGGTGATGTTTCAGGGTTTAGGGCAGTGCAGTGGTGTTCGGGCAGTGTAGGAGGTCTTGCTGGGGGTAGTGTTTCAGGGTTTAGGGCAGTGCAGTGGTGTTCGGGCAGTGTAGGGGTCATGCTGGGGGTGGTGTTTCAGGGTTTAGGGCAGTGCAGTGGTGTTCGGGCAGTGTAGGGGGTCGTGAAGGGGTGTTGTTTCAGGGTTTAGGGCAGTGCAGTGGTGTTCGGGCAGTGTAGGGGGTCGTGCTAGGGTATGTGTTTCTGGGTTTAGGGCAGTGCAGTGGTGTTTGGGCAGTGTAGGGGGTCGTGCTGGGGGTAGTGTTTTAGGGTTTAGGGTAGTGCAGTGGTGCTTGTGTAGTGTAGGGGTCGTGCTGGGGGTAGTGTTTTAGGGTTTAGGGTAGTGCAGTGGTGTTTGTGTAGTGTAGGGGGTCATGTTTTAGGGTAGTGCAGTGGTGTTTGGGTAGTGTAGGGGTCGTGCTGGGGGTAGTGTTTTAGGATTTAGGTTAGTGCAGTGGTGTTGGGGTAGTGTTTTAGGGTTTAGGGTAGTGCAGTGGTGTTTGTGTACTGTAGGGGGTCATGCTGGGGGTAGTGTTTTAGGGTTTAGGATAGTGCAGTGGTGCTTGTGTAGTGTAGGGGGTCGTGCTGGGGTAGTGTTTTAGGGTTTAGGGTAGTGCAGTGGTGTTTTTGTAGTGTAGGGGGTCATGTTTTAAGATGCAACGCTCCAATACCTGACCAGTCTGCAATACATAAAACTGCAAAAAAACTAAAAATAAAAAGTGTTTTGCACACTTTTGTCATTGGGCTATATGTGGGCTACATCTGGGTAATATGTGTGCTACATTTGGGCTCTTTTTCACTGGTGGCCATCTTGGAAGACTTCTTTGTTATGAAGTTTCCTAATTTCCTCATTTACTGCAGTCTCCTCAGTAGGAAATGCTTTCAGATTTTTACTTTGATTCCATCAAGAAGGCATTCAGATGTGTCACACATTTGCCATAAATTCAGAATGTTATTACTCTAGTTGTTCATTAGATCACTGTAGTAAAGCTACTGCTCACCAAGGAGTTAACTGGAAGTCTACTGCTGGTATTGAAAGTGATTGTTTCAGTCTGCATGTCAGAATTTTCTAATGAAATAGAAGAGGATTTGAGATCTCACTTAAAACATGCACTAAATTTTCTTTTTGCAGCACTAACCATAATTTCTATGGCAAAATGAACCCCCTCATTTTGTTCCTTTTTAAATTAAATGTTTTAAGTGTTACCAGTTTATTCCAATCAAGATGGCTTCAGATGTGCCATACTTTTGTCATAAGTAAGGCTGTTAGCACTCTAGTTGTTCTTTAGAACACTCTGGGAAGCTGCAGTAGAACACAAAGGCATCAACTGACAGGCTGCTCCTGTTGAAATATAACAGGAAGATATTTGAGATCACACTTGAAACATGTCCTAATTTTTCTTTCTACAACACTAACCATAATTTCTATGACATAATGAACCCCATCATTTTGTTCCTTTTTAAATTAAATGTTTTAAGTGTTACCAGTTTATTCCAATCAAGATGGCTTCAGGTGTGCCATACTTTTGTCATAAGTAAGACTGTTAGCGCTCTAGTTGTTCTTTAGAACACTCTGGGAAGCTGCAGTAGAACACAAAGGCATCAACTGACAGGCTGCTCCTGTTGAAATATAACAGGAAGATATTTGAGATCACACTTGAAACATGTCCTAATTTTTCTTTCCAGAGCACTAACCATAATTTCTATGACAAGATGAACCCCATCATTTTGTTCCTTTTTAAATTAAATGTTTTAAGTGTTACCAGTTTATTCCAATCAAGATGGCTTCAGGTGTGCCATACTTTTGTCATAAGTAAGGCTGTTAGCACTCTAGTTGTTCTTTAGAACACTCTGGGAAGCTGCAGTAGAACACAAAGGAATCAACTGACAGTCTCTGCCCTTGTTGGATGTACATGTTTTACTGAGAATGTCAGACTTCATTCTCACATGACTGAGAAAGATAATGTGAATTTACAGAAAATATGCTCTCATTTTAGCTTCTGGGGCACCTTCCAAAACTGTATGGGACAAGCATGTGAAAATAGTTTTCTCTCAAACATGATTCATGATATCCCAGCAGAAGGTTTTTCACAGGGTAAAATCACCTTAGAACACACCACAATTCCTGAAATTAGTATGGTACCATCAACAAATGAATTCTAATGTAACTAAAGTCTGTTATCACCCTTTATAGTTCTCCTTTTGGTAACCCTCAAAATCTTCGATTCACTACAATGCATTTCAATGGGGTACTATCATTTATATTGGTCCCAAGATGGCTGTCAGCAATTCCAGGATGAAGTGCTGACAGCCAATCAGATCTCACGATGACATGTGTGGTTAGGCTCCGCCCAGATATATATGTGTTTTTACTTTTGATTTTCTCAGCAACTACTGAACGGATTTACACCATTTAACAAAAGGGTTCTTTTTGAACCAAGAACTACCTCTTTGCCAAATTTGGTGTAATTCCGTTCAGCAGTTCGGGCTGTAGCCTTGCATAAAGTTTCCTATGGGAAATTGATTTTTGACTCTTATTTTTTAATTTCTCCGCAACTACTGAACGGATTTACACCATTTAACAAAAGGGTTCTTTCTGAACCAAGAACTACCTCTTTGCCAAATTTGGTGTAATTCCGTTCAGCAGTTCAGGCTGTAGCCGTGTCTAAAGTTTCCTATGGGAAAATGAATGGGGAAAACACGTTTTGGGACCCCCTTTTTTCTCGGCCCCCGCTTGACGAATCACCCTGAGACTTTCAGGGTAGGAGCGGACCGGAGCGGGCCATAAAGTTTGAAAATTTCGCGAAGATTCGTCAACCGACGCAAGAGTTATTTCAAATAGAATGTCGCGGATTTCCTATGGAAAATAGGTCCTAACTATAACTATCTACTGGTGACCGCCAGTAGATAATATATATATATATGTATATATATATATATATATATATATATATATATATATATATATATAAAAAGAGTAAATTAACAACTGTAACCCACAAAAAATCATCATAGATTTTAAATAGACATTGATTTTTACCATACTTAAAATCTATCCACACACTGTTACTCAGAGGTGCTGCTAAACATTTAACCAGAGCATAGAGAGGCACCTACAAAAGCTCACCATGAGCAAAGAATAAGCAACTAATCTAGAAATGTACCCCAAAAAAAGATGCTAATAGCTTTAGAATACCTCCGGTAACAGATGTCACTAAACATTATGATATGCTAATTGAAACCTTCTATTGCGAACAACATGAAATAAAACTAGCTCCCTTGATGGATAACTTTGAGGATGCTTGATTTGGTCACCTGCATCAATCAGGCCACAGAGGTAAGGATGGAACAATTTCTAACCAAAAATCTCCAGACAAACAAAACAAATGCATGAACTGCTAGCATTCAATGTAATACGCTTTACTAATATCCCAGGCCTACCATATCTAGATGCAATAGCAAGGAACCTTCTTTAAAATAAACACACAAAACAACAACACCATTTAACCTACCTAAACACATTCATAATTTAACATTTATTTCCAAATAATATTAAAGCAAATTTAAGCTACTGATCTAAGTAAAAAAAATCACAAAACAAAATTCAGATTAAGAATTAAGGGGCATATTATCAACGGCCATCGATAATTATCGCTGGCCGTGCTGAGCGCCGAATTCCCTAACGCAGGCTATCTCTGGTATTTATCGCCCTGGTAGCGCGTTATTAACAACGCGTTTCCACAGGGCGATAAGAATTCCAGAGATAGCGAGGTTATCGCCGCTTTGCAGGGAACATCGCTGGTTTTCCAGCGATGTTCCCTGCAAACAGCGATAACCTTGCTGATACGACCCTGTGGTCGTATCAGCATAATCCATCCCTTATGTCTAACATAGGTAAGTCAGGATTTTAGCAGACGTTAGATTTTGGCGAAACGGCCGTTTTCGCCAAAATCTAACGTCTGCTAAAATCTATGGGCTGCCTTGTTAATATCGCGATGTGAACATCAGCGATATTTTCAAGGCAGTCCATCCGGGTACGCCCAGTGACGCCCACTTTGCATCTCATTAGAGATGCAAAGGGAGCGTCGAGAAAAGGGTGCTAACATGCGATTATGCATGTTAGCACCCTCTTGTTGATAGGGCGATAGTTTTATCTCCGTTTTTCTGGCTTTTAAAGCCAGAAAAACGGAGATAAAGCCCTTGTAGATATGCCCCTAACATTTTTCTAATGTAAAACAGCTAACATTATTTTAATTAAACATGTTTACACCACCTGTAACAATCTGCTGAAACGAGAAGAAATCATACATAAACAAAAACAAAACATAAGATCAAAACAATTAAAATTGTCCAGCCAATAAAATAAAAAGTAAAAAGATAACACTTGCAAAAATACAATCACAAAATATATTGATGACAAAGGTCACAAAGAAAAATACAAAAATAAACCAGAGAAATAGAAACCCCAACTTGAGTCCAATAAACCAAGGAATTCATCCAAAATATGAAAGTTAGGAAAAGTAAATAAACGCTCCAGGAAGACCAAACAAATCAAGGAAAAAGTAAACAAATATGTCATTAACAAATAGCCTTATGCTTTACTCTTGAAAAAATAAAGCATCAGGTTTCAAAATAAAATGTAACGTCTGAAAATAAAAAATGTAAAGAAAGAAATATAAATCCACCAAACCCCAGTGTAAAAAAGACCAGTAAATAATCATGACAATCATTGTTAAACAAATAGAACACACATATAAAATGCAAATAAGCATTACATTATCACAACAAGGTGAACTACAATACAGTAAACTAACAAACACAATCTACCCTGACAGCTTTCAGGCACAACAGCTATCCTAACCAAGTCTAAACAACTCCCCCAACACAAAACCATTAGAAAATATGTTTAAAATAGTCTTACCAGAACCGGACACCAACAAGAAACCATGAATGCAAACTCCACAAACAGCCCAAATGAGGAAGCAAGACTACAGAATGGCATAAAATTAGAAACAAAAAACCCTTTTTCTCTTAAAAATTAATATTAAAAATATGTTGTATTTATTAATGTTTATAAAATATTAAATATTTTAACAATGTTAAAAACCTCTGTTTAGAAATGTTCCCAAATTATTTATGTATAAATATATTTCAGAACATTTTTATATTACAGTGCTTGAAAGATGTAAGCAATTAAAACAAATGCATATTTGTTAAAAATTACTGTACAATAGTTTTTAAAAAAGTGTACTACATCATGTGTGCCTTCACCACGCATGGAAAATATAATTAAGGTAAGTATCTATATTTAAGGTACATTTATCTATTGATTCTGAAGTAAAAAAATATTTTTCTTTTAAAAGAATTCAAACTTTATTGAAAAATAACTCACAGTAGAAATGATATATGTTACAAAAGATGATTATAAAAGGTATATCACAATAAATTGTAAAAATGATGTCTAATAAATACTATATTAATAAGCACACAAACAATTTATATTATAAATTAGTTTTTAATGTATAAAATAGGAAACAATTGTTTTTGGGTAGCACATTACAGAGACAACATAAAAAATGTAACTTAGATAATCTGTTATAATTTGGGTAAAGTCTAATTTACTAATCCCACTCCAAACCTCACTACATTGGGTAAAATGAACATTGTTGGGAGAGGGGACAAATTTACTGTTCCTACTGCAAAATAAAGCACATTTCAGAGAGTGTTGGATTTAGAAGTGTAGGAAGTCTGCCTTTCCTGCGTGGTCACTAAAGATTTTTCACCTTTTTCTGGATCCTATTTTTGCGGTACTTAGAACACTGCACACTATTACCCCTGCTAAACAGGAGTAAAATGCATGTGTTCTCTCTTTAAACATGGTTACATTGGCTTATTCATAACTGACACCCATATCTTGCCTATAGGTCCATATTATATGGTGCAGAAATTGCATCAGGGCCTGGAACATTATTGCTTGACTACTGTAGTATAAAATCTTAAAACCTTCAGTATTAACTGTAAAAAAAAACCTTTTTACAGGCAAAGACCTTCCTTTTACATTTTAAAAAGTCAACTCTTTGTAGACCTTGTAGCCCACAAAGTAGAGTGCATGATAGGACATGTAGAAAACTATTATCACCTTCTCATTGCAACAACAAGGCCCCAAAGGCTATTTTCACTGTGGGAGGCCTGGCTATCTTCTGTAGAAAATCAGAGCACAGAATAAAATACTAATATTGTTATCTCTGGTTTGGGAAAAGCTAGACAAATAATTAAACTAGTATTTTAGTAGTTATTAAAATTCCAATTCAATGGCTGTGATTTTTAATAAGTAATTTACTTTTATCCTGACTGAGGCTCCGGAGGTCGATTTGCATTAGCTCTCCGTCAGCTGAACAGCCTGTATGCATCCCTTAATGAGATGTGACATTCCATCTAGGAGCCACAGAATAGAGCACTTTGTTTGACAGGTCAACCTGAATGGACAGGGATGACTCCTCTTAGCTCACCTGAACATTCAGGTGGGAGCTGCTACCGAACCTGTTGGCACAGCATTGCCTGAAAAGCCTGCCTGAGGCACATGTAAAACTTGCACTCTTGAAAGGGATCAAACAAGATCAGATCGCAATCCTTATGTGTCCCCTGTCTGGTTGCTGAATGACCGTGCTTTGTCTTATTTTTTGTTGTGAGTCCAGCACCAGTATCAAATTGGATTTTAGTGTTACATGTCGGAGGAAACAAGTAGTTTATGTAGCACACTCCCCTATGTACCCCCACCTCAGAGCCCACATTTAGTGTGGTTGAAGGCATTGGCCATCTTGCAATGGCCAAGACACATTGCATTTAGGGCCCATTTGCAGTAAGGCAAACAGGAAATACTGAAAGAGTAGGTAGGACAAGGCCTGGGAATATTTACTCTATTGGAGTGCCCAAAAGTCAGACTCACTCACTAGGTAGTGCCAGCCATGAATGTGGTACCCTAAAGCACCCTTCGCAAAACACTATCGGGACCTGTGGAAGATCAGAAGAAGACTGCACTTTCTTCCTCTTGCACCCAGGACAAAGAAGAAGATTTCAAGGTCAGTTGGCTGACTTCTTGTGTGGCTACAAGGGCACAATAAGATGCAAAAACACTTTTCCCTGAAGTGGCAACTGGACCTGTACTGGACATTGCTATTGATCTTTGTCTGGTGGCCTGAGGTCCTGGGGCCTTGGACCTGTACGTCTGTGGTTAATTGGGCATCAGATTAAAGTTGAGAAACTTTTGAATACTTTTCCTTGGGATTTCCAGAGCTTCAGAGGGACCTGCGAGAAAATATTTCTGACCGGAAGCTCCACAGCGTTGGACTGAATGTCAGCTTCGTCCCATGTGGAAACCTCCAAAACAATGGCAAGATCCCATTATGCATTGGGAATCTCAATCAGAAATCGCCAATATTCCATAATGACAGCGGGACCAACTTCCTTCATGTCTCTGTTCTACGGTTCTACAGGTGGAGAGAGCCTTAAAACTTGAGCTGGTTATACTTTTTTTTGGTCAACTGTCTTTTTTGGCTATTTTGCAATATACAAACATTACAAAACTCTCAGAGTCATTGCTTGTAACAGTAACTTAGAACATTCCTGCTGCATATTATCTCCCCAATCCCCAAAGAGTCCCAAAATGATCAAGTGTGCACCATCTTGGGTTTGGTGCAGGGGTGCGGGTGTACGTGCATGTGTAATAATCAAGAAGGCATACTTATTTATAGGTTTTATATAGCGCTAACTAGACCCGAAGGTATCAGAGTGCTTTACATAATTGTGAACAAGACAATAATCAAGTCGCTGAGCATATGATGTGAGACATATTAGATTCAAGTCCACACAAAATATATACAAGGAATATAGTTAGGCAATGAGGGTGGTTACCATATGTGGTCAATTAGCACAGTATGAGTTAAGGGAGAGAAAGACATAATAGACAGTAGAAAAACAAACAACCTACTGTCACAGACTGTTTCTAGTCTTAGAAAGAGAGAATAATTAAACAGAGTTCAGTTTGCTCCTGTGTTAAAGTATTTGTGGGGGAGATGGAGTTTCAGGTCTCTTTTGAAGCAAGAGAAGGAGGGGTTGCATTGAAGATCTCTAGGGAGAGAGTTCCATATGCTGTTGCATTTCCAGAAAAAAGAGCGAGTCTGGGTTGATTTCCTTTTTAGCTTGGGAGGAACGAGAAGAAGTGTGTTGGAGCTTCCCAGAGTTCTGGTTCTACCTGCTTTTGTGAGTTTGTTGTCTAAATAGTCGGGGGTATGAGAGTGATTGGCTTTGTGGGTGATACAGGCAGTCTTGTAAGTACATTTTCCTTCGATGGGAAGCCAGTTGAGGATCTTGAGAGCAGGTGTGATGTGTTCAAACCATTTAATACCTGTTATGAGCCGGGCAGTCATGTGTAGAACTGATCTAAGGGGGGGCGAGGTGAGTTTTCAGGGTCCCTGTGAGGATGGCATTTCCATAGTGAAGTTTGGAGAGGACCAGTGATTGTACTACCATCTTGAAATCATCAGAGGGAATGAATGATTTAAGTTTTTTTAGGTGTATTTGTGTGTAAAGCGCTCCTTTGGCTGAGTTTTTGATGTGATCCTTCATTGACATGTTTTTGTCCAGGGTGAAGCCTAAGGATTTTGCTGAGTTGGAAAGAGTGAGCGAACAATATAATGCATTCAGGTTTTTGAGCCAGTCTTGGCTTGGTAGGTGGTTACTATTGGGGGAGAACAGTATTACTTTTGTTTTCTTGGGGTTTAACTTTAGGTGGTTGGAGTGAAACCAAGATTGTATCTTGCTCAGTGTGGCGTTGAGATGTAGGATGTCACTGGGTGACTTGATTTTGTAACAGAGTTGAGTGTCGTCAGCATATAGGTGATATTTTATCCCTGCTTGCTTCAGGATGGTAGTAAGGGGTTCCATGCAGAGATTGAAAAGGGAAGGGGAGAGAATTGAACCCTGGGGCACACCAAGTGTAACAGGTGTGGGTTTAGAGAGGTAAGAATTGATTTTGATTTGTTGCAATTGGTGTTGTAGGTAAGATGTGAACCATTTTAAAACTGTGCCATTGACTCCAGAGCAGATCTTCAGTGACTCCAGTAAGGCTGGGTGATTTACGGTATCAAAAGCTGCTGATAAGTCAAGTAGGATAAGTAGGCATGCTTCTCCTTCGTCTAGGGATCTATGGATGTCATCTGAGATATTGAGAACAGTTTCTGTGCTACAGCCTTTCCTGAACCCTGATTGGAAGGTGTCATGGAGGTTGAATTTCCCTATATGAAGGTTACGTTGTTGTAAGATGCATTTTCCATAGTTTTTGCTAGGAACGGGAGGTTGGAGATAGGTCTGAGGTTGTTGAGATCATTTTGGTGTGCCCTGGGATTTTTGTGTATGGGTGTGATTTGTCCTAGTTGGAGGGAATCCGGCACACATCCCGAGGCAAGAAATGTATTGATGATTTTTGTCTAAAACTGGGCAGTAATGTGGTTGAGATTTTGTACTTTTGTGGAAGGTAGGGGATCCTTAGTGTGTGATGTGGGCTTTAGTTTCGCAATTCTATTGAAGACTTCAATTTCTGTCATGGGTTGGAAGTTCGACAAATTGGCATTGTTTTTCAGATGTGTGTTCAGATGGTTGCCGTTAGTTCCTTTTGAGGCCATTTGGTCGTTGATAGGTTCAGGTGGTGGAATTATCATGGAGGGGGGTGAGTCAGTGAGGGTGGTTAGGAGGGAAGGTAGGTTTGTGACTTCAAAGAAGGATTGCTCAATTTTTGCGATTTTGTCTGTGAAGAAGCTGGCAATTTCTTCACATCATTCATTAGTGGTGATTATTTCATGTGGGGATGAAGGTGTGGTTTGTCGTTTAACAATGTTAAAGAGCTCCCTGGGTCTGTTATTTGCACGGCCAAGTTGGCCGCAGAAGAAGGAGGATTTTTCTCTAAAAGTGTGCTTCTTATATGACAGCCTTGCAGTTCTAAGTAGTGCTAGGTGGATTGTCGAGGGGTTTTGTCTCCATGTCCTTTCTGCTTGTCTGAGTTGTCTTCTTTCGTTGTTAAGATCAGAGTTACACCAAGATTTTAATTGGGTTGATCTCCGTTGTTTTAATTTGAGTGGTGCCACTTGGTCGAGAACGTCCGACATCACTGTGCTGTAGTGGGCAGTGAGACCATTAATGGTATGAGTGAGAGGGTGATGCTGTAATTGTTCATGAATCTTGGATTCCAGTTCCTTAATTGGGACTTGTTTGAGGTTACTGGTCCACTGCTTAGGTTTATTTGTTAGGTATGTGTGTGGTCTAACGGTGGTATTGATATTGAACAGTATGAGATGGTGGTCTGACCAGTCAATGGGTAAGATGGAAATGAGAGAGACCAGTTCATTTTTAGTGATAATCGCATCAAGAGTAGAGGCTTTGATGTGTGTTGGTTCATTACAGAGCTATTTTAGTTCCTTTATTTCAAGAAAGTTCTGAGGAGCCGGACTGTGGTGTCTGCTGAGTTGTTCCAGTGAATGTTGAAGTGGCCTAAGAACACATCCGTTGTGTCAGTTAGGGAGAACCGAGTTAGTAGGTCAGATAACTCTTCTGCGAAGAGGGCGCGATCACCAGGAGGGTGGTAGATGGTGTGAAGTTTGATAGGAGGGGAGCCTTTGCCTTTAAGTTCAACACCGAGGTATTCAAAAGTCGAGTATTCTGCGTTATTTAACATTGAAAGATGAATTTCTACTTTGTGGATTATGGCGAGTCCTCCACCTGTTCTTTTAGGTCTGTCATGTCTAATGATGGCGTATCCAGGTGGCGTAAGCAGGTCAAGTATAGGGGTAGAGTGGCCTTTGAGCTAGGATTCTGTGACGAAAGCGATGTCAATTTCATCACTGAGTATAGTTTCCGTGATATCTGTAGCGTGCTGTGCTGCAGATCTGCAGTTGAGGAGCATGCAAGATAGAGGGCAGGGATTATCCTTAGTGAATGTAGTGTATGAATGGTGGTGTATTGAGCAAGAAGTCTGGGTGAGTTTATAATTACAGGGGTTCTATTTGTGCCCACTATTGCTGGGATTGTGGAGGGGGGATTTGGAGCCATAGTCTGGTTCTTAGGGAGGTAAGATTTGCTGAGAGCATCATCCTCTAGTGCGGATATGGGGTATTGAGCACGATGTGGTCTGTAGAACAGACAACACAAGGGAGTAGAGGGCCAGGGGATGTGTTGTAAGGCCGTAGGAGAACCTGTGTGTGGAGGCAATTTCCAACTCAGTTATTCGCAAGCAAATCGAGTTTTACCTCCATTCGGTTCAGGGTCTGTGTGAGTGTGTTATTGATGCTTCCTGCAATAAGAGTGGGAGGATAGGTGGCAAGTCCTGGATATGAGGGAGCAGAGATCACTATGCTATGGGGGTGATCCATGTCATTGGGATTAGGATTGTAGACAGTCTGTGTGAGATGAGAAGCCTTAGTAGGTAGGGGTGAGTCTGCTGAGAGTCCAGTAGATGATGGTCTGAGGTTGGGGCCGACATCACTAGTCTTGGAGTGAGCATCATTGGGATAAGTTACCGTGCATCTGCAGGAAAGGGTGAGAGCAGGTGAGGTCCTTCTAGTGGGCATTTGTCAGTGGTGTGTGTTGGTGGGGGTGGCAAGGATGCTAGTGGTGTTAGGGGCTGTCCCAGAGTTGGATACATCGAGAAAGGGAGCATATGTGGCATGTCCTGAGTAAGGGGGAGCAGAGAGCTCTATGCTATGGGGTGAAGTGTGTCAATGGGACTAGAATTGTAGACAGTCTGTGTGAGCTGAGTAGGGTTTGCATTAGTAAGGAGGGCTGCAAGTTCAATGAATGATGGTCTATGGTTGGGGCCCACGTCACTAGACTTGGGGTAATCATCGTCAGGATTTGCTACCGTGTGTCTACTGGATAGGGTGGGAACATGAGAAGTCATTCTAGTGGGCATTAGTCGGAGGAGTGTGTTGGCTGGAGCGGCAAGGTGGTTGGTAGTGTCAGGGGGTGTCGCAGAGTTAGATCGAGGATCCGTGAGGGGAAGAAGGTGGGGCGGTTCTGGGTTGATGGGCTGTGGTAAGGGGGAGACAGGCGTTTGGGGCAAATGGACCTGTTGTGCGAGTGAGGTGAAAAATGAACGGAAGTGTTGGTCAAAAATGGTGAGGTGAGGGTCAGTGGTTTGCATTGTTGCTGGGATTCTGCACATACACAGAACTATGAGTAGGAAAACAGGACCTCGGTGTATAGGGGCTGAACCTTCCTACCACCTTAGTACCCAAAATCCCAAAACCAACTAGCTATAGTGTCTCATTCGTTCTCCTACATAATCATGAAGCTACATATGATTAGACAACCCAGAACACAACACTCCCGACTCTCTCAGGAATCGCGGTAGCAAGACATACCCTTTCGCTCACTCACTCGTACTTGTCCACAATAAGAATGGTCAGAGTCACTGTGATAGTTCAAAATGTTTATTTTAACTATCGTGCTCTATAATGCAGTATACGAGCCACTACCAGCAGCAAAATCCATAAACCTAAAACAATTAGCATTGTTACAATTCCATAGAATATAAAGGGGGATGTCATCATATACAGACAGTGGAAAAAGGACTATAAGGCCTAACCACCCTCCCCTTGGTAAGGTGAAGTTTATTATATAAAGGAAGGTCTCTGGGCTTTGTCAGCAGACCCCATACCTTAGTGCCTAGATGGATGTTTTACATCATAGGAACAGCATAGCTCTTCTCCATGGAAAGGTCCCTCTCCAAGTGTGTGTCAGAACAACATGCATCCCCGTAATATCAAAGCATGAGTTTCCAGTAGCGCAGCTGTGTTAGCATGTTTTGTCTAGATGCTAGGGACTGACCAGAACAGAATAACAAGGGGCATTGTTTATCGAACTTGCACATCGTGTTCAGACTAAACTCCAGGAACAGGCAGAGAATGCAGAAAGCAGACAGTTCTCATGTGAAAGGCACAAACAGAGTCTTGCAAAATAAAGTCATGTAGTAATGTGCTCCAAAGCAGCATCATGGCAGCCGAACTCATGCTAACTTAGCAATGTCGACAATGACCCTAACGGCCACATGACACCCTCCCCTTGATAAGGTGATAGTATATAGACAAAAGATCAAAACAGATTTCAAGGGTAAGCAGAGTTCAAATGCACACGAAAAAAACAGATAGGAATCTTTTTTTTAAAACAAAAAAACTTTTATGTTGTTTAAAATTTGTCGTTGCATGGAAAACGTGACTAATATGGAGGTGGTGAATCCATCAAAGTACGTGAACTTAACAATGCAATTCGTTCCAAAAGGTCATCCTTATCGTTAGTAGAAAAAAGGGATGCCATCCAATGAAGTAGGCCGAAGGAACAGACGTGTTCCTCATAATCAGATGCTTCCAAAAGCATATTCGGGCAAATTGCATGATATTCAATGAAGTTCCGTCGCAATAGGTTCTGCGCAGCCGCACAGATATTCCATTCAGCCTAGACTCCAAGTAAAGCTGCCCGCGCCATACGCCCATCCCTGGAACAGGCCTGCTCATGGGCCACTATGGGACCCATTAACTGGTCATAATCTGAGTCCTAACATGACGTATTGGAGAGGCATAAATCCAAAGCCCAGTAGAAGGGGCACCGCTGACAGTAGAATACAGGTTGCACGCAAGTGAAGTAGGCAAAGCGAAAAGTTAGTCCATAACTCACGCTAAGCATCGCTAATGGCAAGCATCCAAAAAGTTGTTGCATTCGGTCATGGTGCAGTTGCAATTGGCCTGGTCTGTGCATTACCACAAGATGAGCAGCCATTGCCTAGCAGGAGCAGAAGAAACAGGATTCCACCAGCTAGCGCCAGTAATAATAGGAACACTCCGAAGACGCTAGAAAAAATAGAATGAATAAAAGCTGGTATTACTCCAAATATCATCTGAAAAGAGGTCACAAGGCCGGATTGGACAAGCTTAAAAAAATGAGCAAGGCCTTGGTTGTCAGACACATTAAATATTTGATGTACAAGCTCCCCAAAGTGAAGTGGGAGGTTCGTGTTCAGAAGTGACTGAATTTCGCTAGATGTTCTCGCCACCTGCAATTCGAAGGTCTCTCGAGCTGAAGTGAGAGCCACTTCTTGCTGAAACAATAGCGCTTTGAGTCTGCTTAATTTGTTGAAATCTGGTTTCAAAGTCGGAATGGAAGGCCAAATGGAATTATCTAATTTCTCATGTGGGGGCGGAAAAAACACATTGCTACAACAAGTAACACGTCGTGAAACTGTTACTATATATGGGATTTCTGCCCGTAAACCACAGCAGTCGTGGTTATTCAAAATAAGATAACTGCTGTTAGTAAGCAATGTAAAAGCGGGAATGATTGCTGGGACGGTAGTTCCTTTTAAAATACAAGCAAGATTAGGTGAGGAAACATTACAAGCGCTGTGTAACTTAACGTGTTTACAAACTAGGAAATGTCCCACTGTGGAATCGCAGTCCTCCCCTGTTAGGAAAACTTCCTTATCCTCCCGATGACATCTGTAAATGAAAGGTAGGGACCACATTTCACGGAGAAATGTACTTCCCAGGGGTTCAAAGCGGCCATTTGGGAAATGTTTCATGCAAGATTTAAATTGAAACAGCAAAAATGGGAGAGAGATAACCCCATGAATTAACCATACAGCTGAATCTGTCTCCACCACAGAGAATGGCAAGTGTTCTAATTGTTCAATGTGCAAAAGCATGTATGTAGCATCTTTCATGAACATAAATCTCTGTTTATCAGTTAGATTAAATGGTAAAAATAAAGCAGAAGCATTCAAATAATCCCAAGGGACTTTTCCCATTTTGAGAGTCTGTAACGTCCATGCAAACTGCATCACAGATCGTAATTGATTTTGACCATGATATAACACAGATACATCATTCTGAACAATATCAATACCAGAAGAAACAATATTATCTAAGGTATAAATGCGTGAGGACAGTGTATTGATGCTATTGTCCACTACTGCAAGAACTTTTTCTAAATTGGCTTTGTCAATTTGGCGCAGACGATGCGCCGCTTCAATTTGCGAAAGTTTCCATACTTCATTGTAAGCTGCATTGATAAACCTCTTTGATCTAGGAATCCTAGGACCTAAGATAAAATCAGCCAAATTGATGCCGCTCAACAAGAGTGACAAGTGTTGTTTTACTGATGATAAAGTGGAGTGTTCCAACCATTGTTGGCACAATTTACCCACTGAATATGTGGTGACTGAATGTGAATATGGAAAACGTGGATCTGGTCTAGTCTGTGTGAAACCAGGCGTTACATTATAAAAACGCAGTTGGCATGCATTTAAACTGATTTGCCACAGCAACCAACCGGTAGGGTCAACATCAGAGACATTGAAAGTGTCATATCGAAACAGAGTTTGCAATACATCGATCGAATAATTCGTGTGTGTGCGCCACCTATCATACTCTGCCAATGATGGAATGGACGGGATATTTAAATTTTTGGCAGTTGCCAGGCCAAAGCAAGTAGTTTGGTGCACTGTATCATTTAAAAATAACATTTGCGCAGGAATTAGGCAGGCACGATGTAAAGCTTCAGTTCCCTGAACCTGCCATGCCTTCGTGCCCCAAATTGATTTCAAATCAATGGTATCTCTCCAGTGTTCATAACCCTGTATGGCCAATTCAGTTCTAAAGGAATTGGAATATATTAATTTAGTGTGGGTTAGAATAAATTTGGATTGAGACAGCAATTGTAATTTAAAGAAATAGGATTCTGGATTGGACGTGTTATAATCCGTGAAATAGGTGAATGTATCCCTAAGGGTTTTAGGACTCCCCTGTAAAGGAGTTGGACAATGTTCCCATTGCGTGTAATTAAAAACAGGTCTTAACATGTTCGTCTTGTGTAAGAAATGATAGCCATAGTGTTGATAACAGAATAAATCAGCATAATTGGCAGAATTTAAATATAAATCTTCAGCATCAAAAGCAGCATAATACTTTAAATCTGAAAACAATGAACGTACTGCTTGTACATCCCAATCATCGTAATGTATGTCCGGTGATACCACATCTCCTAAAGAAACATGAAACACGTATGGTATCTTGAGGACCTCCGTCGGACCATGGATTTCGAATGCTACTTTATCCCAAACGATGCCATCTGCAACAGGGAAAGCCGAAATGTTCACAAGGGCTTGATCACGTTTCATTATGTAGGACGATGTATGTGGAGCCAGAATTCCATTGACCAATTTTACAGCAGAGCGTTCTGGCAAATAATGACCATTGATTAGCAAGAAAAATACTGTCACAAATCCAACTGACATGAAAAGGAAAATCAGGAAAAGTATCAACCAGATGTACGTCCAGGGCAGGACCAGGTAAGTCTTTTTGAACCAAGAGATGAAAATACTTGTTTTTGTCGGTGGAAGTGCCAATGTGGAAGACGAGGAGGAAGAGTCATAAGAGAAGCTGGTATGGTCCCCAAAATAACCGCTTGCTCTCATATTCATGAAAGGCTGTTCGGCACTTCACTCTGGGACTCTTCCGCAGGGTAAGTATACTCGACTTCTGCATTGGAAGAGGATGGAGTCAGGACAAGCAAAAGGTCAATAGTAGTTTCCATCTCACCCTCAGCGATACGAGGATTAGTCGAAGAGGTTGAATGCACCGGATTCATAGAGATAGCGTTGCATGAAACTGCAGGAGTTATACTATTCAGAATCGGCCAGACGGTGTAGCTTGACATTGTCCACTGAAATGTATCTGTTGTCTTTGCAACCAGGCAAAGGTGGTAGTATGACTGTACGAGTACCCTTCAATCCAAGTACTGGGACCGGTGCATGATAAGAGGGACCAAATTCTTTCTTGTTCTCCAGCTTTTCTCGTACCAGATCTCCAATCCTAGGAAGCCAGCCGGCGACCGGAATCAGCATTGCTGTGTCATTGGAAGAGGGCAAATGTTCAGTTGCGTAGCTGTCATGGGTTTTTTGTAGGTCCTGTAACATAGTAGAATGATTATCTACATCAAAGGTTGCGGCTGCTGCCACAACGTCTAGACCATCAAGGTCTGGCACAAACATTTTAATGCCAAAGAGCATTTCGTATAGGGTCCGCCCACCCAGAGATCTTTTAGGGAGAATATTGAGTGCACGTTGAACTCCATACAAATGGGCCAGCCAGGTCCTGCCAGTACCTAAGACCCTAGCTGTCAAAGATTGCTTTAAGTCACGGTTCATCCGCTCCCCTATAGAATTGCCCTCAGGCCTGTATGGAGACAAAAACTGCACCAGCACCCCCATCGACTTCATCGCGTCCTTGTAAGCCTTAGAGGCGAACGCTGGACCTTGGTCAGAATGGAAGGTGCCACAGGTAAACATCCTGTCAAAGACGCACAAATCTCTAATGACATTTCGAGCGTCAGCACTGCGTTGTGGCCAACCCCAAAGGAATATATTGCACAAATCAACTGCAACAAAAATGTATTTATATGCAGTATCAGAAGACAATGGACTGCAGTGATCAAGATATACACAGCCAAATGGCTGATTAGAAATACATAGCTGTGTTTGTGGTGGGCGTGAGACCGTAGATGGTTTGATTTGCTGACAAATGTCACAAGAAAGTACATAATTACTGGTTGGTTTATATAAACCACGCCACCAATAATGTTGCTGTAAAATAGAGACAGTCGCAGACACCCCGGCATGTGCAGAAGCTATGCCCTCGTGTGCGACTGTGATCAAAGCAAGTCTGCGGTCCATGTTGGGAATCAGCCGATCCCCAACTGATGGAATTTTAGCATAGGGACTTGTTCGTGAGATAAATGATAAGAATACTTTGAAGGAAAGCCCTGCAGATAAGCAGTTCCATCCTTCGTAGGACCTTGTAACTGCTGCAACGGAACACGTGGCTACTGCTGATTTGGCCGCCTCGTCAGCCAAAGAATTACCAAGAGCATGTGCTCCCACACGCTGATGGCCAAGAGTATGTATACCCTGTGTGAGTGGCAGACGTTCTTTAAGGTCTGCCACTCGAACCCAAAGCGTTTTATGCTTGATTGCGCTGCCTTTAGAGTCTCGATAGTCATTTTGAGACCAAAAGAATAAGTCGTTATTAAAAGACTGAACACAGTAGTAAGAATCACATACAATAAGAGTATTCTCATTAGGATCAGCAAACTCAAGAGCTAGAGCAAGAGCACGCAGCCCCGCCAGTTGCGCTGTACAGTCTACAAGTGCCTGAGTATGCACTATGGAAGACTTAAATTCTCCATTTACAATTGAACCAGCCACAATAGCGCAAGCCGCTGAATAGGAGTGTTTGGACCCGACGGCAGGTTGAGCCGAGCCATCGGTGTAAATGATACATTTGTACTCATCCAAAGGAAGCAACGACAATGGAGGAGGATGAACATGTTCATACTGTAAAAATCCCTGTGTCTGAAGAGCAGGATCAAAGATAAACGTGACATCAGCCGATGTCAAAGAGGTAGCCCATTGTATCCAATGGGGATGTAGTGCCTTAGAGTTGGGTACACTTGCCTCAGTCACTGCTTCTAAAGCAGGGAGAGGCTTGACCAAAAGAATGCGTTTTCCCTGCACCAGCGAGCGTTCTTTCAGAATCGCCATTTGGACCGCCGTCAAAACTTTTTCGACATTCGAAAATCGCATTTCAGCCGATGTGTACAAATGTGATTTGTATGCAATTGGTACTGTGTCTCCCTCATTGAACGTCAAGTAAGTGAAACCCACCGGCCCCGGTACTATACGTATTACCAGGTTCGTTGTATTATCACGCGTCAACAAGTAGTTAGTTGCAAGGAGATCTGATTGCAAAGATTGCAGAATAGTGGTATGGTCCGGAAGCCAGCTGGCAGAAGAATATGTTGGTTGTATCAAAGCATAGAGCGGTTTGATACGCTGGGCATAATCGGGGATGTAAGTTCTTCCAAAATTAAAAAATCCCAGCCAAGACTGAAGTTTCTTCAGCGTAGAAGGAGGTTGCAATTGTGCACATTTCTCTAGAAAGTGGGGGGCAAACCCCCTACCTTCATTATTGAGCTCATAGCCCAAAAAGAGCACTGCAAAATGAGCGATGTGTGATTTTGCAAAATTGAATTTGTATCCATAGTCGGCAAACAATAGAATGATACGGTCGACTCGGACAAGATGCGGCATTAGTTTGTCGTCCGTCAGATAGATATCATCTACGTACGAGAAAGCATCTGGATCTATCTTGTGCAGTAAAAACACAACACGTGCAGCAAAAGCCCCGGGGCTTTTCTTATACCCCATAGGCAAGCGTGTACATTTTTTCTGATTTCCGACGGCGGTGAATGCTGTCAAGTCACGGCTCTCAGGAGCCAGGTTATGACTGTAGAAACCATTGGACATGTCCAGTGTAGTTTTGTATTTTTTACGAACAAGGCTGTTCACTAGCGCAGAGCTATGTGTGTTCTGTACCGCAAATGTACGACAATGACTATTCAGATTTCGATAATCCAATACAATGCGATATGAACCGTCAGGTTTTGATACCAGAAAATGAGGATTATTCATCAGTGATACACAGGACTCAATCACTCCTTGATACTCCAACTGAGTTAGAATGTCACAAACGGGAGCCTTAGGCTCTCGTCTGATTGGATACTGCGGTTGTGGTTGTGGCATAGACTGTAATGGTATCTCATGTGCCGGTGAATCAATATCCCAGCCCACCTGATTACGGTACACCGCTGGGGAAAGGGCCAAAGCCCACTCAGATGTGTAAGCCTTTGCATGATCTTCAGGGACGTAACGTGAAAAACTCGGAAGTATCATGTCCTCCCCTCTAGAAGTGGCTGCCGGCTGGTGGAGGCCAATCTGCCTCCGCCAACAAAATGTCGTATGAGGAGGTGAGATTTTCAGAGAAAACTGCCGTGATTGTACGCTGTATATCACCTTCAATTTGGACGACAATTTCATAGAGTCGATCCGGGGGGGCTACTCGGGTATCTGCTGTTTCTACTGTAATAAATGTATCAGGTGCTTTTCCCTCCAGACTGGGATGCAGTGCCTCCCGCACTATGGTAACCTCCGCTGCGCAGTCGAGCAGAGTCACCGCCCAAGTCCAATCTAGAAGCCGCGTTCTCACCGTCTGAGGCATAATTAGCTGTTAAAGCGGCAACCTTTTTCTTCTGATACGGGGGTCAAAAACGAGGCAGTTCCTCTTGTTTGGTTTTAACGTCAAACTGTCGAGGTTGATCTCGTCCCTGTTGTGTGGTCGGACCTTTGCCACGATCCTGGCGTTCCCCACCACCAACTTGAGAGTTCGATGTGTCCTGTAAAGAACGAGGAGAGCGCTGATAAGGGACGTGAAACCAATCAGGAGTCTTAATTTCCGCCTGATCGCGCAAATCATAAGTACGCTCAGAAGAATCAGGTGTCGAAGAACCAGCACGCGAACCTTGCTTCTGTTGTTGCTGCCCCTGTTTTTTATTTCTCCAGTTCTTTTTAGGAAAGAACGGGCGCCCATCCTTATCAGTCTGGGCTTTTTGTTGAGTTTGCGATTGAGTTTGCGTTTGAGTAAAAGGCTTCATTCCCAGACTATTGCGCCCTAAGGTTTTATAAGCTTTAGCAATAATCGTTGGTAATTCGTGCTGTTTGTCTGCATCTGCCACAGCCTCCAAGCGTTGCGCCACTTGCAAGCTTACAGCATCACCCTTAACATTAGCAAGGATCATTTCGGAAACAATGTCGAACACCCCCACCAGTCTCATCCCCAACCCCAGAGCCGCCTCGGCCCCATGTTCATCCTGAACATGTTTTATCACGGAAGGGAGTACGGTCATTGAGGGGGTGCCAAAACACATCGAATTTACCGTTGCAAACACTCTAACCCAAGTGTTACAGTCAGCTAATTTGGGAACTAGGCCTTTAGGTAAACTCATGGTCAGGATCCTGTGTTTCTCCACAGGCTTGGTATTTGGAAAAACAGCTTTGAGTTGTCCAAATTTTTCAGCAAGCCAATAAGGAAATTCGTCTTTATTTTGCGGACGCTTGCCCATCACTGAATTAACCATGACAGGACTGATGGTTATTTCACCAGGTCCCGGTGGTTGCGCAGCAACGCCAGGTGGTCCCACCTGGAAGTTGCTCAACATGAACTGAATAATAGCTCTATGTACTCGTATTAATGAAGTATGCAACATGCGTAGCTCTGCGACTGTAGCAGTAAGATAATTTGGATGCGGGGTATACCCAGCTAAAATGGGCAATGTGGCCCCATCTATCGATAAGGGGCCCAAACGGACCGGTGTCATAGGGTGAGGAAGGGCACCATTAAACCATATTGCATGTTGCCAAGCCGTTAGCGGAACTTCAAGAGATCTATAAGGTCCATAATTCTGCGGAAGGGCAATGGCAGTATATTCGTGAAACAAGTGATCTGTCCCATCAACCGCCGGAAAGGTGACCCAAGAATAAAATTCCTCGAAGCGGTGAGCTGCATCCGTTTCAACAACAAAAATAAGCACAACACCAGCAGCAGGGACCCCATATTGAGTCAAATACATCGTGACTGGTACGCGGTTAGGAGGTGCTATGGCAACCGCCATAATCAATAGCAGAGAATAACAACTTACGTGTGGCAGCGCAATAACGGGTTAAAAAGAAAGAGAAAGACCTTTTAAAATTCAAGCTTGAAAAACCTATAAAACATCAATATAGGAGGCTACACCGTCACAACTGTCTCCGGAAACAGACATGAGGGAGATTGTGGACAAGCACAAGCACTACTCAGGAGTCTCGCAGTGAAGTACCAGACCATACGTTGGCGGCGCCATGTTGCGGGGATTCTGCACATACACAGAACTATGCACAGGAAAACAGGACCTCAGTGTATAGGGGCTGAACCTTTCTACCACCTTAGTACCCAAAATCCCAAAACCGACTAGCTATAGTGTCTCATTCGTTCTCCTACATAATCATGAAGTTACAAATGATTAGACAAACCAGAACACAACACTCCCAACTCTCTCAGGAATCGCGGTAGCAAGACATACCCTTTCGCTCACTCACTCGTACTTGCCCACAATAAGAATGGTCAGAGTCACTGTGATAGTTCAAAATGTTTGTTTTAACTATTGTGCTCTATAATGCAGTATACAAGCCACTACCAGCAGCGAAATGCATAAACCTAAAACAATTAGCATTGTTACAATTCCATAGAATATAAAGGGGGATGTCATCATATACAGACAGTGGAAAAAGGACTATAAGGCCTAACCACCCTCCCCTTGGTAAGGTGAAGTTTATTATATAAAGGAAGATCTCTTGGCTTTGTCAGCAGACCCCATACCTTAGTGCCTAGATGGAAGTTTTACATCATAGGAACAGCATAGCTCTTCTCCCTGGAAAGGTCCCTCTCCAAGTGTGTGTCAGAACAACATTCATCCCTGTAATATCAAAGCATGAGGTTCCAGTAGCGCAGCTGTGTTAGCATGTTTTGTCTAGATGCTAGGGACTGGCCAGAACAGAATAACAAGGGGCATTGTTTATCGACCGTGTTCAGTCTAAACTCCAGGAACATGCAGAGAACGCAGAAAGCAGACAGTTCTCATGTGAAGGGCACAAACAGAGTCTTGCAAAATAAAGTCATGTAGTAACGTGCGCAAAAGCAGCATAATGGCAGCCGAACTCATGCTAACTTAGCAGTGTTGACAATGACCCTAACAGCCATATAACAGCATGAGTATTTTCCCTGTACTGAAAATAGATATATCTATTTCCCTTCTGAAGGAAGGGGAGGGGACGTCGTCTGTTTAGTTCCATAGGGTATTTTGATAACATTAGTGACTTCTAGGTGGAGAAGGAAGTTGTTTTTCTATTTTGCCAGGCATTTGGATAGAAGATAAAGTCAGTTTTCATGGTGCCATTTGTCACGTTATGGTAGGTATCAGATATTAGTGTTTCCGGGTGTTGTTTTAGCAGTTTGTGTTTGAGAGTCTTTTTTGCATTCTTGGAGACCTTTTTATGATACGTGATGCTCCATGAGTTTGGGCCATATCTCACGAGAGCAGTGTCGGGGTTTATGGAGGTACACTGATAGATACATTAAGTGTCTTGTTACAGTTGAACAGCAAGATGAGGGGACGTAAGGGAGTGCATAAAAGGCTGGACCTGGCATACTGTGGGAGTGAAGATGAGCAGTGAGCAATAAGGCTGGACTTGGCGTATTGTGGGAGTGAAGATGAGCAGTGAGCAGTATGTTAGGATATGGTTAGGTTGATTAGAAGGGTGGACAGGGGTCTGTGAAGGTGTGGCGTTATAGAGTGATCAATACTGTTGGCATGGTTGAAGCGATTGTGAGCTTCATTAGAGAAAGACGTATATATGTCTGTTGATTGAGTGTCGAGAAGTTAAGGAGGTATATCATGAGCCCTTCTACATCAGCACAAAGACATTATCATGTGTGGGCAATGCATAAAAACATCAGATAAATAAGGTTAGAAAACAAATAAAGGTGGGCAGATAGTAAACGCTAAGTTATGGAGATGTACAAAATGCACTGCTAAGACTCATCATTAGGTCACAAGGTATGCAGGTCATTGTTGAAGCCACAAGGTGGAGCTCCAGGTTAGTCAAATATCAAGACTCTATGTGGAGGACTAGGCTGCCCAATTCGTGAACACACAGCAAAAGCTATCAGTCCAGAAGGGGGGGGGGTTCCTCTCCTTTGGTTAGAATTCTCCAGCAGCAGTTCTCTAGACATTAAGAAGGCCACAGTGCCCCCTCTCCCTTCCAAGCACCAAGTTCATTGAGAAACGTTGACAGCAGGATAGGGAGGCCAAAACGTTGCTTATCTATTTGGTACTAATCTTGGGGAGGTTGATGAGCCTCAGACCACTTTAAGAAGGCCACTGCTCCTGGCTTTGCATTGATGGGCTTTGCCCAATCCAAGATACTGTTTCACAAAACTTCGGGGGAGTAGGAGGGGCAGCAGACACCCTCCATTCGAACTCTCTGTCACACCTTTTGCGGTCCCCTTCGCAAAGTCCCAGTAACACCCAGTGGAGGGGCTCCCAACCTTTCTGGACTGCATCCAGGCTACCATCCACCACCTAGGGGAGCCACAGTTTCAGCCATGGATAAAATCGGAGCTGAGCCATCTTACGTATCCCCTCTGTCCTCTCCCAGGCAGTCTACCATCAATCAATCAATCAATCAATCAGTCAATCAATCAATCAATCAGTATTTGTATAGCACAACATTATCACCCCTAAGGGTCCCTGTGCACTGAGGGTGCCATGTCTCCGTCGAAAAGCCAGGTCTTGAGTTTCTTTCTGAAGTCCATCAGGGAAGGGGCTGTTCAGAGGTGGAGGGGCCGGTCATTCTAGGTCTTAGTGGCAATGAGAGAGAAGGAGTATCCTCTGCCGCGGCTGCGCTGAATGGGTGGGGTGTGTGTGAGGGTGAGCTGTGCAGATCACAGATGTCTTGAGGATCAGTGGAAATTTAGTTGATGGTTGATGTATGATGATCCTTGGCCATGTATGGCTCTGTATGCATGTGTGCGGATCTTGTACTGGCATCTCTTCTGAATGAGGGGCTAGTGGAGGTTTCTGAGGTGAGTGGTGATGCGAGTCAATTTGTGGAGGTCTAGGATGAGTCTGGCTACAGTGTTCTGTATGGTCTGGAGTCTTTTAAGGAGCTGGGTGGAGATTCTGGTGTAGAGAGCGTTGCTGTATTCGAGGCAGCTGGTGATAAGGGCCTGTGTGACTGTCTTTCTGGTGTTAATGGGGATTCATTTGAAGACTCTGCATAGCATACGAAGGGTGTGGACGCAGGAGGAGGTGACTGCGTTGACTTGTCCTTTCATGGTGAGTTGGCTGTGGAGGATGATGCTGAGGTTGCGCTCTTGGTCTGTTGGGGTGGGTGTATGCCCGAGTTCTGCTGGCCACCAGCTCTGGTCCCATACGGAGGTGTTGTTCCAGAGGACCAGAACTTCTGTTTTGTTGGAGTTGAGTTTGAGGCAACTGTCTCTCATCCATTTTGCGACATTGGTCATGGCATTGCAGAAGTTGGTTTTGGTGTTGGAGGGGTCTTCAGTGAGGAAGAGGATTAGTTGAGTGTCATCAGCGTAGAAGATTATGTTGAGCCCATGGGATCTGAAGACATCTCCGAGGGGGGTCATGTAGATGTTCAACAATGTGGGGCTAGGGGATGATTCTTGGGGAACTCCGCAGAGGATGTTCCTGGGTGCCAAGGTGAAGGGAGGCAATTGGATGCTTTGAGTGCATCCTGAGATGAAGGAGGCCATCCACTTGAGCGCTTGAGGGTGTTGTGCTGTATGTGGATGTCGTGGAGTCTGTCGATGAGGGTGTGGTGGGAGGCCATGTCAAATGCTGCAGAGCGGTCAGGAGGATCAAGGCCATGGTTTCTCCATGAACGAGGAGAGCTCTAATGTTGTCTGTGGCAGCAAATCAACATGGTCTTGTCGTGCAGTTCCTAAATATAACCTATACAGAATCTGCGCGTTCAGATAACATGAACTGTGGGCTTGGTGGCAGACTGACTCTGAGCACCCCCACCAAAAATGTTAGCCTTTTTGCATTAGCTAGCTCACAGTGCCACTAGTGTCTCCTCTTATTGGGGAGAGAATAGTTTCTGGCAACCTTAGAACATGACAACCCTGATCCCTCAGGATCATGGAAACAATATACTACTTTTCGCTCAGTCACTCGTGCTCACTTATCCGATCTCAGAGAGTTTACACAGAAGAAACAGTCGGGCGTGTTACAATAAGAATTTATTTCACAGTTGTTCTTCTAGTGTAAAATATATCTGCTGCAACAACCGTTAGACAGTAGCAGATATATATGATTAGCAGTACAGTGAAAATAAAAGGATAGTACAGTTCTACCATCTTGCAATAATCATGAATACATACATGAATATAAAATGCTTGATAAAATGCGCGTACTCCTACGATGCCTATCTAGCTGTACCTAAGTGTACCTAGCATGTGAGTAGGTGTGAAGCCAAGAATCCCTCTAGGATTTGGTCTAACCCCATTACCTGGGGAGAGAGTGTGTCAGACTCCGTCCTGGTCTCGAGTTGGACACCCCGCAAGGGATGTGTTAGACCACTGTTAGCTGGAGCGTCTGCATGCAGGAGCCTCAGCGTCTCTGGTCAGTGTGTCGGCCTGGAAGTCTTGGTTCCCTCTACCAGCCCTAGCAAGATGTGCTGTATTTATACAAAAAGTATCTAGGGTTTCTTTGTCCCTTGTTTCTTGTATTTAGCCATTGTTGGATTTGAGGATGACGTATGGGATGAACCATGTACGTAGATATTATGCAGGTGGTGTAGCCCCTGCCTGGTTTCCAAGAACCCTCATGAATATTCATTCATACTGTATGAGTTTATTGATGGAGTTATAGGACGCTATTGTTCAGTGAAAACCCTCCTTCTGCACCCAGGACTAGAACTAGGTAAAGGTTCAATCCTAAAGGCTCGTAACTGTGTAATGTAAGGGAGATAATGTAGGTGAAGGTGTATGATATTACCCGGGCCTATATTAGGGTACATATATGAAACATAACAGTCTCAGTGCTGTGGTTTGCACAGAATCCTGATTGTGAGGCATTGAGTAGGTGGTTTTGTTCCAGGTTTTTGGAGAGTTGTTGGCTTTCTTGAGTACTTTGGGTGGGTTGGGGAGCAGGGAGATTGATCGCAAGATTTCAAGGATGCTGGGGTTTGGCCGAAGGCTTCTTTAGGAGGGGTCTGACCTTCCTCGTGTTTCCATACATCTGGGAAGGTTCCTGTGGAGATGGAGGTGTTCAAGACGCTGATGAGTTCTGTTCTGATTAGGTTGGCTCAGCGGTGGAAGAGGTGGTGGAGGCTGGGGTCGTAGTGTGCCCCAGATTGTATAGCCGACATGATGGCTGTGGTGGTTTGGGTGGTGAATGGAGACCAGGTGGTTACAATTTGGCTGTTTTTTGTTAGTTGGTTAAGGTTGTCGAGGCTGAGGGTGGTGGGTTGGGGGTTGAACCTATTTAAGATGGTGGCAATCTTGCTGTGAAAGTACTCTGAGAGGGTGTTGCAGAGTTCTTGGGACGGGTAGATGGTGTTTTCTGTGGCTGTCAGGTTGGAGTATTCCTTGACCATATTGAAGAGTTCCTTCATGTGGTTGGGCACAGTGTTGAAACAGACGGTGATGGCTGTTTTCTTGGCTTCCTTGATGAGTAGGTGGTAATTACTGAGGGCTGCTTTGTGAGCGGCTCTGTCCACAGGCTCCTTAGTGGCGTGCCATCGCTTCTCAAGACAATAGCAGTTGCGCTTGGTGGTTCTGAACTCCAGGGTGTACCAGCTGGCTTGTTTCAAGGATTTGTTGGTTTTTGCTGGTTTCATCGGTGCAACTAAGTTGGGGCATTTGTTGATCCAGGCAGAGTAGTTCTGGATGGCCTCGACAAGGTCTGATGAAGTTTCGGGTTGTGAGTAACCCTGGGCAAAGCACTACGCTACGCTCGCGTAGTTTGCGAAGTTTGCGCTACTTCGCACAACGCTAATTGCACCTAGCACAGTGCAAACACGCGTAGCAGTAGCATAGCGTAGCGTAGTGCAGCGGTCATTTTTGCTTGCTCGCGGTCCTCAACGTCAAGTTGGCGACCGCGAGCAAGCAAAATGACATCCCAGCGAGACTTTTTCTCGTTCGCGATCAGCAACATCAAGTTGCCGATCGCGAGCGTGGAAAATAAACCTCCCAGCGAGATTCTCAACGCGGGGAGGTCAGGTTTCTCATTGCGAGTGGTCGCGTATGCTCGCGACCGCCGCGATGAGAAACTACCAGTCCGCGTTGAGAAAGCTGCGCCGAGTAAAAATCTACTCGAGCGGCAGTAAAGACAGCTCGCACTGTGCAAGATGCCGTTTTCAATGATTGCACAGTGCGGACAAGCATCCGGCACTGTGCAATCATTGCGAACAGTGCACTACGCAGTTCGCGTAGTGCTACGCGTAGCTCGCGTAGTGCGAACTGCACTTTGCGTAGCTTCGCGTAGCGCTACTTCACGAACTACGCCCAGGCTTAGTTGTGAGGTGCTGAAGGCTTGCGCCCATGGCATCTCAATCACCTTGACCCATTAGCGGTGGGGGGGTGCTGTGGTGCTGTGGTGCTTGGTGGTGGGGTACAGGGTGTCGGAGATAGTAAAGTGAACTATGTGATGGTCGGTCCATATGGGTTCTGTGACATGGGTGAATTTGATTCTGTCACTGGAGGTGAATATGGCTTTGCGCGTGGGTTCAGTGACCAGTTTGGTGAGGCCAATGTTGCTGCTACCACCATCATGCCCCTATCTCCAAATACCTCTCTGCATTTTCATCTGGCGCACCTTCCTAAGCCTACATTCTTCAGCCACTGCCCGTTTCCGCAGGTCAGCTCGCCACTTACCCTGCGTCGGTGGTACCAGACTTGCCTAATGAATGGCAATATGATGCCTGACTAGCACCAGTCTCAGTTGGGTAAAATATAACCCATCTTCCTGCCTTCCCTAGGGAGCAGCAAGAGGCCCAGGATACAGTGGTGTATCGTCAGCTATGCCCTGACTCTTGTTATCCATTTCACTTCACGCAGCACTTCTTCCAGAAGGAGCGCACCCCATGGCATGCCCACTGTACATCCAAAAAATCAGCTGGGGGTCTCGTCACAGCGTGTACAGCCCGTTCACCATGCCAGGAAAACCCTATTCAGCCGCTGCTGCATCAGGTAGGCCCTACGGAGGTAGTAGAGTTGTGTCAATTTAAACCTGGCATTACTAGCCCACTTCCATTCTCTGTCCGTAAGAGGGACCTAAAAGGTTCCTATTCCAGTTATTTCGGGCGGTCCGTCTGCCTGTCCTCCTTCAGGGCAACGTACAACTGGGAAATAAGGCTCCTGCTTGAGCCCAGGTCTAATATTACTGTCAGAACATGAGATTCACTGGGTTCCTCTGGGAAATGTGTCCATATCTCACGGACCCTACGAGACATGCTTGCGTACTTTAGAAACTGCCCTGTCGCTACTCCAAAAAGTGTCCCTGCTTCTGTTAGAGTTACAAAAGAGTCATTCAGAAACAGGTCTCCCACCCTCTGATAGCCTCCATTCAACCATTGAGAGACATCCATGGAGGTCCGGATGAGTATGAAGGGCCGCTGCCACCATATCGGGAGCAGCCTGGCATAAGGCTCACGTTTCAGAACATGGTTGACCCCTTTTTCCAATGCCTGTGCAATCTGAGCCACTATAAAGGGGTTACCTACTGGTACCCTCCAGGAGTTTCTTCTCCAGGTTGGGGCTATCATCGCACCACAGAGCTGCGTACTATAGGAGTCCAGCTAGATAATATAACTGGAGGTCTGGGAGCCCCAATCCACCCTCAGCTAGGTCCAGTTTTAAGATTTCTAGTCTAACCCTGCTTCACTTTCCTGCCCAAACCAAGGACACCAACAGTTCTGCTTAGAATACAGACAACGGGGCAGAGGGCCTCCTGCAGTTCCTCCATTCGTATCTCCTACTCAAGGCTTTCCCTCTGATCCACTATTAGTCTAGAGACCGTTACCCTGTTTATGAATTCCTCCACTCTGTTCTCCTTATCTCCTGAAGGGGCTGCGTACACCCTCACTAGAGGATCTTGCAGCACCAAATTTATCACTGCCTGTCCCACCAATTTTCCACTGTCCACACAAGTCAGAGAGAGTATTGTCAGTGGGGGCCGCTCACTTCTGCCCGGACCTCCAGTCAATCCCAGACGTCTTCTGATATAATGAAGTGCCTGTGCCTGTAAGAGGGTATCCCAATCTCTGTAGCTGAGGATTTTTGCTATAATAGTCCTCATGGGACCCTCCAATGGCAGTGACAGGACCAGTGACCAGTGGGCAAGCTACACTGTAAACATCTGAGAGAGGCTTCCCTCTGGGATTGTCTCCCTAAGCCAGCCCTCTAGGAACAGCTCCGGTGCACTGCCTTCAGGCTTTTCGGGCAACCCACAAATCTCAGATTTCATCTATGGGACTGTCCCTCCACTTCCTCTGCTTGCAGCTCCAATGCCAGCTTCTGCGACTGGGCCGTGAATGTGACTACAGTGGCTCTCAGCGTCAACATCTCCTCTTGCAATTTGGACACCTTAAGGATATCTGCAAATTGATGTCTAATGCAATTGCTGCAATCTTTGCTTGCACTGTTTTGCTTGAATCCTCAATCACCGCCAGGATCTGAGCCCCCCTTGGGCCTTTCAGATCTTGTAGTTCCGCATTGCCATCTGCCGGTGGACCCCTACTTGTTCCAGAGGCTGTAAATTGGGCTTTTTTTGTTTGCTTCATACTCCTAGTTGTTCTGTCTTTACACAGTCTCTGTAACAGCTCTGCCACACTCAAATACCTCCTGCAGTGTGGGTATACATGGGTGTGGGCAATGGGTAAACTTAATGTCCACTTGTTCCCTTCACACCTCACGAAGATCAGAGTTCCACTGGCAGCCCCAGGTTTGACGGTATCTATGTCCCAGGCCCCTCGTCACCACCGCAGATGGTAGGCCTCACTTCCGAACTCCTCACAACAGGACGGTGGGTGACCCAACAGGCACCTCAGTACTCAGCACTTGGGGCCCCTAGGGCAGAAGAGCATGCAGCAACTCCTATGTCTGCACACCCCGACTGGACAGGTGCAGGGGGGAATCATTTGGGCTTCCCCCATGTCAACGGAGCTCCGATGGTGGCATTGCTTCCATGGGCTCCCTGCTGTTCATAGCAAGCTGCGGTGAATTCACTTCAGCAGGAGGCAGAGCGGTTGAGCGGCAGCTCACCTCCCTCCACCACCTCTACCATCCTCGCTTGCCACCGCCATGCCAGTCCCGTGGCTGGTGTAGGGGCTCTCCAGCCATCTAGGACTCAGCTGCGGCACCTGGCCTGTGCAATCTCTGGCTCCCCGGCCGGCCACTTGAACGACCACGGAACCAGCGTAGAGGGCTCCTACCACATTCCTCACTTCATTTTGAGCGTTGCGGGCTCATAGGGACCCCTGGGATGGCAGGATGATGCAGGATTAGTTATGTGGGCCGGGAGCTCCTGCTTAGTGCTGCTGATAAGCCATCTTGCTGGCCATGCCCCCCTAAGTGGTTATACTTGCTCTTGTGGAGAAAAAGTTGCTCTTGGGTGCTTAGTAGAAGAATACAGGTGCAACCCTGGCTGCAGAGGAGAAAAAGGCAGCTGCAGCCCTGGCTGTTGAGGAGAAAAAGACTGCCACAACCCTTGCACCAGACGGGAAAAAGTTGGCTTTAAAAGAGAAATAGGCCCTGCTGGCCCACACGAGGAGCCAGCATAAGGGCACTTGAGGTTTCAAAGTGCATCCCAGTCCAGTGCCGATGGTGGCAGCAAATCAGAAGTGCATCGTAGAGGTAAACAAAGAGTGCACATCGCATAAGAACTGGTGCCTACTTATGCTTCTGGGGGGAATTTTGATATGTGTTTTACAGCTTTTGAGGTGGCCTTACAAATGCAGAGAGTCCCAGAGGAGGAATAAGGGCAGTTAGCTCCTGGAAGCTCATGTCCATTGATGGAAGCGATACACTATTCTCTCTAAATGCAGCTGAGCAGGTTACCCCCAAGAGTCTCACACATGCAAATTTAGTTTAACCCCAGAAAAGGATAATCAGAAGTTCAGGGATACCCAAAAACAGTCACACCAGTGTTGGGAGGATTTTGTAGACTTGTTTATGAAAGCAGTAGATAGTTAAGTGAAGGGAAGTAAAGCAAAGGATTATGGTGAATTGTATAATCTAATTATGTGAGAGTTCATTTGAGTAATTGCTTCACAGAGTTGCGCTAGCTCCTGATAGACTCCATGTTCACTGTTCGTTGAGAGCTTGGGAAAAAAGGAGATCTCTGGCTCAGCCTCAGAGTGACCCAGAAGATACAGGGGTGACTACCAGAGTGGTGGGTCAGGTCAACATTAGAATGAAAAAAGTCAGAACACCCTAGGGCCCCAAATATCTGACAAGGGCAGAGAACCCCAACCCACTTCAGGGAAGAAGGAAGTTGAGAACACATGGGGGGAAAGCCCTTTGAGAGGGACAGGTGTTTTGTCTGTCATTAGTCAGGGTAGAGGGAGGAAGATGCCCCAGGAAGGCACTCACTAGTGGGCAATACACATGTTTGGCTACTGTAGCACAAGTTTGCTGTTAGTCCCAGGAGAAGAGGATAAAGCATGTCCTAGGTGCCCTTTGTTGAGAAGTGGACGCTGGAATGTAAGACAGTTCTATGAAGTACCACAAGAGGGTCTCAGGCAGTGGGGTCTATGTCACTGCTCTGTGAGATACCTGTGCCAACTTGACCCTAGTAAATGGAAGTCTTGCATTCCCGGAGGAGTATCTCCAAGGAGAAGTTGGTAGGGTGAAGAATGTCTATTGGGTGAGTCTGACCTCCCTGTGGCCATGGTCTCCTTAGAAGGGAGAGGGTACTTGCCCAGAGGAGGGTGATTGTCTGTCCCCAGATGTCCATAGACTGCAACCTCAGCAGTGAGATACCACTAATTGCAGCAGCTATGCTACCCCTGCAGCACCACACAGTGGTCCAGTGTCCCCGGCCCAGAATTACGAGAATTTGATTCCAGTCATTCCATGCTAGAGGACACCAGGCGAATTGGGATGGCCCAGTGGGTGCACCCCAAGAAATCTGTTCTCGCCACTCATAATGGAGGTCTGTGATGCGATAAGAATAATGCCACCCATTTTATTATATGCTCACATTTGTGTCTGGCATTTGTGCATCAGCCACACACCTTAAGACTTGTACCTCTCATTTGTTACAGATATCCACTTGTGTTTTGCTGACAGTATGCCTCAGGGCTAGTGCATTCTCCATATTCCTAAAGAAAGGGAGTAAAAAAGGTCCAGGGTTTGTTTCTCTTCAACCCTCCCCTCATTACTCCTACACATTCCTGTTCATCACAGCTGTCTTTTAGAGCTTACAAGAGCTCAGTTGGAATAGTAAATTATACTAATCCAACATCCAGCGCCCCCTACAGCAAGTCGTTGTACCGACTTGGTTTGTAACGGTATGCAAAATAACAACGCAGTCATTGTAACGATCGCGTTGTTATGGCATGCGTTGTAAACGCATGCGAAAAAAAGGTATATATTCGTCTGTAATGTCCTGCCAAGTACCACACATCAGGCTTTAGACTAACACATTTAGTGCTGGTGTTCGCATCACCGAACTAAAATGCGTTAGTCATGCATTAACAACTCCTCTAAAATGAATGTGCCATGAGGTGCTGCATAATAATGAACATCAAAAACAATTCGGGCGCTTGCTGTGTTGCTGCCTGCACCAGGCAATTTAATTCAATGCGTGGCTCTTCACTCACAGCTTCTGATTCCAGGGGAATAATGACTATGGTGACTAATCAAACTGTGCCTGTTATACATTGTTTTTGCTGGAGGAGGGCTGAGAAAACAAGCATTGGCATAGCCAATAGGTCTCGCCTTTGGGACCTTATAAGTGTTTAGCCAGACCATTGGCTTTGCCAATGTCTTTAAGCTATGTTGTAGAGAATTGTGGTTGCTGTGCAGCATGTTGAAAAGCTATAATAAAAAAGTGTTATAAGCATTTTTGTTACCTTATTTATATAACCAAGAAGACATTATGTACAACTGAGCTCTTGTAAGCTCTAAAAGACAGCTGTGATGAACAGGAATGTGTAGGAGTAATGAGGGGAGGGTTGAAGAGAAACAAACCCTGGACCTTTTTTACTCCCTTTCTTTAGGAATATGGAGAATGCACTAGCCCTGAGGCATACTGTCAGCAAAACACAAGTGGATATCTGTAACAAATGAGAGGTACAAGTCTTAAGGTGTGTGGCTGATGCAAACCAAAAACTCACACAAGCAGAGTTTATTATTGATGAAGTCTGTGCTAAACACAGGATGTCAAACAGATTATCTGTGTGAAATCCCTAGGACTGACCTGCTAGGTCTAGTTCAATGCACAAATACATTTTGGCAACATAAATGAGGGAGGACGTGGAAGGCCATCTGGTGTGAGTAGAGCAAGCAGAGTCAAGCAGAGTACAGTGAAGTAGAAGAACGGAGTACACACTATACACAGCTAGGACAGCTGCTGCAAGCTATGATAGCCATCACTGTATTGACAACATCAGTAGCACTTCGTCCCTTGTCTGCAAGACTGCACATTAAATCCTGTGCCCAATAGCGGCCATGTTCTCAGGCTAGACGCCACTAGGTTAGGAACATGATTTGCCAATAAAAGCTTTGACTTAATATTATGGTTTTAAATATAGACCAGAGTCAGACACCATAGAAATACGTGGTACAAATACAAGGGAACAGATTGAATCAAAACGCAAAAATCATAGATCAATAGGGCAAAAACTTTAGTTGAAAAGCATAACCATAGCTCGGCAGTCATCACCCATGCCATAACAACACCTCCTATATAGACTTAACACTGTCCCAACCACACACCCTGCCATGTTGGTAAACAGTTCAGTGCCAACACAGGGGTATAAAGCGCTATACAAATGCTACAATACTACAAGTGAGCAAAGGCTGTAAATGGTACACTTGAGAAGCAACAACCCTGCCACCAAGATATTTATGGTCAAAGTTAGGGGTGTTTAAAGTGACCAGCATGCAGGTCTCAATGAATGTCAGCTTCAAATACGGATAGCGGCAAGGTGTGGGCGATATCTCTGCAATGTTGTCAGTCAGAAACACGAGACCAACTGCCCAGGAATCAGCCAGGCTAGACTGCGACCAGCCTTAATGTGGTAGGGGCTAGTTTTTTTTTTTCCTGGCTGGCAGGACTCACCATAATTTCATCTTCCAATAGAGCAAAAGGCAGATTCCAGGCCATATTCTCACAATGGGAAGGGGGAGCGCAACTGAACCAATTGCCTTGGATTCATCAAGGCTACCCATTGCGAACAATCTTAATGTGGTAGGGTATGATGCCACCGCTTTGCATAACTTTATCTCTAATCCTAAAAAAGTCAGATTGCAGCACCTATCTCTACAAGGAGAAGGGTTGACAGGATGGGACCAAGCTCCCAGAAATCAGAAAGACTATCCCAAGACATGACAACCTGCCTTAAAGTAGTCAAGGGGTGTCTAGTTTATCTGCACTGTGCCTGTGCGGCCTAAAGATCGTTCTTGCATAAACAAAAGCAGACCAAGGCTCTGCTCTCATAGATTCATTTATTCTACGGAGACTGGTGAAGGATACATTGCCAAAAAGAATATTTAAGTGAACGCGGGACTCGTATAGCAGCAAACAGCTGTATAAAGCTAATTTACTTGGGGAGCCTTTAATGCTGGAAACGTTTAATACTCAAGTCAGATTGTACAAATATAGTTGTGCAGCATAGTTTTACACTGGCATTCCACTTTATCAAACAAACAGTAAAGATGATTTTACAAGAAGCTTTGTTTGGAGCTAAACCACAAATTAACTTGGGCAATCTTACCACGTAATTTGTCCATTTCCATCACCAGTTCTTCACTCTGAAGCTTTCTTTCAAGGTGAACATACCTAGATTCTTGTTCTTTGGACTAAAGAAAGAGTTGCCGCGCTAAGTGCAAAGTGCTCGGGCCTTGCAGGGTGGGGGGCCTTCACGAGGATTGTTGAAGGGGCACTGTGCCTTCTACTGCCAAAAAAGATTAATTAACTGCATGTCCCGTAACTAATGCAAGCCCGCTTGGGCTTAATAATGTAAGTCTCGGAGGATAAGCTGCAGCAGCAAGAGGAGAGGAGGCTTCGGTCTCTGGGGGAGCCCGTGCACACAAGAAGGGTCAGTTTCAGTGACTCACGCGCTTCAGAAAACGGCGGAGGACGGATGTTAGGTACCGTTGGCTAAAGGGCAGGGCAGTTTAAAGGTGTCACATGTTACATGTTGGTAGCTTTGCATTCCTACCCACTCCTCTGGCGAGTACATTTGCCCTCATAAATGCTATTAGTGATGACGTGGCATTGCGTGACGTCATAAATAGAGCCAGTGCCATTGAGATACACTACCGCGGGACCCTAGCTACCGATTCCCTAGTTTTTACAACAACAGCGTTCTCCCAACAAAGCATTTTCATTAAAACAAACGTACCCTTCCCAGAAGTGTAATCCACAGTTGAAGTGATACATTCTTGCCGTGCTTGCAGCCCTGGCAGCTAACATATGTTGTGGCTCCTCTCTCCTGACGTGAACAAATAAGGCCTCCTTGACCCCACTACATCTCCATTCACAATGTAATCTCTGCCTCGGCTGCGCTTCCGCTTTCTGCAGCATCATCAACAACATAGCCGGCTCGTGGCGGGCTTGATTCGTACATTGGACCCTGGGCGCGCGGCGGCAGCAGGGTGGGGGTGGAACTAACAGAATTAGTTCGAGATTGTGAAAGCTTTTATTGCATTGGGGGCGGGGGAGGAAAACAGCAAAAGCAGGCACAATATAAAAGCGATACAAGCCCGCGAGTGGTGCGCACACACGCTGCAAGGAATTTAAGGAATGCAGCTGGCACACTGCGTGCCGCTGCTCGCTCCGCTCGCCCCAGAGACCCATAGGCCATGGGAGTGAACGTTTACAGAAAAGGCGGGACATACACCCGCCTTTGGCCAGTTGCGTGCTCTCATTTTTGAAAGCCACACGCAATGGCCAATAAAATGTGTGGGTGGAGTCCGACCCACACGGAGAAGTCTCTTGGAAGTCTGAAATGATTCCAAGAGGCCCTCTCCTAGAGCAGCGCATGCGCGCTGAGCTAGGCTCGACCTAAAAAAGCAAGTCTGCTGTGGCCTGGACCGGCTAAAATCTTTGGTCACGTGGCTCTGGAGGCAGAGACAGAATCTGCTCTGCAACATACAACGGCAGCAAGTGAGCACCCGGCCCAGTGCAAGTGGAGTTGGCAGCGCCGTCTGTTAATTTGAAATAACCCAGGCATTCTGTGCACTCCACAGCTGCTCTTCGTGGCTGCTTCAGCCTGGATTTAACGTGTTCCCAGCCTAACAAGTGGCACTTCATGAGCCCTGAGTGGTCAGAGTGGGCATTGCATGGTGCAGTCACTTTACATCACTTTGCCGCTCTCTGTGGGCTCATCAGCTGCTGTACCAGCCGCCGGACAGCATGGTTTAACCACCCCGTTCCTGTCCCAGCCCACCTGTTCTATCTAGCACAGGCAGAGTTCAGCCCAACCCACCACAGCCAGCTGACAGCTCAGACAGGACTTCATCACTCCTGACAGGACGGAGAAGGACACTCCTGTCCTGCCAGCCCTGACAGTCTCAAGGCAGGTCAGCTGTGTGGCACCCAGTACAGAGGCGCTGCACTTCTGAACACAATATCAGGTGAGTTTGTGACTCACTTTGAATCTCCACTATATTGCTTTTATTTAGACTACTCTACTAGGAAGCTGTCTGTGTTATACATAAATACATACATAAAGATGAAGCACCTATGCGCTAGGGGACTCACCCTGTTTTTTTAGCAACGGTCAAATTTCCTGAAGGTTTATCAGGACCTTGTTGCCGTAGATGGGGTTTCTGCTCTCTCGGCAGACCTCAGGGTTCAGCAGAAGCAGTGAAGAGAGGCTGAGAGCATGTATAGGGCAGGGCAGATATATGAGGGGAAGTGCTGGCGCCGGAACAGAACAAGCTGCCTTTGATGGAGTCTATGGTGACTGCACAGGAGAAACAGCAGGTAATAGTGGAGGGAGTTAGTGTCCCAGAGATATTTTATCTAACTTCCTGAGCCAGTAACCTGCCTTATAAGAAAAGTTACAGCGGCTGAGCTGAGCTCTGCATTGCAGTCACTGGCTGCAGTCTTCACAAAGTTGAGTTCAGCGTCAGTGAGGCTTGCTAAGGCTCTGTGCTGGGGCCTCTCTCCCATCCTAGTGCCCTTCTGTATCTGGTGCTTTGCAGCAGTTTTAAGATCTTCTTAGAGTTTCTTGTTCCTCAAATGGGTGTAATTTATTATATGTATATGTTTCCCTCGTCTTCATAGCTTGATTTTGCTCGTGAGAAAGTTAGCTCATAGTCGTTGATTGTCACACATAATTACACTGAAATTATGAAAATGTCACACATAAGCAGTCTGAAACCTTGGCAGCTATGTCTGTACTAGGCATTTGGTAGCCTTTACCTAATTTTATTGAAAGAAGTAAAAAATCAAACGTAAGGCATAGAAAATGTTTATTTATTGTGGTGGGCCTAGAACTCAAAATCAGCTATAAAAGCCGACATAACAAGAATAATTTTCTTCAAACACTTGCAGCAAAGAGGTTGAAGATTATCTACCACGAGAAAAGTAAAACCCACATACCAGAAGTGCAATAAAGTGGTTTACGAAGTGCATGCACTAAACCAAATGGAGCACAACAGGAAATGTAGCAATGTGATGCCTGCGGCTACAAGGATGCAATACAAGGCTCGGGTCTAATCGGAAGCTTGCCGATGAGACAAAGAAAAGTACAGTTGCTACAAATATATCTAAAATGTACTTTCTCAAAATACTGACATAAACCTAAATTGATAGTCAAAACACTGCTTTAATAATATCTTGCAGAATCAAGAACTTCCTTTAAATAGCCATCGACAACCAGAAGAAATTGTCACAGAAGCAGCCAAAATAAAGCAATTTCAGCTGAAGCACAAACTGCGGCTAAACTGTTTAATATCTTGTGCAAAATGAAGATGTGTCTCTGAAAATGAGCAGCAAGCAAATATGCTCTGATTAAAAAGCATATTGTAATCATCACCTAATAAGAAGTGTATAAAACTTTTTAATGGCAGCTCACCCCCCAAGTATTTTGTGTGATCCTCGGCGCCACACGCAGAGCCCATAGATGACGGAGCATCTCTCAGGTTCCATTTAACCTGATTAAGCAGGAGGCTGGTTTGTCCTCAGTAAGTCCCAGTGGCGTTTTTGCAGCTAATACAACAGATGTTTTGTCACTACCGAGAGTCACATGATAGCTTTTCACTCTGGAGAACATATTTTGGAAACAGGCTAATGAGGCGATCTGCAGCAAAAACGCGCCGTCCCCTTTGGCAGATATTTCTTTGCTGGTGTCGTTTATTCTTCATCGTTAATTAAAGGAAAGCATTCAGCGATCACTTATCCTTGCATGGTACATTCTGAAAGTATGCAGTTCGATGTTCTGTCATAATTTGGTTTTGTTCAGCGGCTGTTGTTCACAAGACGAGCTATCAACAATTATAATGATGCTTTAGACACAAAAGGAAAATGAACGGGGAGAGACATTTGGAAAGTTTCACATTCTACTTTCATACACGGTGGAGCTGAGACTCAAAGCTTTCTCGACTTCTAAATCTAACCTAGGGCTGGAAACATTCAGAAAGTACGCAGCTGTGCATGAAAATTACTTCGCAATGGAAAGAATCGTGTCGTGTACGAAGTTTTTTTTTTTAGTCAACTCATTTTTATTGATATAATAAGAAAGTACCAACATTACATTTAGCATAAGGTAGAGAAATAGCTTAATAAAGATGTTACAACAATAGAGATGATACTATCATGGTGGAGAAAGACATTAAAAAGAAGAATGCTTCTAGAGTAATAAAATGAGTAAAAAGTAATAAAAGTACATATCAAATAATAGTATATTTATAATTTTTAGGATAGAGATTGAGAGAAGAAAGAGGGAAAAAGAAAGGGATAGAAGAGGAGGAGGGAGAGGGAAGGGGTAGTAGAAGAGTGAATAGTGTAGAGACGGGTGTGAAGACAAGAAAGAAGTAAAGGGTAGCCAAAATAAATCAGACTTGATTTTCTGAGATAACATTGATGCTGAAACAGTAGAAATTCTATGTTCATCGCAGATAAGATTCCACCATGTTAACTGGAATTATCTTTCCAGCAAGTCAAAAATAACTTTAAATGCAAGAGCAATAAAAAGATCAAACAATTTCAACTTCGAGGAGGTGTCATAAAAATCATCAGACATGGATCCAAGAAAAACATTTTGAATTGATAATGGAATGCAACATTGAAATATCTTAGAGGATTTAGACCAAATGGATTTCCAAAATTTAAAAACATTAGGACACTAATATATTAAATGGAGTAGTGTTCCATCAGAGGAGAGACAAGATCAGCAAAGGGGAGAAGAAGAGGGATTCATTTTATTGATAAAGGCGGGTGTACGAACCACTCTATTATATAAGAAAAATAGGGATTGAGTGATGTTGGGGGCTCTGGAGGTTTTAAAGATTTTGTGCCATATTTTATTCCATCTTTGAATCGAGAGGGATATCGAGAGGTCTTGTTCCCAGGCTATTTCGATTAAGGATTTTGGTCTGTCAGATATAGGAGTAGATAAAAGTTTATATATAAAGGAGGCTTTGGGGTTAGAGTCAGAGGAGATATTGTACAAAGGAGTCAGGGGAGTAAATGGAGTAGAGTCATCAGGAAAATCTTTGGATAGCAAGAATGATTGAAGTTCCTGTGACAATAGTGAGTACTGGGACACTGCCACTGCCTGTGGGACGCTGCCACTGCCTGTTTTCACCGCCTGTTGGGGGACTCAAAGCCACAGGATCCTTTGCTCTCCCAGGAGGGAGGAGCGTGCCTGCCTTCACGCTCTTTAAAAAGCGCCACAATCCCCGCAGCGCGGGACACTGCTACTGCCTGTTTTCACCGTCTGTTGGGGGACTCAAAGCCCCAGGATCCTTTGCTCTCCCAGGAGGGAGGAGCGTGCCTGCCTTCACGCACTTTAAAAAGCGCCTACAATCCCCGCAGCGCGGGATGCGTGCGGTTTGCACCTGGGCAAAGCCCGGGCCAAGGGCGGGCCCATCCTTGCCCGTCATTGCCAGGAAGAGGCAGGGCTGGGCCACCTCTCTTTCATCTGACTCTTGGATCGTGTTGCTGCCTGTCACCAGCTCACTGAGGTACTGTGCGATCTATCTGTGATATATGTGGAAGCCCTTTGGAGAGCTAAGACGTTAAAAACTGTATGGACTGTATTTCCCTGGCTGGGCGTTTAATCTATCAACCTACTATTTTAATTTGGAATGTGGTTCTAACATTTGACTGTGTCCTGGGTATTAGCTATTTTGTGGGCTATCGCTAGCGATTAGTCATAAACACTCTACACAAGATAAAATATGGGTAAAAGGAAAACTATGGAGGGAATAGGGGGAGGAAATGGTGCCAATGGCGGGGTTGGCAAGGGGAAAAAGGCTAGGAAATCACTCAAACACGCAGGTAGCAACTGCGTGTTGGATAGAATAGACACCCTTATCAGTGAATGCGAAGGCATCCTAGAAGCTGAACCAACAGTGCCCCATACCAACGGCCAATCCCCCCCTAAAGTTATCAGCCCCCCCGCCCAACCATCATGCCAGCAATGTTCCATAAGCCCCCACGGAAGGGGTCCCTACACTTGGCAAAGATACACAATTGGAGCCATCCGCAACACAGGCGAGGGACTCCCATTCCTTAAACTCACCTATTTGCACCGATGAGCATCAGTCCGGCCCTCCTATTCTCTGTGAAAATAGGTTTTTACCATTGGCGGACCTGCCTGATAACTATAGGGATGACATGCCCCGGTCACCTTGCACGCCCAACGCAGGGCTTAATGTAGAGCAAATTCCATTAGGTTACATCTCACAGGTTACATCTCAGCTTGTCATTGCGCTTAGGTCCGAGATAGGCACCATGAGGCACATGATTGAACAACTCACCGCCCTGGTCAAATCCTTACTCCAAAAGGACGTACTTTGTCAGAAGCACGCAAACCCCCCGCCTGAACGTTGCCCACATCTTCATGTGGCACGGGTGTCGACCACCAAGGAAAGGGGCACATCAGGCTGTGGGTCTCATTCGACCCTTTTATCAACCCACAAGCATATCCCACCAAACTCTAAGACCAACCACCCAGGCGATTCTAAAACCACCACCCATAAAGATCATCATAGTCTAGCTGCCTCCCAGGTCCCTACAAACCACACCAGATCTTTTTTCTTACCACCTGCACAGCGCCCCCCTGAGAAAGCTCAACAGCAGCAGAACCACCCAGTTACCCCCCCCCCCCTCCTGCTCCATGCATCAAAAAATTTCATGGTTAATGTCCCTAGGCTTGGCCCAAAGAGTGCCCCTGAAAATGAAGACTCTTTAATTAATAAAGCCATTCACTGGATCCGCCATGTTAGGGGCTGCTGTTCAGTAATACGAGACGACATCACCAGGGCCCGGAGATGTACGTCTCTCGCTCAACCCCTGGACTATATTGAGCTCACTATGACTAGGGTTGAATTGGCTGAAAACCTCCTCGCATTGGAGTATCGCACCTGCCCCCCAGACACTTCATCTATACAGCCACTGGGGTAGGCCACATGCCATGCAATTATCCATCATTTCAGGAGGAGGGACCTCTCTGAAAGCCATTGATTGACTACAGCGCGAATCCCAACCGCGCCAGGAATCACATCTTATCCCTTTAAATGTTAAATTTGGCTCCCATAACACCTTGGCCCCTCACACTGACCTTGAGCCACTGCCAGACAGCCTGGGGGGAAAGGGTCTAAGTAGTCCCCCTGTTGACACTCAGAGAACCCAGGAGGTGGAACTCTCTACACCCATAGACCCACTGTTATTGCCCTATGCCCCAGCTCCGCTAAACCAACTCACTCTAAGTAGAAATAATGCCTTCGCCTCAGCCTCACACCATCAGCTGAAGATAATATCTTGGAATGTGGCAGGGCTAAGCAGCAAATTGCCAAAACCTCACTGGAATGAACTGATCGAGGGCTTTGATATCTGTATTTTTCAGGAAACCTGGAGTCTGGTTCCATTATATAAATAAGGCTATACTTGTTTTTGCTCGCCAGCTATCACTATGGGGAGAGGGCGCCCTTCAGGGGGTCTGATCATCTGGGTGAATATCGCCTTGGGCTGCCGAACTATCTTACAACCAAGCTCGAGTCCTGACATCTTGAGGCTTACTATCAAGGGACCTGGGCGGGGGCACTCTCGATTTGTTCAACGTCTATATAAGGGGGACCAAGGGGGGCAGACCATCGCCCATTGTCACGACTCTAGAAGAAACCCTAGCCAGTTGTTCGCCCTATTCTAGAGTCATGGTTGCAGGAGACTTCAACTGTACTTTTGAGCCCCTGAGCACAGAGGACATGCTGGGGGTTGAGGATGACGATCGAAAATGGGCTGTCCCCCCACTTAATGTACCTCCCGTTAAAAGATGGTCTCAGTTAGCAATCCAACTCAATACACTCACTATAGAGTTTGGCTTGAGGGCAGCCAACGGTAGAACCCTATCAGATACTCAGGGGGCAAACACCTACAATAGAGTTGGTTGCTCGTCACGCATCAATTACATCTTACTAGATGTAAGGCTCTGGGGAAACATGATAGATATGTCAGTGGGCACCACCACTGACAGTGATCAAACCCTCTTTGTGCTAATATGAAGATCCCGTGGGCTGTCCCTTGCCATCCTGAGAGCATTCGAACACTAATCTCTACCCAAGAGGTTGTTCCCTCAAACTGTAAAAGATTCTTAAAATGGCGCAAGGTCTCTTTACAATAATCAAAAATAGCTGGTATTCGGCAAGCCTTGACCCTGAATACACTAGAGCTTCAGGCCACAGCCACAGACTTAGGGGGGTTGGTTGATGTCCCTATTATTCATTCACGTACAATGGAACAACTGAGTGCATATTTTCAAGCACCCAGTAAGAGTAGCAAGCGAAACGTGCCTCCTAAAGGGCAACATTCGTGGTATACCAAAGAGTGCAGGCACAAAATGCAGCTCTTAGCCATGGCAATTAGAAATAAGAACTGCCCTATGATTAAGATAGCTAGAAAGGATTATAGAGCAGCTTTGCATCAAGCTAAGATGAAGTGGGATGAATCGCACTGGCAGGATCTGAGGGATGATAGCTTAGCCAAGGATACCAATTTATTTTGGTCCTTAGTTAGCCGGGGCAACAAGAAGGACTCAGGCCTACTTCCTAATCACATCCCAAGCCAGGACTGGCAAGATCACTTTGGGAAGCTTTATTCAGCTCCAGAGGCTTTACCTCTGGAGGGGCTATGCGACCCTTTAGACTTCTTTGGTGTTGGCAATGTTAGTAAGCCCTTTTCTTTGGCTGAAGTTGAAGCCGCATAAAGGAAGATAGTCCCTGCCAAAGCTGCTGGACCAGATGGTCTGCCTGGAGATTTATTTCTTGCAGACATTACAAATTGGGCACGTTATATCCAGACACTTATCAATGCCATTGCCAGTAGTTGCCCAGTACCAGAGTCTTGGAAAGGCGCAGAGGTGGTCCCGACATATAAAAAGGGGGCCAGAGAGGACCCCTCAAATTACAGACCGATCAGTCTGATTGATGCAATGCAGAAGGTTTTTGGTAGAGTCCTGCTACAGAGGATCCAATCCTGGGCAGAGGATGAAGATGTCCTTTCTCAATATCAGGCGGGCTTTAGGGCCAGCACTGGAACGGTCGATCAAGTATTTAGGCTGCTTCTTATATATTGGAAAGTTGTGGTGATTGGCAAGGGCAGCCTTTATCTCGCATTTATCGACCTAAAGACTGCCTTTGACCTGGTACCCAGGAATAAGTTGTGGCAGATACTTGGAGACATGGGCATCCTTCCTCTAATCCTTAACTTGCTGATCCGGCTTCATGAGGGCAATTACGCGCAGGTGAGATGGGGGGACACAAGGCCAGCTGACGGAATAGATTCCCGTCAATAGGGGAGTCCACCAGGGCTGTGTTATGGCACCTACCCTGTTCTCTTTATATGTGAACGGGGTGGTCAGCTTCTTGCAAGAAGATCCAGCTGACGCCCCTGCCCTGGCGGGCGACAAGGTACCAACTCTCCTGTTTGCCGACGATACCCTGCTGGTGTCTAAGACCCCAGCAGGGTTACAAAAACTATTGAATAGATTTCAATCTTTTTCTGATTCCCGGGGGCTGCTCATCAATACCTCAAAAACAAAGTTCATGACATTCAACCCACACAAACCATTTAGAAACAATCTCATGCTGGATGGGACTCATTTGGAGAGAGTCAGTACCTTTGACTATCTTGGCATTCGACTCTCCGACAAAATGTCATGGAGGCCCCATTTAGCGAAGATGCTTATGAGCCATAAACGTGTGGTCGGGGTACTAGGTAAAGAACATCGCTCCTCGCAAAGCAAGCCAGTTGCCCCGGCCCTCACGGTCTATGATGCTAAAGCAGTTAGCTCAGCCCTCTATGGAGCTGAGCTATGAGGGTTTGATAACCCAGATGACATCTGCAGATCTGAGCATAAGTTTTTGAGGGATTTGGTAATGCTTCCCCGTAATGTCCCACTAACGCCTTTAATGCTCAATATGGGCAGGCGGTCGTTCAGAGACATTGCCAAGTTGCGCCCATTGCTCTTTTGGGCCCGCATAAGGCGGACTCCTGAACTTTCTAAATACGCCATAGCACTAACTGAGGTGATGAGCTCAGATGTTCACCATAGAGTCAGCTGGACATCTAGTATCAAGAAAACATTGACAGCTCTGGGCCTTAAAGCATCCTAGGACAGCCAAATTCCCCCCTGTAAAGTGGATCTAAAACAACTGTATTGGGACTGGATAGAGAGCCAGGAACTTAGCAAGCCTAACGTGGGAAGACTCACTGAAGAATTCTATCATCACAAGCAGAGTAGAAGCCTTGAGCCATATCTAGATATATAATCCAGGTACCACGAGACAGGGCGTTGTATATTCAGATTAGGCTTGGTACGCTTCCCGTTCGTGCATTAACCACAAAATGGCGTTCTCCCAAACAGACAACAGAAGACTGCCCTTGCTGCAGAGGCCCGTTGGAGTGCGTTGCCCATGTTATGTTTGTTTGCCCAGTGTACAAAGCAGCAAGATCTAAATGGCTAAAACCAATCTGCAGACAACTGGGCACGCTTGACCACCGGGTTGCCCTGCGCATTCTGAAGTCTGATGCAAGAGCTCTCTTCGCTTGTGGGTGGCCAAGTTTCTTAGCCACGCTTGGATAGTTAGGCAAAAAGCCTTACTTGGGGTGGTTTAACCTCCACATCTTTGGAGCTGCAGAGAAATTACCCCAGCCCAAGACGAATGCCCACCCTCTATTAAAGCTCCATTTTATGCACTGGCACTTTATACAAGCTTACCTGCCCTTCAAATGAGGGCCCAAACAAGTCTATCTATTGGGTACGCACGGCGGGCTTCCCACTTTGCTTTTTTTTTGTGAGATCTCAAATTGGGCTGGACTGACACGATTGTACTTTTTAATCGTTATTGTCGTAACTGCTTAAGATTTTATTAATGAACTTTTAAAACTTTTTATTGTACAGTCTTTGATAACTGTTTTACTTTCTGTGGTGCAATAGTGTACTCCAATGTTTCGGTTCAGTACACTTTTTGAACTATCTTTGTATCGATGTTAATTTGCACCTATTTATCTTCTTTTAAAATGTTGCTTGATGCTTTTATGATACTAGTTATCGAAATAAAGCAAATGATGATGATGAGTACTGGGATAAGCAGGATGAGGGTAAGTTATAGTGTGCTTGTAATGTAGTAAAGGGTATGACAGAGTTATGGAATACTAGTTGGTGATCATATAAAACATCCTTCTCTTTCCAATATTTGTAATAGAATGACTTATGGCGAAACTTAATGAATTTATTGTACCAGATGGAGGAGGCAAGAAAAGCTTGATGAAAATTAGAGTGATCTGTGAACAGTGAATGTATCAAGTGTTGGGAATATTTTAAGATGGGATACTTGGAAATAAAGGTACAGTTGGACATAGAACAAATGCCATAAAAAGAGAATTCATGTAATAAGGAGCGTTCAAAAGTAATCCAGCTAGGTATCGGTGAGTCTTGATATTGTCTATTTAGTGCATAGAATTGTCTAATTAAAAAAGCAGTATGATATAATTTAAAATTAGGAAATCGCACACCCCCTTCGGTTTTTGGTTTAATTAATTTAGATAAAGCAATACGGGCAGGTTTGTTGTTCCAGAGAAATTTAGTAGAAAGAGAATTAATTTGGTTAAAATAGTAATTAGGAATTCTAAAAGGTAACATAGAAAGCAAGAAAAGAATAAGAGGAACAATCATCATTTTGATAGTATTCAATCTAACCCACCAGGATAAATAGAGAGGAGACCAAGAAGTGAGTGAGTTTTGAATCTTATGTTTTAGTGCACTAAAATTATGAGAAAGAGTTTGGGGGGATGGTAGGTGAAAACCAGACACCTAGGTATTTGATTTTAAATAGACACCACTTAAAGTTGGTGTCAGAGAACATGAATTGGTAACACAAGGAATTTAAAGGTAAGACCTCAGTTTTAGAGAAGTTTAATTTATAGCCAGATATTTTAGAATACAAATCAATCTCCAGTAAAAAGGGAGGTAGGGAAGTTGAAGGTTTTGAAAGGTAGATCAAAATATCGTCTGCATAAGCGGATAATTTAGTTTCGAGGAGTTCTGTTGAAAACCTGTTATTAGAGGGTTATGGCGAATGCGTTCAAGAAAAAGTTCAAAACACAGAAGATATAAAAGAGGGGAAAGGGGGCAACCTTGTCTGGTACCTCTGTGTAGACTAAAATAATGGGATAAAAAACCATTAACAGAAAAACAGGCATGTGGTTCTGAATATAGTAACTTGATAAACGAAATGAATTTGTGGCCGAAACCAAACCAATGAAGAGTTTTGAACATGAATTGCCAATTTATATGGTCCAATGCTTTTTCAGCATCAAGGGACAGTGCAGCCTACCTCTAATGAAGCCGGACTGATCATGTTTAATAAACAGGGGTATAACATCATCTAATCTAGAAGCAAGAAATTTTGCGAAAATTTTACAATCATAATTAATTAATGAGATTGGGCGATAATTTTGACACAAGGTGTGGTCTTTATCAGGTTTGGGAATTATTACAATGAGAGCTTCTAAGAAGCAGCCTTCAGGTTTAGATTTAGATAGAAAAGAGGTGAAAAGCTCAAGTAAGTGAGGAGCAAAAATAGATGAAAAAGAGGAGATAAGTTCAATAGAGAAACCATCAGGACCAGGGGCTTTGGCTCTCTTTAGAGATTTAATGGCAACCAAAATGTCCTGAAGAGATATATCCTTTTCAAGGAGAGCCGTAACATCCGGTATGGAGGGAGGAGAGGGAAGATCATCAAAGAATGACTGGGTATTGCTTTCAGAGGGATGGGTATTGTCCATATATAATGAGTTATAATAGGACTGGAAAGCATTAACAATGTCTTAATCAGAATGTAGTAAATTGTTGGTGAGGGTATTACTAATAGGACCAATGGTTATCCTTTCTGTTTTGACTTTTAAATAATAATTTTAAAAAAAACCTTTTGAACCAAAAAAATAATTGGCCAGCATTCTCCCTGCTTTGTTTTGACCCCCATGGTATTTGGATTTTATTTTGAGTAAGATATTGCAAGCATCATTCGTAGCTAGTTTATTTAAGTCGGATTTCGCTTTGATAAGGTCCCGGAGGTGAGTAGGAGATTTGGGCATAAAGTAAGAGTGTTCAAGAATCTTAATATGTTTGAGGGTAGAGAAGTATTGGGAATTCAATAATGTTTTCCTTCTGGCAGTGTAGGCAATGGTGAAGGCTCTGAAAGAGGCTTTAAAGGCATCCCAGTTGTTGTGGATAGAAGTGTCACTGGGCTTGTTAAGATGAAAAATGGCTCTTATAAAGGAGGTAGCCTCTGAAATTTAAGTTTGATTAGATAATAGGGAGCAGTTGAATCTCCATCTGGCATGTTTGGAGGTAGCAAGGGACAAATCAATAGATGCCGAAACAGGGGCATGGTCAGAAATAAAAATGGACCCACTCTCAGAAGATTGGATAGAGGGGAGTAGAGGTTTTGAGACCAAAATATAATCAATACGAGACATGGTGTGGTGAACATTTGGAAAAAATGTAAACTCATATATATCAGGATTACTAGTCTTCAATACATCACAGAGTGGATGAGAGGCAATAGCAGACTGAAATGCTTTATGTGACTTATCTGGTTTGAATTTAGAATTTGATTTCTGTCAGAAAAATGGTCTAGCCAATTATTAAAATCTCCAGCAACAATGATATTGGGATTAGTAATAGAAGACAATTTTAGTTTGATATTATGCCAAAAATCTGGATCAGACTTAACCAGTCCATAAATATTAAAAAATGTGACCTGTTTATTATAGACCGTGGCGTTAAGTATTACCCATCGTCCACTTGTGTCACATTCAGTTGATAAAATTTGAATCTTTAGAGATTTGTGACACAGGATGGCAACATCACCCTTACGGTTGACAGCAGGAGAGAAAACAACTTGGCCCATCCATTGGCGTTTGAGCTTGAGTGATTCAGTGTCGTTACAATGAGTTTCTTGTAGAAAAGCAATTTGACAATTGAGTTTCGATAAATGAGAAAGTACCTTTTGACGCTTAACAGGATGACCCAGACCACCGACGTTCCACAAAACAACATTAAACATGTTGCAGCTTAAAAACAAGGATACAGGAACAATGAAGGCACACTGCAAAGACAACAATGGAAACAAAAAGACACCGTTCGTCCAAAATAGGGTAACATAAAAGGATTACCAAAAACATGGAGAGGTGAAACAAAAAGACCCTCGTGCAATTATAAAGAGAGGAAAAGGAGAATAGAAGAGGAAAAAGGGAATGGAGAGTAGAAGATAGAGAAAGAGGAAATGAGAGAGGAATAAGGAAAATAGAAAAAAGAAAAGACAGATCAAGGACATAAAGCCAGATCTGAAGTAAGAAGAGGATGAGATGAAGACCAGGTATGTCAGCACCCAGAAACAAGAACAACAGAGAGAAAAAAGACAGTGATAAAATAGAAAGATTCAGGCCAAGTAACCCGTACTTAAAGAGCAACTAGGGATTAAAACGAGAAACAAGAAGTCATGTACTAATAACAACAGTTTAATGATTTAAGGACATTGTGCATTTGTGTCCATAGGTATTTTGGTGATGGTTTGTAAGAACAGTTTTAATTTGGTCTGATCTTCAAATGAGTGGGAAACACCTTCGTAAGTAATTTTGCAGAGACAAGGGTGTAATATGCCATATCGGATGTTCAGAGATCTCAGTTGAGGACGAAGCACCAGGAATTCCTTAAGTCTGGCGTTGGTTGCATTAGAAAGATCCTGTGAGATAAAGATGTTATGAGCATACCAAACAAGGCGACGTTTCTCTCTGGCACTTTTTAATACATGCATCAGGTTGGTAAATTCTATAAAGAGCATTATAATACCACATGGTCTGGAGATTGAGGCTGAGGACGACCAAGACGATGTGCTCGCTGGATGTTTAGAGGAGCGGAAGATTGAAGACTGAGAAGGTCAGACACAAATTTCTTTAAGAAGGAGAGAGGATCAGGGCTTTCAATCTTCTCAGGTAAACCATAAAGGCGCAGATTTTTCCTTCTATTGCGATTTTTGAGGTCCCTTCTGTGAAGCTTAAGCTTTTGAATTTCTTCTTCCAGCAGAGGTATTTTAGTCGCCTTGTCCTGAGGATGGCCCACACGTTGTTCCATTTCAGTTATTTTTCCTTCTATATTTATCCATCGGTCTTCAATCAGCTGCAGTTTTTCGTTGGTGGTGTTCATGAATGGTTTGAGTACATGTAGTTCGTCCAAAATTGTATCCAGTACCGGGTTAGAAGATGACTGGATCGGAGATGAAGGGTCATTTTTGGCTCTTTTAGGTTTAGTGACAGAGAAGGATGCTTTGGCAAGGCTCAGAGAGTCGCTAGACATGTTGATGATGCGTGTCTGATGTTGAGGAAGCTTTATAATAGTAGAGAGCCTGCCCATAAAATTAGTGATAGTTCAATGTAGGTGTGCAATGATTCATGCACCACATAAGAAGCAATGCAGCGAGGAGATATGGAAAGTCCCACTGACTGTATCACATGCAGGGAAGCCAGTATAAAAATGGATTCTTGAAGTAACACCTCACAGCATGTGTAATCACATTCACTTCCCCTCAGGTTCAGGCACGAGAAGGGGCAAGTATAATTAATCCAACAACGATGTTATGCCACTCAAGCACAGTAGGGATATGTAGAAGTATATAGAAATATATATAGGACCATTAGGTTTAAAGGCTTGAAGAAACCAAATAAATAAAGCACCATTTGCACTGGTCCTTAGGAAAGAAGGGTACGTTGAATGTCCGTTAAAGAAAATCTATAGTTTAAAGTTAAACCATGACACAGTTGTACCAAAGATGCATGAATAATGGTGAGAAATGAGAGGAAGCTCACCCAGGTGTTGTTGGCCGCATGAGGAATCTGAAGAGAAATACTGCGAGCAATGCGCTGTCAGAATGGCGGCCACTCGCGAGTGAGGAAATTCGTTGTCGCAGCTAAATTTGATGAAGAACGGGTGTAAAGAGTCTCCGGTTAGCTCATGAGTGTGCCACAACAATGCGCTGCAGGAGACCAGCTTTGAGAGCACTGGGCATGGTCTCAGTGTGGCCTAAAATGTTTTCCAAAGCTCCGTGAATAGACGGAGCTTAGCGGTCCGCCTCCATCTTGTCCCAGCGCGTAAGCCACGCCCCCGTTGTGTACGAAGTTAAGGGGAGGATCATGCGATTGTTGTACTCAGTGAGGGGCACAAAAGACATTCTTTCAGATGCTTTCACTTAATTAGGCTGGCTCATTTTCCAGGGGGCCCTCGTCTCGTATGAATTTATTTGAAACTGGACTATCAGACTGTACGTGTACTGCCATTTTGGGTTTAGTAATGATACAGCATCATCAGTATACATAAATAAAATAAATAAAACCTGGTGACTCCCAATTTTTCCCATCATGGAGTCCTTAGCTGAACATGAGGGATGGGGCAAATAATGTGATGCAGATCAGTAGGAAGGTCACATCCCTGCTCCTGAGTCACTCCATGACAGGGAGCTAAGCCAGGGAGCTGCCAGACATTCTAAAAACAAGAATCCGTACTTGGGTTGACAGCTATATAGCCAATGCTGCAATGTTACTAATTAGGGACAGGCTTCATGACCTGGTAGCAGTGCAGAGGCGAGAGGCCACATCTGGACTCAGGTATCACATCCAGCAAAGGAAGGATATTAAGGCAGGTCAGAAGCGGATTGGAGCAGAGAGGGCTTAGAGGTACATGATGTGACACACTGCAGGAGATATATCGCCCAGGGACCAGTAGACATGCAGACCTCATCTCCCAAATTGCCAAAGGACAGCCTACAATGACATCTGCCCTCCCAGTACCTAAGCATGAACGTATGCGTGTATTGGAGCAACTTGAGGTCCAAATAGTGTTTGTACCTCAGATGGAAGCCTGCGATCTTGACCAGAGCACCAACACCCTTTCCACTTTCTCACCTTCTCACATCTCCCAGCCTGTGCAGTGTGATAGGTGAGCATGAGGACGGCGGAGACAGCTCAGCCACTTGTGCCTTTATCAGACCCCCCTCCAGAAGGCCCAGAGATTAATCCCTCTATTTACTGTTGGGCTGCTAGGGAAGCATTAAGTGATGGATTTGTTAATGGCAATATTTAGTGAAAGTTTATGTTTTGTTTCCTGGGGGTGTTGTAATGGGGGAACTATGAAGCTGTCAGAGGACAGGGTTTGTTGGGGATAGGGTAGGATGTTTAATGTGATAACCAGGAGCATAGATTAGAATATGTCTAAATGCCTTTCCTGAGTATTTCAGGGTGTGGGTGGGATTAAATGGAGCTACTGGAGGACAGTGCTAGTTAGATTAGCGTGGTAGTGAGGGTTAGTCGGGGATGTAGTTTAGTGTAGTGCTAACTTTGCTTTCCTCTATTGATTGTAGTGGCTTAGTAGTTGAAGAAATACTCTCTTGAAATGATGCTTTGTGTTCAGTGCAATTGACTATAGATATGCACTACAGTCACTTTATTAATGTTAAACATACTTGTTTATGAAAGTTATTCCTTTCCCAATTGTGGCTCTCATTCTTCATCACTGGAGTCTACATTGGCCTCCTCTCTCCTTCTGGACATGAGCACATTTCATGTAAGCGCTATAATGTCCAGCACACAACATACTAGTGTGATACAACAATTTCTATATGGTGCAAACACCAGGGCATTGCTACTATCTTATAGGCACCTAAAAAACTCCTCAAATATCCACAGGCGTTTTGTGTCTTTCTGATGCTGTTGTAGACCTATGCAGAGGAATCATCAGTAATAGATCAAGTAGTAAATAATGCATGTAAGAACACTCATGATGGGAACTAGAGAGACATTGAAATTTATATACAGCTTAGTGAATGGCTCATTGATCATGTTCAAAATCTGCAGGTGATGATACCCATCTGACACTTTGAGTTGTTTACCATCTGAGACATGCTGATGACCAGTAATTTGTCATCATTGTGGTACTTGCTGTTGGACCTGACCCTCTCTGGAGGGTCACCCCCAAACGTTTTGCCTTCACCCCACCTTCTTTGTTGAATTTGTGATTGTTGGCTTTAGGTCTCTGTGCACTTTACCAGAGCTAACCAGTGCTAAAGTGCCTGTGCACACTCTCTGAAACATGGCAAAATTGGCCTACACCTGATTGGCACATTTAATTTACTTGCAAGTACCTAGTATATGGTACCAGATGTACCCAGGGCTTGTAAAGTAAATGCTACTAGTGGGCAGCAGAACTTGTTGTGCCACCCACTAAAAAAGCACTTTAAAACATACTGCAGGCCTGCCCCTGCAGCGTGTAATGTATTTTAAACTACCATTTCGACCTTGCTTTATCATTTTTTTCCCAGGCCTAACCCTTGCTTTTTAATACTTATAAGTCACCCCTAAGGTAGGCCCTAAAAGCTCATAGGGCAGGGTGCATGATTTTCAAAAAGAAGGACATGTGGATTTAAGTTTTCCATGTCCTGGTAGTGAAAAATTCCTAAAGTCTTTTTTCACTACTGTAAGGCCTGTCTCTCCAATTGACTAGCACTGGGTTACCTTATTACATTTAACAGGTGCTAACTTTGGATTGGGAGCAGATAGACATATGCTGTTTGGACTCAAATGAATTATAATTGAAAATCCTCTTTACTGATAAAGGCGGATTTAAAGTCACGTTTCTTAAACTGCCACTTTCTTTTCTCAACCATTTGTGCCTTCCACCAGTATCCTGGGTCATGTGACTGTGAATGGCTCTGCTGTTGCGGTTTGTACATTCCTCCCAGACTGTGAGATAGCCTATTGTCAGCCCAGACAGTTTGAAGGGGAAGGGAAGAACCTTCCAGAACCAGATGTAGGGGTAGGACAGGGTGTTCCTCCTAAACACAAAGGGTGTCACAGGTATACATATATGAGCTCCTGAGCCACACATCAGTACTGCTACCAGAGGACTTGTTGTAATTTGGCAGCACTTAAGTTAAGCATTAGCCGAAGACATCCTGTATTCAGAGGCTAAATTGTCCGCTTTGTGGAATCCATTTTGTATTTCTGGCAGCCATTTTGGTTGCCATGTGCTGCCATGTACTCGCCATGTGCTCTGTCCTACCTTCCTGTTAACTGCTCTTGAAATCTGCCTAGAGACGAGTTATATTTAGCCTTTTTGCTTTGCACATGCTCAGTTGAGCTCGCAGCTGTCCATGCAGCTGTTCCGAGTTTATAAATGTCAGGATGTGTCTGCTAGAAGTAGAAACTGTTAGCTCCACCCACTTGTCGACTGTGCATTTCTTGTATGACCTTATATGTACCTAAAACCAGCATTTGTGTTTGTACCGCCTTCATTTGAGCCCCTGTGTGGGTATAAAAGGACCAAGGTCCTTCCATTCAGTGTGCTACTTCATGCATTACCGAAGGGTGCTGTGTGAATGTAGCTCCACCTCATGAGGTTTAATAAACTCTGTCTTTTCTATTCCAGTTTCTGTGCCAACTTCTTCCTATTGGTCTGAGGACTCTGTGCAAGGAAGGGAGAACCCCTAAGCACTGGTAGGCCTTGTTGAGGCTCACCACTACAAATTGGCACTTCCAACGTGGGGCTCATCGGCGACTCGGATGCCCGAAGGACTGGTCGAGACGAAGGATTGGAATCTCGCTTTTGGACGCGATCGCTGCCTGAGGAGACCCGAATCTTGGCACCCATGGCGTTTTTCCTTTCTTTCTGATCTGACCATCTCGGCGGCGCCGGTCCTCGACTGAGATCTCTTCTGTTGATTCGCCGTGCAGTGACCATTTGATCGATTTGAGAACTTGGCAGTTGGAACCTGGACACCATTTGATTGGTAAGAGCCGCTTTGCGGCACTTGCTGTTGGTTTGATGCCTTTGATTGGTAAGGTAGTTTAGTAACACTTACTGTGGCTTTGTTTGTATGATTGGCCAATTTTGGAATCTGTTTTGTAATTATATATGTATTGCAATACATATAGGCAGGTAATGAGGAGATTTTTCTCTAACTTTGAAAACTTGAACGGCACACATTGTGTTAAGTGTCACTTGGAGTATAATATTATATATGCTATAATATTTTTGGCATGCCTGCTTCTAGCACACTTCGTAGAAAGTGTTGCTGTTTTGGCGGTACCAATATGGATTTAGTAAGTACTCAGCTGACTCCTCAGAGGGGATACCTAAATAGGTTTAGGTATAGTAAAAATATATTTCTTTCTTGGTGACTAAGTACCCCATGGAACTAAATATGTACATAAAACGGATCCTGATCTGTGCACTTAGTAACATTCATAAGTGGTGATATGCAGAGCGCTTTTGAGTGTTCTACCAGCCAAAACTGGCGAATTTGGTGTATTTTGGCTTCTTGAACATGGAGCAGTCTTTTGGGCTGTTTTGGTGCAGTCTTTTGGACTACTTTTGAGAGCTCTTCTTGTAAATATGACTTACAATTAGTATTTACAAATAGTTTGGTTTTGCGTACAGTCTGTAGGCTGTCTCTTGCTTTTGCCCTAAGTGTTGATTTGTGGGTTAATTGTTTTTTTTTGTTGTATGTGGTTCTGGACTGACATGCTTGAAAGTACTTGTTTCAGTAAAGTAGACTATGTTTTTGTGTAAGAATGGCTAGCCTTAAGCGCGCTGTGTTGTGTGTTATGAGTGTATGACCCCCTTCTGAAAATGTCTGGAATGAGCTAAATTTGGTTTTTGTTGTCATTCTGTTATGCAAATGTCATTTAAAAACTACATTTTTTAAATTCAGGGAATTAATAATGTAATATATGCTAAATAGCTGCACGCTACCATTAAAATTGATAAAGTAAGAAACTATAGATATGTGCAAATTGCCACACTGGTACAGATAAATCAGAATTTACATTCAATAGGAATAAAATAGGTCTCATAGAAAGGTAAGAAAAAACGAATGTGTGTGCTTTCACACAATTAGGACTAAAATGAAAAATGTTACAGTATTATCCTTATATATTAATATTGAAAGGCATTCACATCATCTGAGTGAATTGGTTGTTGCTGAAATAAACACCACATTACAGAACGATAGATTTGTGCTGGCTTGAAAGGCGTGAGATGTTGACGCCTGCTGGTCAGAACACAGCTGTGTCAACAACACATGGCTATTCTTGGTCCCAAGCCATAAGGAAACTGCCGAGTGAACTAGATTTTAAGTTAGTGCAAACATGGTTTGAAAACGTGCATTAAAAACTGCTGATTTTATAAGTCAGAAAAGACAGTTTCATTATTTTGGATAACAGAGAAAAGATTAAATGGGATTTCCTTTCTTAATGCCTTTTTAACAAGCACATCTGTGGTTCTGATGTAAATGATTACTGTCCTTTAAAAGTGACGCAGACTTTTCATGTTTCAGTAAGGCTTTTGTGCTTCAGTATTATAAATAAATAAATTTAAAGGTGATAGGAAAGGAATGAGGCTTGCTTTTCATATGTGGAACCATCAAAAGGGTTTGTGATCATTATTAAAAAAAAAAAGGAGAATTTTGATTATATGAAGAAAAAAAAATGTTTATTAAAAATAATTGCCCTAAAATTGTTTTTGATCTTTGTAATGTCTGATAATCATACTGTGAATAATATATAGCTCCTAGCATCAAAGTTGGATTTAAGTAGCACTTTACCATGATGTGGGGAGTGCAATGTGAAATTTCACTTTATCCAGGCATATAAAAACGTTTTTTTAAGGGTGTACCTTATACATTTCTGATCCCCCATCTCTGGGATATCTAGAGGACACCCTGGGGATCCCTAATATGCCGCAATATTGTAGGTTATTCATTTTTAAGTGCCCCTACCACCAAAGTCGAAATTGGGACAAATTCACTATTTAAAAGTAGTTCTGCCAAGCAGAGCAGCTTTCACACTGCTCTTAGGCTTCAGTAAATGCACACATTTAAGTATAACACAAATAGCTGACCTCTAACCTGCTAGAATGCACAGCATACACTGCACACAGATAGAGACAAGTATTGAAAAAAAAAAAAACACAGCAGAAGTTAGATCCTACTTTTAAAATTATTAGGCGGACAGGACTGCCTTTCAGCTGTGATTCTCCAGAGTTGCTTTGAATTGCAAAGACCGCATGGAAAGCCTTGCACAAAAATGGACAGCTGGTGAAAGGGTTAAAGGTCGGAGTTCTGCATTTAGCTACCTAGCAGGGCTAAGGGGAAGGTTTGCTTTGACACTTCGACCTCCGAAAAGTTTTGAAAGAAGAGATGACAGCGCAGAGAGAGGAAGAGAAGCTTTGCTTACTATTTTTGGCAAAAGCGAGTTTTGCGCAGTCATATGAAAAGAAGGAAAAGCAGTGACGTATGTGGGCCCTGAGTAGAGCATAGCTCTGCCATGTATATAAAAATAATGGTTTTAGTTTAAAGATTACTGTGCAAGGGCTGAGATAAGGAGGCAATGGATTTTAGTTTGCATACATGCGCCCTCATGTTAATCTAGTACAATTGCTGAAGGAATTTGTAATTGGTTATTAACGCTTTCTAAAGTTAACTCAATGTGCTTGTGTTAGGCTGAATAAGAAAATAGCCACTTTCTAAGATATCTCCTACAAATTTGTTTGTGCCCAGTTGCCACAAATAGGGGTAAATAGTGTTGACAGAAGGTAAACCTGTTTTCAGGTTTTCCTACTGTCAAAATGGGGGAAGGAGGTTAGCTCCTGGGCAAATTAAGGGTAGGCAAATTTATGTTTTTTCTCTTCTTTTTCTCACACTCTCATGAGTCTGTCTAAGGTGTCTAGGAAATGGCCATGAGGCATTTAATTGGCTATTCAGTAATACTGTTTTAAAATTGTTAGAATTAATAAAATGATGAAAAATATACTATGTTACTGCCCATCCTGTATGAAAGAATGAGTAGAACAGATTGATGTTCCCTTATTTGATCTTTAAAGGGAACTGTATAGTGGGGGTTTCTGTTCAAAAATCTCAGGTGGCAATACCATTATTGTTTATGTTATTCTCATGTTCTATACAGTTTTGCAAGGGCATTGCTAGTCTTTTATTAGCTAGTCTGTGTAATTGAGCTGACAGCCCTTATTAGAGCTGGAGATAGGGTTTTTTTCTTTTGAAAATGATGTTGCATAGTCCGGATCGTGAAAAGTAGAATGCAGGAAAGACGCCCATGTGATCCTTAGCAAACATTTTGAAGGAAAATATTAGGGCATATTAGCAAGATCGGCGATAAATTATCGCCGTTTTAGCGGCAGGAAACTGCCGCTAAAACGGCGATAATGGGCTTGCTAATATGCGTTATAGAATTCCAATAGAAGCCCAGGTTAGATGTGCAGGACATCTAACCTGGGCTTCTATTGGAATTCTATAACGCATATTAGCAAGCCCATTATCGCCGTTTTAGCGGCAGTTTCCTGCCGCTAAAACAGTGATAATTTTATCGCCGGTCTTGCTAATATGCCCCATTGTTTTATAGGAGTTTGTTTGTCACAACATGTTCTGCTGGAGAAATGTATGTACCCACTATGTTGAGTTTTTTTTTTAGTTCTTTATGAAATAAGAATCCCTGTTAAATTAGCAGTTTTAGATTTTCCTGCTGCGCCTATAACATGAGAGCATGGTCCTAAGCATAAAATGTAGGTCCTTTTATTAAGAGAAATTATTTTAGAAGTGTCTGCAGTCCTGTACAAGTAATGCAAGGTTCATAAGTAGAAGTGTAGAGAAGTTCCTTTTTCTTGAGGTTCTTCAGATGAATAATATAGGAATGCACAAATGTAAGGATTTGGAGTATGTCTGTATTGTTTTTCTTTTTCCTCAGAATTTAGTAAATGAACACAGACTTCCTTGGTTGCTTGGGATTGGGTGACGTATTACTCTTGTCAGTTCACCAAAAGTTCCTTTTATACTTGCCAACAGGTCTAGGGTGTTTTTTTTATTCTCAGATAGATGAAGTGGTTCTTGGGTGCCTTGCTAATGAATGGGGCATCCCAAGACTAAGGAAGTATTCTGAGACTATCCTCTCTGTTGATAGATTATTTTTGTGCCTTGTCTAAAGACCTTTTGTTCTGCCCACCAATAGATATTTGCTGCCCTACAACCATTGCCAGAGGGGTCCGGACATCAGATCCAGCCTGGGAGTCAGCACCAGTCCAGCTTGGAGTCAAGATAAAGGGAACCAGCACAGGCGTTGCTGGCAACTAGGACCTCAGTGAAGGCCGGAAGCACTGGGACGTGAAGTGTGTACCCTGCCACTGTCTTGGGCGAAAAGACGGGGTCACAAATCAGAAAGGAGAAGTTGTGGATTCAGTTTTTGATGCCCAGCTGAGAGAGTCACAGACCGACAAGGAGGCTTTTGCTTGAGGTGACCCCCTTTGAAACAAGGGTTGCTTCACATATCCCAGCATCAGGCCTTTTGAGTCCTGGTCCCCAAGTGAATGCAAGTCTGCGCCTTTGTTTGTTGATCAAGGGATGCCTGAGCATATTGGCTACAATCAGTGGCCCCAATAAAAGAGCAGTGCGCCAGCGGAGCAATACAGGAGTTAAGGAAGGACTTGAGTTTAGGGTACAGGTGCTGTACCCTTGGTGCCTGTTAGATTAAAGTGAAGAAAACTGATGCACTGCCTGAGACACTGGACAGGATCATTGAAATACTTTTTCTTCTCAAACTGGGCCGTGATTCTTGAGTTGCGAGTTGTGCAGCTCCACCGTGGGAACAACAAGAGCCTGCCTGTGAGGCTCAAACGGACACAGGGAGAAGACTCCCTCTGGCTGGTTGTACAGCGGCTACAATTTCCCAAGGACTTTTTTTTTTTTGTTAGTAATGTACCCTTTGATCGTCCCATTTTTGAGGGGGATCAGCCCTGCATTAGTGTAGTGACACCCGCCTTGGCCCATGGTGAAGAAATCAACGGCTGCCCAGGGAGAAGAGCTCCAACGATTGTTTTCAACAAGTTTTTAGAAAGATCAATCATTACTGTTGCTGAAATGAATAACAAAAGAATCATTTGTGCTGTAGGGTTTGTTGTTGCTATGGTGGCTATGGCAGCAATTACGTGGTACATCGAGAAGGTGGCTCCTGTTCGACAGCTTTTTGTTGCCACTACGCCAGTACCAGTGGAACACCACTACTTTACTCTTCCCTACCGTGAGCAGAAGCATCGACAATCCTATCTAAACAATACCTTTATCCAGATGTTGCACCATACTCACAATGCTACAAATACTACCACCTGTTGGGTGTGTGGGATGATACCTGCACATCAAAAGAAAGGAGGAACACCTTTTATTCCTCTTCCATTTTCTCACAATGGTTCTTGTCAAGCTTGGTATGCGCTTTTGTTTACATCTGGAAAGCCTTCAATAGGTGGGATTATTTTTCAACTTAATAAAGTGTGTTATCAAAATAAAGAAGGTTATCCACAAGCCAAAGGGACTAAATGGGAATGGGAAGAGTATCAACCGGACAATATTTCAACGCCATATGCCTTCACAAATGTGAGAATAATAAAGAACATTGGACCTTTTGTGATTTCTGTGACAAAAACTAAAGCAGATTTGTGTATTTGTAGCGTTGGAAGAATTCCAGTGGGGAGGAGCGAGTGTACTGTAATCCTGACCATTGAAGGTGCCAATGACAGCACTTTCACAGCCTCGCATAATACGTATTTTGTGTGTGGAAATAACAGATATTATCAATTACCTGTTGGGTGGTCAGGAATCTGCTATGTATCTTTTCTGTTGCCCCCTGTGTTTCTGGCACCTGCATTGTATCACCGTGATTTTAAACTGTACAATGATATTTCCAAAAACAGAAATAAGAGGACAATAAGTATGGACGAAGTTGACCAAACCGACATTACCCTACAACAATATGTTGATTTCAACTTGGGCTTATTTTTCTTTGTGGGTGCTGCATTGAACAGTAGAAAGATCAGGCGCTTAACTCGTGTTGTGGAAGCTGTTACCAATCAGACAGCTATGGCACATTACAGAGGAACTACAGATTGCAAGGATTGTAGCACTCCAGAATAGGATGGTGCTAGACGTGATTTTGGCTGATCGAGGTGGTGCATGTCGCATCATCGGTAGCAGCTGTTGCGTATTCATACCGGATCACTCACCTTCAGTATATGGCGCAATATCAGAACTGCATAAGATTGCTGCAGAAATTCATCCAGAGACTGGTACTTGGACTTTTACTGGATGGTTTTGGACTCTTGTTTCTGCTTGGGGCTGGAAGCTACTGACTATCCTGTGTGTAATGATTATGATACTTTTACATGCTGTGTATGTATCCAATGTGGTCCAATGCTTTGCTCCATTTGCATCTCTGCTTGTATACCTGCCAAAGGGAATGTTGCTGAAACAAAGGCCCAACAAATGTTGAATAAAGAGGTGGCCGAAATAATGTTAATAGATGTACGGGATGAATATTTAGATTACCCCAGATAAACGAATGTCTTCAGCTAATGCTGAAAGGGTCGTCTGTTGTAATTTGGCAGCACTTAAGTTAAGCATTAGCCGAAGACATCCTGTATTCAGAGGCTAAATTGTCCGCTTTGTGGAATCCATTTTGTATTTCTGGCAGCCATTTTGGTTGCCATGTGCTGCCATGTGCTCGCCATGTGCTCTGTCCTACCTTCCTGTTAACTGCTCTTGAAATCTGCCTAGAGACGAGTTATATTTAGCCTTTTTGCTTTGCACATGCTCAGTTGAGCTCGCAGCTGTCCATGCAGCTGTTCCGAGTTTATAAATGTCAGGATGTGTGTACTAGAAGTAGAAACTGTTAGCTCCACCCACTTGTCGACTGTGCATTTCTTGTATGACCTTATATGTACCTAAAACCAGTATTTGTGTTTGTACCGCCTTCATTTGAGCCCCTGTGTGGGTATAAAAGGACCAAGGTCCTTCCATTCAGTGTGCTACTTCATGCATTACCGAAGGGTGCTGTGTGAATGTAGCTCCACCTCATGAGGTTTAATAAACTCTGTCTTTTCTATTCCAGTTTCTGTGCCAACTTCTTCCTATTGGTCTGAGGACTCTGTGCAAGGAAGGGAGAACCCCTAAGCACTGGTAGGCCTTGTTGAGGCTCACCACTACAGACTGCCCTGCTGCTTGTGTACTGTCTTGTTATCTGAAAAGAAAGTCTGGACCTGCTCCTTTCATCCCAGGTTAACCTTAGTGACTCCAAGGGTCATTTGACTGACCTGTCCGAGCTACAGGGAGACAACAAGCTCCAGAGGCCTTTCAGCAACTGCTCAGCTGATCTGCTGTACTGGACCTGCCTGCACCTGCAACTCGACCTGCCTGAGCCCTTCTGGCTTCTGCTGGAGTGAGTTTCTGATCCCCAAGAAGTGACTTCACAGGGCCCTTGGCTGGCATCAGTTGAGGTCCTCCTGAGAAGAAAGGAGGAGTCCTAAAGTTTTGGGCTCTTTATGACCACAAGCGGGTCCATTCCTGCCGAGATTCTACTGCTTGTGATGATCGCCAATGTAAAGCTCCGGTGAATCCGACACTCCACGCAACAGAGACCACCAGTTTCAATCAGCAATACAAGATCAGCACTTTGCACTACAGAAATGACAGCCTGTGGTGACTGCCAACACAAAGGTACAGCGACAACTGTCTGTGACTCCCGGCCTGCTCTTTGCGCTACAGTGATGAACATCCGCAGTGTTCTATGTGCTCCTCATGGCCTTTGAGACTTTGAGAAGGAAACCTTTTCAGTAGGACTAACCTGGCCCCTGTAGCCCGTCCACACTCCACCACAGACAGCTTGAACTTGTGACTTTCCCCCTGTTTTAGCATGACCAGATAACAGCAAGTGGCACTTTGTGCTTTTAGATACTATACTTATCTAAAACTTTGAAATTGCATATCTCTGATTCTACAGATTCAATTTTGGTCTTTCTAGTAATAAATTATTTATTAACATTTACTCTATTTTTCTAAATTGTTTTGGGATTTTTCTTGTGCTGTGTATTAACTTTATAACGGTTTGTGTGCTGCATGAATACTTTATGCTTTGCCTCTAAGTTAAAACAACAGTTGATGGACAGAATGCAGAACAATGTCATACACTCACCCCAGTACAGAGATCTGGGCCTAAATCCATCGTTTTTTTGCTCACCGTGCCGTTCTAGTTTGAACCCAGCCATATGCAAATCAGTCTTGACCCTTTGCCTCATGGGAACAGTCCAGCCCGAACTGCCAAGCCAGGTCCTCCCTGGACTGGAAACAAGCATCCTAGGACCGGTTTCGGGGTTTCACACCTCTTCAGCCAGGATAGCTTGATTCCAGTGGCATGGAGAGCACGGGACCCACGTCTGGGCATACCCGTCCCACTTGGGGTGACAAATGCAAAAACAACAGTTGATGGACAGAATGAAGAACAATGTCATACATTCACCCCAGTACAGAGATCTGGGCCTAAATCCATCGTTTTTTTTGCTCACCATGCCATTCCAGTTTCAACCCAGCCATATGCAAATCAGTCTTGACCCTGTGCATCATGGGAACAGTCCAGCCCAAACTGCCAAGCCAGGTCCTCCCTGTACTGGAAACAAGCATCCTAGGACCGGTTTCGGGATTTCACCCCTCTTCAGCCAGGATAGCTTGATTCCAGTGGCATGGAGAGCACGGGACCCACGTCTGGGCATACCCGTCCCACTCGGGGTGACAAGTGCAAAAACAACAGTTGATGGACAGAATGCAGAACAATGTCATACATTCACCCCAGTACAGCGATCTGGGCCTAAATCAATCGTTTTTTTTGCTCACCATGCCATTCCAGTTTGAACCCAGCCATATGCAAATCAGTCTTGACCCTGTGCCTCATGGGAACAGTCCAGCCCGAACTGCCAAGCCAGGTCCTCCCTGGACTGGAAACAAGCATCCTAGGACAGGTTTCGGGGTTTTACCCCTCTTCAGCCAGGATAGCTTGATTCCAGTGGCATGGAGAGCACAGGACCCACGTCTGGGCATACCCGACCCACTCGGGGTGACAAATGCAAAAACAACAGTTGATGGACAGAATGCAGAACAATGTCATACATTCACCCCAGTACAGAGATCTGGGCCTAAATCCATTGTTTTTTTGCTCACCATGCCATTCCAGTTTGAACCCAGCCATATGCAAATCAGTTAAGGCCTGACTGTGTTATGCCAAGCTAACAGAGGGTTAAGCACAGGTTAGTTTAGTGACTTTTTGTGGGTCTCCCTGACAAGGATTGTGGTTATTGTCTGCGTGGGGATTCCACCCCTTCATCCAATAACCCAATTTTTAAACTCGCAAACTGTCAGGTCTCACACAATAGTCCAGCCTTTATGCACATACACAAAAGGGGTACTGTATTTGTATACATTACGACAAAAGTTCATGTCATGAGCATGAGAAACCCACTTACGTGGGTGAAATTGTGGCAATCTATACTTTTCACCCACCACGTTTTGACCTTTTGTGCACTTTACAATGTGAAGCAATAAGGATGAAAAATGCATTATAATAAAATTATTTATGTATTTTTCCACATTCCATAGTATTAATGTCAGTTATTGTGCACAAATGTGGACTTTACATAGTGAACCTCAGTTTGACTGACTTTTCTCCTTCGAGCTGTATGGATCATTAGGCCTATCTCTCAGATTGACAGTGTAAAATAATACACAATTGGTGCAATGCTGTTAGACATGAGATCCTCGGCGTGGTATTCCCACAGAATTTTTGCCTGCACTCCCCTATTTTTTCTGAACTCATTTTTGTTGGCATTAGGACTCTGTGCTCGTATCCAGTGGTAAAGTGTTTGTGCTCTCTCCCTTGAGCACGGTAAAATGGTATTCACCTAATTGGCACATTTAATTTACTTATAAGTCCATGGTAAATGGTACTAAATGTTCCCAGGGCCTGTAAATTAAATACTACAGGTGGGCTGCCACTGCAGCCTGTAGTGCAGTTTTAAACTATCAATTCGACCTGGCAAAATAAACCTTTTCCCCAGGCCAAAACTTTCTTTTAAATAATTATCAGGCAGGTGCTAAATGCTCATAGGAAAGGATGCATGGTATTTAAAAACGTTGTGAAAGAAATCGAGCACGCTTGTAGTAGGTAAATGTAGCTGCCATTGTCGATGGTGCTGTGGGTTAAGGCTGAGAAGAACTGAAGGTGAAAATAAGAGTTTTCAATATGCCAGGCAGCGCTGTAAGGAGTTTTAGTAAGCTCTAATGGAGTACGAGGCAGCATGAGATAATCAGTCACGGTAAGCACATTTCTACCGGAGGGTTTGGGAAGGTCAGTTTGTAAAAGAAAGGTATTCAAGGAAGACGAGGTGAAGGACGTAGTCCAACGCAGTGGGGGTGTAAGGGACGATACTGTAGGGTGTTGAAACATGTAGGATCTCGACGTTGAGATTATTTTTGCATCAGAATAAATATTGGGCACATGTGTATAATGCTCACTGATACATAATGGAGAACACACTAGGCAGAGTTTATATCAAGTACGTTGTGTTTTATGTCTGTTACATAATGGGAAATACACTAGGCAGAGTTTATATAAAGTACGTTGTGTTTTATGTCTGTTACTCAGGTGAGGAGTGGGATGATGATACTGACTGTCTCTTTCTTTGAATTGTTTGTATTTTAGATATCCCTGATGAAGGGAACAATTCCCGAAATGCATTGGATTTTTTAATATCGTGACTTGTGGAGAAGTTTTATTCTCCTGTGCTATGTAAAGACCCTTTCAAGGGAAGTTGACTGTATAAAATGAATTGAAAACATGGAGGAAACAGGCGAAAAGTAACGGATTAAATAAATATAAACAGATGATTAAAATTGAGATTTTGATTCATTTGATTCATCCATATGGGGCTGTGCAGCTTGCATAGGGACCGACCCGGTTCCCCTTTGATTGCATGTATTTAAAAAAGTAGGACAAGTGCATTTAAGTTCTACATGTCCTCACAGTGAAAAACCCCTAAAGATCATTTGTCACTGTTGTAAGGCTATTTTCCCCATAAGCTAAAACTGTGTTATCTTATTACACTTAATAATTGATAACTTCAGTTTGGGAACAGATACAGAGATTCTTTTTCTTCTCATTCAAATTATAATTTAAAATCCTCTTTAAAAATAAAGTCAGATTTTGAGTTGCTGTTCTGAAAATGCCACTTTTAGAATGTTGCCATTGGTCTGACTAAACCAAAACTACCGGTGTCCAAGGTCACATGAGTTTAATAGCTCTTCTGAGGTGTGATGTGAATTCCTTCCAGACATGGGGACAAAAGACCCTTGGGTGTGGGGCAGGGTGTTCCTCTCCTCAGCCGGATCTCCCAGTAGGTTGTACTCAGTCCTTTCTGAGCTTCACAGGGTAGCCTCAGGGCTATGCCCTTCTCCTTTCTGACCTCTAAGTGCTGCCTGCCCTGTCACTGACAAATGCAACTCACATCTAGTCCTGTCTGCCTTTGTCCCCCTATACAGATTGGAGCTAAATGCAGGAGGGTGAAGGTTAGACAAAGGGGAAATCCTCAACCCACAGGCTGGCACTGGGTATAAAAAGCGCCCCTTCAGAACCTCTCATCAGAACACTTCTGGGCCTGTGGAAGATTCAGATGCTGTCTGAAGAAGGAAGTCTGGACCAGCTTGTCTTGAACCAAGGATCCCCAAACATGACTCAAACAGTCAATTGGCTGACCTCCTATTTGAGTTACAGGGACACAACAATCTTCCAGAGATCTTCCCCGAACCTGCCCTACTGACCAGCACCAACTGTACCTGCCTGAGTCTGCTACTGGACTATGCTGGAGTTAGACTAGAGCCCTAAAAGGTACCCCAGGGTTTGGACCCTTGGCTAGAATCACAGTGTACTCCTCTTGAACTCCAGGAATAAATCCAGACTGCGAACGGACTCCTCACGGTCAACAACAACAGTCTTCAATGCCCACTAACGCAAATCTCCAGTTACTGCTCTTTGAGTCAGCCATAACAGATCGTATCAGCACCAACTTTCGGCATTGACCACCAACATGCATCTCCAGCCACGACTGGTTCTTCACACTAAAACAGAGACAGTCCGTGATGCTGGGCCTGCTCCTCACGCCGACAACAGTTTCCTTGTGGCTCCCAACAACGGGAAACCCCAACCGCAGCTCATCACATTGACTTGTACTTGAGAAGATAAACTCTTCAGTGGTCCCTGTATCTGCCCCGGACGTAATCTGGGTCGCTTAAATTTGGGACTTTGCACTCATCCAGCATGAAACAAATACCCGGGAGTGGCACTTTGTGCTTTTTGGCACTATTTTCCCCCAAAACGTTAAAAATTCCTAACTCCAGATCTACAGATTGGATTTTTGTCATTTTGGTGTAATTTAGTTAAATGTTACTCTTTTTTCAAATTTGTGGTGGTATTTTTATTGTTTTGCATTTCAACTTTATTACTATTTTAGTACTGTATGGATACTTTATATATTGCCTCTAAGTTAAGCCTGACTGCTTGTGTGCCAAGCTACCAGAGGGTTAAGAAAAGTTTTATTTAGTGACTTTGTGGTTCACCCTTACAATTATTGTGCTTATTATTTGAGGTGGCTTCTCACCCCCCTCAATTAGTAACTATTTCTTACAACAGTCATGGCACTTATGTTAAATGTTACATGCCTATTTTTCTGATTAGTGGGGAGTAATAAGAAGAATTCATGAAAGCATTATTCCTGTAGCTGGGGTTTAGCAATTCAAGAGACAATACTTCTAATCAGGGACAGTGTTTCCAGTCATGCATTTGCATGTGACAACCTAATGCGTTCTGATGTGGTAGTTTTAGTTAGCTTCCTTTGAACTCATATGTCAGATTGCCATTATTTAAGTGTTAGTAGCCAAGACTGTTAAGACTTTAAGTAGAAATAGCACCAAGAAGCACAAAGTGCCAATGATAGTCGCTGGTCATAGTAGAACAGGACCTGGACTAAATATTACACTGACTGTGATGAAGTGTGGGTCAGATATACTATCCAGATCCATCCTGGTCAGAGATTTTACCTTCTGATTTCAGTTCTTTGAGTCCCAATCCACAACAGGAGTACATGTCTAAAGCCCTAAAGGACATCAGTGGAAGCACTTACATACTTACTGGGAGGCAGGCGGAGGCCACCAGGAGGGTCCAGTCTAGGTCCAGTTGCCACTAGTCAGCTGAGCAGTTTTGTGAAATGGCATATGTTAGACCTGTCATACTTAGTGGCTGCTGACCAGTGCTAAAGTGCATGTGCTTCTCCCCTAAACATGGTGACATTGGTGTATACCTGATTGGCATATTTAGTTTACTTGTAAGTCCCTTGTAAAGAAGTATACTGTATACCCAGGGCCTGCAGCACTAATTGTGCCAACCATACAAGTAGCCTTTCAAACTTGTCTCAGGCCTGCCATTGCAAGGCTTGTGTGTGCAGTTTACTTCGACTTTGCAATTAAAACCTCTTGCCAAGCCTTAAACTCCCCTTTTATTACACATAGGTAACCCCTAAGGTAGGCCCTAGGTAGCCCTAAGGGCCGGGTGCTGTGTAACTAAAAGGTTGGACATGTACGTTTAAGTTGTACATGTCCTGGTAGTGACAAACAGGTAGATTTGTTTTTCACTACTGTGAGGCCCACTCCTCTCATAGGCTAGAATTGGGAATTCTTTAAAACACTTTTAAGCTGTAATTCCTTATTAGAAAGGAGTAGCTGCATCATTCATGTTTCATATCTTTGGAATGGTACCGATAAATCCTCTTTCGTGTTAAAGTTGGATTTAACATTACTATTTTAGAAATGCCACTTTTAGAAAGTGGACATTTTTCTGCTCTTAACTTAGCTCTGTATGCCTGCAGCCTGTCTCCAATACACGACTGGGCGGGGTGACAGCTACACTTTGGCCATTACTTCTAGACAGCCACCCACACAGGAAGGGGTGTGTGACAGAGGAATCATCTGCATTCTGATAGCCTTCCTGGGCAGGAAGGGGAAAGGGAGCTCACACTTACATCTGAATAGGCTGTGTCCTGTCCCCACACAAAGGACCCCCCACATATAGCCTTGCAGACAGGGTTGGGATGAAAGGGGCCCTGTGCACTTCAAGGACCTGATTTGAAGTCACCTGGAAGTTCCCTTGTCTCCCAACCTAGGGTCTAAACCCTCAGGTTGCACTAGGGTCAGAGGCGAGGACTCCCTCCCTCTGCACCCCTTTCCTGAGTTCTGCACCCTCCCAACTGGAGTGGTACCTCTGGAAACCAAACCGGTCAGGACAATGTTTACAGTCATCCTTCCCTCCAGGTCAGGCCGAACCTAAACCTGGCCTCCCTAATCTTGGAGCTAAACCCCGTGGCTGAGCACTTTGCCTGGCACGCCAGGACTTCTGGGGGCTCACACAGCACCCCCCCGAGTGGAACACGACTCACGTGTTGCGTGATAGTCTGCCTGGCGCAGATCTCCCGACCCCTGTCCATCTGACAGTGCGCAAAGATCCCCCAGGACAGAAGTGGTGTCACCATGGTCACTTCTAGGAGACTCAGCCCTTATGGCTGGCCCCTGACCCACTGGCTCTCCCACTGGGGAACACATCCCCCTCTCACCCCTCACTCTGGACCTCTGCACCCTCCCAACTGGAGCGGTACCACCAGACACCAGGACCGCTGGAGCTCTAGTTACAGACACTCCACATCCTCTAGACACTGGGAGATCCTCCTCAAATGGCCTACATGTACAGCCTAGGCCCCCGACCTGGCGCTCCCCTAGGGAACCCTCCAGGCCCAGAGACTGGGTTTAGGGCCACCGTGGGACACACCGTCCCACACTCACTCCGTCTCTACTGAGATAGGACGTGAGCCCCTACATCCCTCCCATTCCACTGGGACCTAGCTGGGCTACACTGAACCTCTTCCACCACACAGGACCGGAAGAAACCCAAGCCACTACTTTTGGAATCACTCCCCAATGCCTCTTCAGACCCTCTAGTACACAGCCAGAGGTCTGCCTCCCGTGCAAGCTCCCTGAGATCAGAGAACTTACACCCCAACAGGTGTTGGCGCAACCCCGGAAAACAATTACTGAACAAGTGCTCTCTGACACACAGATTGAACAGCCCTTCAAAATTATTTGCCGTGCTAACCAGCACCCATTCGTCCACTGCAACACGACATTCATCCACAAACCCCCCCCCCCCAAGACTGGTGAGACAGTTCCTTACTGCCCCCGAATCTCAACCTGTCCCCTCTTACTGCGAACCAGGTACCATACTCTGGGAACGGGGAATGGGACTTCCTGCACTGGACACCATATTGCTGCCACCACTGGATCCCACCCTTACTGGTGAATCCAGACAACTCAACTGAACTCAGGGGATAAACTACCCTCCAGAGCTAACTTTTTCTCCTCCATACTCCCTTTGTTCCCTCCTATCCACCCACTCCTCTGGGGACAGGAAAAGGGATGGGGCACTGCCCCTGGAACTGGACCCAGCAAGGGGCTCCCTATCTATGGGATCCTCCCCACCTACTGGCGTCCTCGCCCTGTCATTTTCTCTATTCTGCCACCAAAATAAAAGCGCAGAAAACACCATTTAAAAATGACACTTTTGAGGAGAAAACAAAATAAGTAACAATAATCCCCAAACATGTGATTATCTAAATGCAGAGTTTGTAGTGCAACCAGTTGTCGCTGTGGTACTGCGCAAACGCAAGTCCTATCCTCACCGCTGACAACCAATGTTAGAAATGGGATTTCTGGTTGGCTAAGGCTTGCGCCAAAGCCAGGCAGAAACCACCACTCTAGTCAGGGCAAGGGAGTTACACACCCAAGATAACCCCTGCTCACCCCCTTGGTAGCTTGGCACGAGCAGTCAGGCCTATCCCGGAGGCAATGTGTAAAGCGTTTGCGCAACACACACCCACACAGCAGCAACAAACTAGGCACACCACAAAAGAAACTCCACACAAGGTTATATAAAAAATAGCCTTTGTATTATCAAACACATTAGAAACAGAATCACACATTTACACTGTGCCAACTGGCACGGGCAATATTCACAGGGGAATTATATACAGGACCAGGCCAATCGGGCCATGGTCAGAACCATCAGAACAGGTAAGTAAATGCAAATATAAAACACAACCAGTAACTTCTGGTACCATAATGACCTAAGCATTATCCTATTAGCATTAGACATAAACCCACATTAGGCCCAAACCTCATTAGCATAAACACATTACGCAATGGGCCTCACCTGCATAAACACATTATGCAATACCTCATAAGCATAAACACATTACGCATATAGGCACTACCCCAAGACATCATAACATGACATTAGGCATAACCACATTAGGCCCAAACCTCATTAGCATAACCACAGTACGCTTTCGGTATCACCAGCATAAACACATTAGTGTAGATACAATGGGCCTAAATCACCCTTTTGGCAACACTCCTAGTAATAGACACATTACGCAATTTGGTAGAGCCTGGCGCTCTACCAATGTCACCAAAACTGCCCCCCAGGCCAACTGGCCTTCTCAGAGGGCTGGAATGCCCTATGTCCAGCAAAGACAGGGCGGCTGCCAATGCAGCAGAAGAAAGTGCGCAGAGGTACTGGCCTAAACGTTGCAGCTGCCCACTAAGTGCTGGGCAGCTGGGAAACAGAACGTGGGCCTGGGTACTCACTGTGTCCTCTTGAACAGATCTGTGCAACGTTGCAGCTGCCCTCTATCACGCGCGGCAGCTGGGGAAAAGGACCTGAGCCCCCCCTCTGGGGCTCGTGAAACTAACATGCCCAACGTTGGAGCGGCCCGCAACGGTGGGACCGCTCATGCAATTGGCACCCAACACTGTGCCTCATATGCAGGAGGGGACACGGGCCCCTCTGAGCCCTCGCCAACCATGTGCCCCATCGTTGGAGCCACACGGGCTCTGAAACGAACACTTGCTCCACGTGGGAGCGGCCCGCAACGGCGGGACCGCTCAGGCACTCACGATGTGCCCCTGGAGCCCCCATGGGCTCCTGACCAACAACATGCTGCTTTCCGATCGGCCCCACTCACCGGGCTGTGGGCGGAAATCTCCTCTGTCTTCGCTCCCGGCTGGGACCGGCATTCTGCTCCTCTCTCCACCTGCGGACGCCGTGCTGGAGCAGCTTCTCCTGCACGCGGGGCTTCCCTTTCCTCACAGGAGCCCCGCGCTGCCACTGGCGGCCTCGTCTGCTTCACCTCTTCACCCGGGCCCCCTCCTGGGACCCGGGACTTTGCTGTGGAGCCCGCAAGGCTCCAGGCAGCTTTTCCGGCAGCGGGCGGGACTTCCTGTGCGTGTCCTGCCCAATGCCAGGCAACCTGGCCTGACTTCCTCTTTTCGCCCGGGCCGCAGCGGTGATCCTCATTTGGGTCTTGGCGGCGATGCGGGGTGGGCACCCGCTCGTCACTTAAATACTCAAGGCGGGGTGGGCACCCGCATATTTTCAAATAGCGGAGACGCGGGGTAGGCACCCGACAAAATACCGCATGAGAGCGGGGTGGGCACCCGCTCTCCTCCGTAAATTCGTCGATGCGGCAATGAGGGGTGGGCTCCCTCCTAATTCTAAATACAAAGTGGGGTGGGCACCCGCAGCTCCTGCATCACGGGGGAATCCCTCACGTCAGGATTCCCTCCAAAAGGACGGGCAGCACAGCGCTGCGTAGCCCATGCTCTTCCTCAGCCGCAAAGAGCAAAGGGCTCTTAAAAGTAAAAGCCAAGTGCTCACAGGGCGCAAAAGAATGCAGCCAAAGTCCTGGAGGATGCCAAGAAAAGCAGAAGGGTCCCCAGAAGAAAGTCCTTTAGGCATCAAGGGGGCAAGGCAGGGCCCAGGGAGGCAAGCCCTCATGGTAGCCCCCCCTGGGCCCCAGCAGCAGCACGCCCCAGCAGGAACAGCACACCAGAACTGAACTGAACCTTTTCATGGGGTCACAGCCCCTATATTTTTATGCCATTTTCTCTTTGTCTGCAGGACAGGGCTAGGGGAACCAGATGCAACTGGTTCGGGGGGGATTTGGAGCACTTTGTTTTCCAGGCTCCTCTTCCCCTTTGTCTGGTGGGGGCTAGGTGATCAGACACAGCACAGGGGGCGGAGCCAGCATTGTACAGGCTAGGCACAGCCCTATTCAGGGACTTCTCCTCCCACTACTCAAAATGTAGATGTCCCATTCAGCCTAGCGCTGACTCACCCTGCCCTTCTTGGAGCCACACACACCTCCCAGCCCCTGTCACTCACAAGTCAGACATGCAATTCACATCAGGCAGGCAGACACATAGCACACAGAAATGCCAACTTCTAAAAGTGGCATTTCTAAAATAGTTATAATAAATCTGCGCACACCATTGCGCAGCATTTATTATCACTATTCCAAATATACCAAACTTGACCACGCTGCACCTCTCATATCAGGAATTACCACTGAAACACTTATCAGGGAATCCCCAAGGCATTCCTTTGGGAGGGCAGCCCCACAGTAGTGAGAAACCAAAATGGCTGTTTGTCACTACCAGGACATGTCACACACTTAAGGTACATGTCCTATCTTTTACCTACAATGCACCCTGCCCATAGGGCTAGCTAGGGCCTACCTTAGGGGTGACTGACATGCGGTAAAAGTGGGGTCACGGGCATGGCACTCACTTTAGGTGCCACGTCACAGCGGCAGTAACACTGCGCGCACAGGCCCTGCAATGGCAGAGGCCTGAGATAGGTTTGAAAGGCTACTTTGGTGGGTGGCGCAATCAGCGCTGCAAGCCCACCAGTAGCATTTATTTTACCAGCACTGGGTATATGAGATACCACTTTACAAGGGACTCACAGGTAAATTAAATAGGCCAAACAGGTGTAGACCAATCTTGCCACATTTATCACAGAGAGCACACGCACTTTACACTGAACAGCAGTGCTAAAGTGCCCAGAGTCCTAAAACCACCAACACCATGTCAGAAAAATGGCTAGGAGAAAGGCAAAAAGTTTAGGGATGACCAACAGGAACAGATACAGAGATGCTTTTTCCTCTCATTCAAATTATAATTTAAAATCCTCTTTAAAAATAAAGTCAGATTTTGAGTTGCTATTCTGAAAATGACACTTTTAGAATGTTGCCATTGGTCTGACTAAACCAAAACTACCGGTGTCCAAGGTCACATGAGTTTAATAGCTCTTCTGAGGTGTGATGTGAATTACTTCCAGACATGGGGACTAAAGACCCTTGGGTGTGGGGCAGGGTGTTCCTCTCCTCAGCAGGATCTCCCAGAAGGTTGTACTCAGTCCTTTCTGAGCTTCAAAGGGTAGCCTCAGGGCTATGCCCTTCCCCTTTCTGACCTCTAAGTGCTGCCTGCCCTGTCACTGACAAATGCAACTCGCATCTAATCCTGTCTGCCTTTGTCCCCCTATACAGATTGGAGCTAAATGCAGGAGGGTGAAGGTTAGACAAAGGGGGCATCCTCAACCCACAGGCTGGCACTGGGTATAAAAAGCACCCCTTCAGAACCTCTCATCAGAACACTTCTGGGCCTGTGGAAGATTCAGATGCTGTCTGAAGAAGGAAGTCTGTACCAGCTTGTCTTGAACCAAGGATCCCCAAACATGACTCAAACAGTCAATTGGCTGACCTCCTATTTGAGTTACAGGGACACAACAATCTTCCAGAGATCTTCCCATAACCTGCCCTACTGACCAGCACCAACTGAACCTGTCTGAGTCTGCTACTGGACAATGCTGGAGTTAGACTAGAGCTCTAAAAGGTACCCCAGGTTTTGGACTCTTGGCTAGAATCACAGTGTACTCCTCTTGAACTCCAGGAATAAATCCAGACTGCGAACGGACTCCTCACGGTCAACAACAACAGTCTTCAAAGCCCGCTAACGCAAATCTCCAGTGACTGCTCTTTGAGTCAGCCATAACAGATCGTATCAGCACCAACTTTCGGCATTGACCACCAACATGCATCTCCAGCCACGACTGGTTCTTCACACTAAAACAGAGACAGTCCGTGATGCTGGGCCTGCTCCTCACGCCGACAACAGTTTCCTTGTGGCTCCCAACAACGGGAAACCCCAACCGCAGCTCATCACATTGACTTGTACTTGAGAAGATAAACTCTTCAGTGGTCCCTGTATCTGCCCCGGACGTAATCTGGGTCGCTTAAATTTGGGACTTTGCACTCATCCAGCATGAAACAAATACCCGGGAGTGGCACTTTGTGCTTTTTGGCACTATTTTCCCCCAAAACGTTACAAATTCCTAACTCCAGATCTACAGATTGGATTTTTGTCACTTTGGTGTTATTTAGTTAAATATTACTCTTTTTTCAAATTTGTGGTGGGATTTTTATTGTTTTGCATTTCAACTTTATTACTATTTTAGTACTGTATGGATACTTTATATATTGCCTCTAAGTTAAGCCTGACTGCTTGTGTGCCAAGCTACCAGAGGGTTAAGAAAAGTTTTATTTAGTGACTTTGTGGTTCACCCTTACAATTATTGTGCTTATTATTTGAGGTGGCTTCTCACCCCCTCAATTAGTAACTATTTCTTACAACAGTCATTGCACTTATGTTAAATGTTACATCCCTATTTTTCTGATTAGTGGGGAGTAATAAGAAGAATTAATGAAAGCATTATTCCTGTAGCTGGGGTTTAGCAATTCAAGAGACAATACTTCTAATCAGGGACAGTGTTTCCAGTCATGCATTTGCATGTGACAACCTAATGCGTTCTGATGTGGTAGTTTTACTTAGCTTCCTTTGAACTCATATGTCAGATTGCCATTATTTAAGTGTTAGTAGCCAAGACTGTTAAGACTTTAAGTAGAAATAGCACCAAGAAGCACAAAGTGCCAATGATAGTCGCTGGTCATAGTAGAACAGGACCTGGACTAAATATTACACTGACTGTGATGAAGCGTGGGTCAGATATACTATCCAGATCCATCCTGGACAGAGATTTTACCTTCTGATTTCAGTTCTTTGAGTCCCAATCCACAACAGGAGTACATGTCTAAAGCCCTAAAGGACATCAGTGGAAGCACTTACATACTTACTGGGTGGCAGGCGGAGGCCAGCAGGAGGGTCCAGTCTAGGTCCAGTTGCCACTAGTCAGCTGAGCAGTTTTGTGAAATGGCATATGTTAGACCTGTCATACTTAGTGGCTGCTGACCAGTGCTAAAGTGCATGTGCTTCTCCCCCAAACATGGTGACATTGGTGTATACCTGATTGGCATATTTAGTTTACTTGTAAGTCCCTTGTAAAGCAGTATACTGTATACCCAGGGCCTGCAGTACTACTTGTGCCAACCATACAAGTAGCCTTTCAAACTTGTCTCGGGCCTGCCGTTGCAAGGCTTGTGTGTGCAGTTTACTTCGACTTTGCAATTAAAACCTCTTGCCAAGCCTTAAACTCCCCTTTTATTACACATAGGTAACCCCTAAGGTAGGCCCTAGGTAGCCCTATGGGCCGGGTGCTGTGTAACTAAAAGGTTGGACATGTACGTTTAAGTTGTACATGTCCTGGTAGTGACAAACAGGTAGATTTGTTTTTCACTGCTGTGAGGCCCACTCCTCTCATAGGCTAGAATTGGGAATTCTTTAAAACACTTTTAAGCTGTAATTCCTGATTAGAAAGGAGTAGCTGCATCATTCATGTTTCATATCTTTGGAATGGTACTGATAAATCATCTTTCGTGGTAAAGTTGGATTTAACATTACTATTTTAGAAATGCCACCTTTAGAAAGTGGACATTTTTCTGCTCTTAACTTAGCTCTGTATGCCTGCAGCCCGTCTCCAATACATGACTGGGCGGGGTGACAGCTACACTTTGGCCATTACTTCTAGACAGCCACCCACACAGGAAGGGGTGTGTGACAGAGAAGTCATCTGCATTCATCTGCATTCTGATATCCTTCCTGGGTAGGAAGAGGAAAGGGAGCTCGCACTTACATCTGAATAGGCTGTGTCCTGTCCCCACACAAAGGACCCCCCACATATAGCCTTGCAGACAGGGTTGGGATGAAAGGGGCCCTGTGCACTTCAAGGACCTGCTTTGAAGTCACCTCCACTTCAAAGACACATTTGGATATAAGTACTGGGTCTCTGACCATGCCAAGACCGTACATTACTGGACCTGTGAATAACTCTGCCAGGAGTAAGGACTGCTGTGATACAAGGATTGCCACTCTGCTTGACTGACTGTTCCAAAGAACTGCTTCACTGCTGTGCTAAGCTGCCCCTGCTGCCTGCTGAGGACAAGGACTGGACCCATCTCACTTGAACCCAGGGTGACGCCAAGGGCTTACTGGCTTGCCTACTGTTTTCTTAAGTTGCAGGGACACAAAATAGTTCCTACAATGGTGCTGGGGCTGCTGAAATCTGCCATCTGTTAATCCTACTCTTTCCTGAGGTGCCCCTCCAGTCCTGGGCCTCAGAAGTGTGTTCTTGGAGCGTTTTATACATTGATGTTGACACAGTGGTGACTTTGCACTGATCAGAACCAACGTACTCGATGACAGAGGTTCTACAGCCGGCGTGGCTTGACACCGATGGACAGCATGGCTCAACATCGATGCAGAGACTGCATCACAAAGGGGTCTGACACCGAAGCTTCCCTCAACGGTGTGGATCGGCTCCGACTCTCGGCTCCATCCATATATCGACAACAACGCGGAACCTCCTCGAGTCTTCGACGTTTTGCTCCAATCAAGATAATATATTTGCGGCACCTGTCTGAGTACTGTAGCCAGCCTGCCCTCGTTCACCGTTGGCCTAAACTTTGGATTTACCTCAGTCCAGCGTGACCTCAAGTAACCTTTTAGCGCTACTGACTTCTCAGCACTATTTTTGGTTTATTCTTTAAAAAATCCTAACTCCGGTTCTACTTATTGGATTTTTGTTGTTTTGGTCTTGATTTTCTTATAACATTTTTCTCTATTATTCTGAACATGTGTGGAGTCTTTTTGTGGTGAATTCATTGTGTTACTGTGTGTGTTGCACAAATACTTTGTACCTTGCCTCTTTAGATAAACCTGCCTACTCTTTGCCAAGCTACCAAAGGGTGAGCGCAGGTTAATTTAAAGTGTGTATCTAAATTACCCGGACTAGGATTGTGGTTTCTACTTGAACAGGGTCCAAATCTCTGCCAACTAGAGACCCAATTTCTAACAGCCTCTTATGGCTTTTTGCATTCCTGTGGACCAACAGGAGGTCAGCCGTATGACCCCTGCAATCCATTTCTTTGCCCTGTGTATAAAAAGGAGAACAAATCCAGTTGTATCAGGTCTCAGACAGCAGGTTCAGTCCTCTTCTGATATTCCAAAAATCCAAGGGTATTCAGAAATAGGTGCCTGTAGATGCCAAATTAATGCCTGGCTTGAGCTAGTACATTGGAATGACCACTGGGAACTTCCTAACCATTGGGGTAAAGGTGCCCGGGTCTAAGCTTACTCACTTTGGACATTTTCAAGATGGCCAAAGTCTTCAGCCATGAGGGCTGGGGGTGTGCATGGGGAGTGTCCTATGGTAATCCAAATTTCCTCTCACATCTAACACTAAAATCCAGTTTTATGCAGTCCACGTACCCCCAACAAACTCGGAGACAGAAGTCTGGTAGAGCGAAGCCGAGCTTTCAGCAATCAGACAGTGGATGCACTCAAAATGGTTCGACATTCTGTTTTCAGCCTTTGAAGTGTGCCACAGATGTTATATGAAAAGTCCAGCAGACCTACTAAGCAGGACTTCACACTCTAACAGGATCTGACACTGTGATGTCAACACAAGGACCACTATGATGGAGGCCAGTCCAGCTGGGCGGGACAAAAGAAGGGTGCAGGCCTGGGTGTTAGCTGCATCTGTTTGTGACGGGGTAGACCTCTTTAAGTTAATTAAGTCTTTAGGCCCAGCCTACAGCCCATGTTTTGAAGGACACCAAAACACCTACCCACACCCAGTATCTTTTGTGCCTTTCCTGGGAGCAAGTTCACATCTCATTTATGTCCATTAAAATGCAAATTACTGGCTGGCAGAAGGGAGAACAAAATGCTGATTTATCTTACAGGGAGTTCAGGCAGGGCAAAGGTAACTTTTTAGAAATCTGCTTTCAAAAATCCATGTTACAAATCTGACTTCACTAGTTATTTGGGCTTGTAATAAATATTTCAAAAAGTTAAAAAATATATAATTTGTAGATGTTTCCTAGGCAGAGATAACATTCATTAAACTTAATATTGTATCCTCGTGCCTTCCTATGGAACTACAGTGAAAATGTCTTTAAGGAGCTGGTCACTGTAAAGACATGTTTAACATTAACATTTACATGATGTACTTTTAAGTCCATGCACGCTGCATGGCCCTTTTTCCAGAGCATGAAATCACATTGTAATCCCAGAAGCTGTGTTGATAGTTAGAAGAGCTGTCAATAGTAGCCCTATATGTTCTCAACATCACAGTGATGCAGTTTGGGCCAGACAATACTTGATGAGTAATACAGTGATGCACATCAAGAATTCACCAGCTAAGCACGTATCATTGTAATTATGCAGGAGTACAGAACAGATGGCTGATGCACAATTCATTCTTCCTGAACTAATCAAGGCATCTGACAGCTGTCACTAGGAAGAGCATTTTGTTTTCTCCCTAGGACGAGTTTTGCGCACCACACATTAATCTTAATAGGAGGGCTGTTATCAAGTTTTATTTAGGATCAAATATGGGAATGGGGTGACTGGACACGGGGACGTCTGACCATCAAATGCAATAAAGAATCAAAATAAACAAAATAGATGGGAGTTGGTGATTGACATAGCTAATGGATATGGCCTACTTTTAAAGCCTCATTGAGATATCTAAGACTGAGTTCTATATGCATTGGGGCCAGGGAACTGGGAACATGTGGCCAAAACCAATGCCGCACTTGATCTGTGAGTAGGAAACTGGGCACAGCTGTGGCTGAAGATGATGTACTACATGCATGGCTAATTGAATGCAGCTTAAAACTGTGTCTTTGGAGCTCTCATAGGCAGTACATTGGCCACATTGTATGGCATGAGGCCAAGTGTGCACACACAGGCTGAAAGACATAGTCACAGATGATGGCCTGCTGGTTCTGGAGGCTGGTACTAGAGTGCTGCTCATGGAGAAAAAACCTGTGATCTCTGTCCAGATCTTGGTCTGCACAGCCAACGTACATTGGGGCTGTTGAATATAGGGAGTGTACAGAGTAAATTATAGCATAATCAAATACATTTACTAATGTATTATAGAAATTCCATTAAACATCTTTATTTGATGGCATATAATAATTACAATTCAAATCATTAGAGTTCCGCAAGGACTAAAATGCATCTTATCTTTGCGAAAACCATACTTTCCAGCACCTTTCTGTTAACTCGAGTATTTTGGACTGTCAACAGGAACACTAAGAAAAAAAAATAATACATCTACTGCTTCAATTATACGCAGCTGCTGATAATTAACCTGGTCTGTAATACAAGTGATAATTATTTGCTCACCATGCCACTTCAGACAGGAACCAGGCATATATATTAAATAGTCTGGGCATTTTTCCAGTAGGAGTAGTCCAGCCCAAACTGCCAGTTCAGTTTCCCTTTTGACTTGGACACAAGCATCTCAAGACAGGTTTCGGCGTATTTAAACCTCTTCACAAGGGTGCAGCTTGAGTCTTATGACACAGTGAACATGGAACCCATGTCTAGGCATACCCGTCGCACTTAGCACATCGCACTGAGGAAAACAAAAAAGTATTAGGTGAATTGCTTGAATTAATCTCAGCCACTGTTATTTACTCTGGGTCGCAATCCAGTCCATCATTTGTTTGTCCACATACCATCTCCATATGCAAATAAACTTAGTCCTGCTCCAATACGAACAGCCCCCTCCCAAACTACCAGGTGAGGTCCCCTCTAAACGGAAACACAAGAAAACACAGACTGCTTTTGGCCTAGGTGGGCCTCATCAGTAGGGTGCAGCTTGAGTCTTAGATCACAGTGAGCATGGGACTCATATCTGGGCTTTCACTAGTGGCAGTTGTCTTAAATCCCATTTTATCCTGGAATAAATTAGCCCCCACTTAATTCTAAAGCTAGGAAAACATAAGAATATTTTCAGTGACACCTTTTCAGTTAAAACCTCCAAAATCTCAAGTCCCTAATACTTGCTTTACATTGCCTTCTTTAAAAAAATCAGGTTGAAGGATAAGTTCTGCAAAATATATTGAATCAATTAGATATCCCGACAGTTGTCTAAACACAGTTTCCCATTGACATGTCTTTTTTGGTATTGGTCATGGGTCACATGTCACTGCTGTGCCATCAGATGTTTTTGTCACTCCTAGCTAAATGAGAAAAAACAAAAACACTTTCCTTTCTTGTTTGATTACAGTCAATCAATTGCATTTTTCTGGACACTAGGGGCCCTTAGCTAACCCCTTAGAACTAGAGTAGTTCTGGCAAGTGTAACTGTCAGTAGCGGCTCGTGGAGGGAGTGCTGCGGGCGGTGGGGCGGGGGAGGAGCAGGCTGGGGGGTAGTAAACTACGGCATACGGCCAAACAGAGGTAAGTAAACAAATAAATACATAAAACGAATTTCATTGCGCGCCCTGCATTGCCAAAAAAGAAAAAAGGGAAAATAAGCAGAAATAAGGCACAAAAGAGCAGAGATGCAGAAAAGTGCAGAAAGGTGAAAGATTAAAGAGGGTAGAAAAACGAGTGAAAACGAGTGAAAGAGCAGAGCGAGAGGAAGGGAAAATGAGCAGAAATAAGGCACAAAAGAGCAGAGATGCAGAAAAGTGCAGAAAGGTGAAAGATAAAAAAGGGTAGAAAAACGAGTGAAAACGAGTGAAAGAGCAGTGAGAGGAAGGAGACAGAGGTCCACTGGACCACCAGGGATGAGGTGCAGGGAAACCTGCGGGTGGAGGAGGGCCTCGATCACCAACACTCGATAGTGCAGGGGCAGGCCTCATTTAATGGTGGAGCTGCGAGGGTGGGAGAGCAATTTCACTGACAATGAGTCAGTGGTCTTGCTCGCCTGTCCCCGTAGCGGCCGCCATTAAGTAGGGGTCGGGGACGGCTGGACAGCTGGGAGGCGGGAGCAGGGAGGGGAGCTGGATTGGGCCGGTCATGCTGGGGGGGGAGGGGCCGCGGGGGCAGCAGCGGCGGGGAAAGGTAAAGGGAGGAAATAAGGGATAAAGAAAAAAGGGAAAATAAGCAGAAATAAGGCACAAAAGAGCAGAGATGCAGAAAAGTGCAGAAAGGTGAAAGATAAAAAAGGGTAGAAAAACGAGTGAAAACGAGTGAAAGAGCAGTGAGAGGAAGGAGACAGAGGTCCACTGGACCACCAGGGATGAGGCGCAGGGAAACCTGCGGGTGGAGGAGGGCCTCGATCACCAACACTCGAGAGTGCAGGGGCAGGCCTCACTTATAGGTGGAGCTGCGAAGGTGTGAGAGCAATTTCACTGACAATGAAATGAGCAGGTGAAGGAGTCCAACAAGGTCACATGTAGTACTACATTGCCATGTGTGTACTCTCCCTCCAGCGGTGTGTCAGTTTGAGGAACGTTGCCAGGCGCCGCTGTCCACTCACCTTGCACAGGTGTGTGTCAACCCGCAGTCTTGCACGCACATGCATTCTGAGTCCATGCGAATGCAGCCACGTCCACTGTCATGGTGGGATATGTGTCCATTTCTCCAAGATACAAAAGGGTGTTGGGACCTGTGCCATGGGTTACAATCTTTTGTGGCTGCAGGAACATAGTTACTTGTCCATGAAGGCGAGTGCAGCTTCATGGGCAATCAGTTCCAAGACTACGTCGTTGTCGACTTCAACGAACACGGGGGCGAGCCAATCCATTAGCTGGTCCGGACAGATGTGCTCCGTCCACGCCGTTTCACCAATCCGCAACACAGCCCAATAGGGGAGCGCTTCGATGTGGTCACTGCACACAAGGAATTGTGCAATCTCACATGCCCAACTGCCAGCACATGCGCCCAATACCAAGGCATCCCATGAACGGGTATCAGGGTTACACTCCTGGTCATGGGCCAACAGGGGGCGCGCACACATGTCATATTCCAGTTCATCTACCGTTGTGTTGGATAGGCAGACATCCATGGGCCACTCGAATATGCATGATCGGCAGTGGAACCAGGGCTGGACGCAGGTGACGTACGCAAGACGGAAGCTCAGACGGTAACTGATGCGCAACACTGCCAGTGGCAGTGCCCCCAACAAATGCAGCATTTGGTCACGGTACAGTTCCACGTGACAGGGGTTGTGCATGTGCCCGGGATGTTCTGACATTGCGTTGTTCGCACTCGTAGAACCGGCACTCTTCTGTCCTGCGGCTGTTATGTGGATGATATGCCACAGCTCGGAGCAATGAATCGTATGAGTGTGCAAAGTTTGTACGTATGGGTTGTCCTGTACGTAAGTGTCAAGGCCGTTCCATGCAGAAGTGCCTCGAGCAAGGACTTCTGTGTGTGGGGCGTGGAGACATTGATCTTTCATTGGCGCCGTGTGTAGTGTGGGGGGAGTCATCATCTGCCATGGTATCTCTCTTAGGGGTGCCTGCCGCATGCATTTCCAAGGCCGGGGTGCAGATGTCCTTCCGCCTTCTGTATTGAGACAAAGGGGCTTTCATCCCTAATGTTAGTCTGCCTACTGCTTGTATACTGGGAATGTGATGTGGCTATCGCGCTGCATTGAGGCTAGGCCTTGGGCTTATTGTGCACCAAAAGCGATGAACACACACAACAGTTGCCATGTATGAGCCAAGACCCCGAGCGGCCTTGCGCTCCTTGTACAGTCCCTTCGTGCGCGGACGCCCTCCGGGTGCATGCAACATTGCAACATTGTCGATTGCGGGCCGTCTGGTGCAGACACTGCAGCAGAGACACACGCATCAGTTGGTTTCCTGTGCAGCCCAGATATGAACCACGCCCAGAGGCCAGGGATAATTGTTCACCCCCTACGCTGGCCTGGCATACGCCCAGCAAGCCCACTTGGCTTTCGTATAAAGGGGGGGACGACGACGCTACGTGTTCCAGTTCTTCCCCACTGCCTGAGGTGACATGGCTGCGTCCGCCTGGCCGATGACGAGACTCAATCATTTAGGGTCCATGACTTGCGTTGCACGGAGTCGGTGGCACCGGTTGCACTGCGGCCGGCATGGGCCTACCGCCACAGGACGGTGACTTACTGTGCACTGAGGTAGGGGCACCTAAAGTGCTGAGCGGGTGTGCAGCCTGCGATGATGACGTGTGCACTGATATGGTCTCTGCCATTGCAATATGAAGACCCAGAGTCAAGTGTGCGCCTGGTGGACCGCAATGTAGGCCTTAGCCAGCAGGCAGCGCGGGCCTACCGCCACGTGGTGTTGCCTCGCGTTTCACAGAGTTAGTGGCACCTAGAGAGCTGAGCGGGTGTGCAGCCTGCGATGATGACGTGTGCACTGATATGATCTCTGCCATTGCAAAATCAAGACCCAGAATCAAGTGTGCGACCTGGTGGCCCGCGCTGCGGGGATGCCTGATGTGGAGGCTGCCAAGGTCGCGGGCCCCGGGCTTGGAGCTTGCACCGGGACGTGGTGGGCCCTCTTGGAGACACGCCGGTGGCAGAAGGTGAGCAGTGAGGCCTGGGTGCGCAGGGGCGGGCAATCCCCGCTGGGCGGCAGGAGGGGCTGAGGTGCAGCGGCCTGTGTGCGCAGGGGCGGCCAAGCGATGTTGCCATGTGCAATGATATGTGCTCTGCCTTCATTAGCTGTGGACTCTGTTTCAGATGAGGGACCTGGTGGCCTGGAGTGTATACCGGCATGTGGTTGGAGACACACCGGTGGCAGCAGGTGAGCAGTGTGGCCTGGGTGCGCAGGGGCGGGCAATCCCCGCTGGGTGGCGGGAGGGGCTGGGGTGCAGCAGCCTGGGTGTGCAGTGTCGGCACTCTCTCTCCCTCTCTTTCTTTCGCTGTCTCTCTCTCACTCTGTTACTCTCTCTCTCTCCTTCTCCCTCTCTCCCCTTTCTCTCTTTCTCTCTCACTCTCCCTCTTTCTTTCACTGTCTCTCTCTCTCTCCCTCTCTTTCTCTATCTTTCTCTCTCTCACTGTCCCTCTCTTTCTTTCACTGTCTCCCTCTCTCCCTCTGTTGCTCTCTCTCTCCTTCTCCCTCTCTCCCCCTTTCTCTCTCTCCCTCTCTTTCACTCTCTCTCTCTCTCCCTTTTTTTCTCTCTCTCTCTTTCTCTCCCTCTCTGTCCTTTGTTGAGTGCATGACACACCTTCTTATCTTCAATTTTGTCTTACGGTTTGTCCGGAGAAGACCCGCCATGACTCTTCCAATTATTGATGTTGAGTTGAATTTGAATAAATTGATTATTTTGGGAATTCTAAGATGTATGTCTGTTTTTCCTTTTTCGGACCACACATGGATGTTGGTTGTTGTACTTGTGCGACATCAGGCGGATTGTTGTGTTCATGAATTTGCGAGGTAGATGTGGAATATCTTTGTCTGGGGGGGAAGGTGCCCGGGTAGGGCCCCGGGGGGGCGGGCCTGGGGGTGGTGGCAGTGGGTGTTGTGGCCCTCTTGGGGTCTGAGCTGCATGATCAGTAGCTCCATGGCATCTGTTGTTCTTCTGGTGTGGCTGTGTGCTGGGCTCTCTTTCATGGTGCAGGTTGTCGTCCGACTTAACACCAGGTAAGAGCAGGTGTTAAATCCCTGCTGCTAACGCGCCTTATCGCATGTTTTGTGATCTTATTGCCGATCTGGCTGGTCGTTGGGAATGTTGCGTAGTGGTGTTTCCACGGGTTTTTGCGCGGGAACGCTTTCTCTGCATCTCATTAGCGTTAGTTGCCGGTGTCATCCGTGGCGATGTTTTTTGCGGCTGCTATCGCAGGATAACTGGCGATATAGGCTGTTAGCACCAGCTTGTGAATGGTGCGATGAATTTATCACAACTTTTGCTGCGATAAAGTGCCGCTAACTCGGCGATAAGTCCTTGAGAATATGCCCCATACATTGTTCTAATACATACATTTATACTCAGAAGGTTTTACGCTACTGGCCCTGACTTTTTACACCTTTCAGTATGAAGAGGTGAGTTTGAAGTAGCAGAGTCAGACTTACTAGGGCTGAAGTAGTCATGTCTTGCTCCAGAAAATTTCGAATAAGCCAGGAGAACTGCAAGAGCCACAGAAAAAAGAGATGTGAGCAGGGACCACAGTGTGCTCTCAGCCATAGGTGATAAATAGTATATGTATTTTTTATTTTATTTAATATTTTTACAATTTCCATTTATCACTTTAATACTTCAAATTAATTCATCTTTTACATAAAATGAAAATTCAAGCCTCCCTACAGCTCACCACTCCATCTTCTTCCCACAAGGAATGTCCACAGCATATTGCAATGAAAGTGCATTGGGCTGGGTGACAAACAGTATTTGATATGGCTTCTCCTTGCTGATACAATGCATATCCCTTATTTTCGTATTTGAATTTCTAGGTAAAGGAAAGAAATATAAAGTTTTAGAAATATCTGCAAGGAAGCTGACCTTCTCAATTGTTTCCCGCTAAAAAAACACATTCTTCCCACTTCAGCTTGACGATGTGCACTTATTTGACAAATATTTTGGCCACTGAAAAGACCATTGCAAAATATTCTGTTAAAAAAGCATACCATACCTCACTGTTTAGGGTTACTAAGCATGGCCCACAAATCAAAGGTGGTAAAACCCATTCCGAAAGATGTTATCAGTAGTAACATTGCAGTTTGCATAAACAGATTTTTCATAAAAATCTCACATAAATGTATTCATGCATGGTCTTTTGTTTGTTCCGTGTCCCTACATTTAAGAATAACAGGATTCCAAATAAGATTAGAGACTGTGCTGAAATATCACTGCTATTCCTTTTAAATGTCAGGCCCGATTCACTAATGAAAACTTCAGGAGCTGCCCATGCAGGTAAGAGTGGTGGGCGGGGTGGAGGGGGAGTCGACATCAACGATGAGGAAAACTTAAATAAAAAAAGAAAACCACTTACATTGAGCCTGCCGCATCGCCCACAATGGTGAGGACAGGCCTGTCCTTTTATGTGCGGTGTTCTCTGCCACAACTGTGGAGTCCCTGCAGTCGTAAAATTACTATTAACTCAGTTTGTGAATAGCGAAAAGTAAACTTACACAAAGTGTAAGTTTATCTTTGTAAATCAGGCCTTATATGTTTAATTACCTCTTATTGGCTTTCTTACAACACAGCCCAGCGTAGATATGGAGTTTGTACCTGTAAAAAAGAAGTAAATATATTTTGCAAATTCTTTCAAACAGTGTGAAATATGATACTTGAAAACAGATGTTTTCCCAGATGTAATCTATTTCTGTTTTCAGTTGATGTCAAAAACTTTCCTTGCTGAATGATTTTCAGAGCAAAGTTTGTATCACAAGTATTTTCTAAAAGTAGTCAAACACTCATACATATCAGATAAGAAAAGGGCCTGTCACTCTTAATAACTAAGGGTGTGATTTAGATCTTGGCAGGACTACCGCCATCCCACTGCGTCTGAGGTTCCAAGTACTCTGTCAAGATGACGGCGGTCAGCCTGCCGTATTTAGAGGTTGCAGACATTGGACAGTTGACTATTGTGGCAGTGGTCTTCTCTGCTGGCTCACAGTACTCCGATGCAGTTATGCCGGTGGTTTTGCACCAAGCCGATTTAGATGTTCCCGTTGTGCTGGCGGTGTTCTGACGGCGAAGTTCTAACGGACTGAAGCAATGATGGTGTGGAGACAGGTAACTCACTACACATATATGTTGTGAATGTGTCATAATGTATATGTAGGTAATGTGTAATGCCCTTTTCTTACATACAGCATGGCAACCCAACAACATACACACACTATTGAATGTACACCCACATGCACCACAACACCCGCAAGTACCACAATAACAATATATTTAAGTGTCAATACAGGTGTGTTCATTTTACCTTGATAAGTTGTAAAAATGAACACTACTGCATTGCACATAAGAAAAAATTGGATGTAAGTGTAATGCAAAAATACACGAGGTTACAGCAATAGTCAACACACGATTCATGTTAGTACAATTATAAAAGTAGCTTACCTTAGATACCGGTGACAACAGTAATTTGGCGTTGTGGTGCAGTCGAAGCAGCAAAGGGGGGATCTGTATGATGAGGATCAAATGGACACAGAAGTGGGAAACAGTAAAAAAGGTAAGTTCCTACCTCATTTCCTTTGATTCTGCAACTCAAAGTAAGAGATTTTACCGCCACAATTGCCTTGACGTAAAGGTACATCGTAATCGGGACGGTGGAAATCTTGGCAGGACTCCTTCCAACAGCTGCTTCTGCCTCTGATGCCACCGCTGCTCTTCCCTACATAGACCCGCCAACATCTAAATACAGTGGGCAGACCGCAAAGTCGACGGGCAGGAAGATCGATGAAAAAGCGACGACTGGACATAATCCGCCAACATCTAAATCAGGCCCTAAATGTTAACATGTCAATGGACCACCGCAGATGTTCAGTGGGCAAATTAATTAAAAACGAGCAAAGTTATGTGTGGAGATTTCCTCTCCCATTTGAATTTACATTTTTACTTGTGAGAAAGTGGTTTATTAGTGGGTTGTATTCTGGTCCACAATATGATGATGGACGGAGCCCTGAAACTTTTCAACCACTCAGCCCCAGTCAAGATATCTGGGTTTAGTCCACTGTTCTTTTGCTCACTATGCCACCCCAGTTTGGACCCAGCCATATACAAATCAGTCTTGACCCTGCTCCTCATGGGAACAGTCCAGCCCAAACCGCCTGCACGGCACAAAACCTGTCCCAAGATGCAAGCAAGAAGAAAATGGATTTAACCCGATCTGTGACTGGGGGTGAATGTTTGATTTGTTCAGCATTCTGTCCATTTGTTTGTGCTGTAATTTTTGCCATAAGTTGGATGGGTATACCCAGACGAGGGTCCCATGCTCGCTGCACCACTGGATTCAAGCAAGTCTGGCTGATGAGGAGAGATACCCCAAAACCGGTCCCAGTATGCTTGTTTTCCAGCGTTGGGAGGACCTGGCCTGGCAGTTCAGGCTGGATTGTTCCCATGGAGAGCAGGGTCAAGACTGATTTGCATATGGCTGGGTCCAAGATGGAATGGCGTGGCTAGCAAAAAAACTATGGATTTAGTCCAGATCTGTCAATGGGTTGAATGTTTGATTTGTTCAGCATTCCATCCATCATTCACTTGTTTTGGATTGACGTCTACCAAAAGTAATAAAGGTATTATTTTGTTAGGTCCAGTGAAAGGCTTCAGTAATTTAAACCTGAGCTTGCACCCTGGTAGCTATGGCAAAGATCAGACAGGCTTATCTTAATGAAAATGTGTGAAGCAATTAACAGTAACAAAGCAGTTAAAAAGTTGATGACATAATACAATAAAAATCCCACTTCATTGTATAAAAATAGAGTAAAAATAATAAGCAAACTTACACCAATGCAACAAAAATCCAGTAAAGGAAAGCGTAGATATGAATTTTGATAGGTTTGGGTGAAAATGGTGCTAAAGAGCACAAAGAGCCAATGGTATCCAATTGTCTCTGTAGATGGGGACCTTGGTGTGATTTGAGGGTGACCGCAAAGGAGCGTGGGCCAGATACATCAAGTAGTGCTGGCTCCGCTAGGGCCTGGAAGTAGGGAAGTTCGAAAAAGTTTTAATGTCCCAATCTGAAAAGGTACTTTGCTTCTTTCTGGGGATAAACTCTTCTCCATGGAGGACAAACCTGAAATTTAATCCAATGCAGTGGAACTGCCGGTCGGATACTTTTCCCAGTCAACCTCCTTGAAGCTTGTAGGAAAATGCTTTTTTTGACATGGTTAGCCCTCACTTTTTGCCTGATGTAATTTCGAAATGTAAGTGCACTGGGTCCCTGCTAACCGGGTTCCCAGTGTCAGAGCTCTTTCCCCAAAACTGTACCACAATTGGCACAACTTCAGCTGTCCCTGTAAGTCCCTCATAAATGGTACCCCTGGTACCTAAGGCATGGGTACTAAATTGGGTCCTCTGGGGCAGCAGCAATGGTTGTGTAACCCGAGGGACCCTCACCAAGGCTATGCACTGTGCCTTTGCAGGCTGCGTGTCTTCGTGCAGAGAAATCTGAAGAGTCAAAATGGCACATAGCCCTGTGTGCCATGCCTCCCATACATTGCATAAGATATAGGTGAGTCACCCCTACAACAGGCCTTTATCCCTAAGACAGGGTGCATTATATCCTATTTGTGGCCATATCAACATGAGCAGATATGCCCATAGAATGTCTAGTCCATTCTGAGATGTTGTAAGTGCACAGGGAAGCCATGAAGACTAAATGGGCTGGATACTTGTCAACACGAGTTTCACAGCTCCATGATGGCTTCACTGATTTCTAAGGTGTTTGGTACCAAACATCTTGTCTTAATACAACCTCACTGCTGCCAGTGGTTGGTTTATTAATACAGTCACACAGGAAACCCTTTTAGAGGGTCCCCTGAAAACCTACCAAGCACTGAAGTGGTTCCTGACTTGCTTTCGCCAGCCTGCCACTTCCAGACATGTTTCTGACCTCATGGGGTGAGAGCCAGCCCTCTCAGAGGACAGACACAGCCTGCTCTGGGCAGATGTGCTTCACACCTCCTCCAGTACAGGATGACTTCTTGGGCGGGAAGCTTCAAAGGCAATGTTGCATTTGAAATCCAACCCAGGACCCTTCAGATAGTGGGGGAGTCCAAGCCCCCTTTCCTGCTCCACTTTTGGTGGAAGGAAAGGCGGGAAAATTAGTTAGATTAGGGTCCCTACTTAGCCTACACCACCCCTTGAGCGGGTCAGGCGATGTGAACCCCTCTCCTGAAATTGCACCATCTTGGGGTGGTGGGATAACCTTCTATCAGGACTAGGGTAGTGCTTCTTACCATAAGAAGAGGTCACTAGAGGGTGTAGACACCCTAAAGTCCAGCAGTGTTTTGAGGATGGCTGGGTGCAGGCTCAGTTTTGCTGGGTTCAACAGTCTATGGGTGGGGGACACCCGAAGACACATCTAGGTCCTCTCTGGCCATTGGCATAAAGATTCCTAGGACGTCACCTACCTACTTTTGCAGTAATTCTTGTTTGCTTTACTGCAAACATGACTAATTACCATGTGTCAGGGCTTTTTTTAAGATGGCAAAAGCTTTGATCCACACAAACTCCGCTCTGAAGACTGGGAGTGTGTGGGATATACTATGGCAATCTCTCCCTCATCTACCATTAAAATCCATGTTTGAGGCCGGCACTGTACCCACAACAAACGCAGAGACAGACGTCTGGTTGGACAAAAGCAGGGTCTGTCAGCAACGAGACAGGCGATACACAAGAATTGTTGTAGCATCCTTTTTCCTCCCTTTGAAAGGTGCGAACAATTAAATGTGTTTCAATGAGACCTGTTATGCAGTATTTGACGCTGGGTTGTCAACAAGAGAGGCACAGACCCCACACTGCACATTCCATTGAGCTAAGAGGAGTCATCTCTGCCCATTCAGGTCAGCCTATTGTGTGCTCTTGGGAGGAATTTTGCATCTCATTAGCACCTTATTCAAGGCTGAGCACTTTCTGGAAGAAGCTTTAGAGCTAATGCAAATTAGCCTTCTGAAATCTCAGGCAGGTAAATCGTAATTTTCTAAAAACTACTTTTCCTCAATATGCATTAAAAATCTTACTTAATCATTGAACTGGATTTTTAATAACTAATAGTTTCATTTTTTTGCTATGTGGTTCCTTTCCTGATTTACTAGTATTTAAATTTTAATCTGTTTGCTCCTTCATCATCATAAGGCAGCTAGATTTTTGTGCCTTGGGATATGTTAACATTAATACTCTGCATGCCCCACTCCTAAGTACCATGGCCCACATGTACAACCGTCAGGGTTTGCAAATCGCAAATTGTGATTTTTGTGAGTCACAAATTCTGATGTACAACAGTTTCTCAGATACTGTTTGTGATTTCCAAATGGGTCGCACGGGACCTGCCTCATTAATATTCATGAGGTAGGTCGCAATTTGCAACCCATTGGGAATGACCATCACAGGGATGATGGTCTGCTGGAGTCAGCAGACCCCCATGTCTGTGACTGCTTTTTAAATAAAGCAGTATTTTTCTTATTTTTTAAAATGCAGCTCATTTTCCTTAAAGGAAAACGGAATGCATTTCAGAAATGACAAAATGTTTTTTTTATTTTTTTACAGTGGGCAGTGGTCCATGAGACCACTGTCTGCTCTGGAAAAATGTTGCCACTCCCATTAACAAAGGGGAAGGGGTCCCCTAGGGACCCCTTTATGTTAGTGAATTACTTACCACCAATTTGAAATTGGTGGTATTCTATGAAACATTTATGCATACCAGTGCGACTTACTATTAGGAAGGGACGCTCTTTACACGCCCCTTCCTAATAGTGACTCACAAACCCTATTTTGCTGTAATAAGTTACCGACTCGCAAAATATGGTTGGTACATAGGGAAATGCATTTTACCAGTCGCAAATGGCCCGATGGGCCATTTGCGACCAGTAAAATGCATCGTACTTCTGGCCCCATGTTTCCTACCTTGTGGGCTAAAAGACCTACATAAGAGTGACTCAGGTCTCCTGTCTCTGTGAAGGTGTAGGCAGTACCTCATGCCAAATGAGGCCTCACCACTGCCAGTTTTGGGTCCTCTTCTGTGGGAGCAGATAACCACTGGCCCTCTGCTAATCCCACTGTGGATGGCATCCACCTACTACCCCTTACTTTTCTCCAGGCCCTCTGTCTCCTACTGCTTAGGGCCAGTAGCCTCAAAAATCTGTGTTTTTGGGACATACTGGAGAGCTATCCCTTCCGGCTATTTTCTCACCTGTGGGAGGTCATTTCCACGGATGCAAGATAGAAGCATGTCAACGCCCCTCCCATTCTAGGGAAACTGAGTAAAAGATGGGCGGTTTCCATCCAGGGACTTCCCTCACCCTGCAAACCTGCCATGCCAGATACTATTCTGGGGAAAACAGCCCACAAACCAACATGGTATAATTGGCACAGTGTTAGACCTTCAATTTCAGAAGTGCTACAGTGCACACCTTTTCTTTTTCTCCTTAATCCATACTTAAAACTGACAACTGTTGAGCGTGCAGCCAGGCTGCGTGATCCGCCCTGGTTCACGCTTAGAATGAACGGCTTCAAAATAGGAGCGTAGTATCGTTCCTTGCATCGGCGCACAGCATGTATTTCGCTTTATACTTTTTTTCAAAATTCCCAAAAATGAATCCATGTTCTCCAGGACATTGAAATTGTTTCATTTATTTACGATGATAAATCACACGTGCGATGTAATGTGTTCAACTGCTTCTCATGCCTCAGATATGCTCATCCAAGCCTTTTTCTGGGCACGCCAGAAAACATTAAACATCCTCAGAAGTGAATCATGTTATACCCAATGCATTTCGAACTGTAATAAGTTCTTCTTCAGGGGTTTCACTCTAAATCAAAAAACAAATATCAATGAATTGTCACTCCAGACCGCCAAAAACGTACATTGTGCTCTTTTAGACATTAAACATTTAAAATCCATACCATATCTTATATCTAACCCTCACGTAACGTTTTACCTCTAGAACCGTAACTATGTGTTACCAACAAAATTGCCTGAATACCCCATTATCCAAAATCCTTCGTCCTACCGCTTCTAAACAAACCCTGCAGAAGCTCACACCCACGTCAGTATCCACCCATGCTCCCCTCCCGTTACCCGAAGCCCAAACTCCAATTGCCATCCTCAAACTCACATACCTTCGTATTTCTTTCCATATGCATGCTCCCACCTGCACATTTCCTATTAAGATGTCTGCCTTCCTGATCTACTCTCTTATACATCGTGTGATAAGACCCCTCCTCTCCCATTGAACCAATCATGTTCAACCACCCATTCAACTAACGTCACGATGACTACATACCCCACAATTCAGTGTGTTCAACATCGCTCTAAGACGAAAACAGTAATTGCATTTAGAAGTCATGATAGGTAAAACATTCCCACTCCACCAAGCAATATAAATTATTACCCCGCCCTCCCTGATGTAGTATATTACGCTACTGATTGAAGGTTACAATTCAATTTTGCAGATCAGTTAAGTATACGTTTTCAACTACAATGTCATCAGACAAAGAAACAAGTGTTAGACCTGCCATCCTTACGGTGGTCTTTTGCCAGACTTTTTGCCTTTTGCCTCCAAGTTTTGCTGAATCTTTTTGTTAGCCATAGGACTCTGAGCACTTTACCACTGCTAACCAGTGCTAAAGTGTAAGTGTTTCTCCCCTAAACATGATGACATTGATGTATACCTGATTGGCATTTTTGATGTGCCAGTAGTCCCTTGTAAAGTGGTATACCATATATGGTGGGCCTGTACTTCAAATGCTACTAGTGGACCTACAGCACTAATTGTGTAGTCAGATAAGTAGCCTTTCAAACCTGTCTCAGGCATGCCACTGCAGGGCCTGTGTATACAGATTACTGCAACTTCGACTTGGCATTTAAAACTTGCCAAGCCTCAAACATACAAGCCACCACTAAGGTAGGCCTTAAGTAACCCTAAGGGAAGGGTGCTATGTAAGTAAAACGTAGGACATGTACCTTTTATGTTTTACATGTCATGGTAGCTTACAAATAGCCTTTTTCACTTTTCACTACTGTGAGGCCTACTCCTTTCATAGGGTAGCATTGGGAATTCCTTAAAACGCTATTAAGCCGAAATTCATGATCAGAGAGGAGTAGCTTTTTAATGTTTCATATGTTTGGAATGGTATTGATAAATCCTACTTACTGATGAAGTTGGATTTAATATTACTGTTTTAGAAATTCGACTATTAGAAAGTCGACATCTTTCTGCACTTATTACTCTGTGTGCCTGACAGCCTGTCTCCAATACACATCAGGGGTGGGTGACAGCTACACTTTGTGCATTTTCTCTAGACAGTTAAAACACAGGAAGAATAGGTGTGTTTGAGTACCCATCTACATACATCTGCATTCTGATGGCCTTCCAGGACAGGACAGAAGTGAGGGGCAAACACTTCACTTGAATAGGCAGTGTCCTGTCTTCCCACAAAGGACTTATTACCTCCCACAGATGGCCTGGCAGACAGGACTGGGTTGAAAGAGATGCTTGTGACCTTGAACTGAACCTCTGTCAGAAGGACTGATGTGCTACTTAAAGGACTCATCTTAGGACCGCAGACTGGGAAGGCATGTTTTCCACTTGTGTTGCCTTGCTGCCTGCTGCTCTCTGACCCTGCTGAAGGAGAGCTGGATGTTGACTTCCCTCCTAGTGATCTTAAAGGGCTTTTTGGCTTGCCTCCTGTTGCTTGAGACTCAGGGATATCAAAGACTCTACCCCTGCGCTTGGCTCACTGGAAGTGGCCCTGATACATGCCACACGGATTTCGATGCATCTCCTGTAACAGAACTGCCACATCACCCAGTTGTGGGAGCAACATTGGTGCATGTCTTTTTGGTCTTGTTTATAATTAGGGCTCCCGGTTTTATGGTATTTATTTTTTTAACATTTCCGTCTGTATTTATCCATATTTATTTTTTGGTCATTTTATCTGTATTTATCCACATTTATTTTTGTCGCAATCAAAAAAAGGCGCTGCAGTTAGTATTTTTCCACATTTATTTAAATTGACATTCATACTTTGTCGGCTGAATCCATAGTGGGAAAGAATAAGGATTCGCTCCACATATGACTGCCACACGCACGCTGTCTGCCTAGCCACATACGGTGCTGCATCGGAGGCACCTGCGCCCCCCCATAAACTTTCTGAAGTTCTGCTTACCTATAATATATCCATCTAACTTTATGTATCTGGCCCTGTAAAAAATAAAACGTTGAAATTCTGATGCATGCTGAATACAGAATACAGCCTGGCAATCTGTCAGTTTTGTGAAGGATATGTTCGACCCCTGAAATATAATTGCCAACACCAGGTGTTTTCCCTTCCCAAGCAAGACACTTAATAGTAATATCTCTGTCAAAAACCAGGGTAAAGGATAAGATACAGGAGATGCTGGTTTGGAATGGCAAATACCACAGCTTCGGACCTTCACAGAACTACTGCTTTCTAATATTGACAAAGCAAGAATAATGTGCATTGTCTACACAGCCTGCCTCTGGCCAATTCTGTAAAGTGGTCGTGCACATGCTGTTCTACACTCCTTCCCCCTCTAATACAACAAAAGGTTGCTGGGGCTGCAGCCGATGTCCTGGGGTGTTTTCACACCTTTTAAAGGACATCGGATGCTTGCACTGCTCAAAGAATTAACCTTGCATGAGCACCACAGCGAGGGGTGCTGGAGGGTCTCTGCAGACACGGCGCTCCCAGCTGCACTTGTTCACCCCTCTCCAGAGCGTCAGTAGTTTCAGTTTTCATTCGCAGCCCCTGTGCCCCTCTGACACATATTTTATAGAGGAGCACAGAGGTGGCAGGAGCATTTGTTTTGTCAGTATTTTCCCGTTTCTATATATAAATACAGACAAAAAACGGAATGTTTTCCGTCTGTATTTATATGTAAAAATCCGTTAAAACGGAAACCGGAAGCCTTATTTATAATATAATAATCTATTTTTATATAACCTGTGTGGAGTCTTTTTGTGGTATACTTACTGTGTGTGTGTTGCACACATACTTTACACATTGCCTCTTTAAATAACCTGTGCTCACCCTCTGGTAGTTTGGCACAGAGCATTCAGGCTTATCTTTTAGTGTGTATCTAGCTTACCCTGACTAGAGTGGTGGTTCCTGCCTGGCCTGGGTGCATACCTCAGCCAACCAGGAATCCCATTTCTAACATTAGTGATCAGCGGTGAGGATAGGACTTGTGTTTGTGCAATACCATATAGTAACTCATTATTCACTAGAGATCTATCCTTAAATCAATTCGAGCCTTTTTCAATTCTCCCTGTCTTGACATCTTTTGTTTTTTTTCAAAGTCCGTTTTTCTACAATGTCTATGGTCCTACCTGGTAATATGGAATTCGAGCTGGCCAACCTGGAGTAATGCACAGTGGCCCAGCTCAAGGGGTTCGACCAGGGGAGAGGGGTGTGCCATGAGGGGTGTTCCATGACGGAAGCACCAAGAAGGCTGAGCTTCAGAATGCCTTAAGAGCAAAGGCAGCAGCCCACCCAGAAGGAGAAGTGTACGAGAAAGAGAGATCTGAGTCTGAGGAACCATCAGAGCTGGTCCTGACATAGGGTCTTGTCATGCAGCTTACAAAGGAGAGGAGAAATTTTCTCCCAGGACTGGAAGTCCACTCTAGACCAGACAGCAGTTTGTCCTCAAAGAGCTTGTCCCAAGAGGAACTAGGGGACAGGAGGGAGGAGAGGAAACTCAATCTAGAGCTTGCCAAGATTGCTAAATTGGAAAAAGAACAAGAAGAGAATAGACTGGCCGTGGAGGAAAGAATAGGCTGGTCATGAGCTGAGCTTTAGAAAGCTGGACATTAGAGCCTGCCAAGTGGTGTCCAGCAACAACAATATTGGTGGCAGCATACCTGCAGAGTCTTCACATGAGTCCAGGTTTCATATCCCAAAAGATACGGTGCCCAGTTATAATGTGGGGGATGACATAGACAAATAGTTGGCAGCCTATGAAGAGGCTTTAAAAGTGTGCAGGGTCCCAGAGGAGGGTGGGTCATCAATAGAATATTGAGAGGTCATCTCACCCTCAACTTATCGAGGGTGGCATTCTTCCTACCCTGGTGTGAGAGGTCGTCAAATGATGAAGCATGCCTCAATAAGTTGAGGGTGATACGACCTCTCAAAAATCTATTGATGACCCACCTTCTAAAAAAAACAAAATAATACTAAGTCTGTAGCGACTTAGGATCCCTCTAGTGTTCCTTATTGTGCTATAATATGGAAGTAGGACCCACCATCGAAGAGTTATGTGGGGTACAAAGGGAGTGCCACACCCTTGTGGGCATGAGGTAACAGGCTGAAGTTCAAGCAGCAGTTGATGCCTCTGGTAGTCACCACATTTACTGGGAGGACAATCTCCTTTACAGTGAGCCTAAGGCTCCTGGACATGGGACAGCAAGGGCCCTGGCAGTCTCACAATGCTACAGGTCCTTCCTACTGGAGCTGGCTCACGACATTCCCCTGGCAGGACACCGGTGCCAAAACAAGGCCTTTGCAAGGCTTGCTCCCCACTTATATTGACCGAGGATCAAGAATTGCTCAGATGCGTTCTATAGAACTTTTATGACCTGCCAAGCCGATGGAAAAACAGGGCAGAGGCTTAAAGTCCTCCCTAATCCCTTGCCCATCATTGGCACACCTTTATACTGGTTCTGGTGGATCATGCAACTAGGTATGCAGAGGAAATCCCTCTGAGAACCATGACAGCAATGGCAAAGGCCCCGATGGGGATTTTTTCCCGAGTGGGTTTCCCAAAGGAAATTGTGTCTGACAGGGTTACAAACGTCATGTCTGCTTATATTCACTCAATGTGGAACCTACAAGTTCACCACCCCTTACCATCCACAAACCAATGGTCCTTGCTGGTAAGGAGGCCTTCTCTGCTGCCTATCTGGATGACATATCTGTCTTCAGTAGCAGTTGGAACACCTCAGGCTCAGCAACAGGCAGGCCTGACTATCAAGGCAAGTAAGTGCCAGATAGGGCAGGGTTCTGTGGTGTACATGGACACATGTTGGGCAAGGGGAAAGTGCAACCACTTCAGGCTAAGATAGAAACTATCATGGCCTGGCTGCCACCCAAAAACCCAGACTGATGTCAGAGCATTCTTGGGCCCCACTTGGTACTATAGGAGCTTTGTCGAGAGATATGGCACCATTGTAGCCCCCTTGACTGAGCCGACATAGCTCCTGTGCTCAAGGCCCATGACTACTCCAAGGAGTTTATAATTCAGATAAACACCTCAGAGTGTGGTATAGGGGCGGTACTATCCCATCGCAATGAGGAGGACCAAGACTAACATGTAGCCTTCATATCCAGGAAGTTACTTCCCAGGGAACAGAGGTGGAGTACTGTTGAAAGAGAAGCTTTTGCTGTGGTATGGGCAACTTACAACATGGATTTCGGTGCATATCCTATCTGTGTGTGTAACAGAACCAGCACATTGACCCGGTTGCAGAAGTAGAATTGACGCCAAAGCTTTGCCTCCTGAGATCAATACATTGGACAGCATATGGTCGCTGCTGCAGCTTGGTGAGATCAATGCATCACCTCCCCTGCATGGCGGAACCCGGTTCATCGCTCGACACCTCTCGACTCCAGCACCCGTCTTCGGAACTGATGCATTGCCTTCACTGCGTGGAGAAGATTGACGCATCTCATTTCCTGTGACTAGGAACAGTACATTGTTCACCAGGGCTTGCGTGAGTCCATAGCCGACCTGCACTACCACTATGTCAGCCCGAACTCTGACTTTGCCCCTTTTCCAGCGCGACCCAAAGTTATCTTTTTAGCACTACTTGCTTCCAAGAGCTTTATTGCATGTATTCTTTTAAAATTCAATATCTTAACTTCTATACATTGGATTTTTGTTGTTTTGGTCTTTTTTTGTTTATAACATACTAATCTGTTTTTATAAACCTGTGTGGAGTCATTTTGTGGTGTATTAATTGTGTTACTGTGTGTGTGTGTGTGTGTGTGTGTGTGTTGCACAAATACTTTACACATTGCCTCTTTAGAGTTTCCTGCCTGGCCTGGGTGCATACCTGAGCCAACCAGGAATCCTATTTGTAGCACACAGGTATTTTACAGAGCAGTGACATGGACCCCATTGACTGTGCCCCTGTGGCGGTACTTCCTAGAGCTCTCTGAGATCACCTACTTACTTTCTGAGTTCACTTCATAACTAAGGGCTACTAGGGCCTCCCCTGGGTAACCCTCCCCTAAAACTATACTTGGCACCCAAGTGCAATGCCCACTATTGCTTACCTTCCTCTTGGGGTATGATAAATCTCCCTTTTAACATGTCTCAGTGTATATCCAGCTACTTTTTAAGAGAGAGGAGGAGGAATTCAAATTTTTTGGGTTTAGTTTTAAGTAAAAAGAGGACCACCAATGGATATGATCATCAGGGTGATTTTAGGATTAAAATATTTAAGATTTAAGGTGCAATATGTGTTAGTTTGTGCTGTGTTTGTGCATGACAATCTTGTGGCCTGATCTGGAGAGTCGATGTAAAATGTAGAGATTGAAGAGGGTAGGTGAAATGATTATGCGTTGCCTTGCTGTACTCCAAATTAAAAAAAATCATATAGAAATAAACTATACATATATAGAAAGACTTTGCATCATCCATCTTCTTGCATCTGTCATTCTCATTTTTATTCTACTTAACACAGCATACAGCATGGGAGATGGGTTGGCCATAGGCTCTCTTGCTCCAGTCAGGTATTGTTTTTGCCTGATCAAATATTCACATCTGCCTTAAACGATATATATAGTGAAACAAACAGGAGGGGGTAGGAGATCCCCTATAACCCTCTTGAACTTGGGCTACACCATCTGTGAAGGAACCAAAAAAGTATAGCTCTAGCAGGATGGATACCGGAAAAGTTTCACAAGGAAGTAAACTTATTATTTATAACCTCCCTGGGATTACAATCATCCACTAAGATTAAATCCTGATTATTCAATAGAACAAGAGTACAGTCGTTATTAATGGCAATGCTGTGCTAAAACAGGAATAACACTGGCATAAAAAGACAGTTCGCATCACAAAATGTACTTGTACCTCATGACTAAAATATCTAGCAGACAAAATACAGAATTATAAACATCATACATTACATAAAATAACACTCAACATTTATATGCTGGTGGACATTTAGAACTGCGATGACGGTCAATGCACCATTATTGCAGGTGACAAGAGTCTGTCGTCTCCAGATAAAAAAGCCAAGTAATAGTAGACCAACTTATATTGTCTACAAATTAATTGCATACAGTTGTGATTTTAACAATGGTCTACAACTGAAATTGAATTCTTTACTGTGTCTTCTTGTTTGGCTCGAATTCTGGGAAATAAGGGTCCACGTATTATGGCCTTGTGATATATGGGCTCTTCAGGTCTATGAACGGTGCTAGGTAAGGAAAGAGCTGTATTAGAAATCGGGGTCTTTAGTTGGCAGAGGTAAGTACCTTTGTCCAAGTAGGGACCCTTCTTCCTAGTCAGGGTAAGGGGGATACACTTCTAAAATAACCCCTGCTCACCTCCTTGGTAGCTTGGCACGAGCAGACAGGCTTATCTCAGAGGCAGTGTGTAAAGCATTTGTGAACACATACAGTATTACAGTGAAAACACTACAAATGGACACCACACTAGTTTAGAAAAATATGTGATTTTTATATAAACCAAAACAAGACCAAATATGACAAAACTCCACAGGACAATACGGTAAAATATAGTTACTGTGGAAAATAACCTTTAAATTGCTGAAATAGCTGAAAAACACAGTTCCTCCGAGTCGGTAGCTCCATTCGGGGCTACCTCAATGCTGGAAACAACAGAGTCAAACAAATGCAGCTGACTGCATTGGTGCGGGGTCAGCTGCAGTGAAGACAGACTCGAAAACAGTAGCTTTACTCGTTGCAGCCGAAACGATGGTACGAGCCGGTCAAGGGCAACCCTCCCTTCTCCAGGCACTGATAGTGTGCTGCCACCATGGGGATACGACTCTATACTTTTTGCTTTCAGATCCAGCTACCTCAAACCTCTCTCATGCTCTAAAAGCATCTTCTTTTCCTCCATGTCCAATTTCTGCTTTTCTAACTCCAATTTCTTACTCTCTATGTCACTCTCCTTCCACAGCCTGAGCTTAACAAGCTCCCTCTCATGCACCCTATTTCTTTCTCTGTCCTCCAACTCATGTGGAGACAGACCTCTTGAAGAAACACTGCTGCCATCCCTGGAAGGCACCCTCCCCCCTGGCAGACTGAACAGCCCCTCCTGCTGCCATCCAAATTCTCTGCCTCCACCAGATGCTCCTCATCCTGCCCACTAGCATTTCTGGATTCCAACCAGGCCCTCCGAGCCTTTTGGTATTCATCCTTTCTGGTGAGGCCTTTCACATACATTTTAAATTTCTTGCAGATGGCTTTAGGCTGACACACAGTGTAGGTTTCCACCCTATCTTCTTCAAATGTAATATCAATAGATGCAATGGATGCAGGCTTTGTCATGATGAACAAATTGACAGTTCTCAAGTTGCAGAAAATCCAAAAGGAAAAGCTCAGTAATAGTATGTGGCTGCGTAATGGTCTGCACTATGTAGTGTACACTAGTCATTGTATGTAAGGCACAATGCAAGTCCAGATCCTCACCGCTGACCACCAATGTTAGAAATGGGAGTCTCTAGTTGGCAGAGGTGGGTACCTTTGTCCAAGTAGGAACCCTTCTTCCTAGTCAGGGTAAGAGGGATACACTTCTAAAAATAACCCCTGCTCACCCCCTTGGTAGCTTGGCACAAGCAGACAGGTTTATCTCAGAGGCAGTGTGTAAAGCATTTGTGAACACATTCAGTAATACAGTGAACACACTACAAATGGACACCACACCAGTTTAGAAAAATAAGTCATCTTTATCTAAACCAAAACAAGACCAAATATGACACAAATCCACAATACAATACTGTAAAAATAGTTACTGTGCAAAATAACCTTTTAATTGCAGAAATAGCTGAAAAACACAGTTCCTCCGAGTCGGTAGCTTCATTTGGGGCTACCTCGATGCTGGAAACAACAGAGTCTAATAAATCCAGCTGACCGCGTCGGTGCGGGATCAGTTACAGTGAAGACAGACTCGAAAACAGTAGCTTTACTCGTTGCAGCCGACACGATGGTACGAGCCGGTCAGGGGCAACCGTTGCAGTTGCGAGGTGAGATGGCAGCATTGCAGCGTGAGGTGTCCTCTCGGCTCGGTGCAGGCAGTGGCTCGTTGATGGAGTCGGTGAGACCAAGGCTTGCACTGCAGGGTGAGACAGTGCTCGATGCGGTGCTGGCAGGTCACGATGCAGTGACGGAGCCGGTTGATGTATGAGGCGAGCAGCGACGGAGGTGGTGACGTCTGTGCAGCGTGTAGCGAAGCCATGCAGAGTGCAGTGCCCACAGGACGCGGTGCAAGCAGCAGCTTGTTGATGGAGTCAGTGAGACCAGGGTTGCTTTGCGAAGTGATACAGTGCTCTCTACGGTGCCTTCAGGACACAGAATCCTGCGACGGATTTGGTGACAGAGTTGGTTGCTCTTGTCCTCTGCAGCAACTGAAACCAGCGATTCCAGAGACGGTGCCTAGAAGGATGGTGAGGACTTTGCTGTTCCTGAGACATCTTGAACAGGGGGCAAGCTCCACTTCATGCCCTTGGAGATACTTTCTCAAGCAGGATGCACACACAGACCTACTCCTTGGCAGAAACAGCCACTGCAGGCCAACCCCAGACAGCACACAGCAAAGAGGCAGTACTCCTTCAGTTTCTCCAGCTCTTCCCCTTGGCAGAGGTTCCTCTTGAAGTCCAAAAGTGATCTAAAATTCTGGGGTCTAGGCCCCAATATTTATACAGCAAAATCCTTTGTTCTCTGGTGGTAGAGAAGCCCTGTGCTCACTCAAAACCAGTTCTGTCCTTTCTGATGCAGCTTCCTGGCAGGAGGTGGAGACAGCATTATGGAAGGCAGACCAGGGCCACTCAGGTGAAAGGAAATCTCCTCCCCCTACTCTAAATGCAGCCCAGGTCTATTCAGCCCAGCCCTGACTCATTCAGACTCTCTGGAGCCACTGTACATTCCCAGCCCCTGTCACTCCAAAGCCAGACAGTCAATACACATCCCAGCAGAGGCACACTGGATGGCTAGGTCAGAAAATATCTACTTTCTAAAAGTGGTATTTTCAAACACAGAATTTAAAAATCACCCTCACTAAAAGATGCATTTTAACATTCTGAGTTCAGGCATACGAAACTTTATTTTCCTACCTTGTTCCCCGGGGTAGTTATGTTTATAAGATGTTATAAGCAAACTCCCCGTTCTATCCTATAGGAACAGGCAGCCTTGCAATAGTGAAAAACGAAATTGGCAGTATTTCACTATCAGGACATGCCGCACACACCAGGGCATGTCCTACCTTTAACATACACTGCACCCTGCCCACAGGGGTACCTTGGGCCTACCTTAGTGGTGACTAACATGTAAAAAAAGGGAAGGCTAGGGCTTGGAAAGTGGGGGCTCTTGCCAAGTCGACATGACAGTACTAGACTGCACACAGATACTGCAGTGGCAGATCTGAGTCACATTTACAGGCTGCTTATGTGGATGGCACAATCAGTGCTGCAGGCCCACTAGCAGCATTTGATTTACAGGCCCTGGGCACACACCGTGCACTGTACTAGGGACTGACTAGTAAATCAATTATGCCAATCATGGAATCACTAATCCATAACAATAAATTACAAAGGGAACACTTGCACTTTGGCACTGAACAGCAGTGGCAAAGTACCCAAAGCATCTAGACCAGCAAAAACGAAGTCCAACACACAGCAAAATAACAGGAGGCAAAGGCAAAAATACAGGGGAAACCCACGCCAATGAGGCCAGGTCTAACAGGCTGTGTATGCCTTCAGGGTGGCATCCTCATAAAGAGGCTAAGTCGTCCCTTGTTTGATGTTGGCTCTGTATGAAAGAGGCAAATATACCCTGTGGGTGGCCAGCTGGTCCAAAAGGACCTGAATTGTGACCTGGGAAGGCGTAGCATTTTTACGCATTCCCAGATTCACTATTGTTAGTAAATCTGGGATTGTGCCAAAATCCATGGGTGGATGATTGATAACACCCACGGTCCACCAATGGAACGCCTTCCCAGGGCAGAGTAATGCAGGGCAGCAACTTGCACTGTGTAGGGTTACTCCAGATGTACTTTGGTGGCTCTGGGTGGCATAGTAAATCTCAACATAAGGGCTTGCGTTGGCCCTGAGTAAATCTTGACTTAAATGGATTGCAAAACTAAAGAAGGTTCGGTGAAGTTTTTTCATTTGTTCCAATATATATATATATATATATATATATATATATATATATATATATATATATATATATATATATATATATATATATATATATATATATATATATAATAAAACTGGAACTAGATGGTTTCAATGTCTACAGTGTTTACAAAAAAATCAGGTAATTGTAGATCTTTTTGAAGCATTCCATAAAAGTATACTTCTCCATGCGCCCCTCGTAAAAATCCCCATAAATGCAAGGGGAAACGACAAGAAGGTTCCAGCAAAACTTTAGCGCAGAAAAAGCAACTGCTTTTAATTACCACTCTAAAAACAGTGCCATAAATTAAAAGCTCAATAATCTGCAAATGCTAATGTGAGTTTTTGTTCCGGTGGTGCACACGTTTTACTGCAAGGCACCACACACCGCAGAGCGATCTGCAGAGCGGCTCAGGGCAACCTTCTCACAGATTCTCAGGCAACCAGAACCGAACCCAAAAACAAATTGTCAGGCCATAACATCTCACCCATTGGTGCGCTCCAGGCTTCTAAAGTGCTGATATATAAATTGCATTTTCTCTGCACACATAGCCTGGTCTCCTTGGTACGTTCGAGTATTAAACGTATCTTTTCCAATTTTCTTCTCCATTTCCAAAGATGACCGAGCACTGAAATAACCTGCGTTAAAGTGAGAAATGAAGGATGCGCACGTAAGGAGGGAAAAACGCACTTTTCCAAAGACAGTTTTCGTTCTTTGATTGGTTACTGAAGACGCAGAAAGCTGGCAGCCCTTGAGATTGCCTTCATTGTCCTCACACTTAGGGGCATATTTACATTCCCTGGCGCATCCCTGCATATCAGCAGGGATGCGCCAGGGAAAATGCGTCACGCAAGTTTACCCTTGCGCCACGTCCGATGCGCCGCATTTACAATGCGGCTCATCGTGGCGCAGGATAAGCAGATGCGTGACGCATCTGCCGGCGGAAGGTTGGCGCAGTGCTGAAGTTGTGTCGCAAGCGCGACGCAACTCCAGCACTGTTCCAACCTTCCCTATCCCTAACATGGTACGTCAATCCTTACGCCTGCTTGAAGCAGGCGTAAGGATTTGACGCACCAGCGTCGGAAAAGTGACTGCCTGAAATCTTGTACATTTCACTACGTCACTTTTCCGAGGCGTTCCTGCGCCGGAACGCCCCCCCTGCGCCGGTACGCCCACATGAAACCTGACGCAGGTTTCATGTGGCGCAGGGGTTTACTACGTGACGCATCTCCCTAGATGCGTCACGTTGTAAATATAGCGCAATGCGGCGCATGGTTTGCGTCGCCGCTGCGTCACATGCGTGACGCAACGGCGGTGCAAAAGTGGCGCAAGGGGCTTGTAAATATGCCCCCACGCTCCTTCACATAAAACTTGAATTACATTTCAGTTTGCTACGTTCCACCAACCCCACACAAGCAGCTGAAGTGATAAAAGCAACAGTTCTCCTTCTAAAAGGCAGCGGAAAAGTGCAACAGTATGGCTTGATGAACTAACAGTTTTTTAAATATTTTTCTGCAATCACATATCCCATGGAGCATGATAACAAAACAAGGCCATTTTTTTATTTGATATATTTTCTTTGAAGATGAAAAGATTCCATAATTAAAACTGAATGGAGACACTGAAGGATTTGCATGTGGGTTAATGATCTGAAACTTGAATTAAACAATTCCCCAACCTGACATTAATATTCTGAAATCAAATCACTTAGATGCATGGTTCTCAAGCTGGAGATCATAATACATCTGAGTTAAGTGTTGAGTAATTTTAGCAGCATTATGTCCAAGGAGACAAAGAAGGGTGAAAAGGGAGTAGATTGTTTCATTGTGTATAAAACAAAGGAGATAATTGCGTTATTGGGTTGTACCAGAGGAAGTATCACTTTTGTCATCTGGGAAGATGCATTATACATAGTTGAAAATAGGCGACGCAACAGCAAAAATATCAAAGCTATTCCTTATTTGACAAATTTAACGGAGCGTTTCTGAAAGTACTTATTATACTGTCTCAGTCACAAAGTGTGTAACTTTAGTCTTGTGAACAGAAAAAAAACGTTTTTTCATCAGATAATGTTTTTGTTCCCTCAGTGGATATTTATTTTGTTGTTGTTTGGAAATGCTTTTTTGATGTAAAATAAAGTAGTGCAAATTATAACAACCTGGCAATTAACTTAATGGATATATAAAAAACTGAATGTAAGCTAGAGTAATTAAAGGCATATCTGAAAATATTGCAGATATGTTACATGGGCATGATACTATAGGAAGCATTAGAGTCTAGACAAGAAAAATACCATTTTATACATTTTTAGAGACGTACAAGTGAGAGAGAATAAAGAAAAGAGAGGAAAGAGGGGAAAGAAGGAAGGAAAATTAAAGCCTGAAATTAGAGCAAATAGAATTAAGCATATGCAGATCCAGTCACATTACTTAACCTCAGAATAAAATAGCGACCCAGTGGATATACAATGAGAGAGAGATACGATGGGCTACGTAAGACCTCTACCGCCGCCACTGTCGTTTTTGGATAGAGGACCTTAATTAACTGTTGTTGTGGTCATCTCTAAATTAGCCAGGCAGCGCCACTTTGTGGCAGACTATCACAAGCGCTGGTGTTGACAATTAAGCAAAAAGAACAATTGATGGACAGAATGCAGAACAATGTCATACATTCACCCCAGTACAGAGATCTGGGCCTAAATCCATCGTTTTTTTCTCCCCATGCCATTCCAGTTTGAACCCAGCTATATGCAAATCATTCTTGACCCGGCGCCCAATGGGAACAGTCCAGCCCGAACTGCCAGGCAAGGTCCTCCCTGGACTGAAAACAAGCATCCTATGACCGGTTTCACGGTTTCACCCTTCATCAGCCAGGATATCTTGACTCCAGTGGCATGGAGAGCACGGGACCCACATCTGGGCATACCCGTCCCACTCAGGGTGACAAATGCAAAAAGAACAATTGATGGACAGAATGCAGAACAATGTCATACATTCACACCGGTGCAGAGATCCGGGCCTAAATCCATCGTTTTTTTTTCTCCCCATGCCACTCCAGTTTGAACCCAGCCATATGCAAATCAGTCTTGACCCTGCGCCCAATGGGAACAGTCCAGACCGAACTGCCAGGCCAGGTCCTCTCTGCAATGGAAACAAGCATCCTAGGATCGGTTTCGGGGTTTCACCCTTCATCAGCTAGGATAGCTTGACTCCAGTGGTATGGAGAGCACGGGACCCATGTCTGGGCATACCCTTCCCACTCGGGGTATTAATGGACAGAATGCAGAATAATGTCATGCATTCACCCCAGTACAGAGATCTGGGCCTAAATCCATCGTTTTTTTGCTCCCCATGTCATTCCAGTTTGAACCCAGCCATGTGCAAATCAGTCTTGACCCTGCCCCCAATGGGAACAGTCCAGACCGAACTGCCAGGACAGGTCCTCCCTGGACAGGAAACAAGCATCCTAGGACCGGTTTCGGCGTTTCAAGCTAGTCTGGCTGATATGGGGTGTTACCCCGATACCAGTCCCAGGATGCCTGTTTCCGGTCAAGGGAAGACCTGGCTTGGCAGTTTGGGCTGGACTGTTGCAAGAAGGAACAGAGTCAAGACTGATTTGCATATGGCTGGGTCTGAACTGGGGTGGGGAAGTGAGTAAAAGAACGATGATGGATTGAACCCAGATCGGTGACTTGGGGTGAGTGTCTGAAAAGTTTCAGCGCTCCGTCCATCATCTCCTTATGTATGCTTTGACAATTAAGTGGCGTTGCCGAGAACAGGAAACCACTGGCTCAAATTAAGCACTGCCAGGAACAACCATGCCATGAATGGCAGTCTTGGGCAAAGAAATCAAGTGAAGGTTGCCCACGACAAATAGTGCTGGTTAACATCACTAACAGCTGGCAGCAAGTGCCCAGAGGACTGGCAGGTCATATGTTTATACGGGTGGAGCAACTATTGTACTCCCCACTTAAAATTAGGGCGGAGTAACCGCTGGGTAGATGTGGCAGAAAAAACTGTAGATTTAAAGAGGTTTTCTCACTCAATCAAAACATAAGTGCCCCCCCCCAGGTGATGTGAAATCTGAGAGTCATTCAGATTTTATTGCATGGGATAGGAAAAATATGGGGACGGGGCAATAAGATGTATGAATTAAATGCACACATTAAAATCGTATGCACTGACTGTGTGCAATTTTAGCACATGCACTAAACCCACACTCAAAAATGCACAACAGAATATCACAAATACAGCGTCCCATCTTAAATCTGATACAATTAGGCTCTGGGAAAGGTTTATTCACTGCTGGTCCTATATCTGTGCACTTCTTGCAGTGCTGCAAAACAGTTAGCTGAGTCGAGCATTTATCGAATTTAGGACATTGGACTGTTGGTAGCTCAAATGAAGGTGATCCAGCGCTAACAATAAAAATGATTCTCCTATATGCTTCGGTCATCCAGGTGAGACTATTCCTCCAACACACAAACTATATCCATATGACGGTGGGGCCCATAACACCGCACATACATTCACTTACTCATTTATTCCCTGGATTTCCTCCGTCCTTAACCTAGGAGAAAACGATTCGCTGGAAGGAGACGGGATACCTCTTTTAACATGACATAATGTTTCTCATTTGCTTTAAGGTATTCCGCTCATTGGTCGATGGACCAACTAGTAGGAATCATTTGATGGTGATTAAGACCAGCTCAATCACAATAAACTCTTTATCAATTTACCTTAATCATTGAGCTAAAGAATCACTGAGTCATTTGTTTAAAGAATAATAAAGTTTATATAAAGTTTCGAAGCAAGAAATGAGGTTAAGCTTATTATTCAGATTTTTACATTTATCATCAATATAAGAATAAATTGAAATTGCAATGCATATCTATTAGACGGAAAAATAAGGTTGTCATAGTAAGAACTCTAAAAGATCAATCTATCTGTCTTGGAAAAATCTAATAGTTCTAAATGAAAAATCTATCAGGAATAAAAAGGTTCTCCTAAAGCAGCATCTTATACTCAACTGGAAATAAAAAAATAGCAGCATCAGCTCGTCAGCATCAGCAACCGCAACTTCACCCATCTACAGCATCTAACCCCTCCCACCAAGAGTAGGTCTTCTTATACCCTAATTCTAGCTTACTGAATAAAATGTTGCATCTTCATGGCGTGATTCTTTCTCATTGGTTCACTCAGGCCCATATACATTTTAATCAAACTTCCTTGTCTTAACCAGTTCCTTGTGGAATGTCCATGCTTGCATCGTTTCCCACAGTTCATGACATTGCTCATCCGTTTCGATCAGTCCAATTTGTATCTTTTTCTGCTACTTTTTAGATTCAACAGTTCCGTCCATTTATTCAGTTTGACTTCTCACACTTCTTGCTGATCATCTTGGCACACATCTGCTCAGAAAGGTCACAATAGCCTTGACCATACTTCCTTCTTAGCCTCTCAGCACGAACACGTGGTCATCCTTTTCCCCATCCTTTCTCCTCTACCACACAGTTTCCTGCTCATGCGTACTCTAGCAAATGGCGGCCGTTTTATATCGCTGCTCAACAGGCCTAAGCGCACTATTTTCAAAGATAAACAAAATATTGTTAAAATAAAGAATATAAACCCTTTCGTTTCCCTCCCGTCTTTCTACGTACCCCAATTAGGTATTACCTAGCAAAAAGCAACATATAAAGCCGTCCCTTACTTACCATCGCTTTATTTTGCAACCACACGTTTTATTTAAAAAGCACAGATCATGCGTTTATTATTTTATTAGTACGCAAATATTATGTTATGTTAGACACGTAAACAATTATAAGTTGATTATTTTGACACAAAATAGCGTGTTACCTTTAACCCTTTACATGTAACATACATTGTTGGTTATTTACTTAAACGAACATGTTTATTAATTATTTTCCGAAAATTATTAGGAGGTTAAAAAATGTTCATTTACCCTGCTCCATCAACTGCAATGAAGTGGCGCAGGACTAATAATGACTGGAATACACCTTCTGTTTCAACATTCCAATTTTGTCTTTCTGTTTCTCCCTTTTTAATCCTTGTTTTATCATACAAAAATGATAACGTTCTAACATGGTAGAGACTTTAGGTAAAAATTGTCTATCTAGTTTCTTCAAATCAATGTCAAAATCCTTCAGCGAACTGTGCATGTAATGTATGACCTTTGATCCCAGCAGGCTTAATGGGAGCGAATGCGGAGACTTGCTGGGATCAAAGGTCACACAGGCACAGTTCTCTGAATTATTTTGACATTGCTTTGAATAAATTAGATAGTCACTTTTTACCTAAGGTCTTTACCATATTAGAAACATTATCATTTTGGTATGAGAGAACAACTTGAAGATGGAACAGATGAAGAGTATTTCCACCACTTTAAAAAAGTCAGCATCTACTTGTAACTTTGGTGATTCTTTTGAGGAAAGCAGTAGGGATCAATTTATGCTAAAATATACCAATGACAAAATCAGAGAGGAACTGTGGCTCTAAGATAATCCTAAACTAAGTGAAGTTATTGCCATAACTAAGCATGTTGAAAACCCTATGGCATGTGTGAGTGAGTTACGCAGAAATAGGGATGGTGTACAGAAAGTTGCTTTAGAACCTAGGATTGGTGCTAAACCAGTGAATACTACCAAACCCAAAATGCTTTGTTTGTGGTGTCAATAATCCTAATAATTTAGCCAATAGCAAAGAGTGTCCTGCTCTTGAAATTGTCTGCAATTGATGTGGGAAAAAGGACATTTTACTAAGTGATACAGAGGTATGGTGGGAAGAGGGAAAGTGAATTAAATGTTCTCCGAAGGTGAAACAGTTTTTCTTCAAATACTGAGGAAATAATGCCATTTCCAAAAGCCTCTTTAAATGGGGTAACTGTTAATATGATGATGGACACTGGTGCTTGTCTATCGCTGATTTCTGACCACGATTTGTCATGTTTGTTTGAAGGTAAAGTTGTGATGCATGACCCTGATGTTTTAAGCAACACACAAAGCCAACTCCCTATTACTTTGAATGGGTACAACTCCACGCATTTGATCAAAAAATGTCAGTTCACTAGTCAATCTTAAGCTGTATCCAACTTGAGTGGACCATCAAGAATGAAGTATCAAATGTTCTAGTTTACAGCAATGGTAAAGAAGCTTGTCAGAAAATGATACATATATATTATGTTTATTTATAGTTGGGCAAATAGACCATCGCGGTCAAGAATATGATCCAGTGGGATACTAATGTTTGTTTTTAATGGTTTTTGGTTTGAATGAGCATGAGTGGATGTGGTAAGGCAGATGATAGTATGGGTGTAAAAGTTTAACTACTTTTAGATAGGGATCCTATTATGTTAGTGTTTGTCAAACCAAAGTTGTTGGAAGCAAAAGTATTTTCTTTGATCAGTGGAACTGGGAAATATATGATATCTCTGACATGAATTACTTTTTGAAAGATACTTATAAAATAGGGAAAATAAATATTGTTTTTAAAAAAACAGGATGATTACTACAATAAATGAATTTTGTAAATGTCTGACTCATGAACTGACATTTTGTAATTAAATGTGTGGAGTTGTACCCATACAAAGTAATGGGGAGCTGGCTTTGTGTGTTGCTTGATGTTACCTTTTACCCTGGTTTGCCGTCTCCTTTATTGTGTTTCAGGGGCCCTCTTCTGTTTAATGTGACCCTGATGTTTTCTCTTTCGGTTATCGTGGGATGCCAAAATATGGTTGAATTTAGAAGCAATCACACAGCAGGCAAGATTTATGTACCGGGAAAAGGTGATACCATCCTAAGTCTACCTCATCAGAAGTTATTGGGGATGTATCTTGATCCCTACTCCTCTCCGCAAGTGCAAGTATTCAAGGTGGAATCTCGTGATATATTTCCTGGCATGCTGTTAAACGAACTACCTGGGTTGTGTGAATGGTTACATGCATCGCATAGTTCTGAAGTCTATGTTGCACCGGTGGTGTGTAAAGTCAGAAATGTGCCTGAATCTTAACATCACAGTGTCAAGAAGGAATTAGAAAGACTTTGTGGTCAAGGTATAATTCAAATCAAATCAAATCAGGGATATTTATTGAGCGCACATATCACCCAAAGGTCTCATGGCGCTGATGGACAACTCTGACTTTCTGACTAGAGAGAAGATCTTGCTGGTTTAATGATCGAACAGCCATGTTTTTAACTCCCTACGGAAGCAGTTGTGATCTGTGACAATGCGTAGGTGGGGGGGCAATTCGTTCCAGAGGGTGGGCGCCAAGAAGGAAAATGATTTTCCGCCATTTTTGGCAGTACTGACTCTGAAAGGGGTGAGGAGAAATGTATTACTGGACCTTAATGGCCTACGCAGCTGGTACCAGCTGAGTCTCTTTGCCAAGTAGCTGGGGCACCTACCGTACATAATCTTGTGTGCCAGGCAGAGAGTTTTAAACCTGGTTCTCTTCCTTACAGGAAGCCAGTGAAGGAGTTTTAAGCTTGGTGCTGAGGATGTTCTAGACGGGAGATTCAACACCAGCCTGGCCGCGGTATTTTGCAGGACCTGTAGCCTGGACAGCAGATCTTCATTTATTGGTGTCAGCAAGGCATTCGCATAATTCATCCAGCTGATGATCAGTCCCTGTACTAGAGGTTTCCTAGCTTCTATGGGGAGCCATTTAAAGATTTTGCGCAAGCTGCGCATGATGCCAAAGCAGGAGCCTATCGTTTGGTTAACCTGGTTCTTCATTGATAGTTGGTCATCAATTAGAATACCAAGATTACGCACTGCCTGCCTAGGAATTGGACAGGGGCCCAGTTTGGGAGGCCCCCAGTCTTTTGACCAGTGCTCATGTGCCTTCCCAAAGAGTATCACCTCGGTCTTGTTACTGTTAAGTTGCAGATGGTTAGTGCTCATCCAACTGTCAACGTGCAACATGCAGTTAATAAAGCGTGTTTTTGTGTCCATGGGATCAGGACCAAGGGTGATCAGAATCTGAGTGTCATCTGCGTATGACACTACATCAAAACCATATGATCTGATCACCCTGGCCAGTGGAGTTACATAGAGATTGAAGAGCGTTGGGCTCAAAATAGAGCCCTGAGGTACTCCCATCCTTACTGTTTGACTGCATGAAACCACGTTACCAATCTGGACTGCGGTGGCTCGATCGGTTAAATAACTTTTGAGCCACTTCAAAGCCCTCCGTCTGACACCAACATCCCAGAGCCGTTGTTCCAGAATGTTGTGGGAGATGGTGTTGAAGGCAGCCAACAGATCTAGCAGTACAAGGATAGATGATTGTCCCTTATCCAATGCCAGTCTGATGTTGTCCACGGCTTCCACCAGCGCTGTTTCAGTACTGTGCGCAGCCCTAAAACCCGACTGTGATGGATCCAATAGGCCATTACTTTCAAGATGGATTACAAGTTGTCTGTTGATTAAAGACTCGAGCACCTTCCCAAAATAGGGAAGTAGCAAAATCGGCCGATAGTTTGTCAGAATTTTAGGGTCAGCAGAAGGTTTTTTAGGATTGGCCTGACTCTAGTAGCCTTCCATATCACAGGAACCGTTGATTGTAACAGTGATCTATTAAAGAGGTCAGTAAGGTTATCAAGAAGCAAAGGGGCATTGGTGGCAAGGAAGCGGGGCGGCATCGGGTCCACTGGTGAGCCAGATTTAATTTTCGACATGGCCATTGCCACATCCTCCAAATTAAACTGGGAAAAATCTACCAGTAGAGGAGGAGGGCTAGTAGAATTGATAACGTCCTCTCCCAGAGTGTTTAAAGATTCGGAAGACGGAAAAGAGCAATGGATTACAGAGATCTTGTCCTCAAAAAAGTCAGAAAGGGAGTCCGTCCAGTCCTGTGAGGCAGGAGCACCAGTCTGGACAGGGATAGTCGAAAATTCTTTTAAGATTTTATAAAGTTCCTTATTGGAATTGGCTGCTTTTTCAATCTGATGTAGGAAAAACAGTTTTTTGGTTTGGCTGATATTTGCCATATAGCTACGATGGATACATTTATATTTTTCATGATCCATCTGCTTTTTACTTTTTCGCCATTTCCGTTCTGCAATCCTTCATAACAGATTTTCAGTTTTTAGTTGTTCATTAAACGAAGGTGCAGATCTAAGTTTGAGTGTAACCTTAGTGAGGGGGGCAACCTTGTTTAATGTTGTTGTTATTGCATCCTCGAAGGAGGTGGCTGCCTGATCTATACTGACCATGTGGCCTGTAAAAGGAGGCTCCCCCAGAGGAAACTTAAAGTGTGCCGAGAAGGAAGAGGGAGTGACTTTCCGCCAAGACCTACACCATAAAGTTTCCTTACCAATCTCATTTTTAATAATGTGCATTGGGATGGTAAATTTCAATAGACCGTGATCTGTCCACAAGTGTGGAAGCGGAGGTTCAACCAAGATGTCTTTGGAGTTGGAAAACAAAAGGTCCAAAGTATGTCCCGCAGAGTGTGTGGAGCCAGTCACCATTTGGACTAACCCCATAGTACCCATACTAGTGATCAATTTATTGATGTCTGGGTCTGATAGAATTTCTGCATGGTGATTAAAATCTCCTATTAAAAGGAAATTCTCTGCGGCAAGGACATGGGGGGCGATTATCTTGAGCAGAATATGTGTAAAATCCTTTCTCGGCCCAGGAGGTCTGTATATTAAGGCTCCTCTCCAGGTACCCTTGCATAGCCCATCTATTCTAAAAATACAGAGTTCCAGTTCCTCTGAGCTCATAGATTCCAAGGGGGTGATTTCCAGGCCTGCAACTGTGGCTATGAGAAGACCTCCCCCTTTTCTAGCATTCCTATCTACTCTGGTTATGTTATATTGGGGAGGGAAGGCATTTACTACATCAGAGGAAGCATATTCGTGGAGCCAAGATTCCGTTATCAAACAGATGTCGGGCCTTTCCATGTCCAGAAGGCTCCATGTTTCAATGACATGCTTTGGAATAGAGCGGGCATTTAAATAGATACCCTTTAACAGTTTGGAATTGTTGGTATTTTCCAAGTCAGAATTTGCTGTAAAATCACATGAAGAAGCAGAGTTTTTTAAACTAAGATTCCCTGATGTACTGGCAATTCCTAAACCACCCGGTATAGTTGGTTTTTTCCCCTGATTATTGTTTAAGGTTTTGAGCTCTTCACTAGAGTAGTACAATGTTGCCATGGCTTGTCACTCACCGTTTCACCCTGGAAAAGCAAAGCCAGACCGGAAAACGGGCAGGGGTCCTGGCGCTGGCCGCGGTCTGGCGTGGACGGGCTTGCCTTTGGCGCGCCGCTGCGCGCGTCCGCTCCCTTCCTCGCCTTATGTAGGCCTGGGGGGGGATATCGTGAAAAGACTAGCATGCTGTCCTCAATTCCGGTCATGCACGGGAAAATTCAGCCAGAGGAAGTTCGCCCTTCTGCACAACCGGCACAAGCCGTGGCGGACCGAGGGCAGCTGGCAGCAGGTAGGAGTAAGTATATAGAGTGTTGTACACAATACGATACGAGCAGAAATAATGAAAGTAACAATACAATTTTACATAACAGTTAATTTTAAAAGTTTTTAAAAACTGTCCAGAGCGATTAATTATTAGACATAAGGCAAATGTGGCATAAAGATATCTAACGAGCGCACCCTAATGCTTGGCAGAGAGTCCACCGCAGCCGCTCCCTTCCTCGCCTTATGTAGGCCTGGGGGGATATCGTGAAAAGACTAGCACGCTGACCTCAATTCCGGTCATGCGCGGGAAAATTCAGCCAGAGGAAGTTCGCCCTTCCGCACAACCGGCACAAGGCTGCAGAAGCTACGGAGTGGCTTGCACCAATTGTAACGGCCTCCAAGTCCAATGAATACATTAGGATATGTGTGGATTTGAGACAAATGAAGGAACAATTGGTTGAGGATCATTTTCCATTTCCAAATATAACAAAAATAATTTCCATGCTCGCTGGAGCCAAGTACTTTACTACTTTAGATTTAACTTCAGCATATTACCAGGTCAAGTTGATAGAAGACTCTAAAAACCTACGTCTTTCATTACACTATTGGGGACCTTTAGATTTAATCTCATGCCCTTTGGTTTATGTTCTGCTGCTGCAGTTTTTCAGAGATTAATAACAAACTTATTGGGACATTTAACTCATGTTAAGCTCTTCCAGGATGACAGTCTCATTTTTAATACCTCTCTTGAGGATCACATGAACACAATTAAAGAAGTTCTAGAGATCTTTAAGGGCAAAGGTCTAAAATTGAAGAATGATAAATGCAAGTTTGGCTGCAAAGAGATAGAGTATTTGGGGCGAGATCTCAAAAGAAGGTGTTGTATTCCGCTTTAGGGGTCCGTATATAGGTTTTCCTGAATCATGTCCTTATAATGGGACACAATTCGCCTTGCCCTTATATAGGCATAGAATCCCTGTCCTTATTTAGGCATTAACCGTGCACTCCAAATACAGGCATGGTCACCGACATCCGTCCACCCTAACGTCACAACGAGTTCTTAGAAACCAGACCCTTAAGCTTCGGGAGTTCCCCTAGCACAGGACTATTGATTTCTCCAAGAACTCATCTATAATGTATGAACCGTTATACCTTAAAGGTTCATTCCTGACGTCTTCCTCTGTCCGACCTCACGTCAATGCTAACATTCCCCAACACCTACCAGGTATAAATATACCTTCCCTTGCCCAAGCAAGTTAGAGGAGACCTCGACTTCAGAGGGAGCCCGTATCCCGGCCTGACGCACTGAGAAGATGCTGTCATTCCTGCACGCAGACAAATCCAGCTTCCAGTGTTCTGACTCCCTTCAAGGGGTGTTAGAGTTCCAAGATCCGGCAGGAGATTCCCACCTCTCTCATTCTCAAGGTATGGAGCTGACTAGAACCTAGAGGGACTCTTGGCATACTAGACTTAACATACTCTTAATCTACCATACTAGAGAATACTCCACCTACTTCTACTCTTCCCTACACCTAGACTAGGTTAGGTACACTGGGGTAGAACTGGCTTAGAGACGCATCGTATGAGTACTCGCATTTTTAGCTCATGTTATTTATGTACGTGAATATATGCTAAAAGATAATGCTAGCGCAGTATTATTTATTTCTACTGCTTATGCTATACATTATTTATCTTGCATACTGTCTTGTGATCGTAACAGCACATATCTCTTACACGAGAAACAAGACTGTTCAATAAAACCCTTTTATTGAAACGCCCGTCTTTCCTTTCTGTGTAACTCTGCAGAAACTAAGCATGCACGATTGAATGAGTGAAACTGTTATCTATTGTTTCCACGATTCTGAGACATGTTCCGCTTCTAAAGGGAAACAAAGTTGTCATGTTTTTCGGTTGCCAGAAACTACTCCCTTCTTGTTCTCAAGGAGTTTCTAGTGGCCTCTGAGCTAGCTGGCACAGGTAATTAAGTTTAATATAATCGATAGGGACATACCGACCTTAGTCCTATGTCAAACCTATAGGTTATATTATTCCAATGCGCAGAGCCTATTAGGGAAATAGGAACTACACTACATGGCGCCCAACGGTTTGGTAAGGCAGTAATTTAACGCTAGATACTGAGTAACTCATTCGTGCTTTTCTCAGAGACCCCTACTCACATACTCCATAAGACGTCCGGAGTGGGTAGGGCTAAATATCCGCCATAACTAAATAGGGGAAGCACCCTATATATTAGTTGTTTGGTTTGTTCGACGTTGAAGGATACAGTGTTCCAAAATATTGTGCACCTTATCTTTTTGTTTCCTTGAAACTTGTCCTACATTTGTCAAAAAAAAAAAAAAAATGACCGAAACCGGTGGAGCTGCGGCTGACTCAGCCATAGCAGTTTTTAACTTTACAGGTTTAAATGAACCTGAGGAGGGTGTCATAGACATCAATCCAAACTTAAGAAGAGCCATCACTCTAAAACTTATAAAACATGGCCTACCACCAAGAGGAGGTAGAGCAGTTTTCGTGATAGAGGCACACAAATCCTTTCAGACAGAGGTATTCTATTCATGGGTCATATTTCCTGAATCAAATTCAGTAACAAAACTGTTTCACTTCTACAAAGAAGATGATCCACCAGAGGAATATATTCCTTTCGAGGATATTGAAATTCCACTAACATACCAGGAGCATCAGCTCTGGTTTAAAGGCGCCCTAAAACATCACAGAAACATTACCAGGCTCGGTCCACTAGGTAGACCAGGAGCAACATGGCCGATTCTAGCCGGCTACACTCCTCATCCTGAACTCGATATAATGTCAGATGAGGAACTACTTACTCAACTACAAGAGTTAATAAACATCTACAGACAATTAGTCCAATATGTCATGCAGACTTTTACAGTCCAACCACCATTGACACTTCCAAATCAGACTCCTCAACCGGGGAATACACTAAAAATTACACCACAGACTCTATACGCAGTCAAGGGTAAAATGCCCAAAAAACGTGAGCAAATTCCATTTTGGATAGCTCAAAAAATTACTCAAATCGAAGCAGTATTTCCAAATACTAGCCCGTATGAGAAACACAGAATCCTAACAATCTGTTTACCGATGGGGATCACACCACAACTGGAAGACTGCACCACCTGGGGCTCAGTCTTTGCTGCCATCTATACTAAAACACATGGTATTCCATCAATTGCAGTAATACCAGATGTCCTGAAACAAATTCAAAACGAATACAGGGCAGAGCCTGCTCTAAATTTAGGTATGAAATTACTGAAAAATTTCGACCAGGTCTCAACAATAATATTATCTAATATTAAAGGGGAGGCAGCAGCAGTGGCGATCCGCCAACGATTAAGGGAATTCGATGTTACAGAACATCAAACTGAGCTACCCAGAATAATAGAACAATTTTATGCAGAATTAGGCAGAGATAGTTTGGGTGGAAGACCAGTGAAGCCGAAACTATCTGAAAGTCCTGAGAAGGACTCTATTAAACAATCTCCTACATCTTCTAAAAAGAAGTGGGAAACTAATAAACAAAATTCAAACGAGAAACGTTCTCAATCCCGAGGTAGGTCTCCTCAAAAGGAGCCCTCTGAAAGGAGGTATAACCTCAGGCATAGGGATAATTTGAAAAAGCCTGACAGGTATCAGGATACTGATACACGTTCCTCTCGTACCTTTCAGATCTCATCACAGACATCGGAAAGAAGAGGACGGTCAGAACATAGAGAAGAACGCGTGAGATCGAAAGACGACAAACACGTTCCGAAAAGTAAATCAAAACCTCAATTCTCAAAGAAGAAAGTAGCAGGTCTGAAGATTAGACATGCCGAGGATACTGAGAACACAACTCAAGAACGGAGAATGGGCTCAGACAATGCTGGACAGTGCAGCAGAAGTCACAATAGCTCGCCAGAACCTGAAGGAACTTCTGGAGATAGTGGACTTGAATGAGTACATCACAGTTGAGACTGTAGACACCAGGGTTAGTACTCCACAAAAGTTATATGAAATAACACTCCGGATGGAGGGAGACATACCTAGACAGGTGAAAGCACTCTTTTGGGAAAAACTTTCAAGGGGCTATGACATACTTCTAGCAGAAAAAGACTGGCCACCACAATTTGTCAGGGAGTGCCCACATGGCGAGGACATTATTATGCCTGCCTTCTCTAACCATATTCCAATTCATCTAAAATATACTTATGCCAGGAAATGGGCAGTTGCCCAGGCCCCAGCATTATACAAAAATCATGTAGGATGGGATGAGGATTCACCTCACCATAAAATACATCTGAAAAATGAACCTACTGCACAAAGGCAGTACCCAATAAAGCAAGAAGCTAAAAAACAGGTCAGGGAGATCTTAGATCAACTTGAATACCAGGGGGTGATTGAAACATGCACCTCTTCAATGAACAATCCTTTGTTTCCTGTCTCCAAACCAGACAATACCTATCATCTAGTTTTGGATTACAGACACTTAAACACTTGTTCTAAAACATTTGCAGTACAAAATGCACATAGTACAGCATTAATGAATAACATTGTGCGTAAAAAATATAAAACCACATTAGACATCTCAAATGGTTTCTTTTGTCAAAATATAGCACCTGGAAGTAGGTACTTAACAGCTTTCTCAATTATGGGGACCCAGCGTCAATTTTGTCGACTCCCACAAGGGTTCAAGAACAGCCCGGGGTTATTCTCAGCGAGAGTAACGGAGTTACTACAAATTTATGATAATTAGGCATTGTCATATGTCGATGACATCTATCTGACAGACGATGACCTGGACAAACACTTGAACAGGGTGAGCACCATTATACTGGGCTTCGCCTCTGAGGGCTACAAATTCAACTTCAAAAAGTCCAGAATTGCCCATCTCAATGTCCTGTTTCTAGGATATGAGCTTTCAAGTGAAGGCAAGAGCTTGGCAGCCAACTTTTTAGAAAGGTGTGCGCTGCTCCAACCTCCTAAAACGCTGAAAAATTTACAATCCATCCTGGGTTTCCTAAATTTTGGAAGAACTTACATTCTAAATTACGCAGAAAGGGTTAAACCTCTCTACGCATTAATCAAACCTGATTTTTCAATCAAAAACTGGACACAAGAACACACAGAAATCTTGCGTTCACTCCAAGCTAACATGTTAGCAACAAATCACTTACAAACACGCGTAAGTCAACGCAATTTAGTGATCCGAATAATTTCGGGTCAATGCGGATTCACCTACTTAACATTTAATGAGGGTGAAAAAGTACCAATTGCATACAAATCACACTTGTATACACAAGCAGAAATGCGCTTCACTTCAACAGAAAAAATTCTGACAGCAGTTCAAACCGCTGTAGCAAAAGAAAGAGCTCTAGCCCAAGGGAAACGCATTATTGTCGTAACCCCTGTTCCGGCCTTAGAGGCGGTAACAAAAGCGAGCATTCCAAATGCTAAAGCATTACATCCAAGATGGATACAATGGGTTAATTCTCTTGCTGCAACAGATGTTGAATATGTTTTTGATCCCGATCTAAAAACACAAGCATTCCTGCAATATGAACATGAATGTCCTCTGCCTACTGAGATTCTGCCTCTCGATCAGTACGAATTCATAATTTACACTGACGGATCCGCACAACCCGCAACAGGGAGTAAGCAAGCTTACAGTGCAGCGTGCGCAATCGTTAAAGGTCGCATGCGCGATGGCAACTTCAGACCTATGGTCACAAAAACCCAGTCTCTAGGAGATTGCACAGCTCAGCGAGCTGAACTACAAGCATTCAAACTGGCACTTGAAAGTACAGATCGAGAATTCCCCACACTAATAGTGTGCGATTCTTTCTACTGTGTACAGTCGTATAATGAATATATACAAACTTGGCTTGAAAACGGGTTCAAAGATGCAAAAGGTGGCACAATAAAGCATAAAACGCTTTGGGAACAAGTAGTTCAGTTAAAAAGCGAACTACCAAAGGCTCACGTGATCCATACACTGAGTCATCAACGTGATGGCGTTCACGTTGCAGGGAATTCATTGGCTGACGAAGCCGCAAAGGGGGCTGTTCAGACGGCTTCCGTAGCTGCGATCACTCGTTCAAAAACGAAAATAGACAGTGAGATAATGTTGGCTGTCAATGCTACGAGCAAAGGCAGTGGTGCAGCGTTACCAAAAAAGTTTCCACTCAAGTACTCTTATGTAATTGATGCGAACAACGTTCCTTTTGCTCGAATCCCTGGAGTGGGGGATAGGGTAATTCCAAACAAGGAACGCAGATTAGGACTAATCCTAGCAGCACACAAAGGGATAGCCTCTGCCCATGCAGGCATTTCTGCAACAGTATCTTTACTAACACAAAGATATTGGTGGCCTGGCATTAGGAAACAGACCAAGAACTATGTTCTGGAATGTGAAATATGCCAACAGATGAAAGTCTCCACAGTGAAACGTCCTGCGCAGACACCCCTGTTAATTTCAGACAAACCATTAGCTTGTGTTTACCTGGACCACTGCGGTCCCTTGCAAAGGGATGGTAACTATAAATATATCATGGTCGCAGTGGATTCTTGCTCTAGGTTCCTATGGATATGGCCTCAGCGCTCAGCTGACGCTCAAACTGTTATAAAAGATTTGCGAGTCTTTATCGGCACATACGCAATAGGCACGCTACATTCTGACCAGGGCCCTGCGTTTAGCTCTCGGGCTTACAAAGACGCCATGGCCAGTCTGGGCGTTGCATTGCGGTACTCCTCTCCGTTTCATCCTGAGGGAAATTCTGTTGTGGAAAGGAAAAACCGGGACATAAAGCAGTCTATAACAGCTAGGGTATTAGGTTCGGGTGATGGGTGGGTCAAACATCTTTATGGGGTCCAACGCTCATTAAACAACTTGCCAAGAAGTTCTCTAGGGGGGTCACTCCATATGAGGTCCTATTTGGGACAAGAATGTGGGTGCCAGATCTGGAATGCAGTGGCACAGTGGTGGAAAATAAACCCTTTGATATCAAAGATCGTTTGGCTGTTTTACAGGACTTAAATGAAATAAGAACGAAACAAAGCAACGTATTCCTGCAGCCAACCACCACTGGGGAAAAACCGGCGGTCCCAGCAAGGCCTGTCTGGATTCCAAAAGTTGGGGATCTAGTCAGAGAGAAGATTGCGGACAAGAAGGAATTTGGACCTTCTTACAGACAACCAGTACCTGTCCTGGCCATACACGGAACAAGAACAGTACTTCTGCCGCCCCTTGCTGGAAAAAAGGAGAAAAGATTTGTGTCCATCGACCTCATCAAACCACAGTATGTGGCCAATACTAAATAGTAGGCCTCGTGGACTCCGACCTAGTAGCAGACACACTCCTCTCGCTACTATCCAAGAGGTTCAGACTGAAAGACTGATAACCATCGAGAATTCAGCAGTAACAGATGAAGGACTGAGCAACAATGCTATGGAACTCATCCCTCTTGAAACACAAGTAACAGTTCGTCCAAATACACCTGTCTACACCAATGTAACAAGTGATCAACTGGTTCCAGCGATTTCAACAAATCCTGATGCAATTCCAACAATTGACAGAACTGCTTCTGGCTACTTCATTAACTTTGATACGTTTTCTGAGGATCCGAGTGAGCCCGAGACGTCGCCAGCATCAAAAACTTTTAAACAGCAAGTACAAGACTTTTTGCATTTTTTGAAAAAGACTTATCTAGTTTCACCATGGATTGAACTTTGGGTTATTTCTGGAATATTTTTCTTCCTGCTTTGGCTAGCTTTGGTTATGACTATGAGCGTGCTTATAAATGGGAGATACATCCATTTGGACATTGAAAGAAAAGAAGTGAACTTACTTTTGAAACCTCACAAATCATCCCATCGTGAAACAAGAGACTTGTCTGCAGTGAACATCACAGCCGTTCATATACAGGATGGTATAGTGTGGGGCAAAACAGATTTCGATATTTTTGGCCCAACGGAACATTTGAACATTCCACATTTATTTAAGATCTCACTAAGTGATTTTGTTTCATCCAGTACCTTTTCTGATGATTGGGACTTTGAGACTGTAAATAATATGATGTTTGACCTAGAAAAATCTGCTGCATTTTCTAATAATGAATATTTAGAGGGTTCATCAGACTATGAACAGCTGTATTGCTATAACCACTATGGTCATCATTTTTTGCATAAATCTGCAACACCTAGAAATGTGTTTATGTTTAACCAATGGGAGCATTGTCCTACACCACCAAAAGGTAGTTCAAAAACATTTGCTAAAAAGTTTCCATATTTTTCAGGATACAATACATCTGATCCAGAAACATTTTACTATAGAAATGTAAACAAAACAGGACTGAAAATTATGTTAACAAATACAAAACAGATTTACTCTGCAGCATTTATTGCCCAACTGTCTAGACAGGGTTTCGACTTATGGAAAGACACAATAGACACAAAATCTGTCTGGGGTACTAAAGATTGGCAAGTGCAGGGGATAGAAGCTTTATTTAGAGCCTGTATCGTCCCTCAACAAATAATGTTTTTGAATGACACGGTCCAACAAACGTCTTGCCTTGGGTTAGCCAAGATCAAAGACATGAAAGCATCCTTCTGTACCAACACCTGCAAGTGATAACAATACACAGGCAGCGGTTACAGTTGACACCATACTACAACTCAACAGAACAAATCCTGATTGGAGAAAATGGTTGATCTGGCCCACAGACGCAAACAACTGTCAAGAGAGATTCCTGAATAAAACACAGTGGTTTACTATTCATAGGCCAGACCCACGATACGTCCAAAGACAGCATCCGGGGGTAGTAACAACATACAGTGTAGGAAAATTATGCCTTGATTGGCTGCAAAAATCTACACTTAAGGATGTGAAACAACACTTATCTTTACTTAAAGACGACGCAGATCTTAGGGAATTCTTGCTTGGACCAAGAAAGCCGCGTCAAAAACATTTCATATATGCCGGCATTTATGCTGCTTATAATGAAGCATGGAAGGTGTCACAGATGGAGGCCGCAGAACGAATACGTGAACTTGATCGTATTAATTTAGAGAAAACTCTCTCTGTGGTCGACAATGGGTTAACAACTTTGTCCTCCAGAATTTATTCATTGAACAGTATTGTATCCTCTGCTATCGACATACTGGAACAAGATTTAGCCATGTTACAGCAAGGCCAGTCTCAGTTACGTTCTATTATGTTATTAAGCTGGACGCTGAAATCTTTGCGTGCGGGCTATGTGCCTTGGCGTTTTATCAACACAACGGCTCTGTTTGCAGAATACAATCTAACTGATAAACAGATCGAACTGGCACAAAGGGGAGCAAAGTATACAGTACTGAGCATTGAAAAACTTGAAAAATGACCATTCACAGTGGCAGAAAAACCAGCTACAGAATGGCTTATTCATGGCAAAATTAGTCTACCTGTGACTACTTTCCAGTTTCAGTATTGCCTTAAACAGATGCAAGCAGGCAAATATGAAAGGTTGGGTAAAGAATACATTAAGACATCCTGGAATTTGCCTTACACATATAGATGTTGGAGTGGGGATCGTGAAGTGTTTCTAAGCGGTACACACTATGAAAATGCACTAAGTGGTTCACTGATTTGTCAGGACATTTCTTTACACGGGGCTTGTAATGGTTCTGTGTCAAACTTGTCCTGCCACCAGCAGGGTACATCAGCTGCTGTGATTAATCCGACGTTTGGACAACTTTCTAATGGGAGTTACCTCATGTTGAATGATCAGAGTTGCTGTGGCATGTTGCCAGGCATCCCATATCTAGTAACGGTCAACTCCAGGGTCACTTGCTGTATGCAAGTATTGTTTGCCCCTATAGACACAGTCAGGGAGTCGCCTCTATGGCCTTCGTTGAATGTCTCTTTTATACGATTTGATACTTTAAGCAGAATGAAAGCCATGCTTATACAACAATCAGTGCCTTTGACCTCGGCCAAAGAAACCTATGATCTGCAAGTTGCAAGGACTTCGGCTGAGATACAAGCTTTAATTCGTACAAACTGCCCTATACATTTCGTAGAAATGATAGGACGTATCTTTAACATGTCAGATACAAGCGGAATTGTACATGTATTTAAGACCATCTGTTCCGGACTATTAGCACCTTTCCAGGCTGTCCTCGGAATCATTCCAAACTTCGCACATTCGGTGTTTGGTGATGTGTCGTTAATTCTAGCACTTGTTGCAGGAATTCTGTTTCTATTCCTCCTACTCCGCTATGGCAAGCCTCTTCGCCAACATCACTCTGAGCGATGTGGAGAGGGCCCTTCTTGAACGGAAATGCCGTGAGCGAATAGTACAGCTTTTGGGCATGCCTCGTCTACGGGAACTTAATACAACGTGGTTCCTGTCATTCAGACCAATCTGGCAAGATTGCATCTTACCTGTTCTACGCTGTCTGTTTTGCGGTGAAGAATGCGTGCTAGACACCTGTCTAACACTCCCATCAGTCATGCCAACGGATATCGATACTCTGCTGGACCCGATAACGGCCCATGCTGTGTGTTGTCCCCAGCGGCTTCCAATCCTGATGGCGGCATTCATTGAGATCTCACAGACGCTTCCGGCTGCTGCTGCGGTACGAGATGGATCAACGGGCACACAGGTAACAACGGACGCGAACATTGCATCTTCTGCTGAAGGCGATGCTTCTCATCTCTGTGCAATTCACCTTCTGAACGAGGTGTTCCAAATGTCACCAACTTCGGTGGACGATATTTTGGCTACGGAAATAGATGATCTAGTGTTTACGCCAGACCCATACACTGACTTTGATTCGGCTCACAGTGTACCAGGGCAACAATGAAATTTGGCCTTCATATTTTTCAAACTTGGAACTTTTCCCAGAAATTGAATTTTTTTCTTTTTTACATTTTTGAAATGACATGGCGAATGAACAATCTGCTTACAGTAGAACTAGTCTTATAAAACGGACTTCTTTGAATACTTCCAGGGACACATTGTCACCTTACTTGTCTAAAATTTCACTTTACTTCCATGATATGCAATGGCTTTGATTGTAAGAACTTATCGACCATTTCATCATATGTATATATTACTGTTTCATTCACGTTGCATTCCACTTCCGTTATATGCTTAGAATGAAAACAATGCTTTAAATGTACAGTACCTATGGCATTTCAACAGTTTTGAGCTTCTTTTAAAATGCTTTTAGAAATGTTTTTAGCACCATGTGGTACTCAATTTTATGTTTAGCATTTAAATGTTTAGCATTTAGTATTATCGTTCAATCGAAGATGGAGTGGGTGTTGTATTCCGCTTTAGGGGTCCGTATATAGGTTTTCCTGAATCATGTCCTTATATAGGCACAATTCGCCTTGCCCTTATATAGGCATAGAATCCCTGTCCTTATTTAGGCATTAACCGTGCACTCCAAATACAGGCATGGTCACCAACATCCGTCCACCCTAACGTCACAACGAGTTCTTAGAAACCAGACCCTTAAGCTTCGGGAGTTCCCCTAGCACAGGACTATTGATTTCTCCAAGAACTCATCTATTATGTATGAACCGTTATACCTTAAGGGTTCATTCCTGACGTCTTCCTCTGTCCGACCTCACGTCAATGCTAACATTCCCCGACACCTACCAGGTATAAATATACCTTTCCTTGCCCAAGCAAATTAGAGGAGACCTTGACTTCAGAGGAGCCCGTATCCCAGCCTGATGCACTGAGAAGACGCTGTCATTCCCCACGCAGACGAATCCAGCTTCCAGTGTTCTGACTCCCTTCGCGGGGTGTTAGAGTTCCAAGATCCGGCAGGAGATTCCCACCTCTCTCATTCTCAAGGTATGGAGCTGACTAGAACCTAGAAGGACTCTTGGCATACTAGACTTAACATACTCTTAATCTACCATACTAGAGAATACTCCACCCACTTCTACTCTTCCCTACACCTAGACTAGGTTAGGTACACTGGGGTAGAACTAGCTTAGAGATGCATCGTATGAGTACTCGCATTTTTAGCTCATGTTATTTATGTACATGAATATATGCTAAAAGATAATAATTGCGCAGTATTATTTATTTCTACTGCTTATGCTGTACATTATTTATCTTGCATACTGTCTTCTGATCGTAACAGCACATATCTCTTACACGAGAAACAAGACTGTTCAATAAAACCCTTTTATTGAAACGCCCGTCTTTCCTTTCTGTGTAACTCTGCAGAAACTAAGCATGCACGATTGAATGAGTGAAACTGTTATCTATTGTTTCCACGATTCTGAGACATGTTCCGCTTCTAAAGGGAAACAAAGTTGTCATGTTTTTCGGTTGCCAGAAACTACTCCCTTCTTGTTCTCAAGGAGTTTCTAGTGGCCTCTGAGCTAGCTGGCACAGGTAATTAAGTTTAATATAATCGATAGGGACATACCGACCTTAGTCCTATGTCAAACCTATAGGTTATATTATTCCAATGCGCAGAGCCTATTAGGGAAATGGGAACTACACTCCAAAGGGGTGCATCCCAAAGAAAAAATGATAAATACTATCCTAGATAAATCATCTCCCAGTAAAAATGAAGAAGTCCAAGCTTTTTTGGACATGGCGGAATTCTATTCCCGATTTGTTCAGGATTTTGCCGGCAAAACCTTTGCAATTAGGGAGTTATTGAGAAAAGTAGAATCTTTTGTATGAGGTGAAGACTGTGAAAGGGAATATATTGTAGTTAAGGAATGTTTAGCTAAAACTCAGTCTCTTAAAACTTTATTCCTGGTTTGCCTTGCTCTATTACCACAGATGATAGTGCAATGCGTTTAGGGGCTGTACTCAAGCAAAAACAACATGGGCATGAGGTAACTATTGCCTTTGCCTCTCAGAGCCTGAAAGAGATAGAAAGCAGTTACTCAACAATAAAGAAAGAAGCTTTGGCTGTTTTTGGACAATCAACAATTTCAAACCGTTTTTATCGGTAACAAGGTTTTGGTACGAACGGTCCATAATGTGCAGTTTTTGTCAACAAAGAGCTAGATCGTGTTTCGACCTGTATTTGCAGATGGATAGTTGCCTTACAAGACTTTCATTTTGATGTTCAATATATTCCTGAGGTGACCAATAAGGCAGCAGTTTGTTTACCAAGTTGCGGAGCAAATCATCTGAGTAGAATGAAATCAGGGATACTTGGTGGAAGTATGAAGAGTGTAAGGTTTGTGTTGTCACCATGGGTTGTGTTTCACACGAAGAATGGGTATCAGAAATAGAGAAAGATTCTTATGTTAAAAGGATTTGCCAAATGGTGGTAAATGGAAAATGTGAGAGTGTTCTTGGAGAGGATGAGAAATGGTGTAAGAAAGTCTTTCATGAACTACCAACGGAAGATGGGTTTCTGTTTAGGGGTACCAGGATTGTGGCGCCTGTGGGAGTAAGAGAGAAAATGCTTGCACTTGCTCATGAGGGACATCAGGGTGCAAACAAAACCAAAGAAAGACTGTGTTCCACATATTGGTGGCCAGTGATGGATTTACAAACCGAATGATCAATGATAGAGTGTGTTGAGTGAAGGACGGGGCCCTCTAGGGCCACGCGGGTTACTTATAACCTCCTGTTATGCCTTCCCCAAAATGAAGAGTCGGTCAGACAGTAGAGAATACAAGTTGCATTTATTCAGCATATACTCTGCAGAGGAGCCCAGTCAGACCTTCACCCTAAGATGTCTGTCGAGGGGACTGACGCCCCAGGGTACGCTAATACATAATAAACCCTTCTGAAGACTTCGGACATGCCTCTGATGGAAAAGTACCGGCTTGAGCCGGGCATGAACAAAGGAGGTACACAAAGATGGGCTTGCACCTGCCAGCGGGGTGCACTATCAGTACTTCAAGGCCACTGTGCCGAGTCTCAGCGTCTCCTAACGTGGGAGCAGAACTACATGTAGAGATTGGAATGTGCAAACAGAATAACAGTTCATTAGCAAGTCGAGTTACAGCCTTGGACAAGTGAGGATAATAACGAAATACAGTTTTCTGCTGAGACAAGCGAGTTAGGGAAGTAAGGCCTACTGTGAGCACAGACCAAGCAGTCTTCTAGTGGTTACGAAGTACAAAATGGAGTCACACGGGCTAACTAAAACCTACATGCAGCAACGATAACTCAGTGGGCTGCATAACGTAAATACAAATAGCATCTATTTTAGCCACACATTGCTAACCTAACATAACATAACAAGTGCATTATGGGAAGGGAAGTTCAAGTCTAATAGACCCTCCTTTTAGCATGAGTGGCTAAAAGCTTTATTGCTATCCGGTAGGGTCTTTACAATTCTAGAGGGGAAAGAGATATTACTTAGCCATCATCAGTCAAGGTGAAAATGAAGCAAATGCGAGCATCAAAGAAATGTTACTCAATATTCGAATATCCCTTCGTCTATTAACATTATCGACTGAATTTCCTGTATCATCATGGGAGAGTACCTATTGTCACGTTTGGGCAATGGAACACTAGGAGTGAGTTTGCTTATGCAATAGGTGCAGCAGGCTGGGATACAATTTATGCATAGACAACATGTGAAGATAACCCTGCAATGGCTATCAGGACAAGAAGTATCTTCCAACCCCATGACGTCAATAGACCCCAAAGCCATCCCGAAAGGGACCATGTGCCATTGTGCTCGTGAATTTCGGAGGCCAGTCTGTGCAATTTCTGTATTGCAGAGTATACAGTCGGGGCACTGTCAGGTATGTAAACACAACAACTGCTGCCGATGACGCGGCAGGCTCCACCCCTGTCAGCTAAGATAACATCTAAAATCATCCTGTTTTGAAGCGATACAAGTCTCGTAGCCTGGAGCTCAACTGTAATATTGGTCAGTATACCTGCAGTGGTATTAATAACTCCCTCAACTACTCTGGCTAGACATCGAATATTGCGGGCATTGGACATGGGACCGCAGAACGGTATGAGACCCTTCATTATGTCAGTAAACTGCTGCAAAGAAGTATCTGTCTGGTCAATATCATCTGGATTGACAACCCTCTTAACTCGGAAAACTGGGGCATCCCTACTCTGTAGGCGATGAGTTCTGTGATAGTTGGAAGGAGCTATATAAACTGGGGGAAGGAGGTAAGAGAGGTAACATCGCCCGGACCATCCCTCAGGCACCCACACATAACCACGATCACCGCAAATGAAATAAACATTGGGTGGTGGGATCAATGGCGGACTCTTCGGCATTCGCAATATGGAAGTGGCGTTGCATCAACTGTTCCCTACCTCTACGTCTCCCGTCCCTTGAACACAAAAGGGAACTGGTACATCCAACACTGCCAGGGGTATAGGCTTATCTTCAGTGACATTGCGGGCTTGGAAGTATTGGTAATATTCAGATATGTTGAACTGCGAGAACCTATCTTTGTCCACCCCTGTTCTGTTTGTCTTCCTACCCCCGTTTGCCGCTCTGAGGCAGGAACTCAAGAATACTCGATCAAATCGTCTATCTCCAGGGGAAACACCATGTGGAGATCTATGCTGAGGATACACATTCATTGTCAGAGAACGGGAACTGGTGCTCCTGTGTTCCAAAGAGTCAGACTGGGAGAATGAGCGGATCAAACTAAGCAAGGTGAACCAACCCTCACAGCTATCAACATAGGACAAAGGCATAGGCAGCAAATTCTCACTTTGATGCGTAACTGAAGGTAACAACCCACACACCCAACATTTTGTTGTGTTATAAACAGCATGCGTCTGATGCAACGTCTGGATAAAAACATTATCTTTATATGACTTCCGGTGTTCTTCTTTGTGGGGTGCTAAAGTGCCAATAATATGTTCAGGAGGTGTCGGTGTAGTACTTATCCAAGCATGTACAGGATATTTCTCTTCTAGGAAGAACAGCACCCCAAATACAAATAGCAGAGAAAGCAAAATTATTGTCACAAACACTATTTTAGTCTTGGAGGACCAGGAGAACCAAACGGGACCATGTGGAGTGGGACGCGGAGCTGCAAAGGGCTGCTCCTCGTCAGGAATGGGACGACTAAAGGGATACATTTTTAGAAAGTACTTTTAGGAATTGGGGCCACAATACAACCAGCCAGAGGGGTATTCTTCTTTCCTGTGTCCGTCTTGAGCCTCACAGGCAGGCTCCTATCGTTCATCAAAACACTCCCACGGTGGAGATGCACAACCACAGCCCTTACTGAAAAACAATTGCGGCCCTTACTGAGAACAGTTCTTCTTCTTTCAGTATAGGGCAACCTCCCTCCAGGGCAAATACCCTCAGTGATCCTGTCCAGTGTTCAGGACAGTGCACCGGTGTTCTTCTTTCATCTAAAGCAGGCACCAGAGACACAGTACCTATCCCCTATGCTCAAGTCCTTCCCTAACTCCTGTATTGCCCTGCCGGTTCACTGTCTCTCCGTCGGGGCCGCAGATTGTATCTGGTACGCCCAGGCTCCTCTTGATCAACAAACAGGGGCAAGGACTCAGATTCAGTTGGGGATCGGGACTCAGGGGTCTTCTTGCCAGGAGCTGGAGCATCCGGGCGGCCCTTATCTCAGGGGGAATCACCTCGAATAAAACCTCGTCACTCTCCTTGTCGGTCTGAACCCCTCTCAGTTGGGCATCAGAGAAAGGAACAAAGCGGGGGACCAGCTCGCCTTCCTGGTCGGCAATCCCGTCCCGCACCCAGGAATCGTATGGAAGCGGAAGAGGCACCTTCTTCACATGCGCAGCATGGATCCAGTGCTTCCGGCCATCCACTCTAACAGCTGTCCGAGTGGCCAGTAACACCTGGGCAGGACCTCTCCACCTCGGCTCCAAACAGGATTTGCGCTGAAACTGCAGTATCATTACGAAATCCCCAGGCTGGATTTGATATCCGGGGCCCTCTGGCACTGGTTGTAGAGCGGCATGGATCTGTTGGTGAACAGAACAGAGGTCTTTAGACTGAGGATACAAATAATCAATCAAAAGAGGGTACTCTATCTTAGAAATACGCTTGGGTCTTGGGACTCCCCATACATTGGCAGGACGCCCGAAGACCACCTCGTAGGGTGATAATCCTATTCTGGAGTGTGCAGTCACTCTTGTAGACAATAGTGCTAAAGGCAATGCATCTGGCCATTTCAATCCTGTACTTTCATGTATTTTTGCTAACTTCAATTTGAGTGTGCCGTAGTACTTTTCACAAAGGCCCGGTGATTGGGGGTGGTTTGCTGCATGGAATTTCTGTGTAATCTGCAGGCCCTTACACACCAAATCAATGACTTTAGCATTGAAATGGCTCCCTTTGTCACTCCAGATCACGCGTGGCAATCCGTAGCGTGGGAAGTACTCCTTTGAAAGTGCCTTTGCTGTTGCTACAGCCGTATTCTCTTTAGTTGGATATGCCTCAATCCACTTACTGAACGCACAAACTACCACTAGTACATATTTCAGGTTATTTACTCGTTCCATTTTGATGAAATCCATCTGGAGAACCTCGAAAGGGAAGGAAGGTGGTGCAAAATTACCAGCAGGTGTAGGGGTGCCCGTCCCAGGATTGTGCTTTAGGCAAATATTACAGTTCTTCACCAGGTGTGTGGCAACCTTAGGGATATTCTCATTCTGCCATACTGGGTCTAATAGCCTACATATTCCCTTGGCACTAATGTGCGCCGGGCCATGGGCCATGGTGACTACAGGGAAGACAAACGCATTCGGCAGCAACCATCTCCGTTTATCTGACAAATCAGTCCAACACCCTTCCTCGTCCAAACGTCCTGTCCTTTCCTCCCACATTTCCAATTTGTCTACAGTCGCCTCTCTTTGTATTTCCTTCATGCTTTCCACTGTATCCTCAAACATCCCATTGTCTGGAACCCATCTAGCAGGACCTGCCACGAACATTTTATTCATCTTTGATCTAGCTGTCTCCTTAGCCGTTTGGTTCGCAAATGCATTACCCCTTCCAACATCATCTACAACAGCCTTATGGGCACTGCATTTGACTATGGCCAGCTTATCAGGAAGCGTCAATGCTAATAACAATCTAAGTATTATCGGGCCATGTTGTATCCTTTGCCCATGGGATGTCAGGAACCCTCTCTCTGCCCAGAGGCGCCCAAAATTATGTGCCACCCCAAAAGTGTACTGGCTGTCAGTGTAAACATTAACAGCCAGTCCTTCACTCAGTTCACAGGCCCTCAGGAGGGCAACTAACTCGGCAGCTTGGGCTGACTGGTATGAGATGCAGGCTGTTTCAACTGCGGTATGTAATGTGGTGATTGCATAGGCTGCAGTAGTAGTGCCATCCGGCAGTTTGAAACAAGAGCCATCGACATATAGTTCCCCTTGGGGGTCAGATAAGGGAACATCAGTCAGGTCTACCCATCCCTTTGTTTCCTCTTCAGTCCGGAACAAACAATCATGGACATCATTGTCCTTTTCTTCCGAAGGGAGGGGTAGTAACGTGGCTGGATTCAAAGTAGCGCATTTTTTAATGGTAACGTGTGGGGCAAATAGGGTCAGCTCATATCCAGTGAGACGCACACTGGTGAGGTGCTGCATCTTTGTCTTGTTCAAAAGCGTGTCCACAGCATGAGGTACCATAACTGTGAGGTCAGTATAAAGAACGAGACCTGCCGATTGCCTGATAGAAACCGCTGCCGCCGCAGCAGCTCTCAGACAGCTCGGGAGCGCTCTGGCGACATTATCCAAAATGGCAGAAAAGTAAGCGCAAGGTCTCTGCTTACCACCGAAACCCTGTGTTAGTACCGAAAGCGCGCAACCGTCGGCCTCATGTACATAGAGCACAAAAGGCTTCTGGTAGTCAGGAGTACCAAGCCCAGGAGCAGAGCAAAGCGCAGTTTTTAACTGTTCAAAAGCTTGCAGGCATGCAGGTGTCCAAGGCAAAGGCTCATGCACATCTTTAGTGGTCAGGTAAAGGAGGGGTTTCGTTAGTAAGGAGAAATTTGGTATCCAATGCCGACAATACGAAGTTGTCCCCAGAAACGCGCGTACCTCGCGTTGGGTCTTAGGAACAGGCATGTTAGTAATCGCGGCTATGCGCTCAGGTGTTAGTCTGCGGCCCTCCTTCGAAAGTAGGTGACCTAAGTAGGTGACCTCCTGTCGACAATATTGAAACTTCGGAAGGGACACCTTGTGTCTGTGATGTGCCAAATGCAGCAGTGATTTTACCGTGGCATCTTTACAGCCCGTTTCAGTGTCTGAAGCCACTAGAAGATCGTCGACATATTGCAGCAACACATTTCCAGGGGGAAGCTCTAAAGAATCTAACTGAGCTTTCAGAGCCTGACTGTAAATACTGGGGCTTTCTGTATAGCCTTGTGGAGTACGACAGAATCTAAAACTCCGACCGGCTATGGCAAATCCATAAAGGTGACGGCTATCTGGATGGATGGGGATGCTGAACTAAGCGTTTTTCAAATCAATCACGGAGAAGAATTTGGCGGTCGGGGGAATCATTGTCAGGATCGTTGTAATGTCAGGAACCACAGGATATTGGAGAACCACAATTTTATTGACCTCTCTAAGATCAATAACGAAACGGTAAACATCAGGGTGGGGTGTCAGGACAGTCCGAGGGTGTCTTTTTAAGAATAGGGAGAATAGGGCTATTGCACACATTTGCTGCTGTCTCTTCAACTACACCAGACTTAATCAATTCCTGTATTATTTGCAACAAGGCCTTTTCACCTGCCTGTGATATCGTGTATTGAGGAATTCGGGGCAATCTGGCATTATTCTGTACCTGTATAGAGACTGGCGGGATCTGGAGCAACCCCACATCTGTATCACCTGTGGCCCACAACGTGCGTGGCACATCTCGGAACTCAGGAGGGAGGGGGTCATCCTTTGTGAAGCATTGTTTGGCATAGGCAACTCGCGGGCCAACAGTCATGTAAACGCCGTTTGGGGAACTGGAATTCGTTGCGTGCAGTCTTTTCAACAGGTCTAATCCTAGTAAATTCTCCCCACAACTGGACTTCAGTAGAAATGGTGAGTCAACTGCAAAGGGACCGATAGTCAAAGCAAGAGGCTTGGAAATGGGGCTAACAACCGGCACGCCTGAGAAACCCACCGAAACATTATTTTGGTCAGACAGAGCTTCCCCAGGGACCAGTGAACGGGAAACAGAGCTATTCATAGCCCCTGTATCGACTAGGAATTTCTCGGAGGTACCTTGTAAATCTGCAGTAACGTATGGTCCACGCTGATCTACAGGCACCGGAACTGGTCCCTTGCCCTGCCCCTGGCTGTCCTAGCTGTGAGACAACCCCGTCACTTCATCCATGTCATAATCATCGTGGTAGTACTGTCTTCCCCGAGGGTTGTCAAAATAATTCCCACTCTGCCTGTTGTAAGATGTGTCCACCGACTGCATCCCCCCTTGGCCTCCTCCCCCTTGTCCTCTGCCTCCAAAACCCTGATCTCTCGGAGCCCCACCTTTCTGCAACAATTCCGGGCACTCGCTCCGCCATTGGCCCTCCTTTTTACAGTACACACATTGGTTGGGTCCCACAGGGGCACCTGAAGCACCACCCCTGTTAGATCGGGGAGGCCGTGGACCCGAATCCGAACCTCATCCTCTACCTCTTCCTCTTGCAACTTGCTGCATCAACACCCTCATCTTTAGATCCTTCGACTTCTTCTCTACCCTTTCCTTGTCCTCATTCTCTCTATGCTCATAATACTGGGCCATACTCAATATGACTGACGGAGAGAAAGTTGTCCAGGTACTTTCTAAAGCCTGCAACCTAGAGACAACCTCAGGTAGTAAGTTAGTGACAAACCTGTTCACAAGCAAACGGACACCACCCTCCTGTGACAAGTCCTGACCACTAAAATCTAGAAACACCCCTTCAAATCTGGTAAAGAAATCCAACACACTCTCGTCATTTTTCTGACGACACGCAGTCAACTTATCCCAATCCACTTTCTTCGGTGGGATAAGGGAGTGCATATAGGCGATGATACGCCCGGTAAAGCCAATAGGTCCGCCTATGGCTTCTCACCGGGTTTGCGCTCCTTATCTCAAGCTTTGATCTCGTCCCATGTGCCACCAAGTTCCAATGCTTGGTCTTGTGTATGGACCTGTCTCCATATATCTACTGGTACCAGCAAGCCGAAAAACTGCCCTATGTCAGCTAGTGTCATTACTGTGGAGGAGGCCGCCTCTGTCAATTCTTTAGAATATGCGATGGGATTTTTCCTTGGGTCCGGTAACTGGCTTTTTAGGGAAAGGACCTCGCTCCTTTTCTAGGAAGTATAGATCCATTGTTCCTGAAACCGAGCATCGACTCGCAGTCTTATCACAGTATCCGTAGAGTCGAGTAATGCTGGTATTTCAGGGTGGTAAATGGGATGAACTTCCCTCATGGTGTGCTGTGTCCCTAACATCGGGACCTTTCGGAGTAGCCTGCCTCGGTAACCCACTAGTGTAGACACATTACTAAAAACTTCATTCGGGGCCATGTCTGTAACATATACTCTGTCTCGTACGTCATAAATAATCTGCGGTGCAGTACCCTGGAAGCACTGCTCACACAACGCTATCAGTGTGGCGGACATGTGCTTAAGGGCATGCTGCTGTACGAAGGGCTCATAATCTTTCATAACACTCCACACATCCTCCACACTATAAATCGGGTTCCGGGCCCATTGAGCTGCCTGATTCACCACCATTTGTTTCTCCTCAGTGCCCACAGCAGAGCGCACCAACACCTTCTCCATGCAGTCTCGCGCCGCCGCCCAGTTGGCTTCGGGAAATCCACGAGCAGGCGTTTCAGTATGCAATGGTGTTTGGGGCGGTACACTCACAGGGGAAGGAACAAATGCAGAGACAGGCACCATCATATAGGGGGATAAAGTTGTAGGTGTGAAAGGGAGTGTAGTGGATGAGGCGGAGCCCAGAGAAGGGGCAGGAGAGTGAAGAGACAGGACGGGGGAAGTAACAGTGTCCGTTCCTGTGGCCGGTGGGAATACAAGGGAGGCAAGTGGGGCCGAGGTCGGGGAAGCAGGTGAAGCTGGGGCCGGGACAGCAGTACCAGAAGCATCTGAGGGAACAGCCCCAGAGGTTGAGGACGGGGACAAGGGGACTGTAGGATATATCCGCTGTGGTGCATAGGGAGGTGGGGGAGAATTCAAAAGCTCCTCAACAAGCTCATCTCCTTCTTCCCTAACAACATAACTTTTGTCAGTCTGCAAGCGAAACTTCCTGTCTGCACGCTCTATGCCTTTCTCCGTCTTCTCCCTTTCGTAGGCTATCGCCTTTTTGCGTAATCATTTGTGTCTGCTTGTTCCGAACCTCTTTCTCTGCTCGGATGCGTCGCTGTTTTGCCTCTTTCTGCCACACTCTCAAAGAATCAAACATGGACTGCCTACTCCTTTTAGCAAACAATTTATCCTGCAGGAAATGTATTTTTTGTTCATCAAATGAGCCAGTAAGTGGCCATTGTAGTTCAGCATTGTCCCTCGTATATATTATTCCACAACGTGCTAAACATAATAGGGCCAATACCATGCTTGACATATATGTCGAAATTCGGAGTACCCTCCGGAGGTGCGGGCTGGCTCTCTTCCAGCCGCGCATCAGTAGAACAGCATTGACATCCGAAACATCCAAATTTACTTAAACAAGGCATCTTAATGTAAGACACACACTGTCCCTAATGGGCAAACAACGCCCACAATTATAATACAAGGAAATTATAACAATAAAAACACTCACAAACCAAAACCAACCGTCACTCCTCTCTCAAACACACATCTCATCAGCATTATCACCAGTGTCGGTCCACAAACCGCGCAGCACTCGAACACACGGAGACATCACAAATCATCCTGGAGACTACATCACATTCAAAATGACAAGTCCAAAGACCATATCAACTGGAGAAGGCAGGCTCTAGCCCCAGACCCTTTTGAATAAGGGGGTGGACACATCTGAATAGGCTGGGTCCTATCCCCACACAAAGAACTGATTACCCCCTGCAGATTAGCCTGGAAGACAGAGCTGGGATGAAAGGGGACCTGTGCACTTCAATGAGCTGTTTTGACGTCGCCCCCACTTGAAATACACATTTGGGTATAGGTAATGGGAGTCTGGTCCTACCAAATCACTACTGGACCTGTGAAGAACTCTGCCAAGAGTAAGGACTGCTGTGCTACAAGGATCGCCACTCTGCTTGACTGCCTGTTCCAAGGAACTGCTTCATTGATGTGCTGAGCTTACCCTTCTGCCTGCTGATCTCTGCCCTTCTGAGAATAAGGACTGGACCCATCCCACTTAAACTCAGAGTGACTCATAGGGCTTGCTGGCTTGCTGCCTGTTTTCTGAAGTCTCAGGGCATAAAAAACTTCTTGCAACTCTGCTGGTGCTGGTGGACTCTGTCATCTGTGAGTCATATCCTTGTCTGAGGTGCACCTCCAGTCCTGGGGCTCAGAATCTGGTTTTTGCAGCTTTTTCTAAATCGAGGTCAACGCAGAGGTGACTTTGCACTGATCGGGACCAACACGTCGCCTTCAACGCCGAAGCAGTGGCCGCTTGACAACAACGATGCTACAGCTGGATCCGATCGACGACAAAGGCCAGCGCGGCTCAACGATGACACAGTGTCTGCATCGTACAAGCATTTGTTGATGAAGCTTCCATCGACAGCGTGGATTGGCACCGACGCTCGCCTCCATCCACAGGATAGATGACGATGCGGTGCCTCCTCGACTCCTGGAGTCCGCCATTTTACTCCATCCAAGGTACTTTGTCAGTGGAACCTGTCTGAGTCCAATAGCCTGCTTGCCCTCCATGATGGTTAACCTGGGCTTTGGATTTACTCCAGACTAGCGCAACCTCAAGTAACCTTTTAGCGCTAATGACTTCTAACACTATTTTTGGTTTATTCTTTAAAAATTCATAACTCCGTTTCCACTTATTGGATTTGTGGTATTTTTGGTCTTGATTTTCTCATAAGATGAATCCCTATATTTACAAACCTGTGTAGAGACTTTTTGTGTTGTTTTTATTGTGTTAGTGTGTTTATGGTGCACAAATACTTTACACATTGCCTCTTAAATTAAGACTGCCTGTTCTTTGCCTAGCTGCCAGAGGGTGAGTACAGTTTAATTTAAAGTGTGTATCTAGCTTCTCCTGACTAGGATTGTGGTCCCTACTTAGACAGGGAGCAAACCTCTGCCAACAAGAGACTCAATTTCTAACAAGTACCAATTTACTCCTCATTCCTCTACTGGGGTAACTCTTTTTCAACTACTTCGCAAAAGGAAACCTTGTAAGATGATTTGTCCTCCATTGTAAATTTGCAATTAAATTCCTAAAATGTATTATTAGAGGAAGGTACTAATTATGTCAAGTTAAGACAAAGGGGCCGATTCCGATGTTGGACGGACTCAGGTCCGTCCGACATCGGTCAGGAGCCGAAACCGACCGACCTGCTGTCGTCGGTTACGGCCCTGCAAGTACGATGCGACCGAACCATGTTCGGTCGCACTCGTATACTTCACAATGGGAGCATGCATTCCGAACGGAATGCATGCTTGCATTGTGAAAAGCAGGGGTGCAGTTCATCCCTGCACCCTGTGGCCAGCACCCCAAGGTGCCTGCCACCGGGGGCAGGGATCAACAGAGGGGCACCATAGGTGCCCCCAGGCCGCCAATCGGCGGCCTCGCACCCATGGGGTCCCTACTGGGGGCCCCCAAAGACAGTTTCCGACTGCCTTTTCGTGCCGGAAAGACCGGCACAAAAAGGCAGTGAAAAACTGCCATTGTACTCCCTCGGTCGTGAAGAGGTGGCCGGGGGAGTACTGAAGGATTTCCGGACGGCGGACGGGCTCTCCGAGTCCGTCGGAAGCCATCCGGTAATCCGAGTCGGATTCCTTTCCGACCGAGCCCATCGGAATGGCTCGGTCGGAAAGGAATCCGGCCGGCACATTCCGATTCGGTCGGAAGGGCTCCGGCCATCGTTCGGTGCCCTTCCGGCCGAAATCGGAATTGTCCCCAATGTAGAGTACAAAAAAGGCGGAAAGAGTATTTTGATCAAATAAAAATAGTGGAAAAGATGCCTGTCAGAGAGGAGATTGTATGTATGTGTGTGTGTGTGTGTGTGCAGCTACCAAGAAAAAGTACAGGCAAGTATGGAAAAAAATATAGAGAACCTCAAAAAATTGTAAGAGTGAATTCAGGTTCTGTCAAACTAGAGAATGATAAGTGTGGTATTTCAAAGATGTAGTGGTTCAAAGATCATAGATGGAAAATCTTTGTCACACTAAGGTTTTCCCCATTCTCTTTCACCCTTCACATTTATGCTATTGTAAGAAAAGTTTAGTACTTATTTTTCTTTTTTTATGTTTATGTTTTTGTAATTGTATTGTAGATAGTGTTGTTTGTTTGGGTTGTTTGTGGGAGAAGGTGTGTGGTATTGTTGTAGCTTAATGTGGCATGTGTCTTTAAGCTCATCCTTCTCTACACATCCCATTTAGAATGTATTGGTTTGACTAGGAGAAGGAGTTGGAGAGCTGGACTGTGAGATGCTTGGGAGACTTGTGCAGTGGGTTCCTTTTTCATTTTATTTTAGCATTTTAACTTTATGTTTTTTTTTTATTTAACATTTTTTGTGGGGGGTTTCGGTGCTATTATAGCAATACAGATTATAACCACATGCGTCAAATTACATTACATGGTAAAAACAGCTGGATTCCAGAGGCATATCAGGTTATTCAGATGTATGCACTAAACATTAAGGGGCAGATTTACAAGCCCCTTGTGCCACTTTTGCGTCACTTTTAACATGGGAAAAGTGGCGCAAGGGGCTTGTAAATCTGCCCCTAAGTAGTGACAAGAAGTGATCCTAGGAGCTTTTAGCTACCCCTGTAATTGGATATTATCTGTTTGCCTGGATTTCTGTTTGTTCAAGAAGATTTACTACAGAATCCTACTTGCACACATCCCTATCTTTATCTTCACTCTCACCTGCTCTTTGCCATGATGCCCTCCCTGGTAATAGTGCACTCTACAAATCTGCATAACATAACATACCAGCAGGAGTATGAGCAATAATAATTGCAAATATTGTACTATGTACGCACAGCAGATATTTTGCAATCATAAGTACTGCATCTGTCTTGGTATTATCAATAGCTGATTGATGTCATCTTCATATTTAGAAATATGTTGGTTTCAAAATGGAGGATGGGTGCCACAGATAGAGCAAAGCAAAGTCACCACATCCAACCTATTTTTTTACTACTTCTGTTTAATTTTCACAACATGTCTCTGGGAATGCACATGGCTTACTATTAGATCAGACCAAAATAGTGTGGGCCTGATTCACTAACATTTTACATCATAACGCAAAATACTAGTATATGCTTGCACTGCATTGCATTACATTTCTTTCTGGAAGGCGTTCCATGGTTGGAACATGCGCCTATCCATGCATCCACCCATGGATTTCACACAGCCCCAGATTTACAAAAGGTTGCAAGCCTGTGATTGTTTGAAATGCTACGCTTCCCAGAGTGTGGCGTAACGAGGAGCAAAATCTTTTTTTCTCTTCATTATTTCCTCTTTCTATGTGTGCTGCAGTCTGCAGCACACATAGAAAGAGGAAAATGCTCAAAAGATTGTCTTTGTACAGGAAGGTATTCTTCCCTGTACAAAAACAATTCTCTTTGTAACTTAGACACCCTTTCATCATGATGCAAGGATGCGTGCATTGGCGCTGGGCTGCCTGTAGTGCGCCAGCGCTATGAGAGAGCAGAAGTTCGCCATATCGTAGTAGATATGGTGCATTTCTGTTCTCTCCCTTCACGCAACACAGCTCAGCAAGTTGCCTTGCTACACTGCGTTACATGTAAGGTTAGTAAATCTGTCCCTGTGTTTCCAGCCAACTGCATATTATTTATAGCCACCGCACTGCATTCTAGTAAGGGGCAGTGTGTGTCCTTCCCTGAAAAACGTTCAAAAGGAAACTCGGCTCCAATCAAGTTGGTTACGTTTTTACACTTTGGTGAATGCAGACAAAGGGGTCGATTCCGATCTCGGTCGGTAGGGCTCCGAATCGGATTCGGCTTTACCGGATCCGAGTCGGAGGCTGTGTTTCCGACCTATTCGTACAGTCGTCCGAGCGAGCAAGTACGATGTGAGCGAACGCGAAATCGCCGACCGACTCATTTCTGGGTCCGAACCGCTCCGTCCGACTCGTTCGCACTCGATCCGTGGCGCGCAATGGAGAAGTTTTACGACCAAGCCAGTACGATGCACGATCCGGACAGCCGGATCGAGTCGGAGCCTCCGACACGAAAAAGCAACCGGACGCAGACTTCGGGGGTCCGTGCCGGACCCCCCTTCATCCGTAGCCGTACAAGTCGGATACAGGGGGGACCCATGGGTCCCCCCTATACATGCGTGTACGGTGCGGATGGCACCAACGCGTACCCACTACAGGGGGCCCCCTTGTGCGCAACGTACCCATTGAGTCAATGGGAGCCCATGTACACGTCGTACGACCGGCTCCCATTGACTTCAATGGGAGTCCGACCAAACCAAGTCCAGCAGCATATGGCCGCATCGTACTCGTTCGGTCGGACTGCAGGGGTCCGGCTCGGTCGGAAAACAATCCGGATCGGTCTGAGAGCTTTCCGACCCAGATCGGAATCGGCCCCAATGTGTTTGGGGGTAGATTGCTGCCCATGGATTGAAATTGGATATATAAGTTGGAGCTTTCCTCTGACCTATCGAAAGCCTTATTGGGTAGAGACCTTCTTGCATCATACTGATGATGGAGCTTTCAGAATGTGGGCCTGAGTGCTGCTAGTTACCTCTTAGCTTTGAGGCAAGCTTGTAGGCTCTGTTGCTGCCCAAAGAAATCAGAGATGTGGCTACAATAACTAGAATCCACCTCAATCCTCTTAACAGAGATCAGAGGAAAGCTTTTTGAGAGAACTACTGATCTAAGTGCATTTTTTTTTTTTTTTACCGAGTTTTATATAGCGCGAACTTGACCAGATTCGGGTATCAGAGCGCTTTACACGAGCACCAGTTGCATTACATGAGGACACATTCATTTTTTGTTAGGCACGGGGAGATTAAATGATTTGCCCAGAATCACAGGATGTTGTGCGTCCCGGCCAAAACTCGAACCTGGTTCCCCAGCTCCGAGGTCGACCGCCCTAGCCGTTAGGCCAACTCCTCTCCCATGCACTGTCCTTCTCCCCATTACTTTTATTGTTTTGTTCTCCATTTCCCCACTGTCAAGAGCTTGAACTCCTAGTTGACTTGAAGGCTAACACATTCAAAGGTCCCCGTATGCCCTTTGTGCATGTGGCCTTGCACACTGTCGATTATGACTCAAACTGTGGTCTACCCTTCCCCGATCATCAAATGCCACTGCCCAAATGATTAGCCATTGATCCGGACATCTAGTCATAACACAGCTCAATTCAATGGCAACAAAAACACGTAATACAAAAATGGCAGACAGGACCATCGTACTGGGCCCTGATACTTCAGTTTCTGAACTCCATGACCCATTCTATTTCATTTGCAAGTTACTGTATGAGGATAAATTAGTCTAGTTTTCTTTTTGTTCCAGACTGATTTTGGTGTTCTTGATATGATATTACAAACTTTTGGCGGGAGAATGCACACCCCCCATTTTACAGTACATGTTTCCAAATGTTGTGTTAACCGAATCACTGACAGAATATCAATGGTCAGAATATCGACCTACAAAAATATCGCAGCAAGAATATCGAAGTCAAGAATATCGACATCCTATCTACATTATGGCAAGTACAAAAATATCGAGAAAAAAAATATCGTTGTCAAAAATATCGTTGTTAAAAATATCGTTTTTTTAGTTAAAAAAGTAATGTAAAATAAAGTAAATAATACATATAATTAAAAAACATAGTTAAAAATATTTTAAAATGTTTAAAAATTATAAATTAAATATATATAATTTATAAATACATTTAGGGGCCGATTCCGATCTCGGTCGGAGGCGCACCCAATACCATTCGGTCGGGAAAAAAGCCATGCGAAAGCCTGTTTCCCGACCGATCCGTACAGCACACCGAACGAGCAAGTACGATGCGCACAACAGCAAAAATCCGGCCGAGCCGTACTCACCCAAACCAGGTCCTGTTCTCCGACCGAGGCGAATCCGGAAACGCCGAATCGAGTCGCACGGAAGGAAAAATGCAGCCCCGTCCGGCCGGACAAGTACGATGCGCTTTCTGTACGCGCCGAATCCGTCGCTACGCACGGCACGTCAAAGCATCCGGGAGAGGCGCACATAAGCTCCGATTCGCGCCACAACACGATCCACGGCTACGAGACGAACACGGCAGCGACGAGGACGACGCGAAGCGACGAGGACGAGGCGAAGCGACGAGGACGACGCGAAGCAACGAGAAGGACGAACGACACGAACCAACCATGAATCCCTTCGTCCCGATCATACCAATATTCTACATTTACTACCGGAACAGGCACGGACGCGTACGGCGCAGAAGGTAAGCCAGACACCAACCACAAAACACATACAACACGTACACGACACATCACACACACAAACGGGGATGCTGAATATACTTACACTAGCAACAGCAGCACCATAGGGGCGGGATGCCCATCACCAATGCCACATATGCACACAGGGGCCTGAATGCGCACCACCACCCCTACCCAGGGGAGGCATGATGCCTACCACCACTACCACCCTCACCCAGAGGTGGCATGATGCCTACCACCACAACCACCCTCACCCAGGGGGGCAGGATGCCTACCACTACTACCACCATCACCCAGGGGGCAGGATGCCTACCACTACTACCACCCTTACCCAGGGGGGCAGGATGCCTACCACTACTACCACCCTTACCCAGGGGGGCAGGATGCCTACCACTACTACCACCCTCACCCAGGGGGGCAGGATGCCTACCACTACTACCACCCTCACCCAGGGGGGCAGGATGCCTACCACTACTACCACCCTCACCCAGGGGGGCAGGATGCCTACCACTACTACCACCCTTAGCCAGGGGGGGCAGGATGCCTACCATTACTACCACCCTTACCCGGGGGGGCAGGATGCCTACCACTACTACCACCCTCACCCAGGGGGGCTGGATGCCTACTACCACCCTTAGCCAGGGGGGCAGGATGCCTACCACTACTACCACCCTCACCCAGGGGGCTGGATGCCTACCACCACCCTTAGCCAGGGGGGCAGGATGCCTACCACTACTACCACCCTCACCCAGGGGGCAGGATGCCTACCACCACCCTTAGCCAGGGGGGCAGGATGCCTACCACTACTACCACCCTTACACAGGGGGGCAGGATGCCTACCACTACTACCACCCTCACCCAGGGGGGCAGGATGCCTACCACTACTACCACCCTTAGCCAGGGGGCAGGATTCCCACCACTACTACCACCCTCACCCAGGGGGGGCAGGATGCCTACCACTACTACCACCCTCACCCAGGGGGGGGCAGGATGCCTACCACTACTACCACCATCACCCAGGGGGGGCAGGATGCCTACCACTACTACCACCCTTACCCAGGGGGCAGGATGCCTACCACTACTACCACCCTCACCCAGGGAGGGCAGGATGCCTACCACTACTACCACCCTCACCCAGGGGGGCAGGATGCCTACCACCACCCTTAGCCAGGGGGCAGGATGCCTACCACTACTACCACCCTCACCCAGGGGGGCAGGATGCCTACCACCACCCTTAGCCAGGGGGCAGGATGCCTACCACTACTACCACCCTCACCCAGGGGGGCAGGATGCCTACCACTACTACCACCCTTAGCCAGGGGGGCAGGATGCCCACCACTACTACCACCCTCACCCAGGGGGGCTGGATGCCTACCACCACCCTTAGCCAGGGGGCAGGATGCCTACCACTACTACCACCCTCACCCAGGGGGGCAGGATGCCTACCACTACTACCACCCTTAGCCAGGGGGGCAGGATGCCTACCACTACTACCACCCTTACCCAGGGGGCAGGATGCCTACCACTACTACCACCCTTAGCCAGGGGGGCAGGATGCCTACCACTACTACCACCCTTAGCCAGGGGGCAGGATGCCTACCACTACTACCACCCCCACTCATAGGATGGACAATGCATGACACAACCAGCACACCACAACCTAGGGAATGCAAGAAGGAGACATCCCCCAACACCATGACAAGCGTGTGTAGACTGTGTCAAATGCCTACAACACCGAACATGACTTTGAACATACAATGTGACCCCCTAGCACATGTGCCACACATATATGTGTGTGGCACCCACAATGCAAGCAGGCCATGACCATTGTGGCAATGGGGTCCAAACCCCCATCATCACAGTGACCAAAATGTAAGTGTGGGGTCCATAGCTGAAGCACATTTTGAACATTGTGGCAATGGGGTCCAAACCCCCATCATCACAGTGACCAAAATGTAAGTTTGGGGTCCATAGCTGATGCACATTTTGAACATTGTGGCAATGGGGTCCAAACCCCCATCATCACAGTGACCAAAATGTAAGTGTGGGGTCCATAGCTGAAGCACATTTTGAACATTGTGGCAATGGGGACCAAACCCCCATCATCACAGTGACCAAAATGTAAGTGTGGGGTCCATAGCTGAAGCACATTTTGAACATTGTGGCAATGGGGACCAAACCCCCATCATCACAGTGACCAAAATGTAAGTGTGGGGTCCATAGCTGAAGCACATTTTGAACATTGTGGCAATGGGGTCCAAACCCCCATCATCACAGTGACCAAAATGTAAGTGTGGGGTCCATAGCTGAAGCACATTTTGAACATTGTGGCAATGGGGACCAAACCCCCATCATCACAGTGACCAAAATGTAAGTGTGGGGTCCATAGCTGAAGCACATTTTGAACATTGTGGCAATGGGGACCAAACCCCCATCATCACAGTGACCAAAATGTAAGTGTGGGGTCCATAGCTGAAGCACATTTTGAACATTGTGGCAATGGGGACCAAACCCCCATCATCACAGTGAACAAAATGTAAGTGTGGGGTCCATAGCTGAAGCACATTTTGAACATTGTGGCAATGGGGTCCAAACCCCCATCATCACAGTGACCAAAATGTAAGTGTGGGGTCCATAGCTGAAGCACATTTTGAACATTGTGGCAATGGGGACCAAACCCCCATCATCACAGTGACCAAAATGTAAGTGTGGGGTCCATAGCTGAAGCACATTTTGAACATTGTGGCAATGGGGTCCAAACCCCCATCATCACAGTGACCAAAAGGCAAGTGTTGACAAAGTAAGAGGTGCAACTGCCAAACTGCATGGATGATTCCTGGTCACAGAACAACAAACACATCAGTGGCAAAGTAGTGTATGTGTCCCATTGCAACATAAATTGGGGGAGCCAAATCCTGCAGTGCAAATAAGACATAACTTTGGCCATGTGCAGACAAACAACACCTATGGGGGCTGACACCGTCAACAATCATCAATGACACAATGACAGAAGTGACCATCCGAATGCAGACCCACATATTTGCAACAATGGGCACACACATGCAGATACCCTGTGGAGACTGCAGATGTGAGGCGAACAGATACCATACCATGGCAGCAATGGGACACACAATCAACAATTAGCAACAAATGAGGGCTCCCGTCCCATCAGCCTGGTCATGGAAGTGCCAACGGAATCATCAGCACAGATCCAACACACTTGTATAGCAATGTTGCACTGACAACACAGATGAGTCCTTCCCCATTGATGCCCAAACCTGCATGTTCACTGGAGATGGCCACACGGTCAGGGAAGTAGACGAATAGAACAATGGCAGGCACAACAGATGTGCAGGGGTGGAAGCCACAGATGTGAAGTTGCCAATCTAAGTAGGAAATCTCATTGCCAAATACTGAACACATGACACCCTCAGATGCTGCTATGGATGACATGGATACACCACAGGATAGGACACATAACCCCTGGACCACATGGGTTCCTGCACAGTAACACTTCATTATCAAGAGACCAAATATCACCATCACTGCAGCAAGGGCATTCTTAGCATCATCAACATCATGTACATCAGAAGCAAAAGCACTAGAGAACAGAAAGTTGCTTTATTCAGCATATGTGGCATTAAAAGTAGAAGTCCGGTAGAACATAAACAAAGGCCAATGGCCAGTCCATCAACAAAGTCACAAGTGGGTGACAGTGGCAGATGCCACCCTACACATGCCTGCACAAAACCAGGGACAATCCACTAGGAGGGGCAACCGGGGGGTAGGCCAGGCACCGCAGGGACAGGATCAGGGCTCACCAGGAGGAAGCAGGGAAGGGGTGGTGGGTGCTGGAGAGCCACTGACAACTGCAGTGGAGGTGTCTGACATGGTGTGTGCCGGCACAACTGGGGGCATGGCTCAGATGTTGTGGGTGCTGGCACGACTGCAGTGGACCCTGCAGATGGAGTGGACAGGTCCGCCACTGCAGTGCCCAAGTCAGACAGGGTGGTAGTGGACTCCACTGCAGTGCCTACCACCAGGGGAGGAGAATGGGGAACAGGCAAGGTGGGCTGGACAGAGGGGGAGGACACCCTCACCACATCAGTGGCACAGACAAGCGCAGCGGGGGTGTGGTGCTGGGAGAGCAAGTGGCAGGGGAGAAGGCCGGAGCCTCTTGGGGATGGTATATCTGTGGGTGGGGGAACCTGGGGCAGGGTGTGGCGGGGGCACCTGTGGAGTGGGGGCCTGAGGGATGGAGGAAGGTGACCTGGTGCTTGAGCTGCAGGGCGGCGGCGGGGTCTTGCTCTTACCACTCCGGGGGACTTGCGGGTGGGGGCCTCAGTCTGTCTGCGCCTGGGGGAGGGTGTCCGGGGGCGAGGGGCACTCTGCTCCGTGTGGGGGGCTTCTTCTTCCCCCTGGATGCTGGGGCAGCTGGATCGGAGGGGAAGAGGCCGAGGTCACTGAGGAAGAGGCGCTGGGTCTTTGGGGTTGCAGGTGAGGCAAGGGAGGGTGCTTTGGAGGGAGAGGCAACTGAGGACTGCGCAGTGCCCGTGGATGCGTGTGTGTGTACCAGGGCCCCATCCCCTGTGAGTCTGGTTTCAGTCCCCTGACTGTGCGTGCATGTGCGTTTAGTTTGTGGCGTGTGTGTCTGTGTGCTGGATGTGTGTGTGCTGGTGTGTGCCTGTGCCGGTGTGTGTGTGCTTGGGACGGGCAAGGTGCTGGGGAGTGTGGATGGAGCAGAGGCAGGAGGGGTGAGGGACTGTCTGAGGAGGGACACTGCTGCCGTCAGGGAGGAGTCCATGGACCTGTTGCCCCTCTGTAGGTCAGACATGCCCGATGAGATGCCCTCCATGAACGACACCAGCTGAGTCAACAGTGCGGTGTGCGCATGGAGGACACTCAGCATGGCTGTCTGCCCTACATGGAGCTGGCGAAGGAGGTACACAGACTCCTCACTCAGGGCAGCAGGGGACACAGGGGCAGGGGGTGCGGTGCCTGGCCCAAAGGAGACACGCTCCCGAACATGGGAGCCTCCACGGACCTGGGGAATGGGAGCCGATGGGAGGGCGGTGGTGGTGCTGGTGGTGGCGGGGACAGCAACACTAGCTGGGGTGTGGTGGCTGCTGACACCCGCCTCCACAAGGGAGTCATCCTCCGAGTTGCTCTGGTCCTCAGCTGAGGTGGATGGTGCTGAGGACTCCTCGGTGTGGCTCCCCTCGCCCTCCGTGCCACTGGGTCCCTCCGACCACTCCTCGGCTGCTGACCCAGTCTGGCTCTCTGGCTCCTCCTGGTCCGTGGAGCTGTCCCCTTCCGTGGCCGTGGATGTATCTGCAAACAATGGGGAAACAGACAGACATCAGTCACCTGCACCAAACGCACACACCACTGTGAGCACAGCACATCACAGAGCAAGCCCTGGCATCATTAGTTGTACATTGCTAAAAGTGCCCTAACTGAACAGGAGAAGCCAATTGTCAGTCTGATGCCAAGCATGGCACTCACATCCCACATGGCCTTGCACCCATCTGTCTGGTGTCTGTTGGATTGCAACACCCCAGTGTGGACACATGCACCAAGTACACAGTAGTTGGACAGTGCAGAGGACACGGTGTGGCGTGGACATGCACATCACAGCTCTTGCCACTGAGTCAGTACAGGTTTCCGGATGAAAGGGATGCCCAGAGTCAAATAGGAAATGCATGTGATGCATACCAGCGACAGACACCATGATGCACCCATGTCCTGATAGCCAGCGCCACTATGGTGTGCATGTAGCACATGTCACTCCCCTGCAGGACCACAAATAAGTTGACACATGCCATGGCAGAGGCATGACTGTTAAGTCATACATCACTGTCTCAGTGATGTATGACTTGGCAGCCAGACAACAACACTATGCACTGTGTCACAATAGTAGGTCATGGGGAATGCAAGTCCTGGAGCTGCACAAGTGCACATGTACATCCCCCACACAACACATCATCTCAACCCTCATCTGTCCAGGTCACACCTATTGGACATATGGGAGACCTGTGACACTACCCTCTGAACCTGAGCCCCTCACAATTTGCTGTGAATGGGGAACAGCTGCCTGAACATCACATTCGCATACCCCAGTCTGCACGGGCAGCTGATCAAACACCTATGTGACACACAAGTATCGTCTCCTATGGTCACATCTCCAGGGGCATGCTGAGCCCCTACCAAGAAACACCACAGCAGTCCTGGCAACTAATCCACAGCACACTGACACAGAGGCAGACACCGGAGGGGTCAAATCACTGTGCACAATGTGTCAGCTGATACACGGGAGTGGGAGTACAGAGTGCATTGCATGGCCTGGAGTAGGCATGACTGTCCTGCTCCACATGAATGAGGGATGTGCCCTGGACAGTGGATAGCTGGCTATGTATGTGTGACACACGTAATCTGCACACTCCTGGGGCCCAAACATTGTTCCCACCCGCTGCATGGGCGTGTGCCACATACCCCAGGCACATGTGGTGGCTCAGCTCAGCAAGTGGACCGCATATCAAAGCAACACGCAGATCACATGTCCAAAACCAGGCGTTGTGTGAACAATGGACCCACCCATGATGCCCACAACAGAGTCAGGGAAACAGATGCTGTCCCCCACCTTTAGTGAAGCAAACTGCAAGGACACAGTCCCAAGTGACACAATTCCCTGACTGTAAGGGCCACACCTGGGTATCAGATGAGCAGTGGGCAGTGCACAATAGAGGGACATGGCTCCTGGACAACATGACTGCTGCACTGTGGCAGTTGAACCAGGCCAGAGGAGGGCACAAAGCATGTAATACAGAGTTCACAGTGCAGTCTTTGACTCACCCCCTCCTTGCTGCTGTCTGGCCTTCAGCTGCCCATCCAGGTCTGGAAAGACCACCGCCAGGATCTGGAGCATGTGGGGGGTCAGGGTCCGTGTTCCGCCCCTCCTGCGAGGAGGCGACAGCTTCAGCTGGACCCGTGCAATCCTCCGGGTCCAGCCCCGAAGGTCCTGCCACCTCTTCTGGCAGTTGCGGATCCGGCGCTTGTAGACCCCCACGGACCGGACAGCCCGGACGATGTCCTTCCAGAGTTCCTGCTTCCGATGGGCATTAACCTGTCAGGATGACAAAGTGAAAAGGCCATTACCACACATGCAACATATCCGTGCATGACACAGTCGTATATACATGTCTCAATCACAGGGGCACATGATGTACACAGGCAGTGCAAAGCTGACCATGGACAGTTTGCCAGACGTCACTACATGGTATCATTGCATGGGAAGTAAAACCATGTTCAAATGCACTGTCACTGCACCATACCTGTCCAGTGCAAGTCACTACACACTATGGGGGGTGACAACTACTCAGTGAGCCTGCTAGCCAGTGGCGTGCAGACTCTCAGCCTTGCTAGTCAGACAAAATGCACATTCAGAAAGGCAGTGCACAGAACACTCACCTGCTCCCCTGGTGTCCCATACAGCTTGCTGTACTGTGGAAGTAGGCTGTCCAGCAGGGCCTGGTTCTCTTCAAGGCTGAAGGCTGGGGCTCTCTCCACAGTACGTGCCATTGCAGGGTCCAGAGGGGCAGAGACAGCAGCAGTGCAGTGGCAGATGTCGTCTTGGAGCATGTAGTGCAGGCAAGTGGGCTCTCAGGGGAACAGCCAGCAATATATATGTGCTGGAGAGGCAGATACTGTCCCTTGTGTCCAAAGTGATAGGTCCAAGTCGTTTGCATCTTCTGAATCTGGCCAATCCATGGAATAGCAGCACCAAAACACGCCCACAGCATCCTTCAAATCTTCAACTTCATGACATACATGATTTTGCAACATTGTTGTGGGTGACCAACTGATTTTCCAGCAACCGACTCGTTCGAAATTCGAAAACGCGTCCGTTGCCAGGCAAGCCCATTGTCAATGGGTGCGCACCGATCGGTCCATTGCGGTACAACGCGCACAGGGGTACAACGCGTACCCGCACACATTGAAAGCAATGGGCCGGCCGGAGGCACCGATCGGTCCATTGCTGTTCAACGCGCACAGGGGTACAACGCGTACCCGCACACATTGAAAGCAATGGGCCGGCCGGAGGCACCGATCGGTCCATTGCTGTTCAACGCGCACAGGGGTACAACGCGTACCCGCACACATTGAAAGCAATGGGCCGGCCGGAGGCACCGATCGGTCCATTGCAGTTCAACGCGCACAGGGGTACAACGCGTACCCGCACACATTGAAAGCAATGGGCCGGCCGGAGGCACCGATCGGTCCATTGCTGTTCAACGCGCACAGGGGTACAACGCGTACCCGACACATTGAAAGCAATGGGCCGGCCGGAGGCACCGATCGGTCCATTGCTGTTCAACGCGCACAGGGGTACAACGCGTACCCGCACACATTGAAAGCAATGGGCCGGCCGGAGGCACCGATCGGTCCATTGCAGTTCAACGCGCACAGGGGTACAACACGTACCCGCACACATTGAAAGCAATGGGCCGGCCGGAGGCACCGATCGGTCCATTGCAGTTCAACGCGCACAGGGGTACAACACGTACCCGCACACATTGAAAGCAATGGGCCGGCCGGAGGCACCGATCGGTCCATTGCTGTTCAACGCGCACAGGGGTACAACGCGTACCCGCACACATTGAAAGCAATGGGCCGGCCGGAGGCACCGATCGGTCCATTGCTGTTCAACGCGCACAGGGGTACAACGCGTACCCGCACACATTGAAAGCAATGGGCCGGCCGGAGGCACCGATCGGTCCATTGCTGTTCAACGCATCACTGTACATGTGACTGGCATATGTCAGCATGCCTGTCTCAGATGGACATATGCCAGCCACAGATAGCTCCCAGGGAGTGAGGGGCACACCTACATCACGACAGCCTGTCCAAACCTTATCATAAGGCATGTAAGGCTGCATTTCCTATTGTGTGTATGTTGGTGTACATGTTGTCCTGTGGGTGTCACCTGTGGGCAGCCACCCCCAGGCTGTGCACGTGTTCATGGGGACAGGATCCTGGGTGTTACGTGTACGTGACCACTGTGATGTGCAACTGTTCATATCTGTGCATGTGCCATGGTCACATTTCACAGTGGTGTATGTGTATGTCATGTCACATACCCCGTGAGTCCCATGTGGGACGGTATGTTTGAGCCAGGGTGTCCCAGTGGCACAATAGTGATGGTCCTCCACAGTCTTTGTGCATGTAGTGTTTACAATGTCTCTGATTTCATGTGCACAATGGGAGACAGTCTCCACATCCACGTTGTGTGTGCATGGACTCTGATGTTGTGCGTGTGTGTCACAGACGTCCATGTCTGTCCTGCCATGGCAAGTGGGGCCACTACCTGTGGGGGTCAAGGTTGTTTTGCTGTGGTGTATACATGATACTCCATGTAATGCCAGTGTCCATGTGGCATTACAGGGTCCCTGGGAATGTACCTGTCGTTGAGCTGTGGTGCCTGGGGCACATCTGTCCTCACATGTCACTGTGGGGGGTTATTGTGACACGGCAGCAGGAGATGGGAACTGTGACACGGCCTCATGATATCCAATGGGCCAACCTGGGACAAATTGATGCCACCTGTAGGACCGTGTTGACAGATGTTGGCCATGTATGTACCATACATGTCCTTCCGGTACTGCACACTTCATGTAGTTGTGCCTCATAATGATGTATGTTGGGATCTTGAGTGTGTTCAATGCCGCATATGTGGGGTGACTGACAATCTTGCTTACTTCTCCTCTGCACTGCAGGGCTCCTGCTGTCCATCGGCCATTCCCAGACCTGGCAACGATGGTGGAACGGGACAGCATCCGACGGTACCGCTTCACCAGGCAGCTGATTGAGGATTTGGCAGTGCAGTTGTCCCCACATTTGCAGCCTGGCCGGCCGTATCCTACAGCGCTGACCCCCAAGGTGAAGGTGATGGCAGCCCTACACTTCTTTGCCACTGGTACCTTCCAACATACTGTGGCGACTGCTGGTGGGATGTCACAGACCATGTTCAGCCGTGTGCTCCGCGATGTTTTGGCGGCAATGTTGCTCTTCCTGAACCGGTACATCTATTTCCCTAGACTGCGACGACTCACTGACGTGAAGAGTGACTTTTATGCCCTGGGGAGGATGCCGCATGTCATTGGCTCCATTGATGGGACACATGTGGCTTTGGTACCACCACAGGCCCAGGAGCAGGCCTACAGGAACCGCAAGCACTACCACTCGGTCAATGCACTGGTGGTGTGTCTTGCAGACATGACCATCACACACGTGTGTGCCCGTTTCCCTGGTTCAGCACACGATGCCTTTGTGATGAGGAGTAGTCGCATCCCCAGGATGATGGCACAGATGCAGAACCAGCGTGCCTGGCTTGTCGGTGTGTACTGACTTTGTGCCATTGTGTGTGATCTGATCTGTAGTATTCCGCCCACTTTTCCAAGTCAGCTAATGTGCACTTGTCTGTCCATAGGTGACTCGGGATACCCCAACATGCCGTGGTTGCTGACACCCCTCAGGAACCCTGTGACACCTGCCCAGATGCGCTACAATGAGGCACATGGTCGGACCAGGAGAGTGATTGAGCGGACCTTTGGTCTCCTGAAGAGCCGCTTCCGCTGCCTGGACAAGACCGGAGGGTCCCTCCCATATGCCCCTGCGAAAGTGTGCAAGATTATCATCGTCTGCTGCATGCTCCACAACCTGGCAGTGCGGAAGGAGTTGCCTCTCATCCAGGATGACAATGACCAACATCCGCCACCTGTGGAGGATCCTGGCCTGGACCACGATGCCAGTGACGATGATGATGATGATGATGGTGATGGTGATGTCCGCACACAGCTCATCACCAACTTCTTTAGCTGAATGTGAGTATCCTGAGGTGTCATGTCAATGATGTGAGTTGGCATGATGTGTGGGTGGTGCTCTGGTGCTGTTGGAGTGTGTCCATGGGCTACTTGACTGGATGTGTGTTGCGATGTGTGGTGACAGGTGGGCTGTACTCCCCAACAGTGTTGACATGCTAACTTGGTTCTGGGTGGGTATCTTGTAACATGTATTGTGCATGAGTTTTGCTGTTCTGTCCTGTACTCCATTGCTTTTGACTGTGTGTCATTTCTGTCCTTCACAGGGTACTTTCAGATTCGTTTGGTCAACTGTGTCCACCGACGACGTGATTGCACATCCAGGCTGGTAGCTGTTGTGTCCCTACAGGTGATGTGCGCCACACCCATGGACTTCCTTCCGTCTACAGTTGTTGACTGTGTGCCCGCTACCAGGTGGGGTTACCTTGCATCTGTAGTGGTTACGGCATGTTGCAACTGTGTAATAAACCTGTGCTTCACTTTGTGATGTGCGTTGTCTGTGGTCACACATTTGACTGCCATTTGCTTACTGCACCTGTGGGCTACTTGACTACAACTGGGAATGGGTGTGGTGTCTGTGCATTGCACCGTCTTCCCTGGCAACATCAGTGTAGGCAATGAGTCAGATGGCCTAGGTGTGTATGTGTCGTGTAGCCCTGGTGGTGTGTCTCCCTCATGTGTGTCACGTTGCCTGTACTCACATGCCTGTGTTGTCCTTGCTGTTGCAGTTCGCATACACAGTGTAATTTTGCAGTTCATCATCCCCATAACAGCACCCACGTTGGAATCACGACAGAGGCAAGTATGGTGTATTAGTGTGTTTATTGTGATACATTTGTGTTAATAGTGCATAGGATGGGTTGTGCTGTACATGAATCTTGCAATCCCAAGTTCCTAGGTGAATTGAAAGTCCGGGTAGACAGGATCCCCAGTATCGGGGCCACAGTTGTCTGACACATTGGTCCAACTTGTACTCCCCATGCAATGTGTGGGAGTAGTGTTGCCGTCAACAGGGTGAACAGTCTGTGCACAAAGGCGAACATCCAGAACAGGTTCAGGCTTCCTGGGAGTTGCGCTTGGCCATCGGCCTCTCACTTTTCCCTCCTCGGACGACCCCTCTTCTTGGGGGGGGCCCTCAAGTGCAGGCTGCTGCGGTGCAGGGGACTCTCCGCCAGAGTCCTCCTCCCTCCCTGTGGCAGTTGCAGTTTGTTCGGCACCAGATGTTGTTGGCACACAGGGAGGTGTGGACTGGTTGCTGTTCATCTGGCGGAGGCATTGTAAAATGTCCCTGTGCACCGCCGTCATCTCATGCAGTGCATCCCACTTGGACTCCACGCGGGACATGTGTGAGTCCACACGGGACATGTGTGACTCCACGTGGGACATGTGGGAGTCCAAGCGGGCATGATGGGCAGCCTGCTGCTGTTTAATGTCTCTGAGGAGCCCCACTACCTGGCTGAGCTCTCCGGTGCTGGACTGGTACGCATCAGCTATGCGTACCAGTTGTGGGTCGTCATGCACACCAGCAACGTCTGCAAGCAGCGACCTCTGTCTCCCACCCCTCCCACCACCCCTGCTGACATGTGCAGTGTGTGCAGTGGCACGCACAGATAACCCTGGTCCACCTTGGGGGTTGGTGGTGGTGGTGGTGTCCATGGCCCCAGGTTGGTCCAGGGTCACTGTGCTGGTGTTGCTCCTTATTCTGTCCATGTCGGCAGGGATGGTATTCGTGGTGACAGTCGTTGTAGGGGTGGGTGCAGGGGGTGCAGCTGGTGGTCCTGCTGGTGCTGCAGCTGGTGGTCCTGCTGGTGCTGCATGTTGACTTGCACCGGATGTGCCAGGTTGTTCTTCATCGTCCGAGGAGGACAGAGGCTGTACGACGCCAGTGAGCTCGGCATCCTCTTGAGCCTGGGACTGGGACTCCTCAGCGTCTGCTGCTGTGTCCCCATCATCACCTGTTTTTGGGAGACACAAACAATGTATGTCATGTTTCTGCAGGCATCAATGGTTGACACACATGACAGTTGTGACTGTGCCTCTGGGTGCGGGCCTGTACATTGCATTGTCCTAAGTCGTCACAGTCAGGGGTTGATATTGGTGTGGCACATTGTCCTGCATTATTTGGGCATTTCTATGTATTTTCTGGGGTGTGAACATGGTCTGCATTGCTTGTGTTTGGTTGACAGCCGGACCTCCTTCCCACCCACCCAGCCAGTCAGTTATCCCACCATGGAACGTGCTTGCGTTGCAGGGAGTGTAAGTTGTCTCTCAGGATGTCAGTCAGTGGTGTCCTGCTGTTTGTTGGTGCACAGTTGGCAGCAGGGCCTTGTGCTCCCCACAGCAGTAGCCAGTGTCAGCCATCTTGTGAGTCCTTCTCCACTCCCTGTGATGTGAGCATGGTTCAGGGTGGTGTTGATGGGACAGTTGTGGGGGTGAGCTATGTCTGTGACTACGACTCCCATCATGCCATTGCCTCCACCCCACTTGCCAGCATTCCCATACTTACTTGCTTTTGTGTGGAGTTCAGTGTGTGTGGGTGTGAGGGCAATGGCAAGATGGCTGACAGTGGTGTCCTGCTGTTGGTTGGTGTGCAGTACCCAGCATGCCCTTGTGCTCCCCACGACACAGCAACAGTGTCAGACATCTTTGATGGGCCTTTCCACTCTCTGTGGGATGTGCATGCGTGAGTGTGAGCTTGCTGGGCCATGTGGTGGGGGATGTAGGGCTGTGACTACGACTCCCATCATGCTATTGCCTCCTCCCCCTTCCCAGCATGCCCATGCTTCCTTCCTTTTGACTCTGCTTCCCTGTGGGTTGGGCTGGCTGTGCTGACAGGATGGCTGGGAGTGTTGTCCTGGCAGTTGTTTGGCTAAGAGTCCCAAGAGTGTCCCTGTGCTTCACACAACATAACCCAGGGTGGTGGTGCTTTGTGGGATCTTGTGTTAGGATGGAGGGCATTGCATTCTACCAGGTGGGTACTGTGGAGTTTGTGTTGGGGGGTGTGAGGGGAGGTGCTGGTGACTATGGTCAGTGCTGCAAGTCCCCCTTCCCACCCAGCTAGCCAGATATCCCACCATGGAACGTGCTTGCATTGCAGGGAGTGGAAGTTGTCTCTCAGGATGTCAGTCAGTGGTGTCCTGCTGTTTGTTGGTGCACAGTTGGCAGCAGGGCCTTGTGCTCCCCACAGCAGTAGCCAGTGTCAGCCATCTTGTGAGTCCTTCTCCACTCCCTGTGATGTGAGCATGGTTCAGGGTGGTGTTGATGGGCCAGTTGTGAGGCTGAGCAATGTCTGTGACTACGACTCCCATCATGCTATTGCCTCCACCCCCTTCCCAGCATGCCCATGCTTCCTTCCTTTTGACTCTGCTTCCCTGTGGGGTGGGCTGGCTGTGCTGACAGGATGGCTGGGAGTGTTGTCCTGGCAGTTGTTTGGCTAAGAGTCCCAAGAGTGTCCCTGTGCTTCACACAACATAACCCAGGGTGGTGGTGCTTTGTGGGATCTTGTGTTAGGATGGAGGGCATTGCATTCTACCAGGTGGGTACTGTGGAGTTTGTGTTGGGGGGTGTGTGAGGGGAGGTGCTGGTGACTATAGTCAGTGCTGCAAGTCCCCCTTCCCACCCAGCCAGCCAGATATCCCACCATGGAACGTGCTTGCATTGCAGGGAGTGGAAGTTGTCTCTCAGGATGTCAGTCAGTGGTGTCCTGCTGTTTGTTGGTGCACAGTTGGCAGCAGGGCCTTGTGCTCCCCACAGCAGTAGCCAGTGTCAGCCATCTTGTGAGTCCTTCTCCACTCCCTGTGATGTGAGCATGGTTCAGGGTGGTGTTGATGGGCCAGTTGTGAGGCTGAGCAATGTCTGTGACTACGACTCCCATCATGCTATTGCCTCCACCCCCTTCCCAGCATGCCCATGCTTCCTTCCTTTTGACTCTGCTTCCCTGTGGGGTGGGCTGGCTGTGCTGACAGGATGGCTGGGAGTGTTGTCCTGGCAGTTGTTTGGCTAAGAGTCCCAAGAGTGTCCCTGTGCTTCACACAACATAACCCAGGGTGGTGGTGCTTTGTGGGATCTTGTGTTAGGATGGAGGGCATTGCATTCTACCAGGTGGGTACTGTGGAGTTTGTGTTGGGGGGGTGTGAGGGGAGGTGCTGGTGACTATAGTCAGTGCTGCAAGTCCCTCTTCCCACCCAGCCAGCCAGATATCCCACCATGGAACGTGCTTGCATTGCAGGGAGTGGAAGTTGTCTCTCAGGATGTCAGTCAGTGGTGTCCTGCTGTTTGTTGGTGCACAGTTGGCAGCAGGGCCTTGTGCTCCCCACAGCAGTAGCCAGTGTCAGCCATCTTGTGAGTCCTTCTCCACTCCCTGTGATGTGAGCATGGTTCAGGGTGGTGTTGATGGGCCAGTTGTGAGGCTGAGCAATGTCTGTGACTACGACTCCCATCATGCTATTGCCTCCACCCTCCTTCCCAGCATGCCCATGCTTCCTTCCTTTTGACTCTGCTTCCCTGTGGGGTGGGCTGGCTGTGCTGACAGGATGGCTGGGAGTGTTGTCCTGGCAGTTGTTTGGCTAAGAGTCCCAAGAGTGTCCCTGTGCTTCACACAACATAACCCAGGGTGGTGGTGCTTTGTGGGATCTTGTGTTAGGATGGGGGGCATTGCATTCTACCAGGTGGGTTCTGTGGAGTTTGTGTTGGGGTGTGTGTGAGGGGAGGTGCTTGTGACTATGGTCAGTGCTGCAAGTCCCCCTTCCCACCCAGCTAGCCAGATATCCCACCATGGAACGTGCTTGCATTGCAGGGAGTGGAGGTTGTCTCTCAGGATGTCAGTCAGTGATGTCCTGCTGTTTGTTGGTGCACAGTTGGCAGCAGGGCCTTGTGCTCCCCACAGCAGTTGCCAGTGTCAGCCATCTTGTGAGTCCTTCTCCACTCCCTGTGATGTGCGCATGGTTCATGGTGGTGTTGATGGGACAGTTGTGGGGGGGGCAATATGTGTGACTGCGACTCCCATGATGCTATTGGCTACACTGACTTGGCCAGCATACACAGAATTCCTTCCTTTGAGTGGTCTTCACTGTGTGTTGGTGTTGTTGTGGTGGCTACATGTGTGGATGTGTTTGTTAGTTCAATTTGTGCCACTGCCTAGCTGTAGTTGTGGTTGTGTTTGTACATGTGTTGGCACAGTTGGATGTGACTTTTTTGATGGCATGTGTTGTGTTTCTCTGACTGACATACACATTTTGGGATGATTCTGTTCTGGTTGCTGTGTGATTGCTATGAGTGCATGGTTTGACTCTCCCCTTGACAGTGATGTGTGTGTGTTTTGTGGCAGTATATTGTGTACATTTGTTGTGTACTCACCAGGCTCTGGGATGTCCTCTAGTCTATATATGCTCACTGGCGGAAGGATGGCCCGCACCTTCTCCTCCCAGGGCCTGAGGTATATTGGCTTGGCAGGAGGGCCACTGCCGGTGTGTTGGCTGTTGATGTAGTCTTGCTTCAGCAGTTTTCGTACCCTCCTGCGCACGTCATACCACCTGTTCTGGATGTCGGTCTTTGTGCGCCGACATGGTGATTGGGCGTTCACCCTGTTGATGATCCTCTCCCACATCTTGGTTTTCTGCGACATGGGGGTCTGTTGGACCAATGTGCCAAACAGCTGGGGCTCTACCCTGAGGATCTCGTCTACCAGGACTTCCAATTCACAATCTAGGAACTTGTGATTCTTCTTGGGGGGCATGGTGATGGGTGGTGATGGTGAGTGATGTGTGTGTTGGTGTGCAGGTGAGGGTGTGTGAGTGTGTGTTTTGCTGGGTGTATGTGAGGTAGGTATTTGTTGGTGTGCTGATGGTGTGTGGCTTGTGTGAGGGATGAGCTGTGGGTGTGTGGTTGCTTTCTCTTGGGTGCTGGCAGTGGAATGGCATTTGCAAAGGCTCATGGTAGTGATTTGTGTCCTTTATATAGGTGGAGTTGTGGGTGTGTCTTTGTTCTCTGTCCCCACCCCCCAGTATTTATTGGCTTGGTAATTGCTTGTTTGGCCTTTTTTTGGGTGATTTTTCCTTTGTGCTGTTTGTGTATGTTGGAAACGTTCTTGTGACCGAGTCGGACCCTGCATTGGTCTCGTACGGTGTTCTCCGTTTCGTTCACGCTGTGTTTGTGCAGTTTTCTATGCTGCGTACGCGTCGGTCGCGGTGTATTGTGTTGCTTCGGCTCGGTTTTGTATGCGTGTCGGTCGTACGGCTTGTCCTCCGTCCGACTCGCTCGTGGTTTTCGCGCCTTGCATCGTACTTTGCGGTTTGGAGTTAGCGTGTACGTTTCGGTCGGATTTGTTCCGGGTGCGTGTCGGTCGGTTGGATTCGCGTGTTTTTCCGGCCGGATTGCTGTTTTCCGTGCGGCTCGGTCGGTCGACTTGTTTTCGGTACGTGTCGGTCGGATTTTTCGCGCCTTGCATCGTACTTGGCGAGTCGGGCGCCACGGGTACGTGTCGGTCGGTATTTTTTCCGGATCCGAGTCGGTCGGTGCTTTTTCCGGCCCGAATCGGAATCGACCCCTTAATATATACATATAATATATAATATATACACTTACTTATTAATATGTTTTAATAATTATTTTAATAACTTATAAATTAAGAAAATCTTATAAATTATAAATACATCTATACACATAAAACAATAACATAAATAAAAATTAAATAAATATATGTAACAAATTAAAAAAATTAACATTATTTTTAAAATTAATTATATACTACATTAGCTAAAATATTACAAAAAATATTAAATAGTGGAGGGAATAAAATTACTATTCCAACTCCAAACACTGCAACAGTAGGGTAAATGTTGGATAGCGTAGGTGTTAAAATTACTATTCCCACTCCAATGAGTGCAACAGTAGGGAAGGTGTTGGATAGCGTAGGGGTAAAAATTACTATTCCCAATCCAGTGAGTGCAACAGTAGGGAAAGTGTTGGATAGCGTAGGGGTAAAAATTACTGTTCCCACTCCAGTGAGTGCAACAGTAGGGAACGTGTGGGATAGCGTAGGGGTAAAATGTACTATTCACACTCCAGTGAGTGCAACAGTAGAGAAAGTATTGGATAGCGGAGGGGTAAAAATTACTATTCCCACTCCAATGAGTGCAACAGTAGGGAAAGTGTGGGATAGCGCAGGGGTAAAATTTAGTATTCCCACTCCAGTGAGTGCAACAGTAGGGAAAGTGTGGGATAGCGTAGGGGTAAAAATTACTATTACCACTCCAAAGAGTGCAACAGTAGGGAAAGTGTTGGATAGCGTAGGGGTAAAAATTACTATTCCCACTCCAAAGAGTGCAACAGTAGGGAAAGTGTTGGATAGCATAGGGGTAAAATTTACTATTCCCACTCCAGAGAGTGCAACAGTAGGGAAAGTGTTGGATAGCGTAGGGGTAAAAATTACTATTCCCACTCCAGTGAGTGCAACAGTAGGGAAAGTATTGGATAGCGGAGGGGTAAAAATTACTATTCCCACTCCAGTGAGTGCAACAGTAGGGAAAGTGTTGGATAGCGTAGGGGTTACAATTACTATTCCCACTCCAGTGAGTGCAACAGTAGGGAAAGTGTTGGATAGCGTAGGGGTTAAAATTAACATACTTATAATTAAATTAATTTTTATAAATAAATAATGATTTAATTATTAAATAACAATAAATTAATTACCAATACCAATAAATAATTAATAAAAATAATTACCAATTAATAATTAATTAACAGTACATTAATGATAAATACCAATAAATAATAATTATTAAAAATAAATTACCAAATAAAAATTAATTAACAATAAATTATTTTCCAATACCAATAAATAATAATTAATAAAAATTAATGACCAATTAATAATTACTAAACAATAAATTAATTTACAATACCAAAAAATAATATTTATTTAAAATTAATTACCAAATAATAATTTATTAACAATAATTTATTTATCAATACCCAAACATAAAATTAATAACTACTTAATTAGAATTAAATTACTTCCCACCCTATTTCCCTATAAACTCACAACCCGCTCCAATAATAAATTGATATAATTATCAATTAATCAATTAATAAAAATTAATTACCAATTAATAATTAATTAACAATAAATTAATTAACAATACCAATAAATAAAAATAAATAATTACTTAATTACAATTAAAAAACTTCCCACCCTATTCCCCTATAAACCCACAACCCGCTACAGAACTAAAACGCAAAATTTAATTAAAATTAATTAATAATTCCTAAAAATTATTAATGAATTTACTATAATTTAATTACTTCCCACCCTATTCCCCTATAAACCCACAACCCACTACAGAACTAAAACGCAAAATGTAATTAAAATTAATTAATAATTCCTAAAAATTATTAATGAATTTACTATAATTAAATTACTTCCCACCCTATTCCCCTATAAACCCACAACCCACTACAGTACTAAAACGCATAAATTACTTAAAAAAGATTACTAACTTATAAAAATGTTATACATATATTTAAAAACCAGTACAATACTTAACAAAAAATATAATTTTTTCCCTATCTGCGGGAAATGTGCAAGGCCCCTCAACTCTCCAAATGGGCTTGAGCAACATTGCATCTTGGATGAGAGCTAATTTGCTCAAGCTAAATGGTGAAAAAACGGAGGTCCTTATTTTTGGAAAAGATCAGGACCTTTGGGGCCCCCAACATTGGCCCAGCGAAATGGGACCCTTACCCTCGCCCACCGCTCAAGTCCGTAATTTGGGATTCATTATGGATAATAAATTATCCATGAAACAACATGCGGTAAAAACTGCAGCCACCTGCTTCACCATTTTAAAATGGTTGAAGAAAATCATTTGGATGCTCCCCAATGCTACTCAAAGGACGGTAGTCCAGGCGCTTGTTACATCTAGACTGGACTATGGAAATATTCTTCTTTTGGGAGCAAATAAAGACGAGCTACGCAAGCTCCAAGTGGTGCAGAATTCTGCCGCTAGGTTACTTTATAAAATCCCTAGAATGACCTCAATCTCCAATGCTTTGAGAGACTTACATTGGCTTAGAGTGGAAAGTCGGACTAAGTTTAAAGCCCTGGATTATATGTTTAAGATTAAGATTGGGACTGCCCCTCAATACCTGCAAAATCTGGTTAGCCATTATCAGCCCTCTCGACTGTTACGCTCTACGACACAGGAATTATTCATGGTTCCCAGGATCAAACTCACAAGAATGGGAGGCCGCTCTTTTTCCTATCTTGGTCCTCTCTTGTGGAACTCTCTTCCCATAGCGATCCGCAAAGAAACACTTCACTTAAAATTTCGTAAATTAGTGAAAGCTTGGCTGTTTAACCAATAGTACTTACTCTTTTTTTATTTTTTTATTTTGTTGGTTCCTCTCGGTCTGCGCTGGGAAACCCTTTTTGGGTAGCTACGCGCATTACAAAATCAATTAACATAACATAACATAACATAACATATAACACATACATATAAAATACATAATAAAATACATAACACTAATATAAATATCGATACTAGTAACATCGATTTTTTTGCTATCGATATTACTAACTTCGATATTAACAAAAACGATATTACTTACCTACAGGTCGATATTCTGGTCGTCGATATTCTTGATTTCGATATTCTGTCCCTACGATATTTGGAACTCGATATTACTGTAGGTCGATATTCTAAACTCGATATTTAGACTGTTAACCATTGTTTCGTTACAGTAACTTCATTTGTATTGCACTGTATGTTCCTGTCTGTAGGAGTACTGCAATGTTCGTAATTATTTAGGGGCCCATTACGATGGCGGGCGGAAGCACTACCGCCGTGCTGGCGGATGCAAAAACCACCAGTTACCGCCGGCACGCAGCAGTCCACACGCCCGCCCGATTACGATGCGAAAAGCAGGCCAAACACCGCCGGCAAGCCAGCAACACCGTCCGCCATCAAAGTGCGCCCGCACACGTAGCGGCGCAGCACAACTGACACACACCGTCCGACGAAACACGTCCCGCCCGGCGCATAAATTACGATGCCGCAAACAAACGGCTCCCACGGCAAAGAGACACCGCACGTGAAAGAGAGGCGGAAACACGGACGCAGAGCACGGACAACGAAGAAGCGGCTCCCCGGGCATGAATCCAGCACTGCAGGCCCTTCCCATGCTTCTGCTGATGCACCACCAAGGACGCAACGTACCGCGGAGACGCAGGTAGGCACACACACAACAAGTGCACGCAAACAGCGCACACAGTGCAAGGGCGGAAAAAGCGGACAACCCCCACCAGCGCGTGCACACTACACATCCACCATTGCATCCACATATGACACACAGGCCAAATCCTAACATCGCGGAACACATGTGTACACACCACCTGGGACTAGGAACCAACCACCCCGTCACGGCCCCAAAGCGCCGATGACGCCGCCACACATGCGCACAACGCAGAGGCCAACCGCAGCGCCATGTATGCGTCGCACACAGACACAGGGACACAACCAAGCAGCACACACATCAGCCCCACCCCGAACGCACATGACACGTGACAGGCCGGCCACAGACATGTCCCCAACGCCCAATTCACGGACAACACCCAACGCCACACAACCGACGCACACATGTCAGTGAAGTCACGCAACAGCAGGACACACCCCAGTGTAACAAACATGGCGAAGCACACAGCGGCGGCAACACCAACTAGGAGAAGCAGGGCCCCTTCGGGAAGAGGAACGCCAGTACCACACTGAAAAACCCATACCACCCTGCACATATGAACAAGACACATGAAACGGAACACCAAAGAGCCCGGGGACCGACAACAGGTGGCCCAAGAATTACATCCACACACAAGGCCCAACGCAGAGCGGAAAGGCAGCCTGCCGCCCACACAAGGGAGAGCAGACAGCACTGAATGACCTTCCATTCCAACACCGAAACCACAGCCCTACGACAGAAGCCGGTGAATACAGCCATTGTCCAAGAATAGACCAACACAGGCATGCCGAGGAGACCGACCACACGGCAGATAGCGCATATCACAGAAGCACACAACGGACGGGGAAGAAAGAAGAAAACACTCCCCATGTCGGCCACATGCAAGTTAATTGGAAGGAGTCACACAGCACTGACCTTGAACTGTCTGAGAAGCATGTGGGAAGAGGGCCCGTGTCCTCCAAACAAGCCAACAGAACACAAGTCCTGTCTCCCTACGACTACACAGAGCTCACAGCAACCTCGGAGCGTGCACATTGCAGACTGCACACACAGCCGGAGCACGCCACCACAACGCACCGCTGCGAAATGGCAACCGCAACACACCTACCCAACTACGCCGAAGAGCTCAAGCTGTACCAAACCAGCACGATACATACATTGGGATGCGATCTCCTGTCCCTGCTGAACGTAAGTTACCGACTGACTTACCGCATCACATTGTTCAGCTGCGTCATGCCCGTCTTCTACTGTCGGAGGTGTCCCTACCAGCATCCCGTCGAGATATGCCTCTCCAAACCGGCATGTCTGAAGGCGGACCTGCTACCACTACTCCTCCCTCTGGACGCACACGACAGGGCCTGCTCTGCCTATGGGGGCATGGCGTATGTGGCCAACATCGCACGCGCACTGAAATGGAACCACTGTGCCTCCACACGACGGATCATCGAGAACAGCTACATCGAATGTCACCCAGCATGCCCCATCATGGTCCTCCAAGGGACAACCTACGAACAACACCTTGACAGCCACCATCCGCTTCATTGGCTGGCAAACATGGACACCACCAATGACATGGAAGCCCTGCTGGACGGCATCGCATACCTGACAACCTGTAAATACGTCGGACCACAACGCAGGTTCCCCGAGTGACCTATGAAGTCCAACCCCGCACCCATGCTCAGCTTCCGCACGGACTGGCCAGTCACCACCACAACAGCCATACCAAACGACCGGCAACTGTAACCACACCATCAACGACATCGCCATGACATCGGATATGACCGGGACATGCACACTGTTCCCCATCACATCCAGGAACACCGCATGCATCGTGGGCGGCACTGGCATGGGCTCTGTGCATCGCACCCACATGGACGGAACTGCACGAACAACCAGGACACGACATGGATCCAGCGCACATGGACACACACACCGCTCAGTGGACATGAATAGGTCGCCTGGAGTCTGTGGGTGCTGCACCCCTCCCACCCCCGCCCCGGGAATCCCATACCAGGACCTTTGCATGGACGACAAGTGCATACAACAACAACACGACCCCAGTGACTGTGACATGTCCAGTAACCACCACAGTGCAACAACAAGTGGCACGCCGCTGCATGCACGCAAGCACATGCCCTGATGTCATCTCACATGCACGCGTGAATGAGGAACAACCGCAGCAAACCTGTCACATGGAACTGAGATGGACTGTGCCCATGATGCCGAGCGGTCTGGTAGGCTACATGTATACCGTCTGTGTCAAAGTCCGCAGCTCCGCAGCTATACGTAAATGTACATTAGCACAGCCTTGGCCAAGCAGATGTAACCCCACACCCTATCCCATTTGTAATCATGCTCAGTATATCCTCAATATGTATTCCGCTGCCAGTAGTGTCCACTATACTGCATCACAGAGGACAGAAGACTCAATATAATGTTTGAAACCAGAACTGTCTCCGCTGACTCATTTCACAAGTACGAATGAGAGAGGATGAGAGTATGTGAAGTACACGGCAGTCGTGACATGACCATGTAGTCCACTGGTATTGGATGTCAACGCAAATGAGTAGCACTACTGTGGAAGACACACATGTGTCGTGTGAAGTCGTATGGACGCAGTGCTCAGGTGGGTGGGTGCGACGGGTAGATGCGCACATGCCAAGTTGGAGCACGCCAGGTTGGGAGGGCTCATGAACAGTACACCACCGCTTCCCTGGGCATTGTGAGAGGACACCTGTCGGGGGGAGTGAACACGTGTGTGCACAGCAGCCGGGCACACGTACAAAGCGGTACCAGGCGCACCTCAGCCCACCCTCTGTGGACGAGCTGGATCCTGTTGTGCGCCCGCCATGCCCCTTGACAAGGCACACACAGCCCCAGTCGACCAGGTGTAACCCCAACATAGTCAATCCGCACAGGCGATACAGGGCACGGGATGGCAGTGGAGCATGGTGTGTGAGAGGTCTCCTCGCGCTCCTCCTGCTCATATCACGCAGGCAATAGAACCTCAACGTCCAGCATGGCAAAAAGTCAAATGGAAGTGTAGGGGGACGCACCACAGCACGAGCAGCACTGACGTCACGGGAGGTGGCTCGCACCATCCCATCCATTGCCCATCATACCAACCACGCCACATGCCATTGCGACTAAGTGCAAGCGCGTGCGCCACCACCCCTGAGCCCTCCCCAGAGAGGCCAAAGAGTGAATGTGTGGGCCATCAGCCACAGACGGACGCGGCCTGGCCGCAAGGGCAGCCACAGCCACTGGGTGTCGCAGGTGGCGGATCCGGAAGGCGAAGACTGTGATGCATAGTCCATGCAGGCCGGGTCTCCATTTGGGGCACCACGCAGGTGGACGGTGTCCCGCCACACATCATACCCTGAGACAGCCCACTCGTGCAACTGGACCCACACATACACTCCTTGCCCTCTCTGGTGCGAGCTTGGGGCTGCCTGTGCAAGCGCTAGCCTCGCAGGTGAGCATGCATATTGGGGGAGAGGGGAGGACATGAGGGCTGGGGCGAAGATGACTGTATCACTGTCAGTTAGTACAAGGGATGACCCAGATGTGGAAAGGAAGAGACGTGTCCCGTGTGTACTGCAACTAGTCGCCAATCCAACTACCCCCCATGTCCGGAATGTAAGCCCGCACCTAGGCCCGCCCATCCGCCACATCGAACATACCACCAGCACGACAACCTTCCCATTCGAAACACTGACTGGGGGTGGCGACCAGTGAACAATCATGTGTAGCCTACCCACGCGTACATGTGGGCCCTCCATGATCCATGTCACCTGCGGCAAAGACATGACATGCGCAATGAGGGAAGTGAGGAGAGCTGTCCGCCCCACGCGCAGAAGGTGCATCAGCTCCACAGACCCAGCAGCGAGTCCAGCAGGGGTCACATGTGCAGGGGCAGCTGTGCCTGGTGTGAAGGCACATGCATATAGACAGCACATCGACCAATGTGTAGTCTGCCCACATCCACAGTCCATCATCATGCGGACATAGGAATTGAACACAGGGCAACACATCTTAGCTGGTGCACCCACCGTGACCAACAATGCGCAATCATCGACGTACCCGCCCTGTGCATGGCCCCCACCCAACGGAGGCACATCCAGTGCCACCATCCCACACACACAAGCCTTCCACGGAACATGCTGTGTCCAATGCTCAGTACAGAGTCAGCGCCCATCTGGTGGATCCTGAACAGGAGACACATGCACACACATGCCAGCTCCCACTATGTACGACTGCCACCTGGCATGTGCAATGTAACCTCTCACCTGTGACGTGTGACTGCAAGCACACAGCCGTCTTGGCATGGGGCTGTCAATGTGGACACCAGTCAATGTTTCGGGAGCTGTGATCCGTACAGTGCTGTACATAGGGTGCAGTGCTGACACCTACTACTGTCTCATATCCCCTCGTGCCACAGGTCCCACTTGTATTGGCCGCTCAGCCCGTGCCCACATCGTCGTCGTCGTGTGCCATACTCATCCAGCCTCGGAAGCAGTACCATGCTCAGCAGACACTCATGTTGCCGTGGCGTTGCCGCTTGACGAATATGCAGTCAGTCCCCATCAGCACGCCCCGCAAGTCATTGGGGCCTAGATCCCCATGTGCATGCACATGGCAGTGGTATGTCTCACTTGCCATTGCCATTGTTGGGAGACCTGTGTAAGTGTATTGTGGCCGTGCCGTCCCAGCTTGACAGCTGGGCTGTGGCTCATGTGCTTGCTCAGTCATGTCAGTGATGTGTATGCGAAATTGCTATGTGCCGTGTTGCTTTGACATGTGTCCTCTGCCATTTAACCCAGGCGGAGACCGAACATTGACCGCCCATACCAATTGCTGGCGGACATGGACGATACAGAGGTTATTAGGAAGTTTCGGCTGGACAGGCCAACTCTGCATCGACTGTGTGCCATGTTAGAGCCCCATCTCCGTCCCCGCAGGGTGTATCCGACTGCTGTCACCCCCACGGCTAAGGTGATGGCCGCCATGCATTTCTTCGCCACTGGGTCATTCCAGCACACAGTGGGCAGTGGAGGAGGGATGTCCCAGCCCATGTTCAGCAAGGTGCTGAGGGATGTACTGGCAGCCATGATGCTGTACCGGAACAGGTACATCAGATTCCCCAGGGCTCGTGAATTGGCGGCAGTGAAGGGTGCATTCTATGCCCTTGGCAGAATCCCACACGTTGTGGGAGCCATTGACTGCACTCATGTTGGCCTTGTTCCACCACAGGCCACTGAGCACCTGTACCGCAACAGGAAGCACACGCACTCCCTGAATGTGCAAGTGGTGTGCCTTGCGGACATGGTGATCACCCACGTGTGTGCAAAGTTTCCAGGCTCGGCCCATGACGCACACATAATGCGCAACAGCATCTTGCCACGACTGATGGCCAATCTGCAACAGGATCGTGGCTGTATTGTCGGTGAGTATGTGGAGTGGTGTAGCGTGCTGGTTGTGCGATGCTGTCCCCTGTCCAGTTGGAATAGCAACGGTTCTCTGTGTCCCTCACACCCAGGTGACTCTGCGTATCCGAATGGGGCATGGCTGCTCAGTCCATTGAGGAATCCTCGCACCCCAGCAGACGATCGCTACAATGAGGCACATGGGAGGACCAGACGTGTGGTCGAGCGTACCTTTGGCCTCCTCAAGTCCAGGTTCAGGTGCCTGGACCGCACCGGGGGTGCACTGGCGTACTCCCCACAGAAGGTGTGCCAGATAGTGGTGGCGTGCTGCATGCTGCACAATCTGGCCATTCGGAAGCAGATCCCCCTCATTGTGGATGACGGAGATCAACCAGGGCCCCAGCCTGCAGACCAGGACAGCTCGAGTGAGGTGGACAGCGGAGAGGAGGAAGCTGGGAATGTGCGCCAGCAGCTCATCGCCCGCTACTTCACTTGACGGTGAGTGTCCATGTACGACGGATGATGTGTCTGTATCTATGCAGGTGTGTGTGTGCTGTGTCAGGGTGGCCGTATGTTCACTGCGTGCAGTGTGTCAACGCTCCATGGCCAGGGTAGTATGCCACTGTTGGTGGCTGTGGTATTGTGCCCTATTGCTCTGTGCGATGTGTGTACATTGCTTGTAGTTGTTGACATGTACTGTGTGATGGGTGTGTGACACACTCATTGAATGTGCTCCTGTTCTGTCTCCCACCCCTAGGTCCCTACAGGCCCTCCGGATTCCATTTCCATGCCACGCATCAGGTGCCTTTCCGCCCAAGGTGGCCGTTGTATTCCGTACAATAAAGACACAGGGGCACAAACAGCAGTTAGTGAAAAAGGTGCATTTATTACAAACTGTGACATGTGATTGTGTGTAAGGTGATGACAAAAGTGGTGCGTGCAGTGACAATGAGCTGTCGGTCATGGCTGCGTGATGATCAGGGTGTACCCACTGGTTCTATGTCCATAGTCCAACACACACATGCCATCCAGCTGGCTGTGTGGAGTGGGATCGTAGAGCAAGTCAATGCAGTGGCTGGTCAAGGAAGGCTGGCGGAAGGCTGGCTGGCTGCCTCACTTGCGACTGGAGCGTGCGAAGTCCTCCCGGGAGATCTGTTTCCTCTTCGGACGGCCCCTTCCACGTTTGGGAGGGGGTGTGTGGTGGCGACCTGCTGGTGGTGGGTGAGGTGTGCTCACTGGCTGTGGACGCAGGGGAAGTGGACACTGCTGGCCGACCCTGCGCCCTAGCAGGTGGTGGCGGAGGTGGTGTTGCTGGCCTTGCCTGTGACCCCACCGCCACCACCAGCTGGCCCATGAGGTCCACGAGTTGGTCCATACGGGACACGAATTGGCCCATATGGGCGTCCATGGACCTCAGCACCCCCAGCACCTCCCGCGTGTCAGTAGCAGACCTGGCCCATTGTCCTTGGGCCTCTTCATAGGCCCCAAGGACTCTGGCCATTTGAGGCAGGGCATGGCTCCCAGGGGAGGCTGGCGTTTCCCTGACCCTGCTCCTCCTACCAGTCCTGCTGCCACCGGCCTGCCCACTAGCCACATTGCTCACCACGGTCCTCGCTGTGGCTCCCAGGGTGGATCCAGTCGGCCGGGCCACCACCTGCGCTGGGGCTGGGGCTGGGGCTGGTGCCAGCGAAGACGTGGTGGTGGTGGAGGCGGTGGTGGTCGGTGCGGCGATGGTGGCGGTTGCGGCAGTGGTAGTGGCCGCAATGACCGTGGGTGTGGCCGCAACGACAGTGGCAGCAGGGGACTGGGACTGTTCAGCATCCCTGGATGATGGGTTGGTGGGTAGGAGGGGTCCTGGGGAGCGGCTGGGCCCTGCCACGCCAGATGGGCCAGCTTGGTGGTCCGTGTCCGAAGAGGTGGACAGATCCTCCAGATCCGTGTGTCCTCGTTGGGGGCTTGTAGGCTGGCTGTGCTGGCTGCTGTCTCCATCCCCAGCGTCCAGCAGTTCGTCACCTGTGGAGAGAATGAGATTTGTTATTGTGTTGCACCTGGCGAAGTATGTATTAGTCGTCTGACATTGGCAGTTCGCGCAATCTCGTACATGGGTTTCCCGGAGGCGAGTGTGTGGCTGTGGCATCTGTAGGTGTGTGTGCTAGGCAATGGGACTGTGTGCTGTGCACATGTGGCATGGGACGGATTGGCCATGCCGATGGGTGTGTTGCTTTGCCCCATCTCATTGTGACTCTGGTGTATGCGGGCTCCTGGCCCATCCTGGGTCTGGTTTGTACTTTGCTTTTGGAGTTCAAATGGAACGCTTAGGAACGCATATGGCAACATGGGGGCCATGCCCCAGATTCGCATTTGGGAGGGAATATGCTTTTGGGGTTCAAATGGAACGCTTAGGAACGCATATGGCAACATGGGGGCCATGCCCCAGATTCGCATTTGGGAGGGTATATGCTTTTGGGGTACATGCTGTGAGCCATGGGTGCCGAACGTGACATGTGTTGTGGCAGCATGACAGTGCATGGTCTGAGGTGTGTGCATGCCTGACATGCCCTGCATATTTGCTGTCTGTTGTGGTTACTGGACATGGCATTGGACGCATCGTTATGAGTGAGTGATAGTTGTGTGCCAGCCAACGTATTGCAGTTGTCCCATCTCCTTGGTGTGCGTGCTGCCCTGTGCCATGTGCACCACTGCAGTGCTCGGGGGTGTGGCCCATGTTGTGTGTTGTTGCTCACAGTGTGTCGTGCGCTTAATTGACTTCTGGCACATGGTTGGGCATGGGCATGTGTCTTAGCGTGACTGCTGTATGTGTGGCAGCTGTGCGGATGACATGCCTTTCATGAGACTGGGGCTGACGGATGGGATGGATGGTATGTTGTATGTGCATGGTGTGTCTGTGTGTTTGATGGGTTCAGTGGTGTTCGTGTGCATTTCTGTTGTTCCGCTCTGTTGCGTCTAGTGTTGTTTGTCTTACATAGGCGTAGTTGTGGGGTGTGTGGTTGACAGGCAGTAGGGGCTACATGGACAGGACTTCAATGGTGTTTCGGTTGTGTGTGATGAGTTGCACAGTGGCTGCCGTGTGGGACTATATTCAGTGTGGCTTGTGCATGCAGACGTGGCTCCTTGGGTGTTGCTATGTCTGTGATGGGTCATGTGGGGTGTGAGTCTGCTGTTCATGTCCGTGTGCACATTGTTCACTTGTTCGTGACGGTGGGCGGTGCTGCGTGTTCGTGTGCTACGTGACATGTCCCATGTGTTGGTGGTGTTATGGTCCTCATGCCTCCAGTAATCCAGCCCTGTCCAGTTTCCCACCTGCAAGTTGTTCGTGCGTGCACTGTACTGGATGCCACATGGCTCTTAGCGGGGGTGCTCCATGTTGCAGGTCTGTGGGGGTGGGGGGTGTAGTGGGTCGTGGGGGTGGCTGTACACCCACTGACACCGATTGCTGTGGACCGTGATGTCTGCCTTTCGGCTGTCGTTGTGCACTGCGGTGGCTGACACGTGGGTGTGGGGTGTGGGGGATGCTCCTCCTTGCTGTGCTGTGGGACTGGGGACTGGTGTGTGTTGTACTTGGGCTGTCCACCGTCCCACCCGCTGCACTTTGTGTTCCTGCCACTTACCTGTTACTTGTCGGTTGGTGCAGCTGTGCCTGACACATGGGTGTGGGGAGTGCTCCACCTTGCTGGTCTGTGGGAGTGGGGGCCTGGTGGGTGTTGTACTTCAGCTGTCCCCCTCCGACCCACTGCACTTTGTGTTCCTGCCACTTACCTGTTACTTGTCGGTTGGTGCAGCTGTGCCTGACACATGGGTGTGGGGAGTGCTCCACCTTGCTGGTCTGTGGGAGTGGGGGCCTGGTGGGTGTTGTACTTCAGCTGTCCCCCTTCCGACCCACTGCACTTTGTGTTCCTGCCACTTACCTGTTACTTGTCGGTTAGTGCAGCTGTGGCGGACACATGGGTGTGGTGGGTGCTCGTTGTGGCGCTTCTGGCATATTTGGGGACCTGTTGGTGGTTACGTGGCTGGCTTAGTGTACACATGTCCCCACGCATCTTACAGTTGTTCGGTTTGGCCTGTGTGTGGTAGTGTCTGTTGCATGTGCGTGTGATGTGTTGTGTATTGTGTGCTGGACATGGGGGTGTTTGTCCCTGGGAGCTGTGGCATGGTGGTTGCGCATGTGTGTACATAGCGGTGTGCTGGTATACATTAGTTTGTACTTACCAGCCTCCACTCCCCTGCTAATCCGGCGAGGATCTCCGGATGTATTACGACTCGCACCTTCTCCTCCCACGCTTTGAAGGTCTTAAAGAGCGCGGGATTCCCTCCGCCAGTGACGGCAGCCAGCTCTCTGTTTTTGCCCTCCTTCTTCTTGACCAGGCTCTTTACGTCATTCCAACGTTTGTTAATTTCTCCTCTGTTCCTGGGCAGGGTCCCGACTGCATTGACCTGGTCTACGATCCGGTTCCACATTCTGTTTCTGGTGGCTAGTGGTGTGTGCTGGACCATGTTCCCATAGATTTGTGGGTACACCTTGATGATCTCGTCGACCATGACCGTCAGCTCCATGGGCGTGAACTTGGGCATCCTTTGTGGTGCCATGGTGTTTGTGGTGCTGGTGCGGTGTGTGTTGTGTAATGTGCAGGGGGTTTGTGGTGCCGGTGTTTGGTGGTGGTGGTGGTGGTTGTGATGTGTGCGTTTCTGTGGTGTGCTGCTGTCCTTGCTGTGTCACTGTGTCCTCTCCTCTCCTCTCTGGTTTGCAATGTAGCAAGGGGTTGTGGTCTGTGGGAGTGCTGCTTTTGTACTCACCTATGTGGGTGTGTCCTCATGGTCTGTTGTTTTCAGGTGTGTTGTGTCTGGGGTTCTGGCCTTTGTATTTTTTGTTTGTCCGGGGGGTGTTTTCGGGATGTGTACTGTGCGTGTGTATTTGTGTGTGCCTTGCTGTGTGGACTTGTTGGCCATGTTGTGTGCTATTGGTTTTGTGTGCGGATGGTTTCTGTGCAGGTACGTTGGCGCCATGGCTTCTGCCGTGTCGATTCTCATTGGCGTTGTTTGCGCTGGCGGGCGGTATATTTGTTGTTTTTCCGCGCTCATGGCGGTGCGATCGTAATTTCACGTGCGGTGTGTCGGCCGTGTGGGCGGGCGGTTTTGTGTTGTCGTGCGTGTTTCCGTCCGTGGCGGGCGGTTTGACTCCGACTCGGACGATGGCGGGCGGTATTTTGTATGATTTTTCCGCCGATGGCGGTTTTCAGTTTGTGTACTCATAATGGCGTGGTCGGTGTTCAGGCGGTGTGTGCGGGCGGATTTTTGCCGCTTCCATGCCTGGCGGATTTATTTACGCCGGGTATCGTAATGGGCCCCTTAGTGATCACAAACTGTATATTGTGTTTATATCTAAGGGGTTATCACTGTTTTGGGCTAAATTGCTGTTTTTCTGATTTATTGTATTTTGTGTGTCAATTATTATTTGACCTGGGGGGCGTGGCTGGTGCCCACGAATGATGGCGGCGTTCCCGTGACTCACCCGGTGATGGCGGCAAAGACGAAGGATTTTGCGGCGCTTCTTGGAGAAAGGTTACCGCGATAATGAGAATACGGCTGTCGGAATCCTGGAGGTAGACGAGGGAGGAGTTTCCATCCCGTAAGAGGCGCTCTTCACCACCTGTTTTACATTTCTGTAGTAAGGAGGTCCACGCAGGTAGGATGTAATTAAGGATGATTTATTCATGCAGGTAACATGTTGAATAGTTACAGACAACAGGTAGTTAAGTTGTGAAGGGGAGCCCCACCAGGAGCAGCCTGTATGCTGCTCAGACCATGCTCAACTGTCACTTCACCTCTCTGTGTCTCAACATTCCGAGGCACATCATGACTCCAACATTCTATTGAGCACAGAGCAGAAGCACTGGCTGAGCAGGAGGTGTAAAATACATTAAATTACAAATGCAGGGTACTACATATCCCCTTTCCTTCCAACAGAAGCACAAATCCAATATGTGAATAAAATATAACAAGAGTAAACAAAGAACAGAAAGCATAGGCAGAACAACAAAGTGACAGAGTGAACGTCAAGAAAAAGAGCAAGCAAAGCAGAGCGAAGAGTTAGAAGGGAGAAGACAAGGAGGAGGAGGTAAGGTGTAAGTATACAAATAGTGAAAGTATACAAATAGAAAAAAAAACATACTATACGATAATGAAATGGAAAGAAGGAGACAGTGAGACGCAGAAGAAGAAATAAGGGGTAGAAAGAGACACAAACGCACCAAAGACTATCCCTACGCACACCCACTGGCCAGGCAGGCAAGCAAGGAAGGAAGGACAAGGCAAGACGCGAACAGAGCAGAAGACATACCCAAGCACAAGAAGAAGAGAAGGAAGGAACTCCTCCTGAGCATAGGAGAATGAGAACAATGCAGAAAAGGAAAGGCAAAAGACCCAGGAAGAATAACAGCGAAAGTGTAAGGTACAGATTCCAAAGATGAAAAGAGAGTGAACATCATTAGGAAAGCTGAACCGGAGAAAACAGAGAAGAAGCGAAGAGACACAAACAGTATCACTTATACTCCACCCCATTTTCAAATAGACAATTCAAATAAGGTATGAGTGTAACATTGCGTATAGAAACAGCACTGTAACATAATAGAAACAACAAATTGAGAAAATAACAACCAATGGGACTGAAACCCATAACCGTTCTTTTACCCTAAGGCAAAAGGGTGAGGAGCACTGTGAATGGGACTGAAACCCATGACATAGTGGCCCGTGTAGGGACAACCCCCGTGTAGAGGTAAAGCACTGTGTAATGTAGTTATGGGACTATGACCCATAAGCAAGTACCCTGGGAGAAGGGTGAAAGCTAACATAAAATGGGACTATAACCCATAAGACGCACCCTGTGTGAGGGTGGCGATCTAAATGTAACTGGGACTGTAACCCATGCAACGGTGCCCTGTGTAAGGGTGAAAACCATATGTAACCCATGTAGGCAAATGTATGTGGGCAACTGGGTCTAGACCCATTCCTATCCCTGTGTAGGGAAGAATAGAGTGAGAAACGTAACCATGTAAATAGAACAACCTCACGAAACCCACTAAGCAATCCCTGCAAGCTAATTGCATAATAACAGTTATGTGGAAAATCCAAAGTCAATGGTGACAGAAAAAGCGTGAGGTGAGCTAGTCACAGAGAAACTGTGTGAAAATGTCATGCTTCTTAATAGTAGTTCGCAAGCAGACAAGCTTTGTAGAGATCACACGTTGCTGACAGCGTCTTGTAACACCCTAATGCACTGGAAGCACAAACGTGCATTTAAACCGGAGGTTGGCTCACACGTAGAATATGTTGTTGCAGTACAAAGTGAGCCTGAGGTGGGCCACAGAAACGGCACCCACAGGTTGAAAAGAATAAATACGCAACACGTCTGTAAAAGTACATTTCTGGATCCTCAGATATGCCAGCATTCCAGAGGGACAATGTACATACCTCACATGAGGGTGGACATCCAAAAATCCTATACGACCACCACGGAGAGGAGGGAATGCTGCTAGAAACATAGTGCTGATCTGGAAAGCACCATGGGGAAACAACCTGGAGAAGCAAACGCTCACCATTTCCATGTAAATGCCAAAAGCAAAATGGCAGGACGCACAAAACGTTGTGCCGGAAGGCTCACGGCGCGCAAGGGCGCCAAACAGTGTCCCTCAGCAAGGGGGGGCGTGACGTCACAGAAGGTCCTCGTGAAGATCTGCGCTGCAACATGGAAGAGGTAAGGGCTCGTGGAGTAACTGCCAAATAACGGTTTTAACTGGCAGTATACCGTTAGGACGTAGTCATTGAAAAGGAGGAGAAAAGTAGAATATAAGTTGTGACTCACCACAGTTTGTGTAAAAATACACATAAAATTGTCCCCTCCGACCACCAATGCCTCACTAACCATTGATAACTGTGCAGCTTGTCAGGACAGTACGAAAAGGACTGGATACCAAAAATCCCTTAAATTCTTCAAGGTGAGACTGATTTAAATTTCATTGCGCACAATGGGTCACGAAATCGAATTACATGCGCATTGTAAAATTAAGCCAGATCCTCACAGAAACGTTATCCAAGCGCCGTCAGGCAAACAGCTGGTATAAACAGCTTAGATACAAGCAGTGTCATATTGAATGGAAAGTAATAGCAGGCTCGATGTAAAATTTGGATTTTTTTTCCGGAAAACGAATGTTCAAGCTGTAGGTTGTAGGCTTGAAGAATGACTGCTTGTAAAAACTCTGAGTTCCAAATAAGCCGAAATCCTCAGGGGATGGAACTTTTATTTAAAAGGCACCACAGCTCATGTTGACAGGAAAGTTAAGAAAATTCCACATATTTTTTTCTTTCCAGTTTGTCCTCCCGTTCATAAAATGAGGCTGGAACAGCACATATGTGACCCATGATGAATGTTAAAGCTGAATGTTGGTAGGCTTGGTGACACAAGCAAAACTGGGTATAACAAAGTTCCAAATGAGTAATTTTGAACAAGCACAGCACGCCTCGATTAGGGCTGTCCGATGGTGAGGACACTGGTGGGGCTGAGAGGCGTAGTGCATCATTTTCATAGGTTTCTTGTTGTCGTCTTTGGTTTTCTGTGAGGAACTTACTTCTTCCTTTCTGACGTCATCGTTGCACGCAGTTTTCCCTTTCCTGTGGATACCTCCTCTTGTGTACATTGTGGTTGTTGCCACTGAAGTCTCTGTAGATTTCGCAATCTCAAGGTTCACCTTTGTTTGCCAGGTCGCAGAGATCCGCTTGTTCCACATAGGTAGGTCACCAACTCGTCGCCAAATAAATGTAGTAAGGAGGTCCACGCAGGTAGGATGTAATTAAGGATGATTTATTCATGCAGGTAACATGTTGAATAGTTACAGACAACAGGTAGTTAAGTTGTGAAGGGGAGCCCCACCAGGAGCAGCCTGTATGCTTCTCAGCCCTTGCTCACCTGTCACTTCACCTCTCTGTGTCCCAACATTCCGAGGCACATCATGACTCCAACATTCTATTGAGCACAGAGCAGAAGCACTGGCTGAGCAGGAGGTGTAAAATACATTAAATTACAAATGCAGGGTACTACAATTTCCTCCTCAGAACGGTATGGCGCCCGCCATTTTGGAAACGCTTGTAAGCTGTGAGAAGCTGTGAGGAGCCAATTTCCTTGTGATTTCATTCTTTTCCAGGTTTTTTTACTGCCCACAAGGCTCTTTTCTCTCTTTAGTAAGTAGCCTGAAGCAAAGTTGCAGCTGAAGGGCATCCTTGTGGTGGCTCAATGTTGAGGGATGACTTAAGGCTTCTAACCCCCTGAATCCAGCGGCCATTTTGTCGCCTCCTTCATTATTATTACTTGTTTTTCCTGCGATGCCCTGCTGAGCTCAATGTCATTTGTTTGTTTGGACCAAGCTCTTCGGTCTGCACATTTTAACTTGGGTCAGTGACTATGAGCAGGTTTTAATCACAGCGGCACTGAGTGCTTTTCTGTTTACTTCAGAAAAAGTTATGGCCACTTTATCTACAATTTGAAGGGGCGCAACATATCAACTAAGCATCCCCAATTGCTGTCTTTTACCTGCACCACTCATTAGTTGACTCAGCTGATGTTCTTGTGCCTGAAATAATAACTTTTTGCACCTATCTCAATAAGACCATTTATGACTACTATCTGAAATTTCAATGATATTTTTTATGGGTTGTGACTCATTAATACATCTCATCTAACTGTCATTTTACTAACTGAAGCTGAGGCAATTGTAATTACCAGCTCTAACGGAACCATCCACTTATTTTATATTCTGAAGAGATATCAGTACAGGTAACCCCTCATATGGGCAGACTGAAGACGGTAAGGCCACTGCTGGTTCCCACAAACCGCTCTTTTCTTCCCAAAAGTGCTTCTGCATCTAATATCAATGCTTCTTCTACAGCTAACAAGGCATCAACCAAACGGTTGAAAAAAGACCCTCCTTCTCCGCCAAAGCAAACCTCGTCGGTCTCCATGGATCTTCTTTTGGAGGAAATTCGCGCATTACGCCCATTTATAGCAGAGACTAACTCTAAATTACAAGTCTTAACGGACGGATGGGCAAAGATGGAAGAAAGAATCACTAAGGTTGAGCACAACGTTGAATCCTTGGGTTCAGCCTGCATTCAAGTCGAGGTCCTTCAATCCCAGGTCACATCTCTACAGAAACAGATTGAAAACCTTGAAAACAGGAATAGGCGGAATAATCTCCGCATATATGGCTTACCGGAGGGCTCAGAAGGTTCCGACCCTCTAACTTACTTTAAATCGTTCTTGCCGACATTGCTAAACTTGCTGGAGGGTACTACCCTGAACATTCAACGTGCTCATAGACTGGGTCCTCTTCATTCGACGTCCTCCAGTATGAGAAAACCAAGAGGAGTCATACTATATTTCCTTGAATACACTGATCTTCTCAAAGTATTGTCAGCAGTTAGGTCCATGAAGTGAATCTCATCATCAGGCAATCAGCTCTTTTTCTCACAAGATTACGCAAAGCCTACGGCTGACAGACGCAAAGAATTTCTGGCCATGAGGCTGACTCTATGCTCTATCGGTGCAAGGTTTGGTTTATTCCATAAATGTCTGTTTAAAGTGACCTTCAACAACAACACCATCACTTACGAAGACCCGGTCAAGCTTAAAAGTTTCCTCAATTCGCAATGCCCGGAAAAGATGGACATTTCTAATACACGCTTCAGATAACTTTTTTCTTGGGTTATTTATGAGTTACAGCCTTATGTATTTACTATGTTGAATCTCTTTTAAAGTTGTTGGAATGTTTACCAGTTTAGATACTGGCCTGCTTTTTTTCTGAGTTTCCCTATCTAATTTGCAATTTTGTATTACCACATTTATAGTTAAGGAAAATTGCTTTCATTTTAAACTTGCCTCGATGGCTCTAACTAATTTTTTCTCTTAACAGGTTCCTTCTTCATATTGTTTGACTTATCCTTCTTGTTGTCGTTTATCCTGAAGTCTTCCCCGCCTCACCTCGTGGAGTCTGGATGAGTCATCGTTCCATGTGGCCTCATCCCCCCTTACCCTATCTATGTTTTGGACCCTTTCTAGGTACAGTTTCCTTTGTTCTACAATTTCTAACAGTAACTTCTCTCTTTTTCACTTCTCTCATCTTCTTTTTCTAATTTTATTCTTTATTCTATTTCTCTTTATCAATCCTTCTTACTTTGTTTCTCCCTACTTGTCCCCTTTTACCTCCCTTATTTTTTCTTACCTTATTATTCTTTTTTCAGTCATACACACAATGGGGTCGATTCCGATTTGGGTCGGAAGCGCACCTAACACTATCCGTCCGGAAAAAAACCCAGCCGAATGTGTGTTTCCCGACCGATTCGAACAGTCGTCCTAACGAGCAAGTACGATGCGCATAACAGCCCAGATTCCGAGCGAGCCGTACTCACCCATTTCAGCTCCTGTTCCCCACCCGAGCCGGATCCGTAAACGCCGAATCGAGTCGCACGGAACCAAATACACAGCACCTTCCGGCCAGACTAGTACGATGCGCACTCCGTACGCGCCGAACCCGTCGCTACGTCCGGCACGTCAGAGCATCCGGGAGAGCTGCACATAAGCTCCGATTCGCGCCACAAGACGATCCACGGCTACGAGACGAACAAGCCAGCGACGAGTACGAGTCAAAGCCACGAGAAACCCGAACGAGATGAACAAAACATGAATCCCATCGCGCAGGTCCTACCAATATTCTACATCTATTACCGGGACCGGTACGGACGCGTACGGCGAAGACGGTAAGTCAAACACCCACTACACAAAGAAACGACACGTACCCAACATATGTCACACACACATAGGGATGTAGAAATGACGTACACTAGCAACAGCAGAACCATAGGGGCGGGATGGCTACCACCAATGCCATACACACCCATAGGGGGCTGGATGCCTACCACTACCACCACCCCTACTCAGGGGTGCCTGGATGCCTACCACTACCACCACCCCTACTCAAGGGGGCCTGGATGCCTGTCACTACTACCATCCCCACTCATAGGGGGTTGGATGCCTACCACTACCACCACCCCTACTCAGTGGGGCCTGGATGCCTGTCACTACTACCATCCCCACTCATAGGGGGATGGATGCCTACCACTACCACCACCCCACTCAGGGGGGCCTGGATGCCTGTCACTACTACCATCCCCACTCATAGGGGGATGGATGCCTGTCACTACTACCATCCCCACTCATAGGGGGTTGGATGCCTACCACTACCACCACCCCTACTCAGTGGGGCCTGGATGCCTGTCACTACTACCATCCCCACTCATAGGGGGATGGATGCCTACCACTACCACCACCCCACTCAGGGGGCCTGGATGCCTGTCACTACTACCATCCCCACTCATAGGGGGATGGATGCCTACCACTACCACCACCCCTACTCATGGGGGCCTGGATGCCTACCACTACCACCACCCCTACTCAGGGGGCCTGGATGCCTGTCACTACTACCATCCCCACTCATAGGGGGATGGATGCCTACCACTACCACCACCCCTACTCAGGGGTGCCTGGATGCCTACCACTACCACCACCCCTACTCAGGGGGGCCTGGATGCCTGTCACTACTACCATCCCCACTCATAGGGGGATGGATGCCTACCACTACCACCACCCCACTCAGGGGGGCCTGGATGCCTGTCACTACTACCATCCCCACTCATAGGGGGATGGATGCTTACCACTACCACCACCCCTGCTCATGGGGGCCTGGATGCCTACCACTACCACCACCCCTACTCAGGGGGGCCTGGATGCCTGTCACTACTACCATCCCCACTCATAGGGAGATGGATGCCTACCACTACTACCACCCCTACCCAGGGGTGCCTGGATGCCTACCACTACCACCACCCCTACTCAGGGGGGCCTGGATGCCTGTCACTACTACCATCCCCACTCATAGGGGGATGGATGCCTACCACTACCACCACCCCTACTCAGGGGTGCCTGGATGCCTACCACTACCACCACCCCTACTCAGGGGGCCTGGATGCCTGTCACTACTACCATCCCCACTCATAGGGGGATGGATGCCTACCACTACCACTACCCCTGCTTCAGGGGGCCTGGATGCCTACCACTACCACCACCCCTACTCATGGGGGCCTGGATGCCTACCACTACCACCACCCCTACTCAGGGGGGCCTGGATGCCTACCACTAACACCATCCCCACTCATAGGGGGATGGATGCCTACCACCCACACCACCCCTACACATAGGACGGGAAATGCATGACACAACCAGCATACTCCAACATAAGGAATGTCTGAAAATACATCCCACCAACACCATGACAAGCGTGTGTAGTCTGTGTCAAATGCCTACAACACTGAACATGACATTGAGCATACAATGTGACCCCCTATCACATGTGTCACACATAAATGTGTGTGGCCTCCACAACGCAAGCAGACCATGACCACTGTGGCAATGGGGTATAACACCCCATCATCACAGTGACCAAAAGGTAAGTCTGGGGTCCATAGCTGAAGCACATTTTGAACATTGTGGCAATGGGGTCTAAACCCCCATCACCACAGTGACCAAAAGGTAAGTGTGGGGTCCATAGCTGAAGCACATTTTGTACATTGTGGCAATGGGGTTTAAACCCCCATCACCACAGTGACCAAAAGGTAAGTGTTGTCATGGGAAAAGCTGCAAATGCCAAAGAACATGGATGATTCCTGGTCACAGAACAACAAACACATCTGTGGCATAGTAGTGCTTGTGTCCCATAGCAACATACATTGGGTGAGGCAAACAGTGCAGTGCAAATAAGCTATACCTTTGGCCATGTGCAGACAAACATCACCCATGGGGGCTGACATTGTCAACATTCGTCAATAACACAATGACAGAAGTGACCATCATAATGCAGGCCCACATATCTGCACCAATGGACACACAAATGTAGATATCCTGTGGAGACTGTAGATGTCAGGTGAACAAATACCATACCATGGCAGCAATGGGACATACAAACCATGATCATTGTGCTGACTGATGACCTAGGAGTCCCAGGGACAGCAGGGGAAACCCACCAAACAACATACAGCCAATGGCACACAAAGATATGCCAATGCAGTGGTGCAGATGCACAAACACAAACAGGCAGCCTCACACTGCATATCAAACACAACAGGTGATGGGGGTGGGTGCCAGTGTCCCCAGGCAACCACACAACACATGAGGAGGCCTGAATCACAATTACACAGATGTGTTTACAGTGCCACACAAAAGTAACTCATGGATCGGATTGCCCTATGTGGGCAATCAGGCATTGTTAGATGAGATAGAGCCCAAATTACACATGTCACACAAGCTTGTAGGAACAGCAAATAACACAGCAAGAGACAGACCCACCACAGCACTACCCCCAGGGACCCCACATTGTGGTGACCCTGGCCTGCATGATAATCCCACTGTGATGACAAAGCTAGATGTCGTTCACACTGTGAACCACAGTCATGTGTCCTGAGCTACAAACTACCATCACACCTACACAAGCACAAATCAATCAGCACGGCCTGTCAGCCAAGGCCAACATGGAGGTAGGGGTCTAGCCGTGCAACAACTCTCATTTGCACACACTCAACACCACACACCTTGATCTACACCAATGTGCAGCTGTGAAGCTCACATGGACTGGTGACATTGCACATGCACCCATGACAATCCCAGGGGTGGTGGTGGGAACTAAGGTGCAGAAACCCATCACACATGGCCAGACAACAAGACTCGTGAATGTCAGACACACTGCACAGTACGCCGTACATGGGCATGACGTGAAATCCACCACAATCAATGTGATCCCGGACACAGTCACACACCAATGAAGAAGTCAAGGTCACCCACAAAGAACACACATAAACAACTTCCAACATTGCAGCTCTGACCCAGAGGAGTAGCAGCAGTCACACACACAATGTGTCACAATCACTGAAAGCTAACACAAACTGTAAATTACATGACTTGTGTAACCAACAAGTGCCAAGGGGAATCCTGACTGTGTCTCATCTGCGTTTGCCCACAAACTCAGCCCTGACAGCAAACACACCTATGGATGACACCCTGATGACCAGTAATGTGCCATGCACCCACATCCCAGAGAACCCAGTGCGAAGATTTGGGGGAACATAGGTCAACTCAGCAAGCATCACAAACAGGAACATCACTAGGGATCCCAGCCTGTGTTGCAAAATGGAAGTGAACACACACAGACATGCTCACACAACACACACCTTGGGCTCAGGCAATGTCACGGAATTACACACTGCCATGAGGGGACTCCACTCCTGTGTAAGGAAAGCTGTGCCATACGTTGTCTCTGCAGGGCTCAATAATGTCACCAGTTCACTTGGTCACTCAGTCAACAATTAGCACAAAATGAAGGCTCTCGTCACATCAGCCTGGTCATGGGAGTGTCACCGAAATCATCTGCACAGATCCAGCACACATGTATAGCAAGTTGCACTGATAACACAGATGAGTCCTTCCCCATTAATGCCCAAACTTGCATGTCCAGTGGAGATGGTCACACGGTCAGGGAAACAGACAAATTGAACAATGGCAAGCACAACTGATGTGCAGGGGTGTAAGCCACAGATGTGATATTGCAAATAAATGTAGGAAATCACATTGGCAAATATTGAAAACATGACACCCTCATATTGCTGCAAAGGATGACATGGCTACACACCAGGATAGGACACATTCCCCCTGGACCACATGGGGTCCTGCACAGTAACACTTCATTTTCATGATATCAAAAATCACCATCACTGCAGCAAGGGCATGGTTAGCATCATCAACATCATGTACATCTGAAACTAAACCACCAGAGAACAGAAAGGAGCTTTATTCAGCATATGTGTGTGAAATATGAAAGTCCTGCAAAAATACAAAGGCCAATGGCCAGTCCAACAGTTCAGTCCGAACAGGGTGACAGTGGCAGATGTCACCCTCTGCTTGCCTGCACTGATATGGAGCAGGGACATTCCTCTCGGAGAGGCATACGGGGGGGCAGGTCAGGCACCGCATGGACAGGATCAGGGCTCACCAGAAGGAGGCAGGGAAGGGGTGGCTGGTGCTGGAGAGTCACTGATAACTGCAGTGGAGGTGTCTGACATGGTGTGTGCCGGCACAACTGGGGGGCATGAGTCAGATGGTGTGGGTGCCGGCACGACTGCAGTGGTCCGGCCAGATGGAGTGGACAGGTTCCCCACTGCAGTGCCCAAGTCAGACGGGGTGGTAGTGGACTCCACTGCAGTGCCTATCTCCAGGGGAGTAGAATGGGGTTCAGGTAAGGTGGGCAGGACAGAGGGGGAGGACACGGTCTCCACACCAGTGGCACAAACATGTGCAGCGGCTGGTGTGAGGCTAGAAGAGCAAGTGGTAGGTGGAGAAGGCCGGATCATTTTGGGGATGGTGTATCTGTGGGTGGGGGAACCTGGGGCAGGGTGTGGTGGGGGAACCAGTGTTGTGGGGGCCTGAGGGATGGAAGAAGGAGACTGTGTGGTTGAGCTGCAGGGCTGTGGCGGGGTCTTGCTCTTCCAGGACCGGGGGGTCTTGCGTGTGGGGGCCTTAGTCTGTCCGTGCCTGGGGGAGGATGTCCGGGGGTGAGGGGCACTCCCCTCTGTGTGGGTGGACTTCCTCTTCCCCCTGTATGCTGGATCAGCTGGATCGGAGGGGAAGAGGCCGAGGTCACAGAGGAAGAGCTGCTGTTTAGGTGGGGTTGCAGATGAGGGAAGGGGTCTTGGAGGGAGAGGATTTGGAGGACTGCGGCATGACTGCGGATGCCTGTGTGTGTGTCTGTTCCCCATCCCCTGTGGGTGTGGTATCAGTCCCCTGAGGATGCTTGTGTGCACGTTTTGCCTTTGTTTTGGGTGATTCTGTGCTGCTTGTGTCTGTGTGTTTGGGTGATTGTGCAGGTGTGCATGTGCTTGGGACAGGTAGGGTGCCAGGAAGTGTGGATGGGGCAGAGGTAGGAGGGGTGAGGGACTGTTGGAGGAGGGACACTGCTGCCGTCAGGGAGGAGTCCATGGACTTATTGCTCCTCTGTAGGGCAGACATGCCAGATGAGATGCCCTCCATGAACGACACCAGCTGTGTCAACAGAGTGGTGTGTGCATGGAGGACACTCAGCATAGCTGTCTGCCCTACATGGAGCTGGCGAAGTAAGTACACAGACTCCTCACTCAGGGCAGCAGGGGACATAGGGGCAGGGGGTGCGGTGCCTGGCACGAAGGAGACACGCTCCCGAACACGGGAGCCTCCACGGACCTCTGGAATGGGAGCCAATGGGAGGGTGGTTGTGGTGGTGGTGGCGGGGCCAGACATACTAGCTGGGGTGTGGTGGCTGCTGACACCCGCCTCCCCCAGGGAGTCATCCTCCGAGCTGCTGTGGTCCTCAGCTGAGGTGGATGGTGCTGAGGACTCCTCGGTGTGGCTCCCCTCACCCTCCGTGCCACTGGGTCCCTCCGACCACTCATCGGCTGCTGACCCAGCCTGGCTCTGCAGCTCCTCCTGGTCCGTGGAGCTGTCCCCTCCTGTGGCCGTGGATGTATCTGCAAACAATTAGGGAAACAGACAAACATCAGTCACCTGCACTGACCGCACACACCATAGTAAGTACAGCACATTACAGAGCAAGCCCTGGCATCCTTAGTTGAACATTGCCAAAAGTGCTCACACAGATTAGGAGAAGCCAATTGTCAGTCTGATGGTCAACCATGGCACTCACACCCCTCCTGGCCTTTGTAGTAGGGTTCTGTTCTACCATATAACACAGACCTATGTACCTTTCTGCTCTGCCCATGAAACATGGCACTCCCATATAGGCCCCACCAGTCAGGCCCTGATAGATGACCTAACCTGTCCATTGTACTTTTAGCCTTTTAGTACCTGTAACAGTGGTCCACACCCCCTTAGATACATACACTTAGGCCCAAACCCACCTCCTTAGATGCACACACACATGTAGGCCCAAGAGGCCACTGCCTCATGCTATCATTTTTCTAATACAACAAATCTTGTAGGCCTTTCTGACCTGACAGCAGGGACCTGTGCCATCCACCGCGGCACCAGCCCCCCCCTTGTAAATATCCACAGTCACAAGAATAAGGTTAGCCCACACATATGTGACACTCTGCTGGTTCATCTTGCTCTTTCACAAGCAATGTTTGCAAAATTTTAACTTATGAAACTTTCAACGCTTGCTCCACTGAAACTGAAAAGGCGGCTACGTGACAGAGAAATAATATATAAAATTCTCAAATTCAGAGCATCTTACAGTAAAAGTTATCTTTTTCTTATGTTTGCGGTCAAGAGCACTGACCACCTGCTAAAAGCCCCTGTTTTCACCATGATACCACTTCTCTGTTCTTCAAAAAACTTTCCACAGTTACTGTAAGCGTGTGGTCAAGGACCCACGTCAGGGCCCACGTCAACTGTGGGTAGGAGTTCTGCATTAAGCCATATAAAAGCTTTGCACCCATGTCCACGCCCTGAACTCTTCATACCAGTGCATTGCATGGGGAGGGTTCACAGTCGGCCGTTCTCCTGATCTTGGGCCTCGAAATTCTACTATCAAGGTGGTAATGCTCTTTTCTGATTGCTAGCCTTTTGCCTTTGTCAGCCTCTCTAATTTAGCTCATCCACACCCAATTCTTTGCATTCATCCTAGCTTAAACTGTGTAGCCTTGGATGGTTCTTGCTCTCTTATGTAAGATTTGCCTTCTAGGCGCTTGCCTATTCATGATCCCTCTTTTAAGACTTGCCCCATAGGCTGTAGCTCACTGATAGATAGTTACATAGATTTTTGTGCTTCACTTAAAATATGATTTGTAATATTGTTGATGCTTTCATTTTCATCCTGCTCATGTGTTGACGAGCAGCATCAAATGAACAGTTCTCGGTGTTACTGAATTGCTTAACAAAGTGCCACTGTATTTCACACCGTTGTTCCTTCTTTTCAAGTGAACGAGCAGAGTGCGGGTCGTGCTCTCATGAGCCGGTAAGCAGAAGGGTGTGACCACCCATTTACCCTCAAACAGCTTGCACCCATCTGTCTGGTGCCTGCCGGATGGTAATACCCCAGTGTGGACACATCCACCACCTACCCAGTTGTTGGACATTGCAGGGAACACGGTGAAGTATGTGAACATGCACACATCACATCTCTTGCCCCTGAGTCAGTACAGGTGTCCGGATGAAGGGATGGCCAGAGTCTAATTTGAAATGCATGTGATGCATACCAGCACCAGGCACCATGATGCACCCATGTCCTCATAGTCAATGCCACAATGGGGTGCATGTTGCACATGTCACTCCCCTGCAGGATCACTCTTAGGAAGTTTAATGCCATGGCACATGCATGCCTGTAAAGTCATACATCACTGTCTCCATCACATGGGCAGGGCAGCCAGCCAACAACAGTCTGCACTGTGTCACAATCCTAGGTCATGGGGAATGCAAGTTCTGTAGCTGACAAGTGCACATGTCCACCCCCCCCCACCACATCATCTGAACTCGTATTTGTCCACGTCATACCAATTGGACATATGGGAGACATGAAACACAACTCTCTGAACCTGAGCACCTCACAGTCTGCTGTGAATGAAAAACAGCTGCCTGAACTTCTCAGTCGCATGCACCAGTCTGCACAGTCAAGTGATCAAACACCTATATGTTACCCAAGTATCGTCTCTCATGGTCACATCTCAGATGGCATGCTGACCCATAACCGATGAACAGCCCAGTAGTCCTGACAACGAAGCCACAGCACAATGACACAGAGGCAGACACCTGAGGGAACATTTCACTGAGCACAACATGTCAGCTGATACACGGGAGTGGGAGTACAGAGTGTATTGTATGCCCTGGAGTAGGCATGACTGTCCTGCTCCACGTGAAAGAGGGATGAGCCCTGGAAAGAAGGCATGTGGCTAAGCATGTGTGACACACTTGATATACATACTCCTGAGGCTCAAACATTGTTCCCACCCGCAGCATGGGGGTGTGCCAAATACCCCAGGCACATGTGGTGAGTCAGATCAGCAATTGGAACACATATCAAAGTTACACGCAGATTACAAGTCAGAACTCAGGCATTGTGTAAGCAATTGACCCACCCATGAAGCCCACCACAAAGGTACGGTAACAAATGCTGGCCCCCACCCTGAGCTAAGCAAAATGCAAGGACACAGTACCCAAGTGACACAATTTCCAGACTGTAAGGGCCACACCTGGGTATCAGATGAGGAGTGGGCATGTCACAATTGAGGGACATGGGTCCTGGACCACAAGACTGATGTACTGTGGAGGTTTAACCAGGCCAGAGGAGGGCACATAGCATGTCAGACAAAGTTCACAGTGCAGTCATGGACTCACCCCCTCCTTGCTGCTGTCTGGCCTTCAGCTGCCCATCCAGGTCAGGGAAGAACACCGCCAGGATCCGGAGCATGTGGGGGGTCAGGGTCCGGGGTCCGCCCCTCCTGCGAGGAGGCGACAGCTTCAGCTGGACCCTTGCGATCCTCCGGGTCTAGCCCCGAAGGTCCTGCCACCTCTTCTGGCAGTTGCGGATCCGGCGCTTGTAGTCCCCCACGGATATTACTGCCCGGACGATGGTCAGCCAGATCTCCTGTTTCTGGTGGGCATCAACCTGTGAGGATGACAAAGTGAAAAAGGCCATTACTACACATGCAACATATCCGTGCATGACACAGTTGGATATACATGTCTCAATCACAGGGGCACATGATGTACACAGGCAGTGCAACTATGGCTATGAACAGTTTACCAGCAGTTACTAAATGGTATCATTGCCTGGGAAGTAAAACCTTGTTGGAATGCACTGTTACTGCACTGTACCTGTCCAGTGCATGTAACTACACACTTTGGGGGGTGAGAACTACTCAGTGAGCATGCTAGCCAGTGGTGTGCACACTGGAAGTCTTGCTAGTCAGACAACATGCACATTTAGTAAGGCAGTGGACAGTACACTCACCTGCTCCCCTGGTTTCCCATACAGCTTGCTGTACTGTGGAAGGAGGCTGTCCAGCAGGGCCTGGTTCTCCTCAGTGCTGAAGGCTGGGGCTCTCTCCACAGTACGTGCCATTGCAGTAGCCAGAGGATGCAGAGACAGCAGCAGTGTTGGTGGCAGATGTCGTCCTGGAGCATGTAGTGCAGGCAAGTGAGCTCTCAGGGGAACAGCCAGCATTATATGTGTGCTGCAGAGGCAGATACTGTCCCATGTGTCCAAAGTGATAGGTCCAACTCGTTTGCATCTTCTGAATCTGGCCAATCCATGGAATTGCACCACTTATACACGCCCACAGCATCCTTCAAAAGTTAAACTTCATGACACCCATGAATTTGCAACATTGTTGTGGCTGGCCAACTGAATTCACTGCATCAGACTCGTTACAGATTCGAAAACGCGTCCGTTGCAATGCCAGGCCCAGCCAATGCGTGCGCACCGATCGGACCATTGCTGTACAACGCGCATTTCAAATTACAACGCGTACCCGCTCACATCATATGCAATGGCCAATGCGTGCGCACCTATCGGTCCATTGCTGTACAACGCGTATTCCGGGAAACAACGCGTACCCGCTCACATCATATGCAATGGCCAATGCGTGCGCACCGATCAGTCCATTGCTGTACAACGCGTACCCGCTCACATCATATGCAATGGCCAATGCGTGCGCACCGATCGGTCCATTGCTGTACAACGCGTATTCCGGGAAACAACGCGAACCCGCTCACATCTTATGCAATGGACAATGCGTGCGCACCGATCGGTCCATTGCTGTACAACGCGTACCCGCTCACATCATATGCAATGGCCAATGCGTGCGCACCGATCGGTCCATTGCTGTACAACGCGTATTCCGGGAAACAACGCGTACCCGCTCACATCATATGCAATGGCCAATGCGTGCGCACCGATCGGTCCATTGCTGTACAACGCGTATTCCGGGAAACAATGCGTACCCGCTCAGATAATATGCAATGGCCAATGCGTGCGCACAGATCGGTCCATTGCTGTACAACGCATATACCGGGAAACAACGCGTACCCGCTCACATCATATGCAATGGCCAATGCGTGTGCACAGATCGGTCCATTGCTGTACAACGCGTACCTGTACAGGTCACTCGCATATGTCACCATGCTTGTCACTGGTGTACGTATGCCAGCCACATATACTTGCCAGGGACTCAGGGGCACACCTACAACACCACAGCCTGTCCACACTGTATCCTAAGGCATGTAAGGCTGCATTACCTTTTCTGTGTATGGGGGTCAACATGTGGTTTTTGGGGTGGCACTTGGGGGCAGCCACTCCCAGGCTGTGCACGTGTTCATGGGGACAGGATCCTTTGTGTGTTGTGCACATGACCACTGTGATGTGCAACTGTTCATTTCAGAGCATGTGGCATGGTCACATTTCCAGGTTGTGTATGTGTATGTCATGTCACATACCCCCAGAGTCCCATGTGGGAAGGTATGTACGTCACAGGGTGACCCATTGCCACAATAGTGATGGCCCTCCACAGTCTGTGTGCATGTTGTGTTTCCGATGTCTCTGATTCCATGTGCACAATGGGAGACAGTCTCCACATCCACGTTGTTTGTGCATGGACTTTGATGTTGTACGTGTGTGTGTCACAGACGTCCATGTCTGTCCTGCAGAGGCAACAGGGGCCACTACCTGTGGGAGTCATGTTTGTTTTTCTGACGTGCACATGATACGCCATGTCATGCCATTGTCCATGTGGCAATACAGGGTCCCTGGGAATCTACCTGTCAATGAGCTGTGATGCCTGTGGCGCATCTGTCCAGACATGTCACTGTGGTGTGTGTTTGGAACGTGACAGCAGTAAATGGGTACTGTGACACAGCCTGGAACTTGTTGTCAACACATGTTGAACTGTGATGTTAGATGTTGGCCATGTAGATGCCATATCTGTCCATACAGAACGGCACACACATCAGGTACTTGTGTCTCGTAATGTTGTATCATGTGATATTGAGTATGGTCAATGCCACATATGTGGGGTGACTGACAATGTTTCTTTCTTCACCTATGCACTGCAGGGCACCAGCTGTCCATAGACCATTCCCTGACCTTGCAACGATGGTGGAACGTGACAGCATCCGACGGTACCGCTTCACCAGGCAGCTGATTGAGGATTTGGCAGTGCGCTTGGCCCCACATTTGCAACCTGGCCGGCCGTACCCTACAGCGCTGACCCCCAAGGTGAAGGTGATGGCAGCCCTACACTTCTTTGCCACCGGTACCTTTCAACACACTGTGGCGTCTGCTGGTGGGATGTCACAGACTATGTTCAGCCGTGTGCTACGCGATGTTTTGGAGGCAATGTTGAGATGCCTGAACCAGTACATCTATTTCCATAAACGTCAACAACTCACTGACGTCAAGAGTGACTTCTATGCCCTGGGGAGGATGCCACATGTCATTGGCTCCATTAATGGGACACATGTGGCTTTGGTACCACCACAGGCACATGAGCAGGCATACAGGAACAGGAAACATTATCATTCGATCAATGCTCTGGTGGTATGTCTTGCAGATATGAACATCTCACATGTGTGTGCCCGTTTCCCTGGTTCGGCACACAATGCCTACGTGATGAGGAGTAGTCGCATCCCGAGGATGATGTCACAGATGCAGAACCAGCGTGCCTGTCTTGTCGGTGTGTACTGACTTTGTACCATTGTGTGTGTTCTGCTATGTTGTATTCCGCCCTCTTTTCCAACTCAGCTAATGTGCAATTGTCTGTCTGTAGGTGACTCCGGATACCCCAACATGCCGTGGTTGCTGACACCCCTCAGGAACCCTGTGACACCAGCCCAGATGCGCTACAATGAGGCACATGGTCGGACCAGGAGAGTGATCGAGCGGACATTTGGTCTCCTGAAGAGCCGCTTCCGCTGCCTGGACAAGACAGGAGGGGCCCTCCCATGTGCCCCAGCAAAGGTGTGCAAGATTGTCATCGTCTGCTGCATGCTACACAACCTGGCAGTGCGGAAGGAGTTGCCTCTCATCCTGGATGACGATGACCAACATCCGACACCTGTGGAGGATCCTGGCCTGGGCCACGATGCCAGTGATGATGATGATGGTGATGTCCGCACACAGCTCATCACCAATTTCTTCAGCTGAATGTGAGTATCCAGAGAGTTGTCATGTCAATGATGTGAGTTTGCGTGATATGTGTTGGTGGTGCTCTGGTGCTGTTTGAGTGTGGCCATGTGCTACTTGACTGGAAGCGTGCAGCGATGTGTCCTTACAGGTAGTCTGTACTCCCCAACAGTGTTGACATGCTAACTTGGTTTTCTGTAAGTATCTTGTGATATGTATTGGGCATGAGTATTGCAGTTCTGTCCTGTTCTTCAGTGCTTTTGACTGTGTGTCATGTCTGTCCTTCACAGGGTACTTTCAGAGTTGTTTGGTCAACTGTGATCCCCCGACATCATGATTCAACTTCCAGGGTGGAAGCAGTCGTTTCCCTACAGGTGATGTGCCACACACCCCTGGACTTTATTTCTTCTACACTTGTTGACTGTGTGGCCACTGCCACGTAGGATTACCTTGCATCTGTAGTGGAAACAACATGTTGCAAATGTGTAATAAACCTGTGCTTCACTTTGCTATGTGCGTTGTCTGTGGTCACACATCTGACTGACATGTGCTTACTGCACCTGTGGGCTAGTTAACACAGACTGTGAATAGGTGTGGTGTCTGTGCATTCCACTGTATTTCCTGGCAACATCAGTGTAGGCGATGAGTCAGATGGCCCTGGTGTGTATGTGTTGTGTAGCCCTAGTGGTGTGTCTCCCTCATATGTGTCACGTCGCCATGACTCACATGACGGTGTTGAACTTGCTGTAGCAGTTAGCATGCACAGTGTCATTTAGCAGATCATCATCTCCATGACAGAAACCACGTTGGAATCACAACAGAGGCAAGTATGGTGTATTAGTGAGTTTATTTCCATACATGTGTGAGGATAGTGCACAGGATGGTGGGTGCTGTACATTGGGATTGGAATCCAAAGTTCCCAGATGAGTTGGAATTCTTGGTAGCAGAAATGTCCTGAGTAAAGTCCACAGTCATCTGATACATTGGGCCAACTTAAGCTCCCCATGTCATGTGGGAGAGTCGGGTTGCATTCGACAGGGTGAACAGTTTGCACACAAAGGAGAATTTCCAGAACAGGTGTTGGGTTCCTGGGGGATGTACATGGCCATCGGCCTCTCAGTTTTCCTTCCTCGGATGACCCCTCTTCTTTCGGGGGGACCCTCACGTGCAGGCTGCTGCGGTGCAGAGGACTCTCCGCCAGAGTCATCCTCCCTCCCTGTGGCAGTTGCAGTTGTTGCAGCACCAGATGTTGTGGGCACACAGGGAGGTGTGGCCATGTTGGTGCTAATCTGGCGGAGGCATGTCAATATGTCCCTATGCACCGCTGTCAGTTCTTCCAATGTGTCCCACTTGGACTCCATGCCAGACATGTGTGTCTCCACACGGGACATGTGTGTCTCCACATGGGACATGTGTGAGTCCAAGCGGGCATGATGGGCAGCCTGCTGCTGTTGAATGTCCTTGAAGATCCCCACTACCTGGCTGACCTCTCCGGTGCTATTCTGGTACGCATCAGCAATGCGTGCCAGTTGTGGGTCATCATGCAGTCCAGACCCCTCTGCAAACAGCGACCTATGTCTACCACCCCTCCCACCACCCCTGGCGACACGTGCGGGACCTGCGGTGGCACGCACAGGTGACCGTAGGCTCACTTGGGGGTTGTTACTTGGGTCGTTGTCCGTTGCTCCACGTTGGGCCGGGGTCCCTGTGCTGTTGTCATCGGTGGTCCTTGGTCTGTCCGTATTGGCGGGGGTGGCCTGTGTGTTGGCAGTTGTTGGAGGGGTGGGTGCAGGGGGTGCAGATGTTGGTCCTGCTGGTGCTGCATGATGACTCTCACCGGAGGGGCCAGGTAGGTCTTCGCCATCCGAGGAGGGCAGAGGCTGTTCCACACCAGTGAGCTCAGTGTCCCCCGGAGCCTGGGACAGGGACTCCTCATCGTCTGCTGCTGTGTCCCCATCATCACCTGTTTTTGGAAGAGACACACAATGTATGTTATGTTTCTACAGGCATCAATGGTTCACACACCTGACAGTTGTGACTGTACCTCGGGATGCGGGCCTGTACATTGCATTGTCCTAAGTTGTCACAGTCAGAGGTTGATATTGGTGTAGCATATTGTCCTGCCAACCTGAAGCTTTTCAATGTGAATGTTGAGGTGTGTGCATGGCCAGCATTGGTGGTATTTGGTGGACATCCGGCCCTCCTTCTCCCCCCAGCCCAGTTATCCCACCATGAAGCATGCCACCCTTGCAGTGTGTGCAGGTTGACTCTCAGGATGTCAGTCAGTGGTGTCCTGCTGTTGGTTGTTGCACAGTTCCCAGCAGGGCCTTGTGCTCCCCACAGCTGAGGCCAGTGTCAGACATCTTTGAAGTGGCTTTTCACTGCCTGTGAGGTGTGCATGCTTCAGTGTGAGCTTGCTGGGCCATGTGGGTGGGGGATGTTGAGCTGTGACTACCACTCCCATCATTCTATTGCCTACACCCCCCTTCCCAGCATGCCCATACTTCCTTCCTTTTGACTCTGATTCCCTGTGGGGTAGTGTGCTTGTGCTGACAGGATGGCTGACAGTGTTGTCCTGGCGTTTGTTTGGCTACAAGTCCCAAAAGTGTCCCTGTGCTTCACACAGCATAACCCAGGGTGGTGGTTCTTTGTGGGATATTTAATTAGAGTGTGAGGCATTGCATTCTCCCAGGTGAGTTGTGTGGAGTTTGTGTTAAGGGGGTGTGTAAGAAAAGCTGCTTGTAACTATGGTCAGAGCTGTCAGTCCTCCTTCCCACCCAGCCAGATATCCCACCATGGAACGTGCTTCCATTGCAGGGAGTGCAAGTTGGCTTTCAGGATGTCAGTCAGTGGTGTCCTGCTGTTGGTTGTTGCACAGTTCCCAGCAGGGCCTTGTGCTCCCCACAGCAGTAACCAGTCTCAGCCATCTTGTCAGTTGTTTTCCACTCCCTGTGATGTGAGCATGGTTCAGAGTGGTGTTGATGGGCCAATTGTGAGGTTGACCAATATCTGTGACTACAACTCCCATCAGGCTATTGCCTACACCCCCTTCCCAGCATGCCCATACTTCCTTCCTTTTGAGTGGACTTCACTGTGTGTGAGTGTGACAGCAATGGCAAGATGGCTGACAGTGTGGTCCTGTTGTTTGTTGGTGCCCAGTTCCCAGCAGGGCCTTGTGCTCCCCACAGCTGAGGCCAGTGTCAGACATCTTTGAAGTGGCTTTTCACTGCCTGTGAGGTGTGCATGCTTCAGTGTGAGCTTGCTGGGCCATGTGGGTGGGGGATGTTGAGCTGTGACTACCACTCCCATCATGCTATTGCCTACACCCCCTTCCCAGCATGCCCATACTTCCTTCCTTTTGACTCTGCTTCCCTGTGGGGTAGTGTGCCTGTGCTGACAGGATGGCTGACAGTGTTGTCCTGGCGTTTGTTTGGCTACAAGTCCCAATAGTGTCCCTGTGCTTCACACAGCATAACCCAGGGTGGTGGTTCTTTGTGGGATATTTAATTAGAGTGTGAGGCATTGCATTCTCCCAGGTGAGTTGTGTGGAGTTTGTGTTAAGGGGGTGTGTAAGAAAAGCTGCTTGTAACTATGGTCAGAGCTGTTAGTCCTCCTTCCCACCCAGCCAGATATACCACCATGGAACGTGCTTCCATTGCAGGGAGTGCAAGTTGGCTTTCAGGATGTCAGTCAGTGGTGTCCTGCTGTTGGTTGGTGCACAGTTCCCAGCAGGGGCTTGTGCTCCCCACAGCAGTACCCAGTGTCAGCCATCTTGTCAGTTGTTTTCCACTCCCTGTGATGTGAGCATGGTTCAGAGTGGTGTTGATGGGCCAATTGTGAGGGTGACCAATATCTGTGACTACAACTCCCATCATGCTATTGCCTACACCCCCTTCCCAGCATGCCCATACTTCCTTCCTTTTGAGTGGACTTCACTGTGTGTGAGTGTGACAGCAATGGCAAGATGGCTGACAGTGGTGTCCTGCTGTTTGTTGGTGCACAGTTCCCAGCAGGGCCTTGTGCTCCCCACAGCAGTACCCAGTGTCAGCCATCTTGTCATTTCTTTTCCACTCCCTGTGATGTGAGCATGGTTCAGGGTGGTGTTGATGGGCCAATTGTGAGGGTGACCAATATCTGTGACTACAACTCCCATCATGCTATTGGCTACACTGACTTCACCAGCATACACAGAATTCATTCCTTTCAGTGAGCTTCCCTGTGAGGTGGTGTTCTAGTGGTGGCAAAATGTCTAACTGTGTTTGTTGGTTATATTTGTGCCACTGCCTTGCTGTATTTGTAGTTAGGTTTGTACATATCATGACACAGTTACATATCACTATGATATGGCATGTATTGTGTTTATCTGACTGACAGACAAATCTTGGGGTGATTATCTTTTGGTTGCTGTGGATTTGCTAAGGGTGCATGGTTTGACTATCCCCTTGACAGTGATGTGTGTGTATTGTCACACAATATTGGGTATATTAGTTGTGTACTCACCAGGCTCTGGGATGTTTGATAGTCCATATACGCTCACTGGTGGTAGGATGGCCCGCACCTTCTCCTCCCAGGGCCTGAGGTATAGTGGTTTGGCAGGAGGGCCACTGCCGGTGCGCTGACTCAAGATGTAATCCTTCTTTAGTAGGTCCCTGACCCTCCTGCGCACATCATACCACCTGTTCTGGATGTCTTCCTTTGTGCGCAAACATGGTGATTGTGCGTTCACCCTGTCGACGATCCTCTCCCACATCTTGGTTTTCTGCGACATGGGGGTCTGTTGGACCAATGTACCAAACAACTGTGGCTCTACCCTGAGGATCTCATCTACCAGGACTTCCAATTCACTGTCTAGGAACTTTGGATTCTTCTTTGGGGGCATGGTGATGGGTGGTGGTGGTGATTGATGTGTGTGTGTGTGCAAGTGAGGGTGTGTGAGTGTAGGTTTTGCTGGGTGTATGTGAGGGTGCTGTTTGTTGAGGTGCTAATGGTGTGTGGCTTGTGTGATGGATGAGCTGTGAGTGTGTCTGTGGTTGCTGTCTGATGGTGTTCTGTGCTGGCAGGTCAGTTGAATTTGCAAAGGATCATGGTAGGGATTTATATAGGTGGAGTTGGGGGTGTGTCCTTGTTCCATGTTTTTTTTCCCTGTATTTATTGTTTGGCCCTTTTCTTTTGTATTTTTTCCTTTGTATTTTTTGTGCATGTAGGAGACGTTCTTCTGACCGAGTAGGACGCTGCAGTTGTCTCGTGCGAGCTTCTCCGAGTCGTTCACGCTGTGTTTCTGCTAGATTTATTGTGCGGCGTACGAGTCGGTCGCCGAGTTTTGGCTTCCTTCGGCTGGCTTTTGTATGCGTGTCGGTCGTACGGCTTGGGCTCCGTGCGACTCGGTCTGGTTTTCCACGCATTACATCGTACTGCGTGGGTCGGAGTTCGCGGGTACGTTTCGTTCGGGTTCATTCCTGGCCGGATAGCTGTTTCCGTCCGGTTCGGTCGTTCGGCTTGTGTTCCGTACGAGTCGGTCGTGATTCACATGCATTTCATCGTACTACCCAGGTCGGGCAGCGCCGGTACGTGTCGGTCGGACTATATTCCCGTATCGAGTCGGTCGGTATGTTTTCCGGCCCGAATCGGAATCGGCCCCAATGTCTTTTGCTTCCTTGCATCTCAACTGTCACATGTAAACTTACATCTTTATTCTTCTTTCTCTCTTTTCCTAACATGCTTGATCTATTCTGCATATAGTTGGTTTGTCTTACGGTATGCTCTTTGTTGTCTGAATTTATACATCGATTGGTGTCTTTTACTCATTTTCTTAATTGTCTTATGTCCTTAAACTTTGTCTCTTGGAATGTCAGAGGTTTGCATTTGCCTATTAAAAGGCAAAGGGTGTTAACTCATCTAGCTAAATTGGGGGCGGACATAGCCTGTTTACAAGAATCTCATTTAACAGCAGAGGAGTCAACAAAATTAAAGAGAGGATGGGTTGGGGAGGTGTTCTATTCACCAGGGGATGGTAAACGCAATGGGGTTCTAACTCTATGTCGTAAATCGCTTTCTGTTAAATTACTTTCACAATGTTCTGATGAGGATGGTAGATGGCTGTTTACTAAACTATTGATTGGTATTGCTCCGGTCTCTTTACTTAATCTATATGCCCCTACCACTGGAGACTCCTCTTTTTGGATATCCTTAGCTCAACAAATCACGCATTGTATTGATGATAATTTCATCCTTACAGGAGATTGTAACCAGGTTTTTGACCCTTTTTTAGATCGTAATTCAATGGTCTCCTTTATCCCCCAAAAAGCTCATAAGCTTTTCACACAAACTATTAAACAATATAAGCTTATAGATGCTTGGAGACTTTGTAATCCTACCACTAAGGAATACACTTATTACTCCCCGGTTCATCATACCCAATCACGAATAGATTATTTTTTCATATCACATAATGTATCCCAATCAATAATGGCAGCAGATATTGGATCCATTCTAATATCTGATCATGCTCCTATTACCATTCGGCTAGATATTTTACAGAAGACTAACACTCCTCGAAAATGGCGTTTTAACAACGCTCTCCTTTTAGATCCAACATTCACTTCCTCTTTTGTTTCCTTTTTTAATGAATATTTTTTGTTTAATCAGACCGACACTTTACCTTTTCATGTGGTGTGGGATGCTTTTAAGGCAACAGCCAGAGATTTTATTATTGGTTTTGTCTCCAAAAAACGTAAAAAATCGCAACAACTTACCAAAACCCACTTAGCCAGGATAAAGAGACTGGAGCATTCTTATTATTTCTCAAAGTCAAAAGATTGTTTAACAGAACTTATAAATGTCAAATTTCAGTTCAACAAAGAATCGACAAACAATGCGTCAACATATTTATTAAAATCCAGTGCCAAATTTTATAGGGGCCAGAATAAAGCTGGAAAAGTACTGGCTAATTATTTAAAAGTTAAGCATAACAAATTTAGTATAGAGTCCATTATGGATGAGCAACAAGCATTGAAATTTAAAGATGATGACATTTTAAACGAATTTCTTCAATTTTATAAGACATTATACACATCAGAAATTCCACCCACAGAACCTCACATATCCCAGTTTTTATCTGGTATCCAGCGACCAGCTGCTACCCAACCAGATTTTACTATCTTAGAGAACTACCTATCACAAAAGGAATTTCTTACCGCATTACAGACACTTAAAAAAGATAAAGCCCCAGGACCGGATGGCTTTACTGTTGAGTTTTCTACACATTTTGCATATTTATTACTCCCCAAATTACTTAATCTACTAAATTCCTTTCTAAACTCAGGTGAATCCTCAGGCTCTTTTTCAGACGCCCTAATCTGTCGTATTCCCAAGGAAGGGAAAGACTTAAGGTACTGTAAAAACTTTCAGCCCATCTCTTTAGTTAACGTCGACTACACAATTTGTTCAAAGGCTTTGGCCATACGTTTGGAGTCCCATTTACCTGATTTATTGGGAATGGAACAATCTGGATTTGTTAAAGGTCTCCTTATTACAGACAATACTCATTTATTTTTTGTCATTCTATCTAAATCCTCCCACGCCTCTCACTCATTAGCAGAAGTAGCGTTAGACGCAGAAAAAGCGTTTGATAGAGTGGAATGGCCATACCTTTTTCAAACTCTTAAATGGTTCGGATTTGGACCTAAAATCATTTCCTAAGTATCAATTTTATATTCGAATCCAAGAGCGACAGTGTGTGCAAATGGTGTTACTTCTTCTTATTTTAATTTGGGTAGAGGTGTTTGTCAAGGTTGTCCACTATCCCCGTTTCTTTTTAATTCAGCCTTAGAACCCTTTTTGTCACGAATCCGTCAAAACAAGGACATTCATGGATTTGATTTTAAAGAAACTCAAATTAAATTGGCAGCATATGCCGATGATATACTACTATTTATCTCACAACCCCAGACTTCTCTCCCCGCATTTCTACACGAAGAGGACTCCTTTGCAGCCGTCTCCGGATATAAATTAAATAAAGATAAATGCGAAATATTACCTCTAACAAAATATACTTTTAAAGATGATTTTGCTATCTCCAATTTCACATGGAGCCCTCAACGTATTCAGGGGCAGATCTACAAGAAAGTGCCGCAGCGTGGCGCTGCAAGCCCTTTGGCTGCGCCACGCTGCGGCACTTTCAGAGCACAGGAATGCGACATATTTACAAGAATATGTCGCATTCCTGTGCTCTCCCCTGCGCTGGCGCACAAACAGCTGCCAAGCGCCGGCGCAGGCACCCTTGCACCATGGTGCAAGGATGCCTGCGCCATGGGGAGATTGTTTTTGTGCAGGAAGGGGCACCTTTCTGCACAAAAACAATCAGTACAGGCTTTTCCTCTTTCAATGCGTGCTGCAGAATGCAGCACGCATTGAAAGAGAAAAACGAGGAGAAATGAAAACATTTCTCCTCGGTGCGCCTCGCTACGCCACCTCTAGGGTGGCGTAGCATTCACACGCATCTCCAGAGTTACGATTTCTCGTAAATCTGGAGATGTGTCTTGTTCCATGGGTGTTGCGTGGGGACACCCACAGCAACACCCATGGAACGCCCCTTCAACGCAAAGTGCTGCGTGTGAAGGGACGGTATTTACAAGGAGAGGAAAAGTCACGCATGGTGGCTTTTCCTCTCCTTGTAAATATCGAGGAGCCCCCTGCGCCACCAGTACGTCACGAAAAGTGACGTACTGGTGGCGCAGGGGGCTTGTAAATCTGCCCCTAAGTATTTAGGCTTACATTTTACTCCTTCTATCTCAGGTGCTGTTTCACATTGTATTGGAGAACTGTATACAGAGATTATCCTCTTTAACCACTAAATGGCACCCTTTATACTTATCTTGGTGGGGTCGTCTAGATACCATAAAAATGATGTTATCCCCTATAATTCTTTACACAATCTCCAATATCCCAGTGAACAGCCCCTTAAAATAAAAAAAAATAAAAAACTCTTTATTGTCCTCTTTTTTATGGAGCAATATATAGTCACACATGTCTCTATCAAAATTGATTCATCCTAAATCAGAGGGTGGTGTTAATTTCCCTGACTTACCTATACATCAAAAATCTTTTTTGCTTCGCCAAGCGTCAAGATGGCTTTCTAAGCCTTCCGGGGATTATCCTCTCTGGGCTAAACTTGAACTTTCTTTTCTCTCTCCCTTCTCATTTCAAGAATATCTCTCTTTCTCCCGCAAACCACAATCCTTATTGACTCCCGTACTTAAACACACATCTAAAATTTTGAAACCCAATTCTTCAACGGACCTTATAGATTGGACTTCTTTCTCCGGATCCACAATATGGCATAACAATATGATATTGATCCGTGGCAAGCCTTTTTATTGGAAAACCTGGAGGCAAAGAGGTCTAATTTGGTTACATCAATTATATGTACAGGATCAGATTATGTCTTTCTCGCAAGCTAGTGGACTTTTCGACCTACCCATGTCTTTCCAGTCTAAATATCTCCTTCTGAAACAAGCCATTCTGACCGATCATGCCCAATACATACTTCCAAAATCTCTGTGATCTTATACCTCCCGTCGCTGACAAATTACACTCTCTTCTACATATCAACCCCAAGGCCTCTGTTATATATAATTACTTACAGACCTCGTACAATATACGAGAAAAAACTAAGGTGGAACTCTCTTGGGAACAAGATTTGGAAGTCAATTGGTCTACAGATACATGGAATAAAATATGGACTAAAATCAGGAAATCTTCCAGGGCAGCAAACATTACACAGACACTTTTTTTTATATATAACAGACTTTTGCTAGCCCCGGTCACTTTAAATAAAAGGCACGCTGATCTCTCAGATGCTTGCTGGACATGTTCCTCCCCACATGGAGATCTACACCATCTACTTTTTACATGCCCACTTGTTTATATTTTTGGGGAAAAGGTATGGTCTCAAATTTACTTAATTTTTGATTCCAAATGTCCCTTTTCTGTTTCTCATGTGTTTTTGGGAAGCTTGTCTTCTATATGGACAGATTGCAATTCTAACACAAAGATAATAGACCTATTGTTGGCAGTTGCCTTTCAGCAAATAACAAAAAATTGGAAAGATTTTACTAAATTATCTTATCAAGCTTGGTGGTATGCTGTATGTTACAACCAGAGATTAGATACAACTCTTGTGTATCCTTCTCATATGGCAGCAAAACGCTTGAATTTATGGTTACCTATCACATTGTTCATTGATGCTAGTGCTAGACGTTCCTTCGCCCTGACTCCTGTACAAAAAGAAGTTTCTAAACCTCCATGACTTTCCGTACATTGTAATTACATAAATATGATCATTTTGAATTTTGTATTATGATTTCTAAATGATTTGTAATCTTCTTTTGTTTACACTGATTGATCTGCATATCCCTGTCAATTTTTCTTTTTCTTTTAAGTTATGCTGAAATGATCTATACATCCAACTATTTTGTTTTTTTAGTTTAAACTTGGCTCATGTGACTATCTATTCTTATATTGTTTTTTGAATTGTGACTTATAATTTCCTCAATAAACTTACTTTTGAACTGGAAAAAATATATATTATTTTACCTTTTTTTCCACTGCAAGTATGTTTCTTTATTTAAGACATTATTTAAGGGTTGTGTATTCATATAAACACATGCCCTTGTCACACCTTTGACACAATGAGAACTGCTTTGTACTTTAACCAGGCTTATCCCTACGTCACCCCTTTCAAGTTCAGTTTTGACTACTTATCAACCTCTACTGAAGAGTCAATGATACTTGTGAGGCCAACTATCAATTGCAGAGTCAACATTCAGTGTCACCAGCAATTCCCCTTTGGTAGTGTTTGTTTTTCTCTGTAACTGTAATGACTCAGGCAATAGCCTGGAAACGACACATACGTTGTTAAATGAGATGGTGGAATACTACAGAGCAACTGGATAGAATGTGTACTTGTGACACAATTGTATAGAAACATTTTCCCATGGTTTGCTGTACTGCCCTCTCAAATACTTCACTTCCTATACTAATGCGGTCGTGGTGCAACCTTTCTTTTATGACTGTGTCATTTGACTGTTTAACACATTTTGTTTCTAATCCCAACATGGTGTGCCTAACTCACCAAGATAAATGTATGCATGTATATGTAAGCATGTGTTGATGCGTGCCCATGACCATGCCTATATAGATGAATTATCAGCATCCACTGGTTATATGCATGTAATGCTGCATTGCTTTCCTATTGAATACCTGTATGGATAGATCATGTTGGCGGAGTATTACACAATGGACTCATACATAGAAACAACTCACAGAACTCTGCCCTATTTCCTTTTTGCCTCTTGTCAGGTTGAAGGTTGAGAGTCTGAAGTTCACTGAAGAGGTAGACCTCAACACTCCAGAGGCAGACATTTATGGTAAATCTTTTGTTAACAACGTTGGATTAATCCATGATCTGGCACCACACTGCCTCAGTGGAGCAGAGAAGCAGGCCATGTGGCAGGAATTAACTGATAGGTTAAATCTATGAGAGAGTGATGTATGCACTGCGAGGCGATGAAAAAGGGACTGAATGAGCGAAGACAAAGTAAGATAAAGGATACATTTGTGATTATACCGGCTGTCCTACCTGGTGGCAGGTTAGCAACACACCTTGAACCCTCCTACATGGAGCATCGTAGTCAACACAATTCACCAGCACCAGCTATGTGTATTGCCAACTCCAGAGCCCACAATTATTGGCCAGGCAAGGTTCACTATTTTGTCCAGGAACCAATATAAGTCAGCCCTCTAAATGTTTCAATGTCCACAAATAGAACTCCTGCCAATCAGACACACAGGAAGGACCACGAGCCACAGATGCAGCACGCTGAAACAAAACTAACAAGGCACCTGCATCCAAAGCTACACATGCACACAGAGATACCAATTACTAATGTCATTAAACATGTTTATTTATCTTCCAGGACTCATTAGGTGCACCCTTACACATACCATTATAAACACACATTCTTGGTGAGGGAAAGGTTCCAACAGTTTTTGCCTGAGATTTCATTCAAGTCACACAGCCATGTCACATGACTTGTTCATATACCATTTCTAAATTCTAGGAACTATTCAAATACACAAAGAGGGTCCCTGAAACATTGATTCAATTTGGAGAAGAAACCAGGGAAAAATACTAGTAACAAAAATAAACAAGACCTTCTTCAAAATCTAAGGGGCATATCTACAAGGCCCCGCGATAAAATTATCGCCGCTTTAACGTCTGTTTTCGGGCGAAAAGTGGCGATAATTTTATCGCCCTATCAGCAAAGACACGCTAGCGCGTGTTTCTATGCCTCTGCGCCCGTTTCCTCAACGCCCAGCTCTGCAACGTTAATGATATGCAAAGTGGGAGTAACTGACAGAAATGACGTGGAAAATGTCGCTAACCGACATTACTCCAATTATCTATCTGCACGCTAACCTGTGTAGCGACGATAAAAGTAGCGCTAACCGCGCTTTTCGCAGGTTTCATTACGCCTGCTCTGACTCTTACTAAGCCATTATAGCCTATGGGTGGTGGATTATAATGTTGAGACCACCCTGCCATATCTACAAGGATTTGCCTATCGCTGTGCGATTATCGCTGGATTTCCAGCGATATTTGCACATTTTGCCTCTATCGCTGGATATTATATCGCATTGGAGATAGGCGTTGATGATAACGTGCTATCTCTGCGATATTATCCAGAGATAGCCGGCGATAATTATACTCGCGCTAAGTGCGCTGAGCGATAATTATCGCGGGGCCTTGTAGATATGCCCCCAAATAAGTAAACAATACGTTTATGATATAAACATGCCATACATCAGACCAGTGTTATTTATAATTTATTAATTTCAATTGAAATTAATAAATTGTAAATAACACTGGTCTGTTGTATGGTATGTTTATATCATAAACGTATTGTTTACTTATTTAGATTTTAAAGAAGGTCTTGTTTATTTTTGTTACTAGTAAATTCTAGGAACTCCCATCATCCACGGATGTCTGCTCACATCATGAATTGTCTCACAATGTGAAACACTGCAGTAAAGGATCCCTTATTGAATCATATATTCTCAAATTACATCACATTTTCGGAAACGAATTCCATCTCTAATTGTGTTGCCCTCCCTTTTGTGCTGTCTGGATTGGCCCTACAGACAAAATGGATGACAGAGCCTGATATGTGTTGTCAATCACTACCTTATGTTAAAATGTTGTCTTGTGGTTCTGGTACAGTTCACAGTCACCTAAATGTCTGTCTCAATGCTGCTTATGAACACACCTGTATCCGGAAAGCATGTTGCTTGTTTTTTTCCGGTTAAGGGAGGTCCTGGCCTAGCAGTTTGGGCTGGACTGTTCCCATTGGAGCAGGATCAAGGCTGGTTTGCATATAGCTGGGTCCAAACTGAGGTAGTATGGGGCAAAAAATGATGCATTGGGTGCAGCCCGAGTGATTGTCAGTGATTTCGGTTAATACAAGCATTTCATTCATCACTTTGTTTTTTGATGCCCTAAGTGTGATGGGTATGCCCAGATGTGGGTCCCCAGCTCAATATGCCACTGGAATCAAGCGCTATACCTGGTGATGAGCCCATAATACGGGTGGGACCAGCCTTGGGTTGTTTGTGTTCTGGTTCAGGGAGGACCTGGCCTGGCAGTTCAGGCTGGACTGTTCCCATTGGAGCAGGGCCAAGGATGATTTGCATATGGCTGGCTCCAAACTGAGGTGGCATGTTGGGCGAAAAATGATGGATTTGGATGTGGCCCAAGGAATCACCAGTGGCTGACATTAATTCAAGCATTCCATCCATCACTCCGTTTATTGATGGCCAACTCCAAATTATGCAGTCAACCAATGTTTTTATGCTAAGAAGTGCACAACGTGATAGTTTCAGTTTAGCAATGCTGTGGTAGGCCAATACAACTTGACAATGATGTACATCCTACACATGTCTGCATTTTCCAAATGCCACAGGATGGGGATGACTGTTGAGCACAAATGTTCAACACCTGGACACTTGTGGCTTGTGATTCCACTGTACCTTTTATTGAACAGGTTATTGTCATTTCAGCAAATGTGACACTGTGCAATGACCATTCAGCCAAAAAACTAAAGCAAATGGAATTATTTTGCCAGCTCAAATAGGGAGTTTCCCCAAACCACAAGCTAGTGCAAGGCATAAAGGGGAACCCCAGGATACCTTCTTTAGAACACTGCTTGACCTAAGGAAGTAAGAAGAAGAACTGCACCTGCTGAACCCTTTGGACTTCGGAAGGAGGAGTGCACCTACTGTAACCTGTAGAGAGAGTCCTAATGGAGAGAAACTCAAATGCCTGGACCTGCTCCCACTTTAAGCCAGGACAGAAGAGTGGACTCCAAAGGCTAGTAGACTAGCCTCTTGTAAAGCTACAGGGACAGAAAAGCTGCAAAAGGCCCATCTTGCTGAAGAGCCAAGCTGATCAGTTCCTACTGGAGTTGCCCTGAACCCTGCTGTAGGCTGCCCTGAATTTCGCCCTGACCCCCAAGGGGTGCCCCTAAGGTCCTGGGCCCTTGGATAAGTGTCAGTGAGTACTCCTCCTGCCTAACTGTAACTGCTGAGGCTTTAAAACGTATTTCCGCAGCCAACCCGTGAGACTCAACTTGCTGGTTTGATCAGCTGAACAAGACCTGACTTCTAAAAAAGGTTCTAAGTCTGAACTTGGAATACTTCACCGGACCCAACACCAAGCAGCACCCTACCACTGCCGACACCTTTATAGGCTTGATCATAAAATCTTCGTCCCCTTTGAGTTTTCTCAACTTTGACATTGAGAGCCTTAACTGTCCCGGAAACACCAAGGCTCCCACAGAGGTTCTATGCTTCAACAAGCCAATGTCTTCAAGCTCCTCTTCGGTTCTAGCTGGCAACGCCACCCACTTACAGACTCGCAAACAAGGATTTTCTCTAAGAAAAAGATTACGTCAGAAGGTAAATTGACTGCCTGACAGAACATGGTCCTAAGTATCCAACCAGTGCTCCATCGCAGTAGGCATTAACATTTCACTATGACCTAGTCTCTAGCTTGACCAGATGCCCGCTAGTGGCTCTTTACACGTATTGGCATTAGAATCATCTAAAGCTTCTCTTCAGATCCAGCTGGCAACTCGACACCCTGACAACCTCGTTAACAAAGCATTTAAAAAAAAAAAAAGCTGCAGCAGAGGATAAACTGCCTACTGGACAGAACCTGGTTTTAGTATCCGACCTACACTAAATCACGATAGGTCGTAACTTTTGACTCTGACTTAGTCTAGTGTGACCAGATACTGACTGTTGGCACTCTGCACTTTTTGGCACTAGATTCAACTAAAACTTTAATAAATCATATCTCTGGTTCCCTACATCAGATTTTGGATGTTTTTTTGCTTTAATAAATTGGTGTGGGATGTTTATTGTGTTGTGTTTTCTACCTTTAACTGATTTGGTACTGATAAATGCTTTACACATTTCTAATAAGTTAAGCTTACCTGGTCTGTGCTACAACTACCACATGTCGCGCTCAGGTTTAAAATATTGAGACCTAACTGGACCTAGTCAGGAATAGTGCCATAATTATTTGCAGAGGACTATCATCCACTTCAATTAATAATCCACTTTCTCACATTCTGCAATTAGTGCAGGAGAAGAACAGCAGGAGATATATCAAAATCCTACATTAATTTGGGTTATGATAGACAAATTGTTTGCTGCACCCAGGAACCCAGTCATATCCCTGCCTTGGTACATCTCTTTTCAACAACCAGCTGGACCACCAACCCAAAAGAAGTCATTTTCACTGTTGATGAATAGACTTCTTCCTGGTCCAAAATCAAGATATCTATGTCTATGTAAGTGATTTATAGAGCGCAACTGTTACTCCTAGTAGTGTCCTGGCACTGTAGCATAGGAGTCGTCAGCAGGCAAGAAAAGAGAGAGAGTCTAGGTGCAGGAAAAGAGGCAGGTCTTAAGTTTTTTCCACAATACCGGTGTTTCCTTGATGGCCCTGAGAGTCTGGGGCAGCTTATTCAAAGGAGAGGGGCCTAGGAAGGAGAAAGATCTGCCCCCTTCCCTCGTCTTTCTAATCCGAGGAACTGTGGCTGGACAGAGATTTTCAGAGTGAAGGTTTCTCTGGGGAGTATAGAGCTTGATTTTGTCTTGAGAATACCCTGGGCCGGTACGGTAAAGTGCTTTTTGGGTTAGGAGCAGTATATTAAAAGTGATCCTCTTCCTGACCAGAAGCCAATGTAGTATAAATAACAGATAGTCCTAGACTCATTTATCACGCATCAAGTCAAAGACGTTTAGGATTCAAGTATAATTTGTTGCATGAATAAAATCAGCACATGGTAATTAATACAAGAAAAAATATAACATTTTCAAATAAGCACCTGGCAAAGGAGAAGGTACTCACTATTCGTAGAGAGAATTATATGTTTATTCATCAAAAAGGTAAAAACATTACCAAATGTATACCAATCAAAAGGTTGCACGAAAAGAAGGGGTGTAAAAGGTAGTGGTGCTCGTGTGTGTAGTAGATGGAAAAAGAAAAGATTACAGAGTAAAGATAATTGAATGGAGGTAATTACAACAATTTTACAATCTATACTGGTTATCAGTGGAATTAACACCAGTTAGTTACGGCCTGTCCATAATACATCCTTTTGTCATTAATCTGAACAGTTTTTAAAGATTACAGAGAAACATCATCTATTTGTTGGAAGGGGTAGTGGTAAAATATGGTACAGGCCCACAATTGGGTATATATGTTGACGTTTCGACCCAACTTAGGGGCCTATTACAATGGCGGGCGGACAAAGTCCGCCTGCCACCGTAACAGAGAACGAGACCGTCCGCCAGAGGTGCGGCGGTCCCGCTGTGTCCATTAGGATGCCACGGTGGCGGTGGCATCCCCCATCCACAACATTGTGGCGGGCGGTGCTCACAGCACCGCCGGCAACAATGCTGTGGATGCACGTTGTGCATTGGCATGCACAAGGTGACAGGCACCGCGCGGTGCCTGCCACCTTGTCCACGCCAATGTAGGGGGGTACCATAGGTACCCCCCATGTGCACCCCCAACACCCCCAACACGCAGGGGGCCCACAACGGGCCCCCCAAAGCAGACACTGTATGCCTTTTCATGGCGGCGTTGCTGCCATGGAAAGACTGATCACCGCCTACATCATGATATGGTTGGCAGACACCGCCACCATATTATGGCCCTTTTCTGCCTGGTCGACGAGTCGACGGGCGGAAAAGCGGCGGACGGTCTTTCCGTCCGCCGCGGACCCCCCAGCCATCCTAATATGGCGGGGGGTCACTGAAGCATGGATGGAGGGCGGATCGCCCCCGCCGGGCCGGCGGTAGCCACGGGGGCGATCCACCCGCCATCGTAATAGGCCCCTTAATGTGTAGAGGGTAATTTAGAACCTCTGCTTGCGGGTCTTCTTCAGGACACGTGGAAGGTGTGGGAGGCAAACTATAAGGATAAGCGTAAAATTAAAATTAAGTGAAGTATTGTAAGAGAAATCAAAAAATGACCTATGAGTGCCTAAACTACTGACCTATTTTGGGCGCCTGTTGTTTGTCGGACCTGATCACAGCTCCCGGGGATGGGTAGTCTGTAATTGTATGGAGGTGCATATTAGATAGTCAATTACAACTTAGATCAATTAATGACTGTGTAGAAATTAAAAAACTCTTACCCGCATCAAATTACGAAGTGGGATAATTGGCAAGACATCTAATCCACTGAGGTGGGGGTATCCAAAACCCAAAGATGAACCCAATCAAAACCAGCTGTGGAGCTGGGTAAGAGGTGCAAAGAATGCAATCCCTATAAAATCTACAAAGTAAGTGAGATAATGAATATATGTCGCGCAGTGCAGATTATCGTGCAAGACAAGGGAGTGAGCCACAACTATGGGCCTCACGGAAAAGTCACCTTAAGAATGGAATTACATCAACCCGGAGATGCAAGTTCCTCGCCCGTCAGTATCCAGCAGGAAACTGGCTGACGCGTGGAGCATCTGTACTTAAAGGATACAAGCAGGCGTGCACGCCACGCGTGCACGTCGAGATCAGAGCACCGCGTGTCGCTCTAAATGCCTGCCTGGCCCCGAGTCCACGGAACAGAGAAAACCGGGCGATTGTGTTGGAAAACAGACTGTAGGATTAGTATAATCTTAAATAATGAAGAGTCCAGCATAGAGTGGAAAGCAAGGTTTAATCCAAGTAGAAAAGTCTCATCCATCCAGCAAGGCTCAGTAGGATAAACTGACCCAGGCTGCCAACATTCCCTGTCACCAGGTTCTATTACCATGGTGCTGCTCAAGAATAAACACCAAGCAGAAGTAAATGCCACAATACCACACACCTTCCCCCTTTATAAACACAAGTAACATACACTTAGAAATGAGTAAACCAATAATAAAAGAAAACAATTAAGTAAGAGCAAAAACTTGAGGATGCAAACATAAGACTTAAAAGACACAAAAAAAAAAAAATCTTCTTATATCCTTCTCTACCCCAGGATGAAGTCCTTGAAATGTGATGGCTGTCTCACACTCCTTTTTTGTCTCTGTGGGGAAGAAACTGTAGGAAAAGAGTCCAACGACAGCTCCACATCTCTATTTTGTCTCTGTGAAGAAGTATCCGAAGAATCAGAATTATGTTTAAAGTGTCCCAAAAAATGCTCCTTTAACACGATCACTCTGTTAAGATTCCAAATGCGTGAATCCTCAGTTTTAACAGCATTAGTCAAGACTTTAATCACTTTATGTGGTTTCTGAAAAATACAAGATGCTTTTCTCCCAAAAGGAGCTCTAATTATGACCCAATCACCAATCACAGAAGTAACTTTTACAGATTTCCTACAATCAAAATTAATCTTTCGAGCATTAATCTTCTCCGCTTCTTTGACTCTCCTTCCTCCATCAGACAATAGCAAACTTCTCTTAGATTCTGCATCATTCACCCAATTTGGCACAACTAAAGTGTTGTGATACCTTCCTCTAAACAACTCGAACGGTGTCCTTCCTGTGATGGAATGGGGAGAGACTCTATAAACTTCAACTTTCTTATTTATTTCATCTCTCCAATTTAGATTATTCTGTTTGGCCATGGCAATGGTTTCTTTTAACACTCGGTTAAAGCGTTCTACCATACCGTTAGTCTCGGGATGATATAGAGAACAATTTTTATGTTTGATAGCACATCTTTCCAAAAATTCCTCTATCTCTTTAGAGACTAGTTGAACCCCATTATGCATAAGTAAAGCACCAGGTAAACCCTCTCTTCCAAATTCCTCCTTCAAAAATGATATCACATGTTTAGTTTCAATGCCTCTGGATACTCTAAATTCCGGCCACCTTGAATACATGTCAATGAGGACCAAGACATAGGCCTCAATTCCATTCACTTGAATAGGACCTAATATATCAAATGCTACTTCTTCCCATAGTTTTTTCTGACGATCTCTGACAACCATGGGCTGTACCTTGGGATTCACTCTTTTTTCACTCAAAACGCACGGAACACATTCTCTCACCAAACGTTCAACCTGTAAGTCCATACCAGGCCACCAATAAGTCAATCTGAATCTCTCTTTAGTCTTGGACATTCCTTGGTGTCCTATATGGGCCAAATTCAATAACTCTTGTCGAAGAGAAACAGGGGGAATAAGTCTAGTACCTCTAAATAAAAGTCCATTACCATCTGAAAGTTCATTTCTAACATTCCAATACTTTTCACCATCGCCCTTAACTTTGGAATGCCAACCTTCTCTTAGTAACCTGAAGATTTCTTGCAACTCCTTATCCATGGCACACTCCTCACGCCATCTGCTTTCCTTGAGACCATCACACTCAATGTTACACACCCATTCATCCTGCTCATCTTTGTCATAAACTTCTTCTTCTTCAGAACTTTCTATTAATCTGGAGAGTGTATCGGCTATCTTATTCTTGACACCAGGTAAGTATTTTATTTGAATATCATATTCCTGCAAAGCTACCACCCATTTAGATATTCTGCCTGAAACTGCATCAATCCCCTTTCTTTTGAAGACCTCACAAAGAGGCTTATGATCTGTGCGTACCTCAAACTTTGATCCCCATAGTAAATTCTTACGTTTTTTAATAGCCCAGTGTACGGCCAAAGCCTCTCTCTCAATAACAGAATAACGAAGTTCTGTACCTCGGAGACGGCGTGAGAGAAACAGTATTACATTCTCTGAACCTCCACTCTCTTGCTGTAACACTGCCCCTAAACCTTTCATGCTTGCGTCAGTGATGAGAACTGAATTTCCAGAGGGGTCAAAACTTCTTAGCTTGGGAGTTTTCTTTAACATTTCTTTTATTTCTTTAAATTCAGTTTCACACCTTTCGGTCCACGCAAATTCAATGCCTTTGCATAACAAAGATCTCATGTTAACACACCTCTCAGCAAAGCCTTTTACAAACTTACTGTAATATTCTGCCATACCAAGGAATTTCATTAGTTCTTCTTTATTGGTAGGAGAAGCAAATTTTTGTATGGCATCCACCAAATCCCTTTTGGGTGCTACACCATCACCAGAAATAGTGTGGCCTAGGAAATCAATTGAAGATTTTTTAAATTTGCACTTGTCTAATCTGACAGTGAGGTTAAATTGGTCAAAGCTTTGCAAAACCTGCCTTACTCTCGTATTGTGTTCTAGTTCATCTTTTCCAAAAATTAAAACATCGTCTTGATAAATCTTCACACCTTCCTGACCCTTCAAGACTTTTTCTAGAGCTCTTTGAAAAACTGAGGCTGCAGACACCAACCCAAACGGCAACCTGATGAATCTGTATGTGCCGAAGGGTGATATGAATGAAGTAAGGTCTCTAGACCTCTCATCAAGCATTATCTGGTGGTATGCAGACTTAAGATTTACAGTAGAAAAAACCTCTGCCCCCTTTAGTAGCATGAGCATGTCAGAAATCTTTGGAAGGGGGTATTTATCGACTACAACTTGTTTATTTAACTCTCTTAAGTCAATACAAAGGCGGAGACTTCCATTCGCCTTCCTAGCAGCTACTACTGGAGCCAACCACTGAGTTCCTTCCACTTCTTCAATGATACCTTCAGCTTTAAGTTTCTCTAACTCCAACTTCATCTCTTCTCTCACAGCAAAGGGACTCCACATACCTTTTGTGAGATCGGAATGGCCACACTGATCAGTCATATACTATGAACATAACCACGAAGACATTCTAGTTCATTTCTAAATACTCTGGGAAAATCTTTTTTAAGGTTAAAGTGTAACACTCATCAAAGCTTTCTTCTACTTTCACCTCTTTTCTTTGAAATTTCTCTTTCAAAATGATGGGGGGATCATTATTAGGATCAAGTATCACCAAGATCTCGCTGGTGAAACCAGCTCAAGATGCTGTCGCCTTTTTGAGAAAGATACCTTCCTTTGTATTCCAATAAACCCTAAAAATAACCTAGAAGCTTTATAGGTTCTCCACCATAAGCACAGGGTTTAATATCAGGCTTCAGAATCTTGATCTTGTCTTTGAGAGAGCATAAATAAAATTCTTTGGAAACAATAGTAATCTTTGCCCCCGAATCGAATAACACTTTGGTCTTATTCCCTTAAACACTAACCTCATCTAAAGGACCTTTCTTATTATTAGAGGTCACTTGTGAAATGATTTGCCCACAATCCAAATCAGAACTTTCTTCACCCTCACTATAATTTTCTTGAGAGATTGCATTAACTTTCCCTTTGTAAACCTTAGCTTTACAAACTGCAGTATAATGTCCTATTTTTTTTACAATTTGAACACATAGCTTTTAGTGCAGGGCACTTTTTATCATTGGCAAGATGACCAATTTTTCCACATCTATAACATTTGGGAAGAAAAGTATTTTTATTTTCAGGCTTGACATAGGGGGTCATTACGATTGTCCGCCCGCCACCGTAACGGAATGTGGGACCGTCCGCAAGGGGTGCGGTGGTCCCGCACCTGACATTAGGATGCCACCGCCACTGTGGGAGTGGGACACCCTATTTCCAGCATTGTGACGGGCGGTGCTCACAGCACCCCCCATGTGCACCCCCCACCCCCTCAACACCCTGGGGGCCCGCAACGGGCCCCCAGAAGCAAACACTGTATGCCTTTCCATGGCTGCAACGCCACCATGGAAAGGCTGCTCTCTGCATTCATCTTAATATGGATGGCGGTGTCTTGCAGACACCGCCACCATATTATCCTTGTTTTCCGCCGGTCGACTCGTCGACCGGTGGAAAAGCAGCGGACGGTCTTTCCGTCTGCCGCGGACCCCCCAGCCATCATAATATGGCGGGGGGTCTTTGCTGTGTGGATGGCGGGCGGATCGCCCCCGCCGGGCCGGCGGTGACTACCGCCGGCCCGGCGGGGCGATCAGCCCGCCATCATAATGACCCCCATAGTTTGTTTTCTTTGGATTCTTTTCCCTAGAGAAATTCTTTACCAACTGAACTACATCTCCCTTTGATTCATGCTTTGTAATGACTTCTACACATTTCAGTGAATGTTCAATTTGTTTAGCCGTAATAAGAACTTCATCTAATGAGGGATCATCTTTTTGCCATAAATCATCTCTCACTTTCTCCACATTACAGCCCAGCATAAATTGGTCTCTTATTCTCTCCTCTATTAGTGCCCCAAACTTGCAGGAAGAACCTAACTTTCTTAAGGCAGTAACATCATTTTCTACAGACTCTCCTTCCTTTTGAGTCCTGCGACCAAAATGGTATCGCTCCAAAATGGTGCTTACCTTGGGTAAGTAGTGTCTATCAAGCTTTAACATACATATTTCAAATTCATTCAAATTCTCATCCACTATCTCTGCTAAATGATGAAACACTTCTTGCCCTTCCGAACCTAAACAGTGTAAGAGAAGAGCAGTCTTTCTCTCAGCACTGAGAGAAGTGCCACAAACCTTTGCATATCGCTCGAATACCTTCTTCCATTTCTGCCTTTTGATAGGAGGATCCCCAGGAGATGTTAGGAAAAACGAGGTGCTGTAACATTTTGCATGGTAAAATAACTTAAGAAACTACAGCTAAAAAATATAAGTAAGTAACAATAAAATGAATACACAATATAAAAGTGTCAGAACAAAAGAAAACAGTCAAATGTTCAAAATGTGAAGATCAATGAATAGTTGGTCAAATGATCTTAAATGGAACAAACTTATGTTACTATAAAGCAGGTGCACAATAGATAAATGATTTATGTAGAACATTCAATGTGAATACAAGTGTGTGGATTCAAAATACATATAAGTATGCGCAACTCTAAAATCAAAGTAGATGCACAATGTAATCAGAAGTGTGCGCATCACTGTATCACTGTAATTGACGTAGAGAGCGCAATGAAATAGTAAGTGTGCGCATCACTGTATGACCATATATTGATAAGTGTGCGCAATGAAACAGTAAGTGTGCACATCACTGTGATTCAATCAGTTTCAAATTTTCCTTGGCGTATTTATGCTCTAAACACGCAAGGTGTGCGTGCCACCGCAGGTAAACAATTGCTTCAATTTATATGAGTATGGCCATGAAGTCGTAAACGAAACTGTGAAGCTTAAAAACAGTTTGTAGGTATTCTAAATATATTTCGCGCTAATGTTATGTTAATAAAAGGGGCGAGTTTACGCTACGAAAACTCCCAATCCCGGTTATGTTAGCCACTGTGTCTCTGGTGACTTTAAGTTTTATCCTATTTAATAATTAGTTAATGATAGATGGCTTGTCTTGAGCATTAACAAAAGTTAGAGATCAGCTAGAAATAAGACTCACGTATGCCCTTGATGTTGACTCACGTTGATGTTGAAAGCAGGCAATTGAAGAGAAGTCCTTCAAAGTGAGCTCCTGCTGTTGAGAAGATGATGATGTTGAGACCTTGGATCAAAATAACACGCTGGGGTATTGTCCTTCGCTTGTCGCCAGTGTAGGATTAGTATAATCTTAAATAATGAAGAGTCCAGCATAGAGTGGAAAGCAAGGTTTAATTCAAGTAGAAAGGTCTCATCCATCTAGCAAGGCTCAGAAGGATAAACTGACCCAGGCTGTCAACATTCCCTATCACCAGGTTCTATTACCATGGTGCTGCTCAAGAATAAACACTAAGCAGAAGTAAATGCCACAATACCACACAGACTAAGGAATTGAATCTATCAGAAAAATTAAAATTGTCTCAATGTACTCAGTACTTATTACACAATTCCGCATATCGCCTAGTAAATAGGAAAAACAAAACATGGAAAAATTACATGCCTGGTATCTGTTTCCACACGGATAACAGTATAGCAATTACCAGCGTATTAGTAAAGCCCAACAAGGATGAATCCGACTGCACAAAACATATATAAATACAGCGAACAATGAACATACAATGATCATGACGAGATTGCATCGTTTGCACAGAACATATATAAATATAGTGTACAATTAACATACAATGATTATGACAAGATTGCATTGTGACAGTTATAGTGGACAGAAACGAGATACAGTGTATGATACAACAAATACATAGGATATGGAATCGAGAAGCTGCAAAATTTATATTATTTCCACATATAATAGAAATGCGACAGCTGATGCAGCCAAAAACAGATACAGTGTATATACAATGATTGTGAGGTTAAAATAAATGTACACGGGGGAATGAATATACACAACGTAGAGTGGATGTACACACTGGTATATGGATATAACGCAATTGGCAAAATCTCAGCCATTGCTTAATGTTGCTACCTGTTTAGCAATTTCCTCATACTCATTCAGTCCTCTCACGACAGTCTCAAAAGTATGTATCCATTTACATTCTCTAGCACTCAAGGTGCTGGTGAAGTTCCCCCCCCGGGATTCGTTTTTACTTTCTCACTGACCCACCACTTAAGACTCTCAAAACGTCCAAACGTAAAGTGCTCAACAAGGGGTGCACCCTGGCCCTTGCATCGTATTCTACTGCAATGTTGCAGTATGCAAATCTTCACTTTCTGTATAGTTTTCCCAATGTATAGGAAATCACAGGGATAGGAAATTGCATATATTACACCCATAGTGTTGCAATTGGTGTGATCATGCAATGTATGAGTGTAGTCGTTGTGTGTGAAATACTTAATCTCCGTGGTCATGGGACAGGCCTTGCACGTACCGCACTTGAAGTACCCTTTAACGGGCGGTGTGTTCCACAGTGTCAGTTGATTGTCCCTGGTTTGTGTGGGGAGTAAAGACTTGACCACGTGGTCTCTCATGTTTTTGCCTTTCCTGAAAGCATGCATAGGGGGTTCAGTGATCCCTATCTCGTCCGCCACAAGATGCCAATGACGGTTGACGATCTTTCTGATCTCATTGCTTCTAGTGCAGAATGATGTGACGCAAATCAACGGTTCCTGCTCGGGAGCTGCCTTTTGTTTGGGCTCCAAGAGGAACTCCCTATGACAAAACCATGCCCGCTTACGGGTTTTCTTGAGTAGACTCACCGTTTAGGCCCTTTCGGTCAGGCGAGTCATTACGTCAGCAGATTCTTAAACAAAGTCATGTTTTTTGGTACAGTTCCTCCGTAGCCTTAGGAACTGGCCAAAGGGTACATTTTCTCTAAGATTGCGGGGCTGGTGGCTCGAGTAACGTAAGAGAGTGTTTCTTTCACTTATTTTTCTATATAAAGTGGTATGCAACCTACCCTCCTCTGCCCTGATCGAGATATCCAGGAAGTTTATCTCTTTGTTATTGAATTCGAGTGAGAATTGGATGTCATTAGATATTCCATTGAGCCAAAGATGGAACTCGGTAAGTTGTTGCTCGATACCTCGCCATATCATCATCACATCATCTTTATAACATCTCCAAATTTCTATATTGCCTCTATATGGATTCTGGTTGCTCAAAACGTGAGTGTGCTCATAGTCATCCATATAGATGATGGCCAGATCAGGTGCAAAACTTGCCCCCATAGCTACCCCCTTTGTCTGGAGATAGTAATCCCCCTGGAAAAAGAAAAAATTCTTGGTCATAGCGACTTCTAATAGATCAACTATGAATTCGGTCAGAACCTGGAGCGGTCTGGGTCGGCCTTCCAGGGCTGTCCTGATGATATCAAGAGCTGCCCTCTGGGGGATGCTCGTGTACAGGGACTTTATGTGCATGGTGACCAGTATTTGCTCATTAGGTTTGAAAAGCAGATTGTCCACCAACTTAGTGGTTAACATCGTATCCATCAAATATGCTGTGGTATTTTCTGCAATGGGTTTAAGAAAGACGTCCACATATTTACATAGTGTTTCCAAAATGGACCCGCAACCGGAGATGATAGGTCTCCCAGGTGGGTTGGACATACGCTTGTGGACCTTGGGCAATGTATATATAGTCGCCATTCTAGGTTGTGGGTTATTCAAGTATCCATGTTCATGTATGGACAAAAAACCTTTCTCTAGTCCTTCATTCGTGATCCTCCTGATGGTCACAGCGATTTCCTTCATGGGGTCAGCTCTCAGTTAAGTGTAGTTTTCTTGTACCGCTAATTGCGCAAGGATCTCTTTTTTATAATCATCAGTGCTTTGAATGACTATTGCCCTCCCTTATCTACAGGTTTTATAACTATGTCCGTGTTGTTTTTCAAATATTCCAAGGCCAGACATTCAGGTCTCGAGATGTTGTACTTAGCATATTTCTTTCTCGATAAGGAATTTGTAACATCCTCAGCACCACCTGTTCATAGGCCAAAATCTTATGGGACATTAGTTGGGATGGTGGTGTGAAAGTGGATGGAGGTCGTAAGCATGTATTTGAAAAAGTAGGTTTAAATGGGATCTTGTTAAAATAGTGTTTTAGGAGTACCTTCCTGAAGAACTGGTGTAGTTCAATTTTAAGATTGAAGGTGATGGGCAAAGTGGTTGGTACAAAGGAAAGACCCTTACTAAGTATCTGTTCTTCCTCAGGTTTCAAAATGTAACCGGATAGGTTAATCACTGGGTTCTCTGGTGTATTAATGGAAGGGTTCACCATCTGTAGTGCTGACATCAGGTCTGTATTTCTCCATGGGCTTCCGGTTGGAAGCATACTTGTTTCCTGGCCCTGCCTCTGTTCCAAGTCGGTTCTCTCGCAACCCTGGGTCGACCCCAGGGTTGCCCCCTCCCCATGTAATCGGACCAATGTCCCTGCCCTAAAAAAAAGTTGCTGATCAGGGTAGGTGTATCCTGGGGTGTGTGTTCCTGTGCTGGTCCCTGGTCTTTCAGTCTTGCTATCAGACCCACTGGCTGCAGAGGAGTCAGAGAAAGTGGTATACCTTCTATACCCCCCACGCCCTCTGCTGGAAAACCTTCCTTGCATGTCCTGTTTGTAGTATTCTTCCTGTAAGTAAGGGTAGGTTACTTTCTTGTCATAAAATTTGATGTCCCTTGCTAGTTTGTCTAGCTTGTTGGTCTGTGTGTATATATCAAAGTCTTTAATAGTTCTTTCTAAGCGTTCCAATGCTTCTTTGGCATTGGTCAATGCCTTATCATCAGAAATCTCTTTCTTTAGATCGTTCATCTCTTTTATCAGCCGTTTTACTTCTTCTATGGCTGTCTCTATCCCGAGCACCATCCAGTGGTGGGAACAGTTATTAGAGACAAAACTGAAGTTTTCTTTGAATTTCGGATTGTCAATAAAGATCGCTGGCTCATTCCTTACTTGTAAGCCCACAGGGATGACATTCGCCTGTAGGTATTTAGTCAGAACATGGCCATGTAGTTTGGTCCTAATCAACTTCTTCTGAAGTCTTTCCAATTTGTTTATTTTCTTGTTTAATGTAAGGTCTATACTGGGTGTGGCTGAACCTAGGAAGCTAGTTCCACCCTGAACCTGTAATAATCTGTCAATATAATCCTCGCTGTATGACAGAGTTTCTCTCTCAGACATAGCATATATTTGAGTATAGACTAGTGCGATTGTGAACAAAGCTGTACACAGATATAAAGCTACATACAGATATAGACCACTGTACAACATACAATATTTTAACACACAACACAAAATGAGTTCAATACATAATGTACAAAGACCCTCGCAGGAAACACCTGCTCAAGATAACCATTATAGACTAATGGGGTAACCCAATCACTGTTTGCGGACCTGGGTGTTGTATAGTATAAATAACAGTTGGTCCTAGGATCATTTATCACACATCAAGTCAAAGACATTTAGGATTCAAGTATAATTCGTTGAATGAATAAAATCAGCACATGGTAATTAGTACATGACAAAATATAACATTTTCAAATAAGCACCTGGAAAAGGAGAAGGCACCCACTATTTGTAGAGAGATTTACATGTTTATTCATAAATAAATTGAAAAGGTAAAAACATTACCAAATGTATACCAATCAAAAGGTTGCACGAAAAGAAGGGGTGTAAAAGGTAGTGGTGCTCGTGTGTGCAGTGGATGGAAAAAGAAAAGATTACAGAGTAAAGCTAATTGAATGGAGGTTATTACAACAATTTTACAATCTATACTGGTTATAAGTGGAATTAACACCAGTTAGTTATGGCCTGTCCATAATACATCCTTTTGTCATTAATCTGAACAGTTTTTAAAGATTACAGAGAAATATCATCTGTTTGTTGGACGGGGTAGTGGTAAAATACGGGACAGGCCCACAATTGGGGATATATGTCGACGTTTCGACCCGACTTACTGCGTAGAGGGTAATTTAGAACCTCCACTTGCGGGTCTTCTTCAGTACAAGGGAAGTAGTGGGAGGCAACCTATAAGGATAAGCGTAAAATTACAATTAAGTGAAGTATTGTAAGAGAAATCAAAAAATGACCTATGGGTGCCTAAACTCCTGACCTATTTTGGGTGCCTGTTGTTTGCCGGCCCAGATCACAGCTCCCGGGGATGGGTAGTCTGTAATTGGATGGAGGTGCATATTAGATAGCCAATTACAACTGAGATCAATTAATGAATGTGTGGAAATTAAAGAACACTTATCTGCATCAAATTGCAGTGCGGTATAATTGTCAAGACATCTATTCCACTGAGATGGGGGTATCCAAAACCCAAAGACGAACCCAATCAAAATCAGCCGTAGTGCTGGGTAAGAGGTGCAAAGAATGCAATCCCTCGATAGTGGAACAAATCACCCTATAAAATCTACAAAGTAAGAGAGATAATGAATATATGTCCCGCAGTGCAGATTATCATGCAGAAGAAGGGAACGAGCCACAACTATGGGCCTCACGGAAAATTTACCTTAAGAATGGAATTACATCAACCCGGAGATGCAAGTTCCTCGCCCATCAATATCCGCAATGAAACTGACCAACGCGTGGAGCGTCTGTACTTAAAGGATACCAGCAGGCGTGCACGCTACGCGTGCACTTTGAGCTCAGAGCGCCGCGCGTCGCTCTAAATGCCTGACTTGCCCTGAGTCCACGGATCAGAGAAAACCGGGCAATTGTGTTGGAAAACAGACTAAGGAATTGCATCTAACTATCGTTAAAATTAAAATTGTCTCAATGCACTCAGTACTTATTACACAATTCCACATATCGCCTAGTAAGGGGTCAATTCCGATCCAGGTCGGACAGCCCTCCGAGAGCTGTTCGTAGCCTTACCTTGAGACCGACACGTCCCGGGAGCCGGTCCGTCCGGGCAATGAAGTACGATGCGCATAACTGACACAATTCCGTCCGACACGTAGGCTGCGATTCCAGCAGCATTTTCCGCATGAGCCGTACCTCCGATCGCCGATTCGAGTCGCCCGGAAGCAGTTCCCACAGCAGTTTCCGGCCGGACAAGTACGATGCGTAAATCATACGTGCCGGATGGGTCGCCACTAGCAGCACGTCACAGCATCCGGGAGAGCTGCATATCAAGTCCGATTCGCGCCGCAACACGATCCACGGCTACGAGACGGACCAATTCTCAAAGTGTACGAGACGGAGCAACGAGCAGCAAGTACGAGACGAACCAACAATGAATCCCATCGCGCAGGTCATCCCAGTACTGTACATATATGACTGGATCAGGAACAGATGCGCACAATGCAGACGGTCAGTCAGACACCCCCACAAATAAACGTCACGAACACGCGAAATGCTACACACACATAGGGGGGGTCAAATCCCTTACACCAGCAACAGCAAAACCACAGGGGTAGCATGGTCCCCACTACCAGCAGTCACCACACCTGGGGGGGGTGCCCATCACCACTACCCTCCCCACTCATAGGGGGATGTATGCCCTGCACCACTACCCACAACTCATACAGTGCTTATGCCCTGCACCACTACCCTCCCCACTCATAGGGGGATGTATGCCCTGCACGACTACCCACTACTCATACAGTGCTGTATGCCCTGCACGACTACCCTCCCCACTCATAGGGGGATGTATGCCCTGCACCACTACCCTCCCCACTCATAGGGGGATGTATGCCCTGCACCACTACCCTCCCCACTCATAGGGGGATGTATGCCCTGCACCACTACCCACAACTCATAGGGGGATATATGCCCTGCACCACTACCCTCCCCACTCATAGGGGGATGTATGCCCTGCACCACTACCCTCTCCACTCATAGGGGGATGTATGCCCTGGACCACTACCCACAACTCATACAGTGCTGTATGCCCTGCACCACTACCCTCCCCACTCATAGGGGGATGTATGCCCTGCACCACTACCCTCCCCACTCATAGGGGGATGTATGCCCTGCACCACTACCCTCCCCACTCATAGGGGATGTATGCCCTGCACCACTACCCTCCCCACTCATAGGGGGATGTATGCCCTGCACTACTACCCACAACTCATACAGTGCTGTATGCCCTGCACCACTACCCTCCCCACTCATAGGGGGATGTATGCCCTGCACCACTACCCTCCCCACTCATAGGGGGATGTATGCCCTGCACCACTACCCTCCCCACTCATAGGGGGCTGTATTACCAGACCAGCATTTGTGACTACTGCACCCAACACCACAACCAATGTTTTGGCAATGTGGTGGTTGTGTCACTAACAAACATAGACATTAGAGGCAAAGAATGCTGTGTATCACAAGAACTCCCTCTGCCATGTGCAGACAAGCATTGGCCATGACCCCTGACAATGCCAACAGTGTACAATTACACTGTGTGAGAAGGGAGCATCAAGATGCATACACATATCTCCACAAACAGACACGCAAACAGCGGAATCCTGTGGAGACTGTCGATGTTAGGTGACAAAGTCACATACCATGGCAGCAATGGGACATACCAAACATGATCAATGTGCAGGATGATGACCTACAAGACGGTTGGACAATAGGGACAATCACACAAACAACATCCCCCCCAATGGAACGCTGAAGCCACACCAATGCAGAGGCACAGATGCACAAACACAGACAGGCTGCCACACACTGTATATCATACACAACATGTGTGTGTGTCACAGTGTCCCCAGGCTACTGCACAACGCATGACGGTGGGCTGAACTACAATGACACACATGTGTGCACTGTGCCAAACAAAAGTAAGTCTTTGACTGGGCACACCTGGGGGGACAAGCAGGCATTGTCAGGTAAGCGGGATCACAAAGGATTCATGTGACACAAGGTGGGTGGAACAGCTACCAACACAGCAAGAGACAGACCCAACACAGCACTACCCTCTAGTCCCCTATCTTTGTGGTGACATTAGCCTGTACGCCAATCCCACTGTGATGATAAAGCTAGTTTTTCCCCAACTGCGTAGCACAGTCAGATGTGCGTCCTGGGTCATGTGTCCGGGCCCACAAACTCACATCACACCTCCATAAACACAAATCACTGGCCATGGCTTGCAAACAATGGGCCAAAAGTAGTTATGGGCCTAGACATTAAACAACTCACATTTAGCCAACATCAACAGCACACACCTTGATCTGAAAGAATGTGCATCAGCTAGGCACACAGGGACCGGTGATATTGCTCATGCACACATGACAATCCCAGGGATGGTGGGGGGATCAAAGCTACACACAAATCCCCACACATGGGCTGACAACAACACCTGTGAAGGTCTGCCACACTGCACAGCATGCGGCACATCGACATTACGTGAAAACTGCACAAGTCATTCGGAACCCTGCCAGACACCTACACCAATGTTGAACCACAGGAGAGCCACAAAGCACAAATGTCAACACCTTCCAACATAGCAGCAATGACCCTGATGATAGGGAGTCGTCACACACACACACACACAAGTGAGCTTGTCAATGACAGATACCACATAGGGAAAAACACATGATGTTGCTAACACATAAGTGCCAATGGTAATCCAGAATGTGTCCCACGTGCGTTGGATAACAACCCTGGAATTTACTAATGAAACAGCCAGGGATGACAGCCTAATTACCAGTAGTGTGTCATGCCCAGAAAAGGCAGGGCAAATAAGTTACATGAACACAGGCCAAGTCAGCCAGTCCACAAAACAGGTACATCTGTCTGGAACACAGGCTGCGTCCAGAAAAGGGAAGTGAACACACACAGACATGCTCACACAACACACACCATGTGCCCAGGCAATGTCATGGAAGGACACAATGCCATGATGGGACTGCACTCCTGGGGAAGGTCAGCTGTGCCACATGTTGTCTGTTCAGGCTCCTGTCATGCCAGCACAAGACTTGCCCAGTGATACAACTATTACAACTCAAGAAAAGCAATGGTCACAGAAGCTTGTGTACGGGAGTCCTCCCTCAGTCATCTGCACATATGCAATACACATGTAGACCAAGTTGGACAGATGACACAGATGACTTGTATAACATGGATGCACAAACATGCCCGTCCAGTGGAGATTGTCCAAGTCAGGGAATCTTTCCATGTGCCCGAATGTAAGCACAACCTATGTGCAACAGTGTCTGGCAAAGATGTCAAGTAGCAAACCCAAAGATAAAACCCTGGTCACAACATTTTCCCATCATTACACCCTGAAATTTCAGCTAAGGATGTCATGGATACATAGCAGAAAAGTACACATACCCCATAGACCACATGGAGTACATCACATCAACAACTCATTCTGTTATACCTTCAAAACACCTGTACAACAGCAAGTCCATGACACCCATCATCAACATCATGTACATTAGAAGCAACACCACTGGATAACACAAATTGGCTTTATTAAGCACATAACTCATTTAAACTGTGAAGTCCACAATGTCAAAAGGCCAATGGCCAGTCCATGTCAGGAGTCCTCCCAAGGTGAAATGTGACAAGTTGTCACCCATTGCTTGCCTGCATTGCTACGGGCAGGGGACATCTCCCCTTGGAGGGGCATACACAGGGGCAGGCCAGGCACCGCAGGGACAGGATCAGGGAACAGCAGATTGGGGCAGGGGGGGCTCGTGGGTGCAGGAGTGTCACTGGCAACTGCAGCAGAGGCGTCTGACACTGTGTGTGCCGTCACCATGGCAGGGCCCAGGTCCAATGGGGTGTGTGCTGACATCAATGCAGGGCCCAAGTCAGACGGGGTTGTTACCGGCACCACTGCAGCGGGCAGGTGAGATGGTTGGGACGGGGCCTCCACTGCAGTGCAAAACTCCAAGGGAGTGTCATGGGGCCCAGATGAGGTTGGCAGGACAGAGGGGGGGACACGGTCTCCACATCAGTGGCAGGAACAGGCTGAGCATGTGAGGTGGGGGTGGAAGTGCATGTGGTAGGAGAGGATGGACTAATCATTTTGGGGATGCGGTATTGGTGTGTGGGGGAACCAGGGGCAGGGTGTGGCGGGGGGACCTGTGGAGTGGTGGCCTGGGGGCTGCAGGAAGGATAATGTGACTTTGACCTGCAGGATTGGGGGGGTCTTGCTCTTCCTGCTCCGGGGGGACTTGCGGCTGGGGGGCTCAGTGTCCGGGCGCTTGGAGGAGGGTGTCTGTGTGGCAGGGGAACTCCCCCCTGTGCGTGGTGATTTCCTCTTCCCCTTGTGCGTCTGAGCAGATGGATCGGTGGGGAAGAGGCCAAGATCACAGAGGAAGAGCTGCTTGGAAGGGGGAGTTGCAGGTGAGGCAGGGGAAGTGCTTTTGGAGGGAGAGGCATCTGAGGTCTGCGGAGTGGTCGTGGATGCCTGTTTGTGCGTCTGTGACCCATCCCCTGTGTGTATGCCATCAGTCCCTGGAGTGTGCGTGCCTGTGGATTTTGTTTTGGACTTGCGTGATTGTGTGCTGCCTGGGTCTGTTGTGGTGCATGCCGGTGCCGGTGTGTGTGTGCGTTGGTCAGGTAGGGTAGTGGGGACTGTGGGTGGTGCAGAGGTAGGAGGGGTGAGGGACTGTTGGAGGAGGGACACTGCTGCCGTCTGTCTGGAGGCCATGGACTAAATGGTCCGATGTAGGGCAGACAGGTTGGATGAGATGCCCTCCATGAAGGACACCAGTTGAGTCAACAGAGGGATGTGGGAATGGAGGACACTCAGCATCGCTGTCTGCCCTACATGGAGCTGCTTCAGTAAGTCCACAGACTCCACACTGAGGGCAGCAGGGGAGACAGGGGCAGGGGGTGCGGTGCCTGGACCAAAGGAGACATGTTCCCTCACACGGGGACCTCCACGGACATCTGGGATGGCAGCAGATGGGAGGGTGGAGATGGTGGTGGTGGCGGGGACAGACTCGCTAGGTGTTGTCTGGGGTCTGCTGACACCCGCCTCCACAAGGGCGTCCTCACTGGAGATGCTGTGTTCCTCAGCAGAGGTGTTTGTAGCTGAGGTCTCCTCTGTGTGGCTCCCCTCACCCTCTGTGCCACTGGGTCCCTCCAACTCCTCTGAAGCTGACCCAGTCTGGCTCTGCGGATCCTCTTGGTCCGTGGAGCTGTCTCCTCCAGTAGCTGTCGATGTATCTGCAATCAATCGGGATAAACAAATCCACATCAGTCACCAGTTTCACCTGACACATCACAGTCAGTACAGCACATCACAGAGTACGGCTTTGCCTCAAGTGCCAGATATTGCGAACAGTGGAGACATCATTTGGAAATGACACATGTCAGTCTGCAAGTCAACCATGCCCCTCAGATCCTGCCCCTCCATGGACCCATCTGCCTGGGACATGTTGTCTGCCACTTCTCATATGTGTGCACAAGCACCACATAGACATATCTCTGAACTGCAGGACTCGTAATTTAAATCTGCCTGGACTAACACATGCCATCTCCTGCCACTGACTCAGTACATGTGTCATGAGAAGGGATGGCAAAAATCATTGTCAGTAAAATGGATAGGCTTCACTCACAAGACACCATGATGTGCACATGTCTTGATGGTCAATGCCACAATAGAGTGCATGCTGTACAACTGACATCACTGCGGGATGGGAAACATCGGTTACATCACAGTTTTTACACCGCGATACCTTTACCACGCAGGTTTTACAACGCAAGTCATTACAATGACTTGCACTGGAGGGCGCTCTAGACTAAGGAATAGTGTGAATTACTATTCCAACACCTTCCCTACTGTACGTAGACTGGAGTTGGAATAGTAATTCACACTATTCCTAAATCCAGCGCCCTCCAACGCAAGTCGTTGTAACGACTTGCGTTGTAGTACCTGCGTTGTAAAGGTATCGCGGTGTAAACACCGCGATGTAACATCGCATATTCTGCGGGATACACATCAGCAAGTGGGATACCATGCTACGGCCCAGTATGGCTGAGCAGCCAGCACTGGCTTCAGTCTCAGGGGTAGTGCATCCAAAATGATACACTCTGCACTGTGTCACAACCATTAACATGTATGAGAATTTAAGCCCTGCAGATGTCAAGTGCACAGGGACACCCAATGCTAACCACATCTTCAGGCATCTGATGATCACACGTAATAAAAATGCAACAGATGACTGACTAAAGGCACCAATCTGTAAGCATGATGGCAATGAATTGAGATTGCCTGCACTGTGATGTACTATACAACATAATGCACCTTCAAGTGATTCGACACCTATGCATGAACCCATTCTGATGATCCATTTCCCACACCCCAGCTAGCTACACAAACCTAAATGACCAACACCACAGGAGTCTAAGAGGCTAGGCCACCTCACAATGACACCGATGCAGACACCATATAGCACACTTCACAATGCACTAATGTTAGGCTGACACACAGGAGTAGAAGAACAGAGTGTACTTCATGTCCGGAGTAGGGATACCTGTCTCGGAACATGTGCAACATGGGATTACCCTGGACACCAGGCATGTGTCCATGCATGTGTGAAACACATGATGTACATTTTTCTGAGGCCCATAAATTTTCGTTGCTGCTACATGGGTGTGTGTCAAATACCCCTGGCATATATGGTGTGCCAAAACATCAATTGGAACACATATCAATTGCCCACACAGAGTACATGTCTTTTTTCCAGGCAATGTGCAGACACATGGAAATCATGTGCCTCAGTCATGAAGACAAAACAATGCACCGGTCGCAGATGCTGTTCACAACATTAAGTTTGTACAACAGCAGGGACACACAACCCAAGTTACACAAGTCACAGCCTGAAAGGGGCACACCTGTGTATCAGATAAGGATGGGACATGACGTAGTTTTGCCACATGATTCCTGTACAAGCAGACAGGAGATCTGTGGAAGTGTAACCAGGATGTGGGCGTGCAAAGAGCATGTGATACATTGGACACAGAGTATGCATGCACTTACTCCCTCCTTGATGCTGTCTGGCCTTTAACTGCCCATCCAGGTCCGGGAAGACCACCGCCATAATCCTGAGCATGTGGGGGGTCAGTGTCCATCGTCCGCCCCTTCTGCGAGGAGGCAACAGCTTCAGCTGGACTCTGGCAATCCTCCGGGTCCAGCCACGAAGGTCCTGCCACCTCTTCTGGCAGTTGCGGATGCGGCGTCTGTGGATCCCCACAGCACAAACAGCCTGGGCAATGGTCAGCCAGATCTCCTGCTTCTGGTGGGCATCAACCTGTGAGGATGACAAGGGTAGAAAAAGTCCTTTACCACACAAGCCACATGTTTGTGCATCACACATTTGGATATACATGTCTTTCTCGCAATGGAATATGATGGACACAGGTCGTGCAGATATGGTGATTGACAGTTGTCCTGAGTTTTCAACAGGGAAACATTAACTGAGTATTACAACCGTGTGAAAATGCACTTTTAATGCACAGTACCTGTCCACTACAGGGACCTACACACCATGGGGGTATGAACTACTCAGTGAGCATGCTAGACACTGTTGCACACAATTTCAGTGGTGCCAGTCAGACAACATACACAATGAATAAGGGATGTGGAGTGCACACTCACCTGCTACCCTGGTGTCCCATACAGCTTGCTGTACTGTGGAAGGAGGCTGTCCAGCAGGGCCTTGTTCTCCTCCTCTGTGAAGGCTGGGGCCCTCTCCACAGTACGTGCCATTCTTGGAGCCAGAGGATGCAGAGACTGCAGCAGTGTTAGCAGAGATGTCGATCTGGAGCATGTAGTGCAGGCAAGTGAGCTCACAGGTGAACAGACAGACTTATAACTGTGCTGCAGAGGCAGATTCAGACCCATGTGTCAAAAGTGATAGGTCTGACACGTTTGCATCCTATGAATCTGGCCAATCCATCGAATTGCACGTCTCGTACACGCCTTCCGCATCGTTTGAAATATTCAAAAGCATTGCAGTGACGAGTCTGAAACATTGTTGCAGGCAGCCAACGGATTTTCAAGAAACCGAATCGTACCAGGCTCAAATCCACGTCTGTTCCTATTGAAGAAATTGTGCAAGGCGTGCGTGCAAGGCGTGTGTGCGGATCGGTCCACCCGCGTCAGTCCAGATTGGTGACATTGTGCAAGGCGTGCGTGCGGATCGGTCCACCCGCGTCAGTCCACATTGGTGACATTGTGCAAGGCGTGCGTGCGGATTGGTCCACCCGCGTCAGTCCACATTGGTGACATTGTGCAAGGCGTGCATATCAGTCCACCCGCGTCAGTCCACATTGGTGACATTGTGCAAGGCGTGCGTGCGGATCGGTCCACCCGCGTCAGTCCACATTGGTGACATTGTGCAGGGCGTGCGTGCGGATCGGTCCACCCGCATCAGTCCACATTGGTGACATTGTGCAAGGCGTGCATGCGGATCGGTCCACCCGCGTCAGTCCACATTGGTGACATTGTGCAAGGCGTGCGTGCGGATCGGTCCACCAGCGTCAGTCCACATTGGTGACATTGTGCAGGGCGTGTGTGCGGATTGGTCCACCCGCATCAGTCCACATTGGTGACATTGTGCAGGGCGTGCGTGCGGATCGGTCCATCCGCGTCAGTCCACATTGGTGACATTGTGAAAGGCGTGCATGCAGTTCCTTCCCTAGGTGTTCAACGCATCTTTTGCATTGGTCACCTGCGTCAGTCACCATATAAGTAACTGTTTAAGGCGTGCAACACACCATTGCTTGCCATTGACCCATGGGCACAACAACAGTACACTCTGCGACACAGTCACTCAAAGTGCATGTCAGGATGCATTACCTGTGGGTAGACATGTGAATTTGTATGTTTCACTTAGTGGCACCCACTCCCAGGCAGGGCAGGTTGCCATGGGGACAGATCCAATTGTTGGCTGGACACATAACCACTGTGTTTGACGACAGTACATTTCAGTGCATGAGGCATGTACACAGTTCCCGGTGTACATTGTGTATTTAATGTGACATACACCCTGACTCTTCAGTGGAATGGTAGGTGCCTCACAGGGTGTTACAGTGCCACATATGTGATGTTCCTCCACAGTATCTTGTTGTGTGGCCCTGTAGAGCTGAGATGTCAGATGATGGGCATGTATCTGATATGTGTGTCCATATCCAACAGCACACACATCATGTTCTTGTGTCCTGTAATGTGGTATCATGTGATATTTGTCATGTACACTGGCACATAGATAGGGTGAATGACAAACTGTCTTTGCTCTCCTATGTACTGCAGGAGACCAAATGTCCACAGACCGTTCCCAGACCTGGAGATCATGGTTGAACGTGACTGTATGCGACGGTACCGCTTCACCAGGCCACTGATCGAAGAATTGGCGGAGCAGTTGGCTCCACATCTGCAACCTGGCCGGACATACCCTACAGCGCTGACCCCCAAGGTGAAGGTGATGGCAGCCCTACAATTTTTTGCCACCGGTACTTTGCAGCACACTGTTGCTACTGCTTGTGGGATGTCACAGACTATGTTCAGCCGCGTGCTTCGGGATGTGTTGGAGGCAATGTTGCTTTTCGTGGACCAGTACATCCATTTCCCAAAAGCACAACAACTAGCTGACATCAAGGGGGACTTCTATGCCCTGGGCAGGATGCCACGTGTCATTGGCTCCATCGATGGGACATATGTGGCTTTGGTACCACCGCAGGCACATGAGCAGACGTACCGGAACAGGAAGCATTTCCACTCTATAAATGCGCTTGTGGTTTGTTTTGCCGACATGACCATTTCCCATGTGTGTGCAAGGTTCCCGGGCTCAGCGCACGACGCCTACATAATGAGGAGTAGTCGCATCCCAACGATGATGGCACAGATGCAGTACCAGCATTCCTGGCTTGTCGGTGTGTACTGACTGCTTAGCATTGTGTGTTTCCTAAAGTTGATTCGCACCCTATTTTTACACTCAACTAATGTGCAATTGTCTCCCTGTAGGTGACTCCAGATACCCCAACATGCCGTGGTTGCTGACACCCCTCAGGAACCCTGTGACACCAGCGGAGATGCGCTACAATGAGGCACATGGTCGTACCAGGAGAGTGATTGAGCGGACATTTGGCCTCCTGAAAAGCAGATTCCGCTGCTTGGACAAGACAGGAGAGGCCCTCCCATATGCACCTGAGGTGTGCAGGATCATCATTATGTGCTGCATGCTACACAACCTGGCACTGTGGAAGCGGTTGCCTCTCATCCTGGATGACGATGACCAACCTCCGCCAGCCGTGGAGGATCCTGGTCTTGGGCATGATGCCAGTGATGATGAGGGTGATGGTGATGTTCGGAGCCAGCTGATCCAGAACATATTCTCATGAATGTCAGTATACAGGTATGTGTTGTCCAAGTATTGTGTCGGCATGACCTATGTTGGTGGTGCACTGGTGCTGATTGAGTGTGGCAGTATGCTACTTGTCAGTATGCTTGCTGTGATGTGTCCTTTCTGGTAGTCTGTACTCCCAGTGTTTACCTGATTGTTAAGTTGTGTCTGGGTAGTTAGTGTTTTGTTTTGGGCATGTATATTGTTGTTGTTTGCTGTGAATCTGTGTTTTTGATAGGGTTTTCTGTCTGTCCTTCACAGGGTACTTTGGATGCTGTGTGGTGCGGTCTGAACCCCAAGACACAGATCCTTGTTCCAGAGTGCAAGTAATCGTTGTCCCAAACAATGATGTGCCACACACCCCTGGACTTTCATCGTTCACCACATGTTTTTTTTCGGATAACTGTCACGTGAGGTTAACGTGCATCAGTTGTAGTATTCTCACAATGTGAATATTTAATAAACCAGCCCTTCACTTTGAGATGTGCTCCGTGTGTCCACACATCCAACAGTAATTCGCATCCTGTACCTGTGTGCTGCTTGCCAATGACCCAGGATGGGTGTTGTGTGTGCTTTCCACTGTATCTCCTGTTCACATCAGTGTTGACGATGAGTTAGGGGCCATGGTGAGTATGTGTTGTGTTGTCCTAGTGGTGTGTCTCCCTCATATGTGCCACATTCACATGACTCACGTTACGTTGTTAGCATTGCTGTAATAGTTTGCATGCACAGTGTTCCTTAGCAGCTCTTCATCGCCATGGCACAAAGCAAGTAGGAATCACGACAGAGGCAAGTATTGTGTGATTGTGAATTTATTTACAAACGTGTAAGGATGGTGAACGGATTTTGCAGTGCTGTACAATGTGATGGTAATCCAAAGTTCACAGGTGAGTTGGTAGTCTTGGTAATTGAAATATCCAGGGTAGAATCCACAGTCATTTGGTGCATTGTCACAACTTTGACCCTCCATGTCAAGTGGGTGATTTTGATGTAGGTCGACACGGTCAACTGGTTTGCACACAAAGGACGTTAACAGGAGCAGGTGTTGGGTGCCTGGGGGATATGCATGGCCATCAGCGTCTCAATTGCCCTTCTTCGGGCGACCCCTCTTCTTTCTCGGGGGACCCTCATGTGCAGGGTGCTGCGGTGCCGAGGACTCTCCTCCAGAGTCCTCCTCCCTCCCTGAGGCTGTTGCGGATGTTGTGGCAACAGATGTTGTGGGCGCACAGGGAGGCGTGGTCAGGTTGGTGCTGATCTGGCGGAGGCATGTCAATATGTCCTTATGCACCGCTGTTCGTTCATCCAATTTGTCCCACTTGGACTCCACCCGGGCCATGTGGGAGTCCAAGCGGGCATGATGGGCAGCCTGCTGTTCTTTGAGTTCCTTGAGTATCCCCACGACCTGTCCAAACCCTCCGGTGCTTTCCTGGTACGCATCTATGATGCGTTCCAGGTGTGGCTCATCATGCAGTCCATCCCCCTGTGCAGGCCGTGTCCTCTGCCTGCCCACCCTCCCACCGGTCCGACCCACACGGGCAGGCCCTGCCGTGTCCGGCCCAGCCGACACTGGGCTCCCTTGATTGTTAGCGCCGGAGGTGTTGACCCTTGCTTCCGGGGTGCCCTGTGTGCCTGGTCCGTTGTTGTTCTGGGGCCTGGGCCTGTCCGTGTTGGCCTGGGGACTCTGTCTGGTGTCCAATGTGGCAGGAGTGGTTGAGGGGGGTGCTGATGTTACTGCTGCTGGGGCTGAACGATGGCTCACACCGGAGGGGCCAGGTCCGTCAAGGTCGTCGTCCGAAGAGGACGTAGAGTGATCCACACCGGGGAGCTCAGGGTCCGCCAGAGTCTGGGACTGGGACTGTTCCTCAGGACCTGCTGTGTCCCCAGCATCACCTGTGTTTGGAGGAGACACCCAATGTATGTTATGTTTCTACAGACCTCAATGTTTCACACACATGCCATTTGACACTGAACATCATTATGAGGGTCTGTACATTGCATTGTCATAAGTTGTGACAGACAGAGGTTGATATTGTTGGAGCACTTTGTAATGGCAACCTGGAACCTTTCGATGTGCACGTCAAGCTGTGTGCATGACCAGCTCATGTATTGATCAATTGTCTGTAGATGCCCATTGCCACTCAGGTCCCATCACATGCCTGACACTGCTGTATTATCCCTGTCCACATTTGTGCTTTAACAATGAAATACGTACTATTACACTTGGGGTATGTTGCGAGTTTGGGGCATGTGTTGTGTGATTCTTTTATTTCCTCGGTGCGTCACATTTGTGTGTCTGTGCAACATGGTTGCAGTACGGTATGCCTGCGATCCATTGTGAGATACTAATTAGTTGTCTGTGTTCCTAGTTCACATCTCTTATCTTACAAGTCATGGGGTTAGCATAGCTAATGAAGTTGGTGCTGAGTTTTGTATGTGCTAACACCTTCTATCTTGTCAAATTCATCAACAGTGAGAGGGATTGGGCACAGGTGCTCTCTTGCTTTTCAATGCTCATTACAGTGATGGGCAGAGGTGTGTGTTACAGTTCAGCTGCTGTGAGTTGCTTGCCTCCTCAGATGTAGTCCAGGTTAGTCATTGTGTTTGGGGTCTCCATGACAGTGAATGATGTGTTGTATGAATGATGCGTACAACGCAGGCCGATGTGGGATTGAACTGCATCTCACAACTGCACATTTTTTGGATTACACCATGCTACAGTGTCAGCTATGTGTGTGTCCATTCTAGTTACCGTCAGGTGTCCACTGTCAATGATGTATGGGTGACATTGTGTCGGCTTGTTGCTATGTGCTAAGTCTACATCTCTCCAATTGTCATCTACAAGACACACCTTCACAGCCAGGTCAGGGGACACCCCAGGGACGCTGCATCTCCAGAGGGTGGGAGGATACCTACAGTTCCAATGGCTGTGAGTGTAAATGTGTTTGAGTTGGCCAGTGTGTAGGTGTGACTTGCAGCCAATTCATACATCATGACCATGTGTCAGCCATCTTGCCAAGGCATTTACTTTTGGAGTGACTGGTCCCAAGGGTGCACTTTGTTCTGGCTGAGAAGGTGTGTTTTGAGGCGGCCTTGATGGCATTTTGATTCATTGCAGGACCTCCTTCACCCACAGAGGCCAGGTAATCCCCCATGTGGCATGCTTCCATTGCAGGGAGTCACAATTTACGTTCAGGCTGTCTGGCATTGGTGTCCTGTTGTTTGTTTGAGCCCAAGTCCCAGCAGGGCCTTGTGCTCCCCACAGCAGGGCCTAGTGTCAGCCATCTTGGCAGTACTTTTGCACTCCCTGTGAGATGAGCATGGTTCATTGTGAGCATGCTGGGACATGTGGGTGGGGGACTGGTGGCTGTGACTGCAACTCCCATCATGCTTTTGGCTCCACCCACCTTCCCACAATACCTGAGCTTCCTTCCTGTGATTCTTTTTCCCTATGTGGTGGTGTGCCTGTGCTGACAAGTTGGCAGGCAGTTGTGTCCTGGTGTTTGTTTGCACACAAGTCCCAACAATCCCATGTCCTTCATACAGCAGAACCCAGTGTGGTAAATCTTTGTGGGATATTTAAATGGATTCTTATTGAATACATTATACCAGGTGGGTTGTGTGGAGTTTGTGTTAAGGGGGGAGGGTGTGTGCAAGTTCCTGATGGTAGATGTAGTCAGAGCTGGCAGTCCTCCTCCCCCAGTCCAGACATCCCACCATGCTGCATGCTTCCATTGCAGGGTGTGGAAGTTACCTTTCAGGCTGTCTGGCATTGGTGTCCTGTTGTTTGTTTGAGCCCAAGTCCCAGCAGGGCCTTGTGCTCCCCACAGCAGGGCCTAGTGTCAGCCATCTTGGCAGTACTTTTGCACTCCCTGTGAGGTGAGCATGGTTCATTGTTAGCTTGCTGGGACATGTGGGTGGGGGACTGGTGGCTGTGACTGCAACTCCCATCATGCTTTTGGCTCCACCCACCTTCCCACAATACCTGAGCTTCCTTCCTGTGATTCTTTTTCCCTATGTGGTGGTGTGCCTGTGCTGACAAGTTGGCAGGCAGTGGTGTCCTGGTGTTTGTTTGCACACAAGTCCCAACAATCCCATGTCTTTCATACAGCAGAACCCAGTGTGGTAAATCTTTGTGGGATATTTAAATGGATTCTTATTGAATACATTATACCAGGTGGGTTGTGTGGAGTTTGTGTTAAGGGGGGGAGGTGTGTGCATGTTCCTGATGGTAGATGTAGTCAGAGCTGGCAGTCCTCCTCCCCCAGTCCAGACATCCCACCATGCTGCATGCTTCCATTGCACGGTGTGGAAGTTACCTTTCAGGCTGTCTGGCATTGGTGTCCTGTTGTTTGTTTGGGCCCAAGTCCCAGCAGGGCCTTGTGCTCCCCACAGCAGGGCCTAGTGTCAGCCATCTTGGCAGTACTTTTGCACTCCCTGTGAGGTGAGCATGGTTCATTGTGAGCTTGCAAGGACATGTGGGTGGGGGACTGGTGGCTGTGACTGCAACTCCCATCATGCTTTTGGCTTCACCCACCTTCCCACAATACCTGAGCTTCCTTCCTGTGACTCTGCTACCATGTGAGTGATTGAGACGGCAATGGCAAGATGACTGACAGTGGTATCCAGTTGTTTGTTTCTGCACAATTTCAAGGCAGGGCCTTGTGCTCCCCACAGCGGAGAACATTGTCAGGGTTCTTGGTAGAGACTTTTCACTGACTCTCTTGTGGAGCATGGTCCCAGGTGTGTATTTTGGTGTAGGTGGGAGGGGTGTGTGTGACAGGGGCTGCTGGTAGATGTAGTCAGAGCTGGCAGTCCTCCTCCCCAGTCCAGATATCCCACCATGCTGCATGCTTCCATTGCAGGGTGTGGAAGTTACCTTTCAGGCTGTCTGGCATTGGTGTCCTGTTGTTTGTTTGGGCCCAACTCCCAGCAGGGCCTTGTGCTCCCCACAGCAGGGCCTAGTGTCAGCCATCTTGGCAGTACTTTTGCACTCCCTGTGAGGTGAGCATGGTTCATTGTGAGCTTGCAGGGACATGTGGGTGGGGGACTGGTGGCTGTGACTGCAACTCCCATCATGCTTTCTGCTACATGCACATTCCCATCAGCCCAACCTTCCTTCATTTTGACTGAGCTTTCCTGTGAGGTGGTGTGACGTTGTTGGCGAAATGGATGACTGTGTTTGTTGTGGATTTATGCTAATGCCTTGCAGTATTTGTCGTTAGGTTTGTACATGTTTTGTCGTAGTTCCATTTTACTGTGGGATGGCAGGTATTGTGTTTGGGTAACTGGCATGCACATCACAGGAGACTTGCCTTTATGTTGCTATGGCTTTGCTGGCAGGAATTGGTTTAACAGTCCCCTTGAGAGTGATATATGTGTATTGCCGCACAAAATTGAGTATATTGTTTGTGTACTCACCAGGCTCTGGTATTCCTGTTAATACATGGATGCTCTCCGGTGGTAGGATGGCCTGCACCTTCTCTTCCCAGGTCCTGAAGTGCGTTGGTCTGGCAGGAGGGCCACCGCCAGTGTCTCTGCTCAAGGCATGGTCCCTGTTGATGAGCTTCTTGACCCTCCTGCGCACATCATAGTACCTGCTCTGTATGTCATCCTTTGTGCGCCGACAAGGAGCTTGTGCGTTGACCTTGTCGACAATCCTCTCCCACATCTTTGTTTTCTGTGACATGGGGGTCTGTTGGACCAATGTGCCAAACAACTGTGGCTCTACCCTGAGTATTTCGTCAATCATGACTTCCAACTCACTATCTGTGAACTTTGGGTTCTTCTTGGGGGGCATGGTGCTGGGTGGTTGTGGGGATTGATGAGAGGGATGTATGTGTGTGTGGTGGGTGTGAGTTTGTCAGTGAATATGTGATTTAGTTTTTAAGTGGTGCAAATGGTGTAGTTGTTGTGTGTTGTGTGAGTTGTGGTGTGTCTCTGCAATGTGGTGGTGGTGTCTGATGTCCTATGCCTGTAGTTTGCAAAGGATCATGGTAGGGCTTTCCTGCCATTTTATAGGTGGAGTTGTGGGTGTGTCTTTGTTCTTCCATTTTTTTATTTTTTATTTATTGGCTTTGTCATGTGTTTTTTGGGCTTTTTTTGTGACTTTTTCTTTGCTTTTGTTGTGCATGATGGAGACGTTTGTTTGACCGTGTCGGACGCTGGATGTGGCTCGCGCGGGCTAACACGAGTCTGTCACACTGACATTCTGCTGTTTTCGACATTGTCGGACGCAGAGGGGTCTGTTATTTGCAAGTCACTATTTGCTGTGCGTCTCGGTTTTCATATTCGTGCTCCGTGCGAGTCGGTCTCAATTCACACGTTTGGCATCGTACTGCGTGGCTCGTGGATCGCGGGTACGTTTCGGTCGTGTCTATTCGTGGTGCGTGTCGGTCGGTAGGATTCCCGGACATTTTACGGGCGACTCACTGATTTTCGTACGGGTCGGTCATTCGGCTCGTGTTCCGTGCGAGTGGGTTGTAATTCACACGCGTTGCATCGTACTGCACGGGTCGTACGGCGCCGGTCCGTCTCCGTCCCAGGTCCGTGTCGGTCGGTACGTTTTGCGGCCGGAATCAGCCCCAAAATAGGAAAAACAAAAACATGGAAAAATTACATGCCCGGAATCTGTTTCCACATGGATAACAGTATAGCAATTACCAGCGTATTAGTAAAGCCCAACAAGGATGAATCCGACTGAACAAAACATATATAAATACAGTGTACAATGAACATACAATGATTATGACGAGATTGCATTGTGACAGTTATAGTGGACAAAAACCTGTCGTATTTCTATTGGATATGTAAACAATATAAATTACGCAGCTTGTCGATTCCATATCCTTTGTATTCCTCACTATCACCCTGCATGTCACGCTTCCTTTCACCTAAATGTATGTGAGCACCTGAATACTATACAAAAAATTGTAAAATAAATGTCTATCATTTATCTGACCTACATGACCTTCCTCTGATCTTTCCTTTGCTCCCTCATGAATTAATTTCAAAATCTTAGAACCAAGTGTTCCCTGCTGGGTCACTTTCTCGCTTTGGACCATTTAGGCCACACCTGAACCACTGTTTCCTAGATATCTCGCCACCCCAGGTTCACATATTGGGGTACCCTTGTCTTCTCAAAAAATCACTTGAATGTAATAGCATTGATTGATGTGAATTTGTTGAGCTAGGAAAGGCAGTGTAAAGCTGTATAAAGATGAGCAAGCATGCATTGATGACAGCTTGCACATTGAAGTAGTGCCAGCAGTTTGTATCATGATAATCGTGTGTAGTCTGCAGAGTGGCTGAAGGGCAGCATGTTGATGGCTCTTAGCACCAAGGGGAAATGGGCAGTGGTAAAAACCTGCTGTGCCACCCAAAGCAAGATGTAAAGTGACTGCTGCATTGTGATGTACTGCTGCACCTAAGGTGGAGTGAAGCTCAATACTTGCTGTAAACAGCACTGTTGTCAGCTGTGACCCTGCTAGCTTTTTGCAATGATACGGTCCCCAGGAAATACAGTTCAGTTAGTTCTGTGACAAGGACAGGGATGGCCTGGGATAGTGCTCTTGGTGAATTAAGCTTCTGATTCAAGTAATCAACCATGTCTAGGATCATTTGAAAGGGAAGCAGCATCCTTCCACTAGATCATCATAAAACATGCACAAAGAGTGATGGTCTGTATAGCAGGTATCTCCTCCTCAAATAGGGATTGGGAGCAGTGCAACAAAGATGTAATCATTGTGTCTGTTGCTAGCATAGTTGTGGTGCTGACCACAGTGAAATTGGTTGGTGGGTTGAACAATGACAGTTGAGAAGGGGTGGGATGTGCTATAGGTATTCTCAATAAGACTCTTTCTCTTCAATTGCTCTTTGTATTTAAATGTTTTTAAATCTGCATTTTCTGCAACATTGCTGATTTCTGTGTATACATTTTACAGTCCAATTATTGTGTTGATGTGCCATTTTTTGTTAGCTTTCATATGGTGAGCTAGACATCTTTTGATGTAGTTCACAGTATGGCATATTTTTTCTGTTAGTAACCTACCCAAAAACAATATTATGAAGAAAGCTTTTATTTAATTAATATATTCACACTCTTGTTCACCTATGTTTTTATAGAGTTGACTCTAGCTGTCCATATACTGTCACTGGGCAGGAAAAGGTTATCTTCACTTCATCTGCATTTAACTGACTCCTTAGTGTATCAGCTGTCCTCATATTCTCTGTACCTGAAAACATCTTCTGCAAATTTACCACAATGTTTTACATGAGTGTAAGTATTTTTTAACACCACATTGAGATTTTGGATGGCATAAACAAAAGGTAAGAACAACACTTCAATAGATATTTCTCAATTAATGTTGCCTGTGGAACAGTTCAGAAAACATGTAGAAGGAAAAGGAGCAGATGTTGTGGCAATAAAGGTAGATCAGTATATAAAAATGAAATAACGTTAATTGGCACACCATAAAAGACTTCATATGGTTTTTCCTGACAGAAAGAAGAAATACAGCAAGGAGACTGAGGTAATGTGGGTAGTGTGTCAAACATATTCCTGACATACAAGGTTTGAAAGAGAGAAGTCAGGGTGCAAGTCAGAAATTTCCCCTTAATCAAAAATAACAAATAACAATTGTGTTTCTGGGAATTTGAGGCTGGTGTGAAGAAATGCTTTCATATTAAAGGGGAATCAAAACTGAAAACAGGCAATAACTACAGAAGAGACTGAGAAATGGACTGAAGATTGTTTGAAGAATAGAGCTGAAGAAGTAGGAATGTGAACATGAAGCATAAAGTCAAGGAGAAGGTGGGGTTGATGTGTAAGTAACTTAAATATAGTGGCTTAGGGGAAGCGATAGTGCTGTATAGAGGCGAAAAAGGAAAAGTACAGACATGTCTATCTCAGTGGTGTTGGAACAATCTTCAGAGTGAGGCTGCTACCATCAATGTAACATTACAGAATTTATATAGGTTGTGAAAAATCAAAGTATGACTGTTAGACTTGGCATTGGGCCTTTTCAGGTGGTGGAGTACAAAAATAATGTCATCTACCTGATGAATTTGCAGACTCCCAGAAACCCTTTGAGGGTCCTCCATGTGAACCACCTCAAGCCTCACTTTAAGAGGTCCGAAGTAAGCACGCTCTTGGCAACAGATGATGTGGTGGAAGAGGAGAGTGAACCTTTCCCTGACCTCCTGTCTACCAAGGAGCATGATGGGTCAGTGGAAGGTGTGATCCTCTCCCATACACTGACCACAGAGCAGCAGGGTGACTGTCGCCAGTTGTTGGGACAGTTCGCCACATTGTTCTCTCTGAGCCCAAGTGTTACTTACTGGTGTACCCATGACGTGGACACTGGTGACAGCTCTCCTGTAAAACACAATATTTACAGGTTGACTGACCGGGTCAGGGCCAGCATCAAAGATGACGTCTCTAAGATGTTGGCATTAGGGGTGATAGAGCCCTCCGAAAGTCCTTGGGCCAGCCCAGTGGTCTTGGTCCCAAAGGCTGCTGCACCCGGTGCCACTGCAGAGCTGTGGTTTTGTGTGGAATACCGTGGGCTCAATGCAGTCACCAGGACTGACGCACACCCCATCCCCAGAGCTGATGAGCTCATTGATCGGTTGGGACCTGCCAAGTTCCTCAGCATGTTTGATTTAACGTCTGGGTACTGGTAGATTGTCTTAACCGACAGGGCCAAGGAGAGGCCAACATTCTCAACCCCAGAGGGGCATTACCAATTCCGGGTGATGCCCTTTGGGTTGAAGAATGCCCCTGCCACCTTTCAGAGGTTGGGCAACCAGGTGTTGGCTGGACTGGAGAATTTCAGTACCAACTACCTGGACGACATTGCAGTGTTCAGTTCCAGCTGGGAAGAACACTTGCAGCACTTAAGTATTGAAGGCGCTGCAGAGGGCAGGCCTCACAGAAAGGGCCAGTAAGTGCCAGATCGGGCAGGGCTCTGTGGTGTACTTGGGACACCAGGTAGGAAGCGTCCAGGTGGCGTCCCTACAGCCCAAGATTGACACCATTCTGGCTTGGGTGCCCCCAGACCCAGACAGAGGTGAGAGCCTTTTTAGGTCTCACCGGTTACTACAGGAGATTTGTTAAGGGCTATGGCGCCATTGTTGCCCCCTTAAAAAGCTGACTTCCAGGAATAGCCCAAGAAGGTGATCTGGACTGAGTCCTGCCAAAAGGTTTTTGATGCCCTGAAGGCAGCCATGTGCACGGCGCCCATGCTCAAGGCACCCGTCTTCCCCAAGGACTTTTTCGTGCAGACTGATGCTTCAAAGCATGGCGTGGGAGCGGTGCTTTCACAACTGAATGAAGAGGGCCTAGACCAGCCTGTAGTCTTCCTTAGCAGGAGACTACTCCCCAGGGAACAGAGTTGGAGTGCCATAAAAAGAGAAGCTTTTGCTGTGGTCTGGGCACTGAAGAAGCTAAGACCCTACCTGTTTGGGACTCACTTCTGAGTTCAGACAGACCACAGGCCTCTCAGATGGTTGATGCAAATGAGGAGTGAGCCCCAAAACTGTTGACGTGGTCCATCTCCCTACAGGGAATGGACTTTACGGTGGAACACCGCCCTGGCACAGAACACGCCAACGCAGATGGTCTATCCAGGTTCTTCCGCCTTAGTGAAGAGATCTCCCAGGAGGTTGGGTAGTTCTCCCTACTTTCGGCTGGAGGGGGCATGTGTTAGACTTAGCATCTTTTGGCATGTTTCCCCTGACTTTTTGCTTTCTGACCCCCAGGTTTTTGCTGGTTTAGTGTCTCTGCAACCTTTCTCACTGCTGTTCAGTGCAAGTGCTCCTGTTGTAAATTGTTATTATGTATTGGTGTTTCCATGATTGGCATATTTGAGTTACTGGTAACCCCTAGTAAAGTGCACTGAGTGTCCCAGGGCCTGTAAATCAAATGCTACTATTGGGCCTGCAGCAGTGATTGTGCCACCCACATGAGTAGCCCTGAAAAGGCATCTCAGACATGCCACTGATGGGTCTGCACGCAGTTTGTAACTGCCATGTTAACCAGGCAAGTGCACCCACTTGCCAGGATCTAACCCTCCCTTTTCTTACACATAAGTCACCCCTAAGGTAGGCCCAAGGTACCCCTGTGGGTAGGCTGCTGTGCTGGTTAAAGGTAGGACATGTACTGGTGTGTGTGACATGTCCTGGTGGTGAATTACAGTGTATTTCGTTTTTCACCACTGCAAGGCTATCTGTCCCATAGGAAAGAATGGGAGTTTTACTTATAACATCTTATAAGCATAACTTCCCATTGGGATAAGATAGGGAAATTGAGTTTATGCCTGGATTCAGAATGTAAAAATGCATCTTTTAGTAAAGATGATTTTTATGTTCTGTGTTTGAAAATACCACTTTTAGAAAGTAGGTATTTTCTTGCTTAGCCATCCTTTGTGCCTCTGCTGGGTTTGTAGATTGACTGTCTGACTTTGGAGTGAAAGGGGCTGGTGATGTGCATTCTCTTCAGACAGCCACTGGGGGGGTTGAGGTGTGTCCTTCCTTTCCTGAATGAGTTAGGGCTGGGCTGAATAGACCTGGGCTGCATTTAGAGTAGAGGGAGGAGATTTCCTTGCACCTGAATGGGCCTGGTCTGCCTTGAACAATGCTGTCTCCACCTCCTGCCAGGAAGCTGGGCCAGAGAGGACACAACTGGTTTGGATTAAGCACAGACACTCTCTGCCTGAGAGAACAAAGGGAGTTTGAGTATAAATATTGAGGCCCAGACCCCAGAACTTTAGAACTTGCTGGAATCAAGGAACCTGCCAAGAAGAAGAGCTGGAAGAGCTGCCAGGAGGTGTACTGCCCCTTTGCTGTGTTATTGCTTTGTTGGGTTGGCCTGCAGTTGCTGCTTCTGCCTTGAGCAGTGAAAGGACTGGACTGAACTTTCATTACTTGTGCTGAGTCTCTCCACAGGCTTGAAGTAGAGCTTGCCTCCTGTTCTGAAGTCTCAGGGACTGCAAAGACTTCACCACTGTCTGGGTACCTATTCTGGAACTGCTGTTTCAGTTGCCACAGAGAAGGGAAACGCAACTGACTCCCTCATCAACTCCGTCGCCGGCTCTGTGTCCTGACGGCACAGCAGAAAGCACCGTCCGCATCTCGCACCGCAACCCTGGTCTCACCGATGATGACGACCACCGCCGCCACCACCGAGCCGCTGCTTGCACCGTGACCTGTAGGCAGCGCAATCTACCTTGCTTCACTTCGCCATCCTGGTCTCACTGATACCGTCGCTCTTCCTGACTCCCACACCTGTGACCACATCGTGGCTGAGGGCACCGCTTGTAAGTTTCATGACGCACCGCCTCGTCCCACACAACTGTCTGGGCCGACTGATGCCAGCTCCCGCTAACCAGCTCTGTCGCTTTCCCCGCAACCTGCCAGCACCGCATCGAGCACTGCCTCAAACTGAACCATAAGCCTTGGTCTCACGACGCCATCTGGACGATCATCACCGAGCCGCTGCCTGCACCACATCAAGAGTGCACCGCACCCTGCACCACTTCCATTTTGCAACGCAACCATAATGGTTGCCACGACCGGCTCCCACCAACGTGCCAGACGCAACGAGAAAGGTACTGTTACCGAGTGTTTCCACGCTTTTGCTAGCCCATTCTGATGTGATCGGCTGGAACTGTTAGACTCTGTTGTTTTCAGCAGCAAGGTAGTCCCGGACGGAGCTACCGACTCGTACAAACTGTGTTTTTGAGGTGTTTCTGCAATTTTAAGGATGTCTTGCAAAGTATATATTTTTAAGTACTGTATGTTGGAATTTTATCGTTTTGGATATATAAACATATTGCATACTTTTCTAAACTGGTGTGGTGTCCTTTTGTAGTGTTTTCACTGTATTACTGTTGGTTATGTGCAAATGCTTTGCACACTGCCTCTGAGATAAGCCTGACTGCTCGTGCCAACCTACCAAGGGGTGAGCAGGGGTTATTGTAGGAGTGTAACCCCCTTGCCCTGACTGGGAAGAAGGGTCCCTACTTGGACAAAGGTACCTACCTCTGTCAACTAGAGACCCCCATTTCTTACAATGACATAAAGAACAAGTTTAACAAATGAGCCATGCCCATTCAGCAGTGGTAAGGATATGGTTTGTAGATGGTGCACTTTGGAGCACTATGTCGCAAATATATTACTAAAGCATGGTGTTACACTTGTAGGCGGGTTTATGTTTTTAGGCTCTTAGCACTAATCCTCGAGGTCAAATATTGGGTGTATGAAAGCCTCTTTTCCATGTTAGCGTTGAGGCAGAAACATTGAAAATGTTCTTCCAGCGTTGGGCAAGTCCAGACGATGTGGTAAAATTCTGCTTCTTCCGTCCCGCCTCATGCACAGTCACCAGTCATGCTGGGATAAATCTGACTTAGGTATTTTGGCATTAAGTATGCTCAGTGTTCAGATTACAGCTTAAACTGTGCATTTCTACATGCTCTAGACATGCAATTTAGTTTTAAGGCACAATCTTTGCCAGTGACCTACCAAGGACCCTTGTCTATTTGTCTCTGAAGTTGTCTAGTGTGGGTACTACCATGCCCAGTAGTGCCCGGTATCAGCATGTTATCAACTTCTTTCTTTTACCCAATGTTAGCAACCAATCTATCAATGTTTATTTCGGGACATTTATTTCCTTGCAACATACAAAACACAATATAATCGAATACATTCAACAAATATGTTGAAAATGATTTAAAAGGATTCACCATTAAAATGACAGTTTATTAAAAACAGATGGCCCAGCTAAAAGAGATGAGTGCGAGCAGTGAAGCTTCAATTTCATTGTAGGTAAATGATATTGCTCACACTATACAGTGGGGTAAACACTTTGTCGGTAAGAACTATAGCAGCCTAAGGTCAGTGATGGGCAAAATATGATACTCTCCATAAGAATTACAGTTCAGTTAAAGAGAGATGAACCGCTAAAAGGATACAAACCCGCAATTGAGTTTCAATTTCATTGTAGGCAGGTGGCAAAACTCACACTGTACAATAGGGAAGACATTTTGTTGGTAAAAAGCTATCGCAGGTTATGGACGATAATGTGCAAAATATGGCGCTAAAACAATCTGGTATTCTTTAAAAATGTTTTGTAAACCTTCGGAGTTGATATGGGAAAAGAAGTACAAATAGCTGCCTTATTCAAAATGACGGACACTCTCACAAAGCTGTTATCGTGGAAGAATTCACATAATTAAGGATCTTACAGCTGACAAAAAAAGGAAGGTTCATCCTACCTTCGAAATATTTTGTCCTTTTGTTTCCTCTGTAACCCAACCTTAAATAAGTATTTGCTTAAAGAAAACACAGTGTAAGTGGATATATCTCCCTGTAATGCCCTAAGTGCTTCATGATGCCCTCTAAAGCCTAGATGCTTACCCAATGGTCAAATCCATGTACTTCTGGGCTTACCATAGGCAGGACAGAAAAATAAAACATGGGAGATATTTTCTTTGGTGGGAATTTGACAGTGAACAAATATCAATGTTAGGGTCTATTGACCTGCCTTTGTTCCAAAGTGATGTGAAAGACCCTATTTCAAGTGTGCTCTATCGAAACATTAAGAACAATGACTTCGCCAGTGTGGTAATGGGATATCGAGAAAGGGTTCGAAATAAGGACTACCCTTGCGAAACAAAAACTGAGATAACAATGATTCTAAGGCAGGGTTTCGAAGGAGAATGCCTTAGAGTAGGCTCACAAGAGAAGTTTCAAATGCTTTTTTGAAAGTTAGATGAAAGACGTCGAGTCAGACCAAAAGCTTCCAAGACCCAACTTTGACAACCACGATTGCATATGTCTGAACCATGGAAAGGTAATATTCTTATCTAGGGTCAGCAGTTCGTTCACCGCTTTTCAATATGAAATAAGTACTTCTATAGTCCAAATCCATACCCATACCTAAATTGCTGGAGAGGAATGGGTGAGTTGCTGGAGCTTGCAACTTGAAAAAGTGTTCCTATGTTTCCCATGAGAGATTTATCATCAGCATCATCAGGAAAGCCAGAGGATAGCCTTACTACCTGTTCTCACTCAATCTCACTCAATTCAACTTTATTCGATTCAGACAGAGAATCATAAAAGCTTACATTTCAATATAAATTTAAAAAGGAAAAAGTTAATCACTTCATTAAAAACAAGTACAATAAGAACATTTACAGATTTAGGGTGCAGCAGTGATGCAGCGCGTACAATAAAAACTATCCTCCTCCCAGGCTACTTATAGGTCATCCAGGGGCAAACTATATTTCTCATATCCACATGACGATGGGGCCCATAAACATCGCCTAAACACACACACATACACTCCTGGATTTCCTTTTACACCTTTATGAAATTCCGTACTCCTAGGAGAAGCATGAGAACTAAATGGAGAACACCATTTTGTGTACCGCTGGAAGAGCAAGGATATCTATTTACCTTAATTTGTCACTTTCTTTTAATTATTTCTTATGATATTCCTGCTCATTGTTTTGTCGATGAATCATTCATTTAAGAAATTAGTTCATAGTGATTAAGACCAGCTGAATCACAATCAACCAATTACTCAGGTCACAATCAATTAGGAAAATAACCACTGAGTCATTTTGGTTTTTAAAGAATCTTAAATTTTATATAATTTTAAAAGCATGAAAAGATTTAATACTTTATTCAATTATTCATTTTAAATTCACAATTTTATTAAGCATAATCAATTTATTGCAGAAAGGAAATTTTTGTCATGAAGCCAAAAACCTTAGTTACCTGCCTAGCTTCCTAATTTAGCCTAATGATTTCTAACCTAACTTTGGAATTTAGAAATAGCCTGATTCTCATACTCAACTGTAAAGTTAAGACAGCAACAGCAACTTCAGCTCGTCAGCATCAGCTACCTGCAACCCGTCTCCTCTACTGCAACCACGACTCTCGAACTGCAACTCTCTGGAACTTCCCTGGAACTGACCCCCTCCCACTAAGAGTAGGCCCTCTTATACCCTAATTCTAACTTTGCTAACTAACTGTTGCAACATTAATATCACGCTTTTCTCTCATTGGTCCATACATGTCAGCTTATTCATTCTTTAATCAAATTCTTTTGGATTCAAGGGTCCTTGGATCATTTCCTTTCCCATACGCTTAAACATTTCCATCCGATTCGATCAGTTCATTTGTATCTTCTTTTGACACATTCAAGAATTCCGCAGTCATTGTCCTTTCTCTTGGGCTCCTTTCCCACGGACTCTCTCCTGATCCTCACGGCACACTATCAGTTCAATTAGGTCACACCAGCCTTGACCATTTCTTGCATCCTAGCCTCTCAGATACATCACGCGGCTCCAGATTTCTTCAATCTCATCCCGTACCACGTGTCCCCTTGCGCCTGCGCACATCTTCCCACTGGCGGCCATTTTATCTCGCCACTCGGTTCTACTTTAGAAGCACTAATTTGAGGCAAATAAAACATAATTAAAATAGAGAAAAATATCCCTTTCGTTTCCCTCCCGTCTACGTACCCCAAATTAGTTGTTACCTAGCAAAAGCGACATTTAAGCTGCTCCTTACTTACCATCACTATTGTTTTTGCAACGACACATTTTATTTCTATGAAGCACAAACATGCATTTATTTTATTTAGTACGCTTTTTATTCTTACGTTATGATTAGACACACGGACATTCATTAGTAGATTATTTAGCACGTACATTAGCATATTACCATTCCCACATATACAATGTTGATTAATACATTTAAACGAACATTTTTAATTAATTAATTATATTATTTGTTAGGGGTTAAATTTTTTATTTTCACTGCTCCATCAATCCCCCTTTGGTGATTTTTAAATCACCACATAAAACCCAAGTCATACTTCTTTTCAGGCAGCATGTCTTTCATCCTTTACTTTCTGTTATTCATATCTCTGTCTCTTCTTCATCTTGCCTTTTAGTCTCTTTATACATGCTTTCTTTCATTTTCTCCAACTCAATTTCACCCATTTCTCTCTCTCTTTCTCTCATTATTCTGTTATTTCTTCTTATCTTATTCTGTCTTACTTTTCTCTTTATACATGTTATTACTATTTTCAATGTCATGGCTAACAATATCACTATAGTTGCTACTATTATAACTTTCCCTATTACTAGTTTACTCATCCTAGTTAACCAATTTGCTACTGAGGAAAACCCTCTACCAAGTGTTCCCAAAACACTTTCAACTTCCAGTGGGACTAATTCTTTGTGCAGACTTGTAATATTTGTAATATACTTCTGTATATTTTCACTGTTATCCGGAATGTAAGTACAACAATGTTGGACTTTCAACATTCCACAGACTCCACCCTCTTTTGCCAAAAGAATATCAAGGGCAAGCCGATTTTGCATCACCATAGCTCTCATGGCAACCATTTCGGTATTTACCATTAAGAACCCTCCCGCAGTATCTGTAGACAAACGATCTACTACTGTGGATAACTTCCGAATTTTAAATGCATTCAAAGATATTCCCACTGCTGGTATCAATGCTCCAAAAATATCTCCTACAATTTCTGAAAAACTTTCCCTCTTTCTACGTGTAAATCTATTAATCATCTTGTATGTTCCCTTTTCTTCTCTGTCCATGTGAAAGATTTTTGGAAAGACCAGGCCTACATAGCAAGTTCCATACCAATGGTCCGGTAACCTGTAATAAGCTCTATTCCCACAAATATAATAGATACCTGGAAATATTGGATCTTTTCCACCTTTGAATCCCCAACCTCCCAGAATTTGATAATTGTCATGGCAGACACTGGAACCTACAAAGTAATTGTCATAGACTGTCTTATTTCTCCTAATGCACAACTTTCCTGTTTGCGGCCAGTCTAATGTCATTGCTGCATTTATCTTTTTCCCTTCATGATTTCCTTCCTCAAACGTCCATAAGCGTTTTCCTTCCTCTTTATTGCTTCTTTTTGAAATTTCATTCTTCTTTCCTCAACCATGTCTAGAAATACTTTTCTTCTTTCCTTAACTCACAGGTAAGGTTGTTACTAACTATTTCTTCTAACGTTAATTTTCTATGTTCTAAAAGAATTCTCCTAAAACCTTTGCTGGTTTTACTTTGTTAAGTTCTGGCACTACAGGAATGTTTGCAAATATCTTATCTATATCAGTATAATAAGATTCTAATCTACCTGTTTTATAAAATAAACTTGCTATTACACTACATGTTATTCCATAAGTCAAAGGTAAGTGATGATAAGTCACACCTTCAGATACTGATGCAGGCAATTGCATACAAACATAACAATCTCTCACTTCCATTGTTTTTACGTACTCATACAACAACTTTGTAAAAACATTCTTTGAAAAATCTGTTACTGACCTATCCTTATGCAACTCTGCACTACTTCTTAAAACAACTTGTTCTTTAATATTAGTTTCTTTTTCTTGATTAGTATCATTCTTTGCTTCTATCACAGCTACACTAATAGGAATTGTGATTGCTAATACTATCCATATGGTCATTAATAACCCTGTACAAAAGCAGCACATTTTGCACCATCTCTTTATAAAATCACATTTATTTCTTCTATTCTCATTATTTTCCATTTTTCTTTTTCTATTTGTTAATTTTTCAGAAAATTGTGTCACTACACCTCAGAAATGACTTAGATGCCACTCTGCCTCCAAAAGTCTTTGCTTAGTACTTTCTTTAATTCTCTCCAGAATTCTTTCGTTGTCACATCCGGTGATTTGTCACGTCCAGTAAATTGTCACGTCCGGCAGAAGCACTTTAAGTCTTCACTTCAGTTTCGTTGCATCTCACCTTTTCCCATCCGACTTCTCAGTCTCTGGTTTCCGTGAGTGTTTTCTTCTTCTCCTTTGTAATCTGTTAGTGCAATATACAGCCACTCAGGTGACTTAAATTTTGAATTTATTTTTCTTGTCCTTTTGGACTTTTGTAATCTTTTTCCACTGGGTTTTTCTTGTTCCTTTTGACTTGTTACTTCATTTACTTGTTCAGCATCTTCATCTTCTGCTCTTATTATTCTATATCTCAATTTTCTTACATAGCTGTTGGGCCAATTATCTCCTTTTCTTGGCCTTTTGACCTCACCCTCTCTTTCTTCTCTTTCCGATCTCCAATTTCTTTTTCTTGATTCAGTCTTTGCTTTTTCCTCTCCTCCACTTTCTTCTGTTTCTGTTTCAACTGTCTCACTATTGTTTCTTATTTTGAAACTTATAATCTCGTCATCTCCTACTGGTGGATCTGTCTTCTCCTTTTTGTTTTCCCTTATCACTGTCCCTCCTCGGGGTTCTTCCGATTTGGTGTTTTCCTCCTTATCTGCTTCTGAATTTCCCTGTTCTCCTGTTTCTCTATCTATCCCTATTGCTCCTCGGGGTTCTTCTCGATTTTCTAACTTTTTGTGTACTTCTTTCCCTACTTCATCTATTAATATTGTTTCTGAAGGATTTCCACCATAACTTGTACTTGGTTGTTCATTTAACTCAATTTCTTGCTCAGTTTCTTCTCTAATTGGTTTATAACCCCAAGTTCCCTTTCGAAATTCTTCCCAATTTGCAGCTGAATCATCAGATCCTGAAGTTGTGTCAGATATTTCCAGATGTCGACTTACAGGTCGATCTTCAAGTTCTGGAACTTCTGAATTTCTTTCTTCTTCTTCTTCTTCTTCCTCTTCTTCTCTAGAGGTGTTTTCCGTTGGGGTCTCCAGATGTCGACTTTCAGGTCGATCTTCAAGTTCTGGCACCCTTTCTTTTATCTTGGTTGTTCCCGCCGTTAAACTTTTATCCCACACTTCCAGACGCCGACTCACATGTCGATCTGTAGGTTCTGGAATTCTGATTGTGTGGCTGGCATGAACCCAGTTCTTTACTCCTGCACACTTGACAGCAGTCGTTGTTACTAGGATTACCTGTCTTGGCTCATCCCAACGCGGAACTAGACAGTTTCTTCTCCTGTGGACTTTAATACGGACCCAGTCTCCTGGATTCAAGTCGTGGGCTGGTTTTCTTTCAAGAGTGGTCGCATCCGGTCCAACCTGATGAAACACAGAACGCACCACATCAGCCAGTCCTTTGCAATAATCCAGTATTAGATCATCAGTTATTGTCAATAACTTGTTGACTGGTACGTGGGCTTGTCTCATTGCTCGTCCCATGATCATTTCATGAGGACTGAGTCCCGTTTTCTTTTCAGGGATGCTTCTGATGGTCATCAGAACAAGAGGCAATGCATCTGGCCATTTGAGTCCTGTAGCTTGACACATTTTTCCTAATCTGTTTTTAATCGTTCCATTTATCTGCTCTACTACCCCAGAAGCTTCTGGTCTGTAAGCACAATGTAGTTTTTGTTTAATACTCAATGCTTCACAAATCAATTGGATCAACTCATTTTGAAAATGTGTTCCTCTATCTGTCTCAACTGTGACTGGAAAACCATACCTCGGAATGAACTCTCGTAGCATAAGTTTTGCCACTGTTGTTCCATCATTCCTTCTTGTGGGGTATGCCTCCACCCAACGAGAGAACAAACAGACGACCACCAGAACATATCTTAATCTGTTACTAGGGGCATCTCAATAAAATCCATCTGTATCCTTGTGAATGGACCTCCTTCTCGTCCTATTGTTCCTAGACTTACTACTGTTTTTCTTCCTGGGTTAAATTGTTGACAAATAAGACATCTTTGACAAAGACTTTCAGCAATGGCTCTGAATTTTGGATTATACCAAGTTTGTCTAAAAAGTCTGATCATTGCATCTCTCCCAATATGAGCTTGTCCATGGTACATCCGTGCCATGTCTGCAATCATGCTATCAGGCATAACTGGTCTTTCATCTCTGTATACCCACACTCCATTATCTTCCTGTCTTCTACATCCTGCTTTAATCCAGTAATCCTTTTCCTCATCTCTTGCTGTTTCTTGTAACTGCCTTACTTCATCCCATGTTTCGACTGCATTAGTGAAAAGCAAAGGACAAGAGACATGCTCCCTTTCTCTATTTCTGTTCAGGGACGCCATGTTTTCCACACAATATCTAGCGATCTCGTCAGCATAATTATTGCCAACCGCTATGTAATCTTCGTTTTTCTTATGCGCTTTGCACTTCACTACAGCTATTTGTTTAGGCAGCTGTATCGCCTCAAGCAGTTTTTTAACATAATCTCCATTTCTGATAGGTGTTCCTGCAGATGTCAAAAATCCTCTTTGTGACCAAATCTGGCCAAAATCATGTACGATGCCGAAACCATATTGGCTATCGGTCACAATCGTGATTCGTACATTTTTCCCCAATTTACATGCTTGAATCAAAGCAATTAGTTCCGCAACTTGGGCAGACCTAACTCCTTTCAGACAAGACGCTTCCATTACAGTTGCCACTGTGCATACTGCATAAGCTGCGCTTAACACTCCTTCCTTTGTGCGTAAACATGAACCATCTACAAACATGACATAATCGGATTCCTTTAACGGTTCATCTTTTATGTCAGCTCTTGGTTTTGTGCAATATTCCAGCACATTCAGACAATCATGATCTACTTCATCTTGTTCAATTATACTCTCTTCATCTGGCAATGAAGTCGAAGGATTTACATTTATGCATCTATCTATGGTCACATTTTCTGCACTCAAGATGACTTTTTCGTACTTAGTCAGCCGACTATGTGTCATGTACTGTGTTTTTGTTCTTGTCAAAAGAATTTCTACTGAATGGGGAACATATACTCTCAGTGGATACCCCATCACTATACCTTCACTTTGTTCCAGACTTACACAAGTAGCAGCAACTGCTTTCAAACATCCAGGCAATGCCTTTGCTATAGGATCTAAAACAGCTGAAAAGTAAGCTATAGGCCTCTTCATGGTGCCATGTTTTTGTACTAGTACTGAAAATGCACATCCATCTCTTTCACTGCAGTATAACTCAAAATCTTTCTCATAATCAGGCATGCCTAATGCAGGGGCCTCACACAGTTTCCTTTTCAATTCTTTGAAAGATTTCATTTCTTCTTTGTTCAACTCAAAAGGGTCTTTTACATCTTTCTTTGTCAATTTTTGTAATGGTTTTGCAATCAAAGAAAATCCACTTATCCATTGTCGACAATATCCAACCATTCCCAAAAACATTCTTACCTCTCTTTGAGTCATTGGTGCTCTCATTCCTTGAATCATTCTTACTCTTTCTGTCGCTATTTTCCGCACTCCTTTCTCAATTTTATGTCCTAAATACTGGACTTCTTTCTGACAAAACTGTAATTTTGAAGGGGACACCTTATGTCCTCTTTTCTCCAAATGGTTCAGTAAAGCAATTGTGTCACTTACACATGCCTCTTTGGTTTTCGATGCCACCAATAGGTCATCGATATACTGCACCATCACTGATTTTTCTGGCATTTTTAAATCTTCCAGAGATTTCTTTAGAATCTGATTAAAAATTGAGGGGCTCTCTGTATACCCCTGAGGAATTCGGCACCATGCCAAAATACGCTCTCCAAAACGGAATGCAAATAATGGCTGGCTATCTGGATGCAAAGGAATAGAGAAAAATGCATGACACAAATCTATCACAGTGTACCACTCAGCTTCATGCGGAATTTGATATAGAATCACTGCAGGGTTTGGCACTATTGGACAGCATGGTACAACTATTTTGTTGATCTTTCTCAAATCCTGTACTATTCTGTATGTTCCATTTGGCTTTTTCAGTCCCATAATAGGTGAATTACATGGACTGCTCATGATTTCTTTCAGAATTCCCTGTTCAATCATCTTATTTATCACAGGAGTTATTCCTTCAATTATTTCTGGAGTTAATTTGTACTGTGGCGTGTTTGGGTAACTTATCCCTTCTTTCACTGTCACTTTTACAGGATCAACTTCTCTCATTAATCCAATGTCTTCTCCTGTAAAATCCCACACACCTTCTTTCACTGTACTTTTTAATTCTTCTGGAAGTTTTCCTGCATCAAATGCAGGAAACAACCCATTCATTTCAGGTTCCTGATTCATCAAGGTTACTTTATACAAAGCATCTTCGTCTGAAGTCTGAAAACCAATTCCATCTGGTGTACAATAAATTGTGCAATTCATTTTACACAAGAGGTCACGACCTAGAAGATTTACAGGACTACAATCGCACACTACGAATTTATGCATTTTCCTAAAAGAACCAATTTTTACTTCTACCAATTCAGTAAGTGGGGTTTTAATCTGCTGATTGGCAACTCCTACCACTTGGATGCATTCACCTGAGAGAGGAAGGTTCGGAATTTCCACTGACCTAACAGTAGAACGGGTAGCTCCAGTATCGACAAGGAATGTTACGTTTGCTCCATTCACTTCTCCATCCACAAAGGGACCAGACTGATCTACCTCTAGAGTTGCGCCAAGCACGCACTCTTTCCCCTCTCTTGCGCACCGTCAGAAACTTTCATCTGGGTCATCCTCACTCTGATGCAACCAATACTGGGAAATGTTAGCTGCTCTCGGCAACTGTGTTACCTGTTCTCCTCCGTAGAATCCTGTTTCTGTACTGTATCTTTGCTGGTTAACAGTGTTGGGAAGTGGTGGTTGTGGCACCTGATTTTGTTGAACAACTACCTCATTCTGCACCTGTGGAGTTAATGATTGATGTTCCGGATTAGGTTTAGGTGGGAACTTACACTCATTTCTCCAATGCCCTAATTTTCCGCAATTATGACATGGCCATTTCTTCTTTGCCTCTTCTAGACTCACTTGTCCTTTTCCTTTACCTATATTTGGTCGCATCTTATTTTGTCCTGATTCGTTTCCATTATTATTATCCAATTGAGCTTCTTGTTTTTCTGCCACTTTCACTTGTGCCCACATTGCTTTTTCTTTCAGCTTACGCTGTTTACTCTCTATTTCATCACTACAATATTTAGCATACCTCAGCACCTCATCTACACTTGCATTCTGCCAGTTTATCATATGTTGCTTAATCATATCACTTATTTCTTGTTTCAAGCCAAATACAAATCGGTATACAAAATGACTCATATCCTTCTCACTTAATTCCTCATAACCACTATACTGTTTGAAAACCAACAACAATCGCTCATAATATGCATGTACACTCTCCTTGCTTTCCTGTGTAGTTCTATCAATCTTAACCCAATCTGTTTCTTTTGGAGGAATCTTATTTTTCAAAAAGGTAATCACCTTATCGTATTTCTTCATCACATCTGGTCCTGGAGCTCCTGTCTTAGGATCTCTTGGATATTCTGTAGTTGGCCAGTCAACTGTAATCTTACATTCTGACCATAGATCCGTTGGTACCACTATGTCAAACAATCCATCCAAATCTATCCACAACACTTTCGAGACCTTTACAAACCTTTCTACCTGTCGGTACCACTCAACTGGCTTTTCTCTTAACTTTGGAAAGTCATTTGTAAATGACAGGATGTCCTGCCTAGTCCAGGGAACATGCACATAACTACCACCTGGAGTTTCTCTCATAGGGTACTCTTTAACAACGTGTTCCTTTTCTGTTATCATAAAAGCCAATGAACCTTTGTCTACGCTTTTCTCATTCTTCTTTGTCCATCTAACCTTCCATCTGTCCACATCACCCCATTTTCTCAACAAAACAATCAACTCTTTTATCTGTGTCAGCCTTCCTGCTGTATTCAAATTTTCAATATCTTTTTCACAAAAATCTACTCTGTATGGTTTCTGCAACGTTTTTACTTTTGCAAAATCTATTCCAATCTCACCGGCCACTTCTTCTAGTTTGTCATGTAAATTCTTTGCCCTCCATGTTATACTTTTGCACAGAAACATTATTTCATCATCCTGATAATTCTTAATCTTTTCTGTACCAATCGTTCCCAGAATTAATTCTTCCATGTCAATCTTCAATCTGATCACATCTAATGGTTTTTCTTCCGTTTCTTTTATTTTAAAAGCTTTTATCCACTCATTTAACTCATCAGGAGTCGGACCTATAGGAGTACTATTTATTTCTGTCCAATTTCCACTCTTTTCAGGTGTCACTGTTGCAGATTCAGTTACCATAGGCATTTTCTTACCGCTACACTCATTTACTGTCAAATTTTCAGGTGGACTTGGTCTGTAAACACTAGTCAAATTGCTCGTACCTGGACTTGTTTCTATTCTTTCCTTTTCTCTTTGGAATTGCGAACTCAAGGGAATCACCAAAGATCGTTCATCAATTTTCTGATTCTCGAAAACTGGTATTACTGGACCTATTGTTACGGGTACGGTAACTGCTTCCATATTCTTTGTTAATTCTCTAATTTTCTCAGTTAATTCTTTTGTTGTCCTTGCCAATTCTCTTGCACTATCATTTTCTATTCCCTCAATTTGGGAAGTTCTTATTTGTTCTTGTGACCTATTTATTTCTTGTCTTTTTTCTGGACTTTTATTTCGCATAGCTTCTATTGGTGGCGCATTTGGTGTCACCACTGTAGAATTCTGCTGATACGGAGGTGGATTTTTACTTAATATATCTTCCAGCAACTCGTCATCCGTTTCGCTCTCATGCATATACTTTTCTCTCTCTAAATGTTTCTTTTTCTCAGTCCGTTTTTTCTTAGTCCCTTCCTCAACTGTAAAAGCTGGAAACAAACCTCCTGTCATGTTAGCACATCTCCATCGTTTTTATTCTGTCCTCATGATTCATTCCCCACATTCTTCCGGGCACGAACTCATAACCTTTCATACCTCTGAATCTTTCTTTTTCGTACATCTCATCTTCCCATTCTGTTAAAGCCTCAAACTGTGTCGGTCTAGGTCTAGGTTCCAATTTAAGCATCTTTTCTTTAAAATTCCGTAAAATCGCTACATTAAAAGAACCATTTTCAGGAAAAGCCAATGCTCCATCATTCTTTGTATATTTTACCCAATTATCCAACCATATGCACGTATGATATCCATATTTCAGCATCATATGTGAAGCTGCTGATTTTGGCGGAGGAATTACTTGTCCCTCTCTAGTCACAACCTTTTTGTCTTTCTTAAAGAAATTCTTTAATTTCGTTGTCCATGACGTTCTCTCCCTTTCGTACTCGTAATATGGCATGTTTTCTATTTGTTTTCTCTTTACTCTAACGCTGTTTCCGTGTACGGAACTTCGTCCAATTACAGCGCGATTCACACTAACGTACCAATCAGAACAATTTCCACCGTCCGCGAACCAACCAATCCTAGCGCGGCACTTTTCTACGTCACTCCTGCTCTGTATTCACGTGACTAGTGCACTGACCAATCCTAGCGCGGCACTTTTCCACGTCACTTCTACTCTTTACCCCTCCTTTACAAAATTTATCGGCAATTTTTCCTTTTACTGTTTTTCTTCGTTAGTTACAACAAATAAACAATTCCATAGTCTGATTCGCTAAACAAAGTGACAGCCTTGTCCTTTTACACAAGAATCCTGTTTTTCCAGTAGGCAGCGCTTACCTCTACCCTACCACAGAATTATTTGCTTTTGTCGATAAAGTAGCACTTCCCTCTACCTTACCCTTCTTTCAAACAAACAATTTACTCGTTTCTCTGGGGATAAGACACATGTGGAGACTAGGCTCCTGAGAATTAAGGCCAAAGTTTCACAAGTAAACGTGATTTGCTATTTCATTTACACACTTTTCACACCGAAATCCCTAACATAACACAACCTGTGTTATAACCAAAATGAATTCAGACCATGTACCAAATTCCATGTGACTTCTCTTGCCACACGTGTTCCACTTCCTACATCCCAGAAGCGTGAAAACTTACATATAACATAACGCGACTCAACATATAGTGTTAGTCATCAAATAATCAATGATCAATAAACAATAATCACTAAACTAATCTATAGAAAACCATAACTCTGCTACCAAGAAATCTGATGCAGCGCGTACAATAAAAACTATCCTCCTCCCAGGCTACTTATAGGTCATCCAGGGGCAAACTATATTTCTCATATCCACATGACGATGGGGCCCATAAACATCGCCTAAACACACACACATACACTCCTGGATTTCCTTTTACACCTTTATGAAATTCCGTACTCCTAGGAGAAGCATGAGAACTAAATGGAGAACACCATTTTGTGTACCGCTGGAAGAGCAAGGATATCTATTTACCTTAATTTGTCACTTTCTTTTAATTATTTCTTATGATATTCCTGCTCATTGTTTTGTCGATGAATCATTCATTTAAGAAATTAGTTCATAGTGATTAAGACCAGCTGAATCACAATCAACCAATTACTCAGGTCACAATCAATTAGGAAAATAACCACTGAGTCATTTTGGTTTTTAAAGAATCTTAAATTTTATATAATTTTAAAAGCATGAAAAGATTTAATACTTTATTCAATTATTCATTTTAAATTCACAATTTTATTAAGCATAATCAATTTATTGCAGAAAGGAAATTTTTGTCATGAAGCCAAAAACCTTAGTTACCTGCCTAGCTTCCTAATTTAGCCTAATGATTTCTAACCTAACTTTGGAATTTAGAAATAGCCTGATTCTCATACTCAACTGTAAAGTTAAGACAGCAACAGCAACTTCAGCTCGTCAGCATCAGCTACCTGCAACCCGTCTCCTCTACTGCAACCACGACTCTCGAACTGCAACTCTCTGGAACTTCCCTGGAACTGACCCCCTCCCACTAAGAGTAGGCCCTCTTATACCCTAATTCTAACTTTGCTAACTAACTGTTGCAACATTAATATCACGCTTTTCTCTCATTGGTCCATACATGTCAGCTTATTCATTCTTTAAACAAATTCTTTTGGATTCAAGGGTCCTTGGATCATTTCCTTTCCCATACGCTTAAACATTTCCATCCGATTCGATCAGTTCATTTGTATCTTCTTTTGACACATTCAAGAATTCCGCAGTCATTGTCCTTTCTCTTGGGCTCCTTTCCCACGGACTCTCTCCTGATCCTCACGGCACACTATCAGTTCAATTAGGTCACACCAGCCTTGACCATTTCTTGCATCCTAGCCTCTCAGATACATCACGCGGCTCCAGATTTCTTCAATCTCATCCCGTACCACGTGTCCCCTTGCGCCTGCGCACATCTTCCCACTGGCGGCCATTTTATCTCGCCACTCGGTTCTACTTTAGAAGCACTAATTTGAGGCAAATAAAACATAATTAAAATAGAGAAAAATATCCCTTTCGTTTCCCTCCCGTCTACGTACCCCAAATTAGTTGTTACCTAGCAAAAGCGACATTTAAGCTGCTCCTTACTTACCATCACTATTGTTTTTGCAACGACACATTTTATTTCTATGAAGCACAAACATGCATTTATTTTATTTAGTACGCTTTTTATTCTTACGTTATGATTAGACACACGGACATTCATTAGTAGATTATTTAGCACGTACATTAGCATATTACCATTCCCACATATACAATGTTGATTAATACATTTAAACGAACATTTTTAATTAATTAATTATATTATTTGTTAGGGGTTAAATTTTTTATTTTCACTGCTCCATCAGCAGTTATAAGCTTCCTTCTAGTAATGACAGATCTCAAAAATCTTGCCACTACCACACATGTAAACAAGTCCGGGAGCAATTGTAAAAATAAGTAGGCTGGTCTGCATTGCCTAAAATTTAACGATTTCATTAAAGGCTTAATAAAAATAATCCTTAAGTCTGTATAAAATTTGCAGAAAAACAGTACGTGGATAGTTGATTGTTTAGAGATCTGGTCGCAAGGACAGCTTGTTAGTTGATGAGACCAGTTATTGGTATTGGGGAAACTTGTCAAACGATGAAAAATGTCTAATCTAAAACGTGTCAGGACAAATCTATGTTGAGCATTTAAAACACCAATTAAATACGGTTGCATCGTGTAACAGGTCGGTATCATTTGATTATGTTGTACGATGGGCTTCACAAGTTCCAGTGTTAATCTTTTTTCCTCTAAGTGGTTCAAACATACTCTCTTTAATGATACTCTAGATATATGCAACAAAGATTCAGGATTTTCGTAATATTCAGAGTGACAGATATCATGCATGAAAGTTTTTATGTACTTCAGCCATGGTATTTTCAACGCATGATCAGCCCCACAGCAGTCCTGTACAATGTCTCTATTAAAGCCCTGTGATCCGATGTCCATAACTTGTGCCAAAGGAGGAATGGCTGCACCCTTATCAAGTCTTCCAAATAGATTACGCCCAATTCCGCATGACACACAAAACTAGAACAGCTGGTTGGAAGCCCTAAGAGGTTTTTAAGAAACCCATTTTCTACGAGCTGTAGGGAATCAACATCTACATGTCCCCACAACTCAGAACCGTACATCGCTATTGACCGGCATTTGGCGTTGTAAATGCTCAACATATCCCTAGGAAATTTGCGTCCCAATTTCCTAGAAAAGTTACTCAGACCTGCAATTGATCTAAGGAACTGCATTCTTCTCGATTTTACTGCACTTTTCCAATTACCATTCCTATCAAATAAAATTCCTAAATAGGAAAAAGTCGGTGTATGAGGTAAAATCTCGTTTCCTATTGAAATATTGCGTCCCTTGGCTAACTTTCGACCAGCATTCATGACGTCCGTTTTACCTATGTTAATTAAAAGACCCTAATTCTCCATAAAATTTACAAATTTATCTAAAAGATGCTGAAGGGCGTTGGGAGTGCGGGCCATAAGCACTGCGTCATCCGCATACAATAATACTGGTACTGGCCTATTGCCGATTCGAGGCAGGTCAATACAGGAGTCCACAAGGGTACTGCCCAAGCCATTGATGTATAAATTAAATAAAAACGGCGCAAGTACGCACCCCTGGCAGACCCCCTTCTTAATGTCAACTGGGCTCGTGCATTCTCCATTCATACCAAATCGAATCTTGGCAGAGCTCTTTTGAGTACAAATATCTGAGAAAGTTGACAATTGCATAGTCAACACCCATTGAGGTCATAATAGACCAAAGTTTATCATGGGCGACACAGTCGAATGCGGAGGACAAGTCCACAAACGCCAGGAACAGGTTGCTCCCTTTTATTTGTTTGTACTTGCTCACTAGCAAATTCAAATTGATGGCCTGCTCTATGGTCCCAACCCCCTGTCGGAAGCCATATTGAAAGTCGGACAGAATATTGTTACAGTCTGCCCACTCCTGTAATCTGTCCAGCACAATACGACCCACCACCTTGACCAGCGAATCCAGCAAGGAGATGGGTCTATAGTGTGTGGGGCAGTTGCGGTCTCCCTTTTTAAATATTGGCACTATATGTGATTCCGACCAGGACACTGGAAAACCAGCTTCCCGAAAAGACTTAAGGACCAGGGTCAGGAGAGGGCCCCAGAGATCAGTGTTGTCCTTAAAGATGTCAATCGGGATCCCATCGGGGCCAGGTGCCTTTCCTCCCTTGCTAGCTCCAAGTGCCCTGATCACCTCTTCCAGTGTGAAGTTAAAATCAAAATTTTTCCACCAAAGAGTAGGCCCAGGAGAGACATCTGTCATCCCAGCCGTAGTATTATCTTGATCTACTTCGACCGAGCCCATATATAATTTCGCAAAGTGGGCCACCCATTCATGTTCTGTAATTGCTGCCTCTATTCTGGGTTTATCATCATCACAACAGAAGGGAGAATTTACAACGCGCCAAAATAACTTAGAATCTTTGTTCTGGCTCGCTTCCTGCAGATGGTCCCAAGCCTCCTCTTTAAGAACCTTTTTGCGGTGGTTTAATGCTAGCTTATAAGCCCGCCTACAATTTTGTACTTCTATATTGTTCCTAGGTAACTCATTCAAGGCCCTCTTTAACTTGTTGTGTGCAAGAGTGCACGCGTGGTCAAACCACCCTTGCTTTTTCATTGCCCCTCTAATCTGGTTAGTAGTCAACTCAGCACTAATCTCCTCGCTAATGTGTCTAAAAGCCTCTACGACCGTACTAGCATCGGCAGTCTCATCCAGACAGACCTCAAAAGCCCTACCTGTTCTCAGTTCCAGAATATATCCTTTGGGAGATGATGAGCCACTTTACTATGTAATTGTTATAACAATCCTTGAGGAGGAAGCCACAACAGTTCATCCTTGGCTATCCCTTACCTTCACAGAGCACTAGAATTCTGAATAATATGTTTTATGACACACCCACTTGAAACTGGGGACATGTGCAAATAATGAAAAAAGTGGTGTAATAGGTTCTTTTTCTATATCCATTTTGCTATATCTTTTTATTATGAAGGTTTTATGCTTCTGCAAAAACTCATCAAGAAGTGAAACCATATACAGCTCCATGCACTTCATATGTACCCTGACATAATACTCCCTCTAGCCATGAACATATATACAGCTAAAGTCTAAGTAAAAAATTGGCACATGTTGCCAACTCTACCGTTACACATTTCTGCCAATGTACCTCATCTCAATTAACAACAAATCAGACTGACAGAATCTGTATATACCTGCATGCAGATGTACATAATATAAATATTTGCAATTAACAAGGGGTAGCTATTGATATCTGAAACTAAAATAAATGACTGTTAGGTGATACTCTTTGAGTATCTGTGCGCGCTATAAGTGTATATAACATAACATAACATAACATACATACGCCACTAGGTAGTTATAGTTAGGTTTGCTTTTCCATTGAAAAGGTATTTTGGGGTTTGCTAATTACTTTGGCGCCGTTTAACAAATCTTCGTAAAACTTTCCAAAAAAAGCGAAATCCCCTCAGCTTCTGTCTGGAAGGTTTCAGGGTGATCCCTCAAGCAAGGAGCCAACAAAAAGGGGGGTTCAATCAAAAAATGTCCCCATGCATTTTCCATAGACTTCTTTAGGCAGTCAATCAATCAATCAGGGGTTTGTTAAAGTGCGACTACTCACCCGTAAGGGTCTCAAGGCGCTAGGGTTAGGGGGGGTGCAGGTACCATTCCATCAAGGAGGGGGTCTGTCGAAGAGCCAGGTTTTGAGGTTTCTTGCGAAGATGGGGAGCGATGTTGTCTGTCTGAGGTGGAGCGGAAGGACGTTCCATGCTTTGGCCGAGAGGAAGGAGAAGGAGCGGCTTCCCTATCTGGTCTTTCTGGTGCGGGGGACCACGCCGTAGGAGAGCTGGGCTGATCGTAGGGTCCTTTGGGGTGCGTGGAATTTGAGTCGGCTGTTCAGGTATGCTGGTCCGGTGCCGTGGAGGGCCTTGTGTGGGTGGGTGAGCATCTTGAAGGTGATTCTCGCCTCGACGGGGAGCCAGTGGAGTGTGCCCAGGTGCAGGGAGATGTGGCAGTGTTTTGGCAGGTTGAGGACCAGTCTTGCGGTGGCGTTCTGGATGTTCTGTAGCTTGCGGGTGAGGTTTTTGTTTATTCCGGCGTAGAGTGCGTTGCCGTAGTCAAGTCTGCTGGTGACCAGGGCGTGAGTGACAGTTTTTCGGTGTTCGAGGGGGATCCATTTGAAGGTCTTACGAAGGAGGCGGAGGGTGTGGAAGCAGGAAGATGAGACAGAGTTGATCTGGAGGTCCATTTTGAGCTCGGAGTCCAGGATGATTCCCAGGTTGCATGCGTGGTCCGTGGGGGTTGGCGGGTTTCCGAGGGCGGGGGGCCACCAGGTGTCGCTCCAGGCATCTGGGTTTGGGCCCATGGTGAGTACTTCTGTTTTGTTGGTGTTTAGTTATAGGCAGCTGTTTTTCATCCATTTGGCGATGGCTTCCATGCCTTCTCGAAAGTTGCGTCTGGCGGTGTTGGGCTCGTTGGATAGGGAGAGGATGAGTTGGGTGTCGTCTCCGTATGACACGATGTTGAGTCCGTAGGTTCTGACGATGGGGGCGAGTGGAGCCATGTAGACGTTGAAGAGCGTCGGGCTGAGGGAGGAGCCCGGGGGGACTCCGCAGGTGATGGGTGTGGGGTCCGAGAGGAAAGGGGGGAGTCTGACCCGCTGTGTCCTGCCGGAGAGGAAGGAGTGGATCCAGTCGAGGGCCTTGTCCTGGATTCCTGCATCGTAGAGTCTGCGTATTAGGGTGCGGTGGGAGACTGTGTCGAACACCGCTGATAGGTCGAGGAGGATGAGGGCTACTGTTTCTTCTTTGTCCAGTAGGGTGCGGATGTCGTCTGTTGCGGCGAGGAGGGCGGTTTCCGTACTGTGGTTTTTTCTGAAGCCGGATTGGGAGGAGTCCAGGATGTTGTGTTCTTCAATGAATGTGGCGAGTTGGCTGTTGATGGATTTCTCGATGACTTTCGCTGGGAACGGGAGCAGGGAGATGGGTCTGTAGTTTTTGAGGTCGGTGGGGTCCGCTGAGGGTTTCTTTAGGAGGGGCAGTGCTACAGCAAAACCTGCTGATTGGAATTACACCAAATTTGAAGAGAAGCTAGATCTTGGTCCACAGGTTGCGCTTTTTGTGATTTGGAATAAAACTGTCCAGTAGTTTGAGAAATTAAGGTTAAAATATAATTGAATATCTCGACAGTTGGGTCAGAAGGACTCTTGCGAGAGTCCCTCAAACCCAATTTTTTTTAAAAATAAGAGCATTCTGACTGGCCCAGGGAGCTTTTTTTCCATTGGGCCTAATCGCTCCCACGGGATGCTACTGAGAGCCATTACAGGACTCAGGAAATTAGTCCTCTGCCCTGAAGTAATAAGAAAGCAATATAAGGGGGCAGGATAGTGCTATCCAGAGGACCCAGTGGGACCACTCATGGGGAAAAAAAAATTGGTAGTTTTTGCTGCAATCCTGGGATTGTCGGGACTACCACAGGATCACAGCAAAAAAAAAATGGTGGCTCACCATTCAATAATTAATTTGGGGGGTGAGAAGGCCCTCATCCCTGAGCCTTTTTAGACCGTGGAAACCCAATCCCATGGGCTAATTAATTTTTTTAGAGGGAAGGGGGCTGCCTAGCCACCCTCCTGAGGCTTAAAAGCCCCAGAGTCCCCATCCCCCAATGGAGGCCACACCAGCCATTGTAGGTCCCAGGGACTCCATCCCCTGGGGCTGTGATACAAATTTAAAGAGGTGGGGGGACATGCCCCCCCTGCCTGAGTCTTCAAAGGCCCCAGGGACCCCATACCCCAAGGCCAGCTCAGAGACTGTGTCCCAGAGAGCCCACCCCCAGGACACAGTAATTTCCCTGTCCACATCAGCGCAGACAGGGAAACATTATGCTCCAGCCAGGTGGGAGCATTTTTAAATCTACAGCCAGATGGAAGTAAACATGCAAGTTTGCTACCACCCGGTGGGAGACTTAAAAATGCTCCCTGGGAGCACACTTCTGTTCTGTTTCCCTGCCCACACACCTACGGGCAAGGAAACAGAACACATATTGCTCCCACAAAGAGAGAGCATGCATAATTAGCTGCTCCCTTCAGGCAAGAGGAATGCCGGCTCCTGCACTATGCTCCACCAGCTACCCCCAATATGTTGCCTGCAGGGTGCCCTGGGGCACCTACCTATAATATAGAGGCCCTGGGAGATGAGGTCCCCGGGGACCGAGAAGGCTCAGGGAGGGGGGCTGCCTGACCCCCTCTCTTACATGCAGCTTGGGGATAGGGTCCCTAACGCATGTAGAAGGCTCAGGGAGGGGGCTAAACCCCTCCTTCTCTGCTTAATTGCATTTGACCCCAAGGTGTGGGGTCACCAGGGTCTAATAAGGCTCGTGGGCGGGGGCAGCATGCATTGAGGGGTTGGCCACCTCCTGGTGAATTTTTGTGGCTTTTTGAGTGTAAACATTATGCTTGTACTGAACATTTCACCTAGCTATTATGTTACTTTTGTACATCTTTACAGTTGGCCATATTCACAACTAGGGTTATTTGACAACTGAACTTATAATTAAAGTATGTGATTGAAGGAAAAGTAACTTAAAAAAAAGAGATTCATTTTTCTTTAAAGAAAAATACACATGTAGGACATTAGGTAATTTGACAGGCCCCTGGGTCTCAAGAGACTCAAGAAAATATTTTGAATAAGTACCTTGTCTCTGTATTCCTTCTCTATTGTATCTTTTCATACAATATATAGGTTTAACGTCAGTGCTTATAGTTTCTATTTGGTTACTGCCTTCGTAGGTTGGTGCCTGTAACAGTATTAATGTTCTTAATTAGCTGCTGTAATTGAATTGGTGAATGTTGTGTCTGCAATATTAGTATAAAGTCACTTACTTTGTAGGTAGATGTGATAGTGTTTGTGTTCCTATACATGCAGTGATTTATCTGGATCTCACGGTTTCTTATTCAGCTTCGTCATTTTCTTCACCCTTTTATTCATATTGTATTGCTATTCTGTAAAATACATGTTCATTATTGATTAATATAGGCCTGGGAGGCTAGATTCCCCATACCACCTAGTGTGTGTCAAAAAATATAAAGGATCTTACCGGTCTGCTCTATGAGTTAGTATCTGTAATGATATGTCTCCTAGTTTGTATCTTCATTAATTACTCCAAGATTGCCCCATGATACGGAATTCTGAAAACAGATAGCACTTTCTTAATCTTAGTACAACTAGATACATCGCCATTACTATATAACTTTCTTGTCCCATGTTATTTGTGAAGTCTTTATAATACATTCTAACTCTCTCATAATATATTTTAGCAATCCACTATTTCTCACTGTCTTTCAAATTCCTCTCTCTTTGTTATTATTTATTTTGAAACTATAGACTGTGTTTAGTATTATTAAACGTACTAACTTTTACAGCTGGCCGCAACCTAGCCAATTCTATGTGTTAAAGTGTGTAAAGCGCTTTTCAAGAGAGTTTCTCTGTCCGCCGGGAATTGCAACACAGTTTCACCGGGACTCCTGGAACCGACATATGAAGTGCTATTGTTACAATCTAATCTGTCTTCGTTTGCCTATCCATGCTCTTAAACTTTCTTCTGGAACCTCATTACACGTTTGGATGCTATCTAACGATAGCCACACATCCAAGGTCCAAAATCACCTGTACATTGCAGGCAGATTTATCATGATAATTTAACAAAGAACACCGAGTTTGATAATGTGATCATTATTAACATGAGCTGCATGGACGTCAATTCAACAAAATGCCAGGGGTAGTGGAAGTGACTTCACATGCCCTTTAATCTTCACTTTCACTCACACATACTTACACATACACACGCTTACACATACACACGTATTGACACACACACACACATTCTGCCTAGACATACACACACATACTCCCTCTTACATAAACACACTCAAAACTGTGAGAGCGCACAAAACATACATACATTTAAAAGCATTTTTTTTACTTAGCTCAGGTGCTAGGGAAAGTCATATTCCTGCTATTTGTACCCTATTTTTTTATTAAACTAATAGCGATTAATGTAATATTATTCACTATTAGAATATTTAAAAAATTGACAAAAAAAACAAGGAAGGTGAAGCCCCCACTGACATCCATAAGGACGAGCTGCTTCTACTCCTGGCATTGATTTTGCCACTGCTGGTGCTAGGGGTCACAAAGGCAGTGCCAGGGGTCACAAGGGGCTTGACAGGGGTCGCAGCAGCCAGCGACCCCTAAATGGCATCCGTGATGAGTTGCCACCCCTGAAATCGTTGTTTACAATGGCTAAACGAAAAATCTCATGCACAAAATGTCAATCTGGTACAGTGTGTTAACTTTACAGAAAAATACTTCTATCATCATATCTATCCACGAGTATTTAAGTGCACCGCCCTCTTTATCATATCAACATCATGTCTTTGTACCTTTTGTTCGCAAGCTGTCTCCAGTTCCTCTCGGCGTTCCTTTCCTCTCCTCACAAATGCACGAGCTGCTTCTTCCTCTATATATACCCCCTTGATTTTTTAATTCCGATCCCTGTGGGGTTTTTCAAAATGTTAAATTGCCGTTAGCCATGTCTCAGCAGAAAAGTGCTCACTTTAACTATAATACTTAGGAGAAAACTATTGGTAGGTCGAGCATTCGAGACCTCTTGTATATACTTTAGTATATACTTATATGTACTTTGTGGGCTCTGAAGATCAGCCCTAGGACTTGTCTGCTTCCGCTTAGGGACTTTGTTTTCTGTTCAACTGCCTCTATTTAACTGTCTCGATAGAAAACGACCTGCAGAGGTCAGTAAAATATCAGAATTGCTTTCTGCTGAGGGACTTCCTTTTTTTATTTTTCTGGCATCTGACTCTATTTAACTTAATTGATAGAATACGACCAGCAGAGGTCAGTAAAATACCAGAATCACTTTAGCATTCTCTAGATTCCAGTCCATAGAAATTGTCTTCCATAAGCACCCGTAGACAATAATATTTTTTCAAATCTTGTATTTTCAGTGATATGACCACCAAAGGCCCTGATTTTATTTTGAAAACAGAGCTTTGGAATATATAATTTCCCGCAGAAAGGCAATATTTCTCTCCATGTGTTCCCATACCTGGTGTGACACTCAGTTTGGTGCTTACTTTCCCACCATGTTACAGAACAGTAGATGTTTCAGCACCCTGGCTAATGTGCTGCATAGCTAATTACATATAAGATCCTAAAGGTGAGACCGATTGCATTGCAAATGCTTGTTTTCACTAGTTGCCCTTGTAATATTATATAGGATTACCAAAGAGTTGCCATTAAAAATGTTCACGGTTTTTATCTTGAATGGAAAATTAAATATAAAGACAGGCAGGTTTTCTGCAGTTTCAAACCCATCTGATTAACCCTTGACACCTCAAATTACCTTTGCGCTAGAGCCCCGCTAACTCTTAAGTGATACAGAGTTGACCAAACTTATGTTTCATCCGAATTAACATTATGTTAATCACATCATTTTTGATTTACGCACTAGTACATTGTATAATTGATTAAAGAAACGTATTCACGATTGTATTCTTTAGTGAAAAAATATTTACGAAAAAGAATGATAAATATACTGACAAAAGAGGTTTCTTGCCTACTCGTACCCATCTGGTTAGTGCTCGACACTTCTCACCTTAAGCTAGCAACCTCACAGACTCTTTCGTGATGCAGAATTGACCCTACTTATGTTTTGTCCTTAAATACCTCATTAGTACTATGTTAATCACGTCATCTATATGACTTGGGTACTGATACATTGTATCATTACTTTGAGAGCCGGAATGGAAATTATATTTCAGTTCACCACGGAAAAGAAAAAGACACGTTGTCTGATTATTAAATGAAACGTGTCCCGGATGTGGCTTTCAATTGATTCACCCATATTTTAAGTTCACCATAATAACCATACAAAGATGTTTCCAGCAATTTGGTTGTCTTGAACAGGTTTATCTACTGTCTCCAACCTTACTTGGCTGGTCTACCATAGCTATCGAATTGCCACTATGTTAGCGCCCTCACTAGTATGTTTAGTTGTGATGTACTGTTTGCCCCATAAATGTTATATCAAAAATAAACCTTATAGAGATGATGGTGTTCTCATTGTCTACAAAGTTAATGCATATTGTTTGGGAAAACGTCTTTAGACTCGAACTCTGCGAACTGTGCTTAAACATCTATAAAACTGCAGTTTTGCTAACACCATTATTGGCTATCTAACATGTATTTGTATCTGAATATGCTTAATACGAACACTACTAGTCTCATTATCTACATTACATAGGCACTGTTATTCTATATCAGTGCTGTTATTAATTATTATAAATTATACTCCAGTTGATTAAATATGAGTAAATAATATTGGCTAACATTTAAATCATTTTTCATCATTGATCAAGTAATCAAACTTTAAATAAAGAATTCACTAAACTTGCCCTTATTCTCCATGTGCCTTCCTGGAAACAGTACTGTCAGACTAAAGCAAATTCTACCCCAAAATAACGTCTTTAGACCTGGGTCATTACATAATAATAAATTTAGCAGTAGACATTATCATTTAAAGATAGTTAATACAGGTACAGAAAGTTGCTGGTTACACCATTACACAACTTGTTGTGCACCGCCTTTCCTACTTGTTCTTGATATACTTTGTATTCTTGTCAATTCCTATGTTCATTGCTTATGAGGGTCTACACTAGTTTGTAACTACAGTGGTGTGTACAGCTCCCGATCTATATTTAGTCCATATTGGACTGTCTGTACTTTATTTATCGAAAAGGTTTCTCTAGCCCTGACCTTTTTGTCCAGATCTCCACCTCTCCTTTCTAGTGTAACATGTTTGATGCCTTTAAAATGAATCCCATACATTTCTCATACTTGGTGTGTGTCATGGAAGTGTAGCATGAAAGTCTACAGCCACGGGATACATTGTGTCATCATTTTTGATTGCTCTTAGGTGTTCGTTCCATATGATTTTTAATTTTCTTATTGTGGAAACAATGTATTGCTTTCCACATATGCAGATCATTGTATGTATACAGCTACATGTATTACAATTAACAAAAGAGGTAATGTTGTGCTGTGTCATTTTCTTAGCATCATAAAATATTTCAGCGTTATCTAAAACATGTCTGCAGCACATAAAATTACCACATCTATGTGAGCCCTTAGGGAATGTGGGTAGCCATGTTCGTTTGTTTTGATCTTCTTCTCTAGTGTCATAATAGAGTGCAGTGTCACTTGGACTCATTAATGTTCTAAGTGTGGGTGCCTTCCTCTATACCATTACTGGTTTTGGGGCACAATTTCTTGGATGTCAGGATCTAAACTTAAAATAGCCCAGTGTTTCCTGAGACTATTATTCACTTTTTTTTCCTCACTATATGTAGTGAAACATCTGAGATTTCTGTTCTTGATTAGGTTTTGATCTTAATTCTATCTCTAGGAAGTTCTTCTCTAGAGATATTCTGAACTCTTTTCTTTGCTTTACTTATGACTTATGTGTCATATCCTCTTCTTTTGAATCTTTCTGCATTATCATTGCCATGTTTGTCAAATTAGTCAATGTTACTACAGTTTTGTTTTGCCCAAAGGAATTCCCCAAAAGGGATAATTTCTATTTGTCTTTTTAGATTACCTGAATCTGCATGTAGTATAGAGTTAACCAATGTTGGTTTCCTGTAAAGTCTTGATTCAAGCTTCCAATCAACTGTGTACATTTCTAGATTTAAAAAACAAATCCTACAGTTGCTCTATTCTAAACTCAATATAATGTTGTAGTGATTGTTGTTTAAGAAATTGTGAAAGGTTTTCAAGGCATCCTCACTTCCTTTCCAGATTAGGAAAATATCATCTATGTAGCAACCCCAGTAAATCAGATTCTATCTGTGTTGTTATTCCATGTTCAGGCATTCTCCCTCTCATACAAGCCAATGAACAGGTTTGCATAAGAGGGAACAAACCTGAATCCCATTGCAGTCCCTCGGGTCTGGTGATATAGATCAATTCATGTACAGAAAGTAGTTGTTAGTGAGTAATATATCTATCAGGTCTAAGATCATATTAAAGTGTTAGTGTTGTAAGTAACTCACATATTTGGTGAATAGGAAGTATCAGATAGCATCTAAACCTCTTGTGTGTTCTATACTTGTGTAGAGGCTATTGACATCCATTGTGACCATATAGTAATAATTATCCTACGTTATTTCATTGATCTGTCTTCCAAAGTCTTTGGAGTCTCTAATATAGGATGATAGATTTGGTACAAATGTTGCCAAATACATGTCTATTTATTCTGATATATTTTCTGTATGACTACCTGTCCCTGAGATTATGGGTCGTTCTGGGGGAACCCTGCCCCCTTTGTGAATTGTGGGTAAAAATATACTATTGGGGTCTTTGCACTGCCTGCCCACACATAAATAAACTCATCCACTTCTAACAGGTGTTAGTCAACACAACTTTTTAATTTCTTTTTGATCATCATTTTAGACATTTCAAGTTTTGACACATCAACTTTTAGATAGTTACATTGCTCTTTTAATTGTTGAAGTGCTTCAATGTGATAATCTCTATGGTTTAAAACCACAACATCACTGTCCTTGTCAACTTGTCTAATTATAAAAATATTATAAAAATATCAGTACATTTTGTAGTGCTTTGAATTCCTTTTTATTAATATTCAAATCACAGTTAGACAATAAACAAGTATCAACATCTCGAATCACCATATTTTGAAAAGTGCCCATGATATTATCAGCTTTCATAGGTGGAACAAATCTTAATGTGGTGTAAGACCACTTGTTTTACATAGGTCTAAATCTAGTTCCTAAGCCAAACCTTCAATGTCACAGTCTGTTTGTTCTTCAAAACTCATTAGTACACCAATATCATGCAATTATTTTATACACATGTGACTGGCTTCTTTACTAATACAGACATGATCCTGGTCTTTTGTTTATTAAGAAATTTTTTTTTTAGTTTAAGTTGTCTCACAAACATAATAAGGTCTACCTTTGCAGACAAGTTGTTCCATCTATTTGTAGGAGCAAACCTGAGGCCTCTGTTTAAAACTTCTGTTTTAGTTAGGACTTTGTCTGGCACATTCACTACCAGATCATCTACTTTCTTGATGCATTCTCCTTAATTGTTTGTGCTCTTGTACTTACTCCCTTGTTGGTTTTGCTTACTACGGACAGATCTTGTTCTCCCTCCTTTGTGCCCTCTATCTATCTTCTGTACCCATCCCTCTCCAAATCTCTTCCACCCATTTGTATTTGTAGCATACAAATTCTTTTTAGTTCTCATAAAAAAGAAGACGTCCTTTCTCCTGTATTATGTAAGATGTACTGGGTTTGTCAATGTCAGATTTACTGAAAAGCTTCTTCTTTTTACACTGCCTTTTCTTATTGCCCTATCAAACATCCTTGCATATGTACACGCTTTCCCATACCTATATAGTCCCTCTCATCTCTAAGGAACTTAATTCTCTTTTTTTCTTGCAATTCTTATTGGTGTTTGCTTATCCATAATAGTCTCTAATATCTCACAGTCTTTTTGTGTATTGTCAGGACTATTTATGCTTTCAATTTTTTTTCATATCTTCTATATTTTTCAACAATATCACTCTTTGAATATCTGAGAATTCTAATAGCATTTCCATAAGTCTCTAGATGTCTGATTCAATTTCCCTTCCCATCAGTCTGCTTTTATTTCATCAAGGTCTTCTAAAGAAGGTAAAATATTTATGCGTAATCCCCTGGGTATTCTTTTGACATCTAAGTATTTCTCCAGAGTCATTGAGTCCCCCCACTTGGCCGACTCTTTTTTTTTAATGCGTTCAAGTGTGATAAACATTTCTTTCAGACTTTTTGTAGATTGACTGACAATTTGTCACATTTGAAGTTACATCAGAGAATTTTTTGTTTGCTAGTGCCTCTCTCTTATCATAGTGCTTTGACATTTTCACTAAACAATTTGTACAATAGCGCCTTGCTCCTTATAGATTAAAAAGAATACACAATTGGGTAGAGGAATAATGCCTGGCGCTTCAAGTTCTCAGTGCACTGATACCCAACCAGTGTTGGCAAGTGCAATGCAATAAACAAGGGTACTGAGAGTCAATAATTATGTCCCACAGTTGATTCTTGTCTGGCACAACTTCTTTTATTCATATATGTAAAATTTTCAAAACAGCCAACATGTGTTTCGTGCACACTGCGCTTCTTGAGGGCTATCAGTTCATATTACATTTGATCTATACATTTTCTATATGACATTTTAACTTGATCTAACACATCTAATACATTTCTTCTAAACATTTATATCCAGAACTTTCCACGTTGTCCTCTTCAAACTTCAGCTAGATACCCGAAACATTTTACCGATCGATTTAATGCAGCTAAATAAGCACATTACCATTATTACAGGCAACAACGTAGGAAGGCAGCAAACAGATAGAAACTATTAGCACTGACTTTAAGCCCTATGGGGTTGATTCACAGAACTAATCTGAGATAAAATCCTAAACTTACTACTTTCGGTATTCACAGAAGGTATTTAGTAGTAGTAAAGTTAGGACTTCTAACTTTACTACTACTAAACTGAGACAAAATCCTAACTTTACGACTTTCGGTATTCACAAAAGGCATTTAGTAGTAGTAAAGTTAGGAGTCCTAACTTTACTACTACTAAATGCCTTCTGTGAATACCAAAAGTAGTAAGTTGAGGATTTTATCTCAGTTTAGTAGTAGTAAAGTTAGGAGTCCTAACTTTACTACTACTAAATGCCTTCTGTGAATACCAAAAGTAGTAAGTTTAGGATTTTATCTCAGATTAGTTCTGTTCTGCGATCTCCGGCCTCACTGCGAAAATGAAAAATAGGTTTTAGAGATGGTTGTTCTAGAAATACACTAGAAAAACATGAGTTTGAAGTGTACAATAATAAACCCCCAGTGTGTAAAATACTGTAATATGAGTGCATATATGTGTTTTCACTTTATCGAAAAGGCGCGATCCTCGAGGTTGACGGCGACGGCGCTATGCCCTGAATAACCGCAAAAATGGAAAATAGGTCTAAAAGATGGTTTTTAAAGAAGCTTACTACAAAAATATGAGTTTAAACATGCTTTGAAAGAAGTATGTATATAGTAATATGAGTAGTGCAATGTTCAGAATGGATTTTTATACATATTATTTTTGGATGTGTTGGTGGTCATTGAATGTCTGCTTTTGTTTTTCATTTTCACGACAGATCCGGGAATTCACGATTACCGACATCATTGTGATCTCCTGAGTCACTGCAAAACATCAAATAGGTTTTAGAGATGGTTTTTATAGAAATCCTCTAGAAAAACATGACTTTAGAGAATACTGTAAGAAACCCCTAGTGTGTGAAATACTGTAGTATGTGTGGATATACGTGTTTTAGAATTTATGGAAAAGGAGCGATCGTCACAGTTAACGACGTCATTGCGACATCCCGAATAACCGTGAAAATGGAAAATAGGTCTGAAAGATGGTATTTAAAGAAACTTAGTGCAAAAATATGAGTTTAAACATGCTTTAAAAGAAGTATGTATATAGTAATATGTATAGTGCAATGTACAGACTGGATTTTTTTACATATTATTTTTGGATGTGTTGGTGGTCATTGAATGTCTGCTTTTGTTTTCCGTTTCTGCGACATATCCGCAGGGATCGGGACGTCGTCGCGATGATTGTCAAAAACTAAAAAAAACCTTTAGAAAAAAACTTTACATTATTTCGGGTACTAGGGTGGCTCTGACAAGAGCCGCAGCTTTGGTTGTGTGTATATGGCTGCTACACATTAGACCATATGCAGCGTTTCAGGTTGCTTAGAAACACCCTCTTGCCTTCATCTGTAAAGTACACTCAATCATTTCTATGAGTTCCATGCATGTCAAAACACAGATTGTTATAGATACAGCCCATGCGATGGTCTCTGAGGAATGTAGAAACCGTTTTATTAACATGTTTCCTGGCTTTGTCAATCTGTGGACATAATTGACTGGACCACTTCCATTTCTGTCTTTGGCATGTGTTAGAGTACACCAAGACAGTTTGAGGGAAAAGCATAATCAATTCACCAAAGGTGTCCTTCATTAGGATTTCCAGTCCTACTCCAGTTAATGTGCCTGGGCCATTGCCAACACAGTGTACAATCATGAGGAAGGTTACAGGAACGTTATAGTTAGGAATTTGCATTTTAAAAACCTTAGAAATTCAATGAAAAAACAAAAGGTTACAGAGCAATTATAGTTAAGAAATAAAATTTTAAAAAACCCTTAGAAATTCACTGAAAAAAACAGGGATGTTATAGTTAGGCTCAGATTTCCCATGCACAAAACCAGAGAAATTCAGCAGCTAACTCTAGCTTGCGCCCTCCTCAATGCACTGCTTATTACCTCACATATTACATCACTCATGACATGGTCAGTGACATCACTCATGACATAACTGATGACATCTCAAATGACATCACTGATGACATCATCCACAGAATCTCTGATGCACTCACTCAGACCCCAATATAACCTTTCAAACACCCACTCCACCTTCTACACTAGCATTCCCAAAACCATTGACACACCTATACCAGTACTTACACACACTCACTGATTCATAGGTCTACACACACATCTACTCAGTTACTCATACAGCCACTTGTACAGCTTACTAAGACAGCCACTGATATATCCACTCATACGCCCATACAACCACTCACACAGTCAGTCACTCATAGAGCTACTTACACACCTACTCACTCAACTATAGAATCAATCACACATCCATTTACTCACCTATACAGTTATAAACACACCCACACATTTATTCATTCATATACTAACACATACTCACTCACCTATATATTTACTGACACAAGCACACACTCACCCATATGCCGCTCTCGCAGTCACACATACAGCCACTCATATTCTCCAATACTGACTTTCACATATGCAGTTGCTCACCCATATACCACTGACATATCCATTCACTCACCAACACAGCCATACATATACTCACTCACCTATACAGTCACTTACACACATACTCACTAACCCATAGAGCCACTGACTCACCCACACACTCATCCATACAGGCAGTTACACATCCCCTCACCCACCCACACAGACATTGAGACACCCATACACGTACTCAGACAACCAATCACTCACCCATACAGAAACTCACATACCCACTCACACACCTATACAACCACTTAGACACCAACTGACAGACATATTCAGACATTCACACAAGTCACTCACCCATATATTCACTGAGACACATAATTATTCTCTTATACAGTTACTCACGCACCCACTTAATCATCCAATCAGGCACTCATACACCCACTGATTCACCAAAACACCTTGGTATGTATATTTAACACTCACAAGCTGGTTAAACAACACTCACAGTCACTGGATGATGTGAGGTCATAAGCAGTACATTGCAGGGGCACAAGTGAGAGTTAGCTTAGCTGACTATAAGTGCTGAATTTCTCTGGTTTTGTGCATGTGAAATCTGACCCTAACTATAATGTAACCTTTGACTTTTTCAGTGAATTTCTAAGGTTTTTTTAAATTCTATTTCCTAACTATAATGGCCCTGTAACCTTTGGTTTTTTCAGTGAATATATATATATATATATATATTCCTCAGAACACACGCATCCTTCACCAACGTGTGACAGGCCACACCAACGTGCTGGTAAAATTCTTTTATTAGCAGGCAGAAAACAGCATTACGCGTTTCAAGGTAAAATACCCCTTAATCATATGCCACATTTCGGGGGTGGGTTCGTTTAGCTTTTAAAACGTAACTTAAGACATCGACGAAGGACTGATGTTCATTTTTTCTTCACTTTTAAAGGGGCATTGCATACTTTTTAATTAATGTCCTTTACTATTTTTGGAGATAATAATTACTTTTGTGATTCATGTTAGTCCTTTTTTAAACAGAAAAATCAAGATGTTATATTGTTCCCATTTCATCTCTATATTCACGTTTTTCCTTTTCCTCCATAATCGGACCACAATACCCACAGTACCTCTTGATGGTTATGTAGTGCTTTGTTTCTTCGATGCCGATCTTGGTAGAACTTCACCATCCTGTTCCCAATGACCGAGTGCATTAATTGCCTTTACTGGGATTAGTGCCATACTGCGGCTGCATCCAATGGTCACCGTAACACAGGGAATTCCACTACCACCCGGGTTCTTTGTGATTTCAACTCGCCTTTCAAGGAAATTATTCCACAGCATGACGTGCTCAGGGAAATCCCTTCAGCAAACTCTGGCTGATTCAGAATTCATCTCGCAGGTGAGGCGGGCCTCTCAACGTGGCCCTTCATTCATTTCTTCTCAATTATATATATATATATCTCTCTAACAGTCAGTCACGCAGAAACCGGAGCCGTAAACAATGGCGGGCTGTGGCGGGGTCGCGAGCGCCTACGTATCCAAAAAAAGCGTTGAATTCCCAATCCGTGAAAACAACACACCGTGGCCACACAAATCCTTCAGTGTTATTTCCTTAATGCAATGTCACTCTACACGTTTCGGAGCGTCCGCTCCTTGATCACGAGTAATGTGAATGTAAACAAACAGGATATTTAACTTCATCATGTGACACACCTCTGTGTCACCAGTGAAAACAGACTTCGTATAAACTTTACAATCGTGACAGTGGACACCGACATATCTACAAATCATATTCTGCCAGAATAAATCAAATGCAGTTGTCACCATTTATACATAAATAAATTAATCATTGTTTTACATATTGTATTGCAAGTGCGAGATGCTAACAGTAAAGGAAAGACTAGCCCGTGTATTCCCGGTTTTTATGCCCAATGCAGACTGCTACTCCCTTGACTGCCGTAGAGCTAAGTATGTTGGACCAGAAAAATTTATTGGGAACATTGCTCATAACTAAGACATCTCTCCCCATGTGTTGGAGTTACTGCCTGCATATGCTCATGTTCACACTATGGCGTTATTTGTGTATTTAAACCCCAATGGGTAAATAAATGGTAAATGCCCCAGTAGGCATTGAACAGAAAAAACTTTATTGGGAATATGCTAATAGCAAGACATACACTCTCCGTATGTTAAAGAACTGCCTCCGTGGGCTAGTGTTCACACTACAGCGTTGTCACTTGTGAAAATCCCACTGGATAAGTGTTGAAATCCCAAAAGAATAATTAAATAATTAAATTGACTCATGCCCCAGTGGGCGTTGTCTTAAAAAGGTAAACTCGGCATTTACAAACATTTATTAATGTGCCGTCCGCGTAACCCGGGCCTTAAATCACATTATCTAGAGAAAATGCCTCAGCACTATTCGCACCATTCGCACCCCATCCGTTCCTGCCCCAGTGGGCTAAGTAAAAATACTCACACCAAACTACAACCCTTGTGGGTATAAACTCACTACGCAAAGAGTTCCTCTCACATGGGACTACTTGACTGGGACAAATGCAATATAATTTCTCAGCTTCAAATGGAAACCCTTTCCACTAAAATTCGGCAGATATATTGCTCATTTTTGCCTTCCACTTGCTTTTAAGACAAATCCGAAATCTGTAAAAACAAAACAGAACAAGAGGTGAGAAATGATATAACTGTGCTTCCTCAGTTTACACTTACCACAGCCATTTAAGTACAAAAAGATAGTGAGGATTAAAAACATTTGTTAAAAACAATTGATTTCATACGGCTCAGCAATTCATAGTATTCAAATGACACAGGGCCTTAAATTTTTTTATCCCAGATGTACAGAAAGCGCCTCGTCACTATTGTGTCCTCCTGGATACATTGTGTGCTACTTAATGATCATTCTTGATTCTAGGCGTCTTAACTCTTGTACTCTGTCTCCACCTCTTTCTCTTACTAGAATGCTGTCTAGTACGCAAAATGACAACAAGTTGCTGTTTTGGTTGTGATGGGTCATAAAATGTCTTGCTATCGGGTACTGCTTGTCATTGTGTTTAATCGCCCTCAGATGCTCAAGGACTCGTTTTTGGCCTTATGTATGGTACTACCAATGTAGTACTTATCACAAGGGCACCTGAGGGCATATACCACAAACTCTGTGTTACATGAGACATGTTTCAGTATTTTAAAAGGTCTACACTCGGTGGATAACTTCACCTCCTTACAGTTAGTGCTATACTTACAGGCTTTACATCTGCCACATGAAAAAAACCCTTGTATTGTACTCTGTCTTCCATCTGTAGTGGTCAATGCCTTACATATTGTGTCCTTCAAAGACTTAGCTTTTCTGTACGTTATTTGTGGGTAATCCTCTAAGTATTTATCTAAGTCTACATCTGTCTTCAGAACGTTCCAAAACTTGTCTAACGACTTTCTTACTTCTCTAGCCTGTTTGTTGTAGGTTGTGATGAACCTTATGCTTGTCGCAGGTTCAATTTCACCCTTGTTGTCAACTTTCAATAGATCACTTCTGTCCCTTTTGTCCACTTACACAAGCATTTGTATTGCATTTCTGAGTATATCCTCTAACTTGAAAACGTTCAATCATTCTCATTTTCTCTTCCTTATAACCTTCCCTCGTGCTGCAGTTACGTTTCGCTCTAAGTAGTTCACCCAGAGGAATACTCCTAATCAGATTCTCTGGGTGGCAACTATGGGCGTGGAGTAGGCTGTTCCCTGCTGTCTCTTTTCTAAAGAGGAAAGTGTCAAGTTTATTATCTTTCACTTGTATTTTCAAATCAAGAAATTCAATTGTTTCTCTATTCAGTTCGCTAGTGAATGCTAGATTCAGTGTATTCTCATTCAGAATTTTCACAAAGTCATTCTCATCATCAATGCTTCCTTCTCAGACACAGAAAATGTCATCTATATATCTATATATGTTTTTAAATTTGTAGTGAACCCCTGACGAAGTGCCATGAAAGGCACGAAATGCATTGGGTGATGAATATGATTTAATCAAGGAGAATCTATGTAGCATTCCATGCTATAGAATAAGGCTCGTAATGGCATGTCTACAGCATTAAGGATTTCATGTGAACATAGTGTGTCCTACATGTAACTGAACAAACCATGATTAACGGTATACATGGAAAGATTAAATGGAAATAAACAGCATTGATGAACTTGACTAACTTTTGGCATATTTGTTATGCACCTAACGCTGTGCGTCCGGAGTGGGGTGTTAACCCGCCCCACTTGTTCCAGTGATTTTACAATTACGTGGTCAGGGCAGTCCACGATTCTGGGCTAGCATGCGAAATATAGTAAATATGAACGCTTTATGAAACATGGAAGTAAGGTGTGCACTCTGTCATCGTTTCTTGTGAGTTACAGTCATACACTCACTCACAGTCCCACTCACAGAGTCACGGAGCCATTCACAGACTCACTCAGGGACTCATGCACCCACTCACAGACCCACTCTGATACTTACACACTCTCTCACAGACCCAGTCAAACACTGATGCAGCCACTCTTAGATCACTGAGACACTCTTATCCCTATTCACATACTCACTTAGAAACATATATATGTACTCTCAGACTTATGCACCACTCTACACTCCCAGTTAGACACTGCCAAAACTACTCACAAAGTCATTGAAACATGTACAGAGTCAAAATCAGAGTTATACATCTTAAATATGTTGTGCATTGAATTTGTGCTTTTGGTTTGCGGATCCGCGATGGAGTAATGACTCTGGAAAATATTTTGTTTTAAAGGATTTAAAATGAATATTATTCAATGTTAGGCAATAGGGTGGCTCATGCACCCACTCATACATCTATTCAGAGACTCATGCACCCACTCATAGACCCACTATGAGACTTATGCACTCCCTCACGCACCCAGTGAAACACTTGCACACTCACTCACACTCTCACTGAGACACTCATGCGCTCACTCACATACTCACTCTCAAAGGTTACAGGTTAATAACATTTTAAAAACCTTAGAAATTCCCTTAAAAAACTATAGGTAACAGAGACCTTATAGTTAGGAAATAGAATTTAAAAAACTGTAGATATTCACTGAAAAAACAAAGGTTACAGGGACGTTATATATAGGCTCATATTGTACATGCACAAAACCATAGAAATTCAGCAGTAATATTTACCTGAGTTAACTATAACTTACTCCCCCATAATGCATTGCTAATGAATTCACGTACTACATCACTCATGACATGGTCATTCACATCACTGATGACATCGCAATTGACATCATTGATGACATCATTCAGTGATTGTGAGTGCTTTCTAATAGTTTGAGTGTTAAACATATATGCTAAGGTACAAAAGATGTTAAATGAGCTTACTTTGTGAACTCCAAATCAGTGAAACTGTTTCTAACATACATTATGTGAGAGGTTGTGTGACTGTGTGTAGCCATGTGTGAGTGGGTATGTGAGTGGGCGAATGAGTAGTTGCATGGTTGAAAAAGTGGGTGAAAAAGTATGTGTGTGAGTAGCTTTATGGGTGAGTGAGTAGCTGTGTGACTAGCTGCATTGGTAAGTGGATGTGTGGGTGGCTGTAGGGGTGAGTGAGTGGCTGTGTGAGTATCTGTGTGGGTGGGTGAGTGTCGAGTGGCTGTATTGGTAAGTTAGTGTCAGTGTGAGTGGCAGTATGGGTGAATGCCTGGATAGGTAAATGGCTGTATGGGTAAGTAAGTGGCTGTTAAATGGGTGTTTGGTTAGCTGAACGGATATGTGAGTGGCTGTATTGGAGAGTGCGTGTCTGTGTGAGTGGCTGTATGTGTGAGTAAAGGAAGTGTGAGTGCTTGTATGGATATGTGAATATGTTTTTAAGTGGTTGTGTGGGTATGTGAGTGGTGTTACTGGTGAGTGAGTTGCTCTGTTGAGAGGGTATATGCGGGAGTGAGTGAGGTGTGTCAGTGGCTGTATAGATGAATAAGTGGGATGTGAGTAGCTGTATGGGTAAGTGACTGGCTGTGTGAGTGACTGTATGAGTGAGTGAATGGCTCTGTGAGTAGGTGTATGGGTTAGTGAGTGGTTGTGTGAGTGGCTATATGGGTGAGTGAGTGGGTGTGTGAATAGCTCTTTGGATGAATGAGTGGTGTGTGAGTGGCTGTATGAGTGTGGGTGGGTGTATGAGTGGTTGTGTGTGTGTGAGTGGGTATGTGAGTGATTCTGTGACTGATGTCATCAGTGATGTCATTTGAGGTGTCATCAGTGATGTCATTTGAGATGTCATCAGTGATGTCACTGACAACATCATGAGTAATATAATATGTGAGGTCATAAGCAGTTCATTACGGGGCATAAGCTATACTTAGCTCAGGTAACTATAACTGCTGATTTTCTATGATTTTGTGCATGTACAATCTGAGCCTAACTATAATGTCCTGTAACCCTTGTTTTTTTCAGTGAATTTCTAAGGTTGTTTAAATTCTATTTCCTAACTTTAACGTCCCTGTACCCTTTGTTTTTTTTCAAAGGTTTCTCAAATTCCATTTCTAAAGTGTTATGTCTCTCTAACGTATAGTATTTTTTGTTAATTTTCAGGGTTTATTTTTAGTACTAAATGTATTAGAATTTATTTTGATTGTTAATTTACTTTTTCTTTTTTAACTGTAGTCGTTCTTTTTTCATAAATATAATTTATATACGTTTGAAAACATAAAAATCACATATGTACTTGTAAAATAATGAAGTTTTTTTCAATGTAATTAAACAAATTTTATTTTTAAAAATGATTTTTTGGGTTTCAGTGGTACCTTCGCGGGTCTGTAAATATGGACAAACTACTACTCTATGGGGCAGATTTACAAGGAACTGACGCATCTGCATAGATGCGTCCGTTTCCTTGCGCCAGTGCCAAATCTCCTTGCGTAACCATGGGTACGCTGTATTTACAATACAGTGCTCCATGACGCAAGGATTAACAGATACGTCAGAAATACTGACGCATCTGTTGGCACAAAAGTGACGCATCACTGGAGTTTCTCATGAAAGTGACGCAACTCCAGCAATGTGCCACAACAGATAGGTGAGTCCCATACAAAAAGCCCTACGTCATTCCTAATGCCTGGTTTGAGCAAGCGTAGGGATTTTGACGCAGTGAAGGCGTAGAGTGACGCAGTGAAATGTTGTAAATTTCACTGCATCAGTTTAAAATGGCTTTTTGCGTGGGAACGCCTAGCCTGCATACATTATACCTGGCGCAGGTATAATGTGACGCAGGGCTTTACAACCTGATGCATCTCCCTAGATGCGTCACATTGTAAATTGGCTGCATTATTTGCACCGCCGTTGCATCAAAAAAGTGATGCAATGGCGGCGCAAGGGACTTGTAAATCTGCCCCAAACTTTTTTACTCCCAATCATGTGCTCAAAATGAATCCACGAATTTGCTGAAAATTTTTTAAATGCTTTCAAATACCTACACCCCTCCATTTTCATTAATGAGATCAGTGTGAATATATTTGCAGGTATATATAGATAAACTTATATATGTTTTTCAACAAAGTTACCCATTTTGTTGACTTTCGCGAATCTGCGATTCTACGTGCCAGATTCGCGAATTGAAACAAAACTACATCTAGTCCTTGTGTTCTGATTGGATAGATGAGAACTCCACCCATGCACATGGAAAGCCACACCCAAAACCAGTCACTTCTCTAGCACAGTCTCTAGAAGGAGGATTAAGAACGATTGGTGCTCTCTTTTTGCACAATAGCTGAAGTTACATCTTCCATCCAGAATGAGCATCCACAACCTGTTGAGGATGAGGAGAAAGACACATCACCCTGCACAAAACAAAGTGATATCTGGAAGTGATTTTCTATACCTTCTGGGGAAAAGAAGGTAACAGCAAAATATGTGCAGTACAATATTTGCTGCAAGTAGTTATTCAGAGACACTGTAAAGAAGTATTCACATGGAACTAGTTACATGTAGAAGCACTTAAAAACAATTTATGAAAGGGTCTTCGCCTGAATGATGCTGGAGAAAGCAGGTGCAGCAGGAAAGTCAACCTCTACTGCAGCCTTGGGAGAACCATCGTTATCTGCTGTCATTACAAAACCAGCTGCTTTTGAAGAATTGAGTGACATGCTTATTCACTGTGCAAAATGCCACATGCTTGTCGCTGTAAAAATGTCTTCTGTGGGTGGATACAGTGAAGAAGCATTGCTGTTAATTTTTTATTTTTTTTGCTTCAGTGACCACTTAATGTTTTTTGAAGACTGAAGCCAGTTGCTTCTTTGCATTTTCCCATCCTTACCCTTTTTACTACCCTGTTCACTTTTTGTTAAAAAAATAAAAAAGAAGAAAAAAATTAAAAAACTTTAAAAAAAACCTTCTTGTCAAACAAAGAGCTAACTCTGTGTTTTAATGTTTCTGTGACTGTGTCAGTCTGAGAGTGGTTGTGTCAGTGTGTGCATCAGTGTATGCCTGAGTGTTATATTGGATGCATTAGTGTTTGGCTGGGTGTGTTCATGTGTGCTTTGGTGTTTGCCTGGGTGTGTTAGTGTCTACAGTGCTGTATTCCTGGGTGTGTTAGTGTTTGCATCGGTATGTCACTGGGCGTGTCAGTATGTGCATCAGTGTGTGCCTGGGTGTGTTATTGCATGCATTAGTGTATGGCTGATTGCGTCAGTTTCTACTTTGCTGTATGCGTGGGTGTGTCAGTGTCTGCAACAGTGTGTGCCTGGGTGTGTCAGTGTATGCATGAGTGTGTGCCTGGGTGTGCCAGTATATGCATCAGCATGTGCCTTGGTGTGTCAGTGCCTGTATCAATGTGTGCCTGGGTATGTCAGTGTGTGCTTTGCTGTATGCCTGAATGTCGCTGGGTATGTCAGTGTGTGCTTTACTGCATACCTAGAGGTGTCAGTGTCTGCACCGGTGTATCCCTGGGTGTGTCAGTGTATACATCAGAGCATGCCTGGATGTGTCAGTGTATGTATGTGTGTGCACCTGGGTGTCTTAGTGCATGCATTAGTGTGTACCTGGCTGTGTCAGTGTATGCATCAGTGTCTGCCTGGGTGTGAGATCATATGCATTAGTGTGTGACTGGGTGTGTTAGTGTATGGATGAATGCTTTCCTGGCTGTCTCAGTGTATACAATACTGTGTGCCGGAGTTTGATAGTGTATTCATGAGTGTCTGCTTGGGTGTGTTATTGTATTCATTAGTGTTTGGCTCTGTGTGTCAATATCTGCATTGCTGTATGCCTGGGTGTGTCAGTGTCTGCCTTGTTGTATGCCTGGGTGTGTCAGTGTATGTGTCAATGTATGCCTGGGTGTATCAGTGTGTGCATCATTGTGTGCCTGGGTGTGTGAGTGTTTGCTTTGTCATATGCCTGGCTGTGTCAGTGTTAGGCCTGGGCTGAGTTCCGCTACGTGGAACTCTGCTAAGTGACCAAAAAACTCGACCGTGCTATGCGGAGATCTACAAGCAGTGGAGTGTGTTACGTCGCACCATTCGTGCAGATTTTTAGCACCGGGTGTTTGTCCTGCTCTGTAAAATCAGTGCAAACGGCACCATGCACAGCGCATGAGGGCGCTGCTTCTTTCAGCTGCTCGAGTAGATGTACTACTCGAAAGACAGTTTCCTCAATGGGAACGGAAGGTTTCTCAATGCGAGCGGTAGCGACCATTCGCAATCGCCCACGTTGAGAAATCTCCCCAGGAGGTGACCTGGAGTAAGATTTTTCTAGCTCACCAAATTAACGTTGGCGAGCCCGATCAAAGAAAAAGCTTTACTCCGTTTAGTTTTTCAGAACTCTGCGAGCGAGCAGAGTCGAATTTCACGCCAGGCCTAGTCAGTGTATGCATCAGTGTAGAAATGTGTGTCAGTTTATGCGTCAGTGTATGCCTGGGTGTGTTATTGGATGCATTAGTGTTTGACTGGGTGTGTCAGTGTCTGCTTTGATGTATGCCTGGGTGTGTCAGTGTCTGAATTGGTATAAGCCTGGATGTGTCCGTGTTAGTGTGTGCCTTAGTGTATTATTGGATGCATTGGTGTTTAGCTGGGTGTGTAAGTGTATGCATTACTGTATGCCTGGGTGTGTCAGTCTATGCATTGGTGTATGACTGGGTATGTCATTGCGTGCGTCAGTGTGTATATGGGTGTCTTATTGCATGCATTAATGTTTTGCATCTGTAGTGTTTGTATTAGTGTGTAGTTGGGTGTGTCACTGGCTATATCAGTATGTGTTTGGGTGTCTGAGAGGCTCTATCAGTGTTAGGCTCAATGTCTCAGTGGCTGTATTGATATATGACCAGGTGTGGCATTGGCTGTATAGGTATGTGCCTAGGTATATCAGTTTCTGTATCGGAGTGTGGCTGGGTGTATCAGTAGTTGTATCAGCCTGTGTCTGGGTATGTCAGTGGCAGTATCGGTGTATCTCTGGTTGTTACAGAGGTTGTATCAGTGTGAGCCTGGGTCTCTTAGTGGCTGTATCGTGAGTGCCTGGGTGTCTCAGTGACTGCATTGATCTGTGCATGGATGTGTCAGTCTGTGTGGGGTTTTATCAGAGTATGACTGGGTATGTGTTTTGGTGTATGAGTGGGTGTATCAGTGTATTACTGAGTGTGTGTTAAACATGGCCCTTTATGCAGGTTTATCCCAAAACATTTTGCCTTTCGCCTCCTATTTTTCTGACCCTGTTTTTGTCGGCGTTAGGACTCTGGGCACTTTACCACTGCTGATCAGTGCTAATGTACATATGCTCTTTGTATAAATTGTGATTATGATTGGTTATCCCTGATTGGCATATTTGATTTACTAGTCAGCCCCTAGTAAAGCGCACTAAGTGTGCCAGGGCCTGTAAATCAAATGGCACTAGTGGGATTGCAGCACAGGTTGTGCTACCCACATGAGTAGCCCTGTAAATGTGCCTCAACCTGGCACTGCGTTTTTTAACTGCCATGTCGACCTGACAAGTGTAACCACTTGTCAGGCCCTACCCTTCCATTTTCTTACATATAAGGAACCCCTCAAGTAGGTCCAATGTGAAAGGAAGGACATCTGCTGGTGTGTTTTGCATGTCCTGATAGTGAAATAGTGTGCATTTTGTTTTTCACTATTGAAAGGCTGTCTGTCCCATAGATTAACATAGGAGCTGCATTGTAACATCTTACAAGTGTAACTTTACAATGGGACAAGATAGAGAAATGGAGATTAGACTGAACTGAGCTGAATTTAATAACACACATTTTAGTAAAGGTAGTTTAATTGTGTGTTTGGAAATGCCACTTTTAAAAAATGGTGGGCTTTTTCTTGCTTTACCATTCTATGTGCCTCTGCCTGTTTGTGTATTCACCGCCTGGTTTTGGAGTGACAGGAGCTGGGGATGTTCATTCTCTCTAGAGTCGAGTTAAGGTCTGTCCTGTCTTTCCTGGTTGACTCATAGCCAGGCTGAATAGACATTTCTGCATTTAGAGTGGTGGGAGGAGTTTTCACCAGCACCTGAATAGGCTGTGTCTCCTCTGCACAATGCTATCTCCACCCCAAGTGGTCAAGCTGGACCAGGGAGGATGGAACTGGTTTGTATGGAGATCAGAGACTCTGAAACAAAGACTTCAATGAGAAAATGAAGTATAAGTATGAGACCTTTAACCACAGAACTTTAGATCACTTCTGGAAGCAATAGGACCCTGCCAAGAGGAGAATCCGAAATGCTGTTTGAGGAGCGCTACCCTTTCTGTTGCTGCCTGCAGTTGCTGCTTCCATCTTTGGGCAAAGGAAAAGGACTGGCTCTTTTTGCCTTGCTGTGGTATCCTTCTTGAGAAGATCTCCAAGGGCTTGTGTGTGCTTGCCTCCTGTTGTGTTGCAGGGATTCTGCACATACACAGAACTATGCGCAGGATTATGGGAGCTCGGTGTATAGGGGCTAAGCCTTCGTGCCACCTTAGTGCCCACGAGCCCAGGACCGACTAGCTATAGTGTCTCACTCGCTCTCCTACTCACAAATGGAGAAACCAATGATTAGACACCCCAGAACACAACACTCCCGGATCTCTCAGGAATCACGGTAACAAGACACACCTTTTCGCTCACACTCTTGTACTTGTCCACAATAGAATCTGACAGAGACACAAAGATAGTTTAAAATATTTATTTGAACTAATGTGTTCTAAAATGCAGTATACGTGCCACAACAAGCATAAGGATGCATGTCACCAATATCGTTTGCATTGCAGTAAGGCCATATATCATGAAGGGAGACGTCATTATACAAAGACTAAGGAGAAAGGACTATAGTGCCTATGCTCCCTCCCCTTGGTAAGAAGAAGTATTATTATATAATAGAAGATCTCTGGGCTTTGTCAGCAGACCCCATACCTCAGGCCATAGATCGTATTTCTACATCACAGGTGCGTGTTGCTCTTCTCCCTGGAAAGGTCCCTCTCCAAGTGTGTGTTTCCTAAGTATGCATCCTCATAATATCAAAGTATGAGTCTCCAGCAAAAACAGCTGCATTGGTATGTTTTGTCTAGGTGCTAGGGCCTGACCAGAACAGAATAACAAGGAGCAGTGTTTATCGACCTTGCTCACAATGTTCAGACTAAACTCCAGGAACGGGCAGAGAAAAAGCACAGCAGAGAGTTCTCATGTGAAAGGAATAAACAGAGTCTTGCAAAAATAAAGACAAGTAGTAACGTGCGCAAAAGCAGCATCATGGCTACCGGGCTCATGCTAACTTAAAGTTGTCAGCAATGTTCCTAGTGACCACGTGACACCGTCCCCTTGGTAAGGTTGTAGTGCATAGACAAACATGTGTCACTGATAAGCAGAGTTAAATCGCATTATGTTCCACCCAAATAGAATCAATCGAAAAGGATAAGGATTTAAAAAGTTAAAAAAATATATATATATAAATATGGGAAGTCTAATCTGAAACATCCAAAAGATTACGCGCACCGTGGAATGTAAGTTGCTCCAAAAGGGCATCATTGTCGTTCATAAAAAAGAGAGATGCCATCCAATTCAGCAGCGTGAATGAACATTCATGTTCCTCATAATCCAGTGCATCCAGCAGCAGAATAGGGCAACTTGCGTGATATTCAACGAAGCTCTCCTGTTAGAGGCGCTTGGCAGCCCCACAGGTATCCCAACATGCCAATACTCCAAGTGCTGACGCACGCATCATACGGGTGTCACCAGAAAAGTCCTGGTCATGGGCCATCAAGGGACCCACCAACAGATCATAATCAGGGTCAGCGCCTGATGTTGTGGAGAGGCAGATATCTAAGGCCCAATAGAAAGGGCCCCGTCGGCAAATGAACACATGTTGCACGCAAGTAAACTAGGCGAAGAGAAAGGTAAGCCCATAGCTCACACTGAGCGTTGCCAGTGGCAAGCATCCAAAAAGTTGCTGCATTCGCTCACGGTACAGTCACCATGGGGCTGGTCTGTGCAGAACCACAGGATGGGCATCCATTGCGTAAAAGGAGCAGAAGTACCTGCACTCCACACGCCAATAAGAGGATGAGTGGAAAACCTCCGAAGGCGCTGGAAAAATTGAATGTATAAAGGCCGGTATTACTCAAAAATCGTCTGAAAAGATGAAACAAGTCCGGAACCTACAAGTTTAAAAAAAATGTGCAAGGCCTTCCATATCACGCATTAAAGATCTCGTAAATTAGTTCCCCCAAAATGCAGTGGGAGATTCGTATTCAGCAGTGACTGAATCTCACTAGATGTTCTAGCCACCTGCAATTCGAAGGTCTCTCAAGCAGAAGTGAGAGCGACCTCTTGTTGGAACAATAGCGCTTTGAGTCTGCTTACTTTATTGAAGTCTGTTTTCAAAATGGGAATGGAAGGCCACTGAGAGCTATCTACAATCCCATGTGGGGGTGGAAAAAGAACATTGCTGCAACAAGTAACTCTTTCGGAAACCGTTACTATATTCGGAATGCCTGCCCGTAACTCACAGCAGTTGTGGTTATTCAGGATAAGATAACTACCGTTAGAAAGCAATGTGAGTGTAGGAATTATTGAGGGAACTGGTGTTCCGTTTAGAAAACAGGCCAAATTGGGCGCTGATACGTTGAAAGCGCCATGAAGTTGAACTTGTGTACAGACCAACGCGTGTCCCACTATATAATCACAGTCCTCCCCTGTCAGGAAAACCTCTTTATCCTCACGTAGACAGTGAAAAGTAAATGGTAAAGAACACATTTCGTGCAGGATAGTACTACCCAGGGGTTCAAATCTCCCGATAGGGTAATGTTTCATACAAGCAGTAAACTGAAAAAGGGAAATGGGTAAAGAAATAACCCTGTGTATCAAGCACACTGAAGAATCAGTCTCTGCTATCGAGAATGGTAGCTGTTCCAACTTCTCAATATGTAACAGTGTGTATGTCGAATCTTTCATGGACATACGTTTTTGTTTATCTGTCAAATTAAAGGGCAAAAGCAGGGCAGTTGTGTTGAAATAATCCCAAGGCACTTACCCATTTTTCAATGTTTGCAAAGTCCAGCCAAATTGCATAACAGAGCGCAATTGATTTTGACCATGATACAAAACAGACATATCATTCTGCACAATATCAATAACAGATGAAACAATTTTGTCCAAAGTGTAAATACGAGAAGACAAAGTATTAATGCTGTTGTCTACCACATCCAAAACTTTACGCAAGTTGTCCTGATCTAGTTGTCGCAATCTGAAAGCTGCCTCCGTTTGGGACAGTTTCCAGATTTTATTATATGTAGCATATGCAAATCGCTTCGGACGAGGAGACGTTGAACCTAAAAGGAAATCTGCCAGATCAATGTCTCCAGAGAAACGTGAGAGATTTTGTTTCACAGACGACAACGATGACTGTCCCAACCACTGTCGACACAATTAACCCACTGAATATGTAGTAACTGTATGTGTTTGTGGAAAGCGAGGATCAGGTCTACTTAGCATAAATCCCCCGTTGAATTTGAAAAACACAACTGGGAAGCATTAGTACCGAGGGGACATATTAACCAACCCAAGGGAGTAATAGTGGACAAATTGAGGGTACCATTGTGGACCATACCCTGTAAGTCCTCTAGAGAATAATTTGTATTCTGTTGCCAGTCGTCATAAGCAGCTAATGATGGAAAGGAGGGAGAATTTAAATTTTTAGCAGTAGCTAAACCAAAACATGTAGTTTGTTGAACTGTCCCATTCAAGAATAACAGCTGGGACGGTATCAAACACGCACGATGCAATGATTCAGTTTCCTGCACCTGCCAATCTTTGGTACCCCAGATTGATTTTAAATCAATCATGTATTTCCAATAATCATAACCTTTTAAGGGCAAATCGGTTATGAAAGTCGAAGAATATACCAATTTAGTATGGGTAAGCATGAATTTCGTGTGTGTTTGTGCACTCAATTTATAATATTAGGATCGCGGGTCAGACAGATTATAGCCTGAAAAATAGACAAACTTATTTTTTTGAGTCTGGGAACTACCTTGAAATGGAGCAGGACAATGTTTTTATTGTGTATAATTAACCATATTTCTGACTGTATTTGACTTATGTAAAAAATGATGACCATAATGTTGGAAACATAATGAATCAGCATAATTGGCAGAATTTAAATAAAAAATCTTCAGCTTCAAAAGCAGTGTAATATTTTAAATGCGAAAATAACGAATGCACGGCATTAATATCCCAGTCGTCGGAATGCATCCCAGATGTGATGACGTCACCTAATGAGACACGAAAGACGTATGGCATTCGAATTGTTTCAATCGGGCTGTATAATTTGTATGGAACTTTATCCCAAACAATGCCATCTACTACTGGCACAGCTGAAATGTTAACATGGGATTGCTCCCTTTTCATTATATGAGATGACGTGTGTGGGGCCAAAACACCATCAACGAAATGTACATGAGAGCGTTCAGGCAAATAATGACCATTAATTAAAAGAAAAAAGACAGTCACAAATCCAATCCACATGAAGAGAAATACCATTGTAAGTACCATCCAAATGTAGGTCCAAGGAGGAACCAGATAAGTTCTGTGAAACCCAAAAAAGAAAATGAAAAAACGACTGGGGGATTCCTCCACATTAGAACTTGATGAAGAAGACGAAGAGGTTAAAGAAAAGTTGTCTCTGTCCATGTAATAACCAACAGTTCGTAGTCGATATAACGGTGGTCGGTCAGCATGAAAAGACGATTGGAGCGCATGTGCAGGAATGTCCACAGTAAGTTCCATAGGCGGTGAGACATAATCTCGAGGTGTAGTTGATGAAGATGATGACAAAACAGGCAGCACATCAATTGAGGTTTCCACTTCACGCTCCTGTTGTACTGTAGTTGCCGTCGAAGACATCACAGGAAGTGAAACATCACTCTGCAGGACGGTTTTAGGCATACTATTCAGTATCGGCCAAATGGTGCAACTTGACATGTTCAATGGAAATGTATTGATTCTCCTTGCGTCCAGGCAGTGGGGGCAATATCACAGTTTGGGTACCCTTTAATCAAAGAACAGGGACTGGTGCACGGTAGGATGGACCAAACTCTTTTTTGTTCTCTATGTTCTCCCGGACAAGATCTCCAACTTTAGGAAGCCACCCTGTGACCAGGATCAGCACTGCTGTGTCTTCGGACAAGTGCAACTCAGCTTTAGCAAGAGTGTCTCGAGTCTTTTGTAGATCCTGTAACATAGCACAATGGTTATCTATGTCAAATGTTGTGGATACCGCCACAACGTCTAGACCATCAAGGTCTGAAACAAACAGTTTGATGCCAAAGAGCATCTCATATGGGGTCCGCCCACCCAGAGTTCTTCTTGTGAGATTATTTAGTGCACGTTGAACCCCATATAAATCAGTCAGCCAACCCCTGCCAGTACCTAAGACTCTAGCTGTCAAAGATTGCTTGAAGTCACAGTTCATTTGCTCCACTATCGAATCGCCCTCAGGCCTGTATGGAGATGAAAATTGCAATAGTACCCCCAGCGACCTCATCGCATCATTCTAAGCCTTAGAGGCGAACAAAGGACCTTGGTCAGAATGGAAGGTACCACAAGCAAATGTTCCGATAAAGACACACAAATCTCTAATGACATTTCGAGCGTCAGTAATGCTTTGCGGCCAAACCCAAAGGAATCTAGTGCACGAATCCACTGCAACCAAAATGAATTTATAGCCAGTGTCTGATGTCAAAGGACCGCAGTGATCTAGATTAATACATCCAAATGGTTAATTGGAGATGTATAGCTGCGTGTAAGGTGGACGCGCAACAGTGGACGGTTTAATCTGTTGACAAATGTCACAAGAAAGAACATAATTACGAGTCTGTCTATACAGTCCATGCCACCAATAATGCTGCTGCAAAAGAGACACTGTCGCTGAAACCCCAGCATGTGCAGATGCCATGCCTTCATGCGTGTCAATGATCAAAGGAAGCCTGCGGTCCTCGTTGGGAATCAGACGATCCCCAACGGATGGAATGGAAGCAAAGGGAACTTGTTCCAGAGATAAATGATAAGAATACTTAGAAGGGAAACTTTGTGGGAATGCCGTCCCATCCCTCGTTACAGCTATAGCTGCCAGAATTTCATTATCAATTTTAGTCATGGACCTTTTAACTGCTGCTACTGAACACATGGCAACTGCAGATTTGGCTGCCTCATCGGCCAAAGAATTACCAACAGCATGTGCTCCCACACGCGGATGGCCAAGATTATGTATAACATGTGTGAGCAGCAAGCTTTATTTAAGAGCTGCCACTCGAACCCAAAGCATTTTATGCTTGATTGCACTATCTTTAGAGTCCTAATAACCGTTTTGGGACCAGAAGAATAGATTGTCATTAAAGGACTGTACACAATAGAAAGAATCGCACACTAAAAGAGTAGGTACATCTGGATCAGCGAATTCGAGAGCCAAAACTAAAGCCCGCCGCTCAGCCAACTGAGCAGTGCAGTCACCAAGAGACTGTGTGTGGACTAAGGAAGACTTAAACTCACCGTCAACCATAGAACCTGCCACAATAGCACAGGTGGCTGAGTAATCATGTTTGGATTTAATATAGCTCCTTACAAAGCATGCGATTTGATCGCATGCCATTACAAAGCGGTTGTTACAACGACCGCGTTGTTACTACGCAATACCATTACATCGCAAGGCATTACAACGACTTGCAGTAGGGGGCGCGTTGGACTTAGGAATAGTATTATTTACTATTCCTACTCCAGTTTGCGCAACAGCCGGGAAGGTGTTGGATTTTAAATCCAATGCCAGTGCGCCCCCTACTGCAAGTCGTTGTAATGACTTGCGATGTAATGGTATTGCGTAGTAACAACGCAGTCGTTGTAACGACCGCGTTGTAATGACATTGCGTTGTGGAGACAGCGTTGTAAACGCTGTTTCCCGTTTGGAACCAACGGCCGGCTGCGCAGATCCGTCGGTATGAACTATACACTTGTACTGGTCAAGAGGAAGTAAAAAGTGTGGCGCATGATGAACTTGTTCATACAGTAAAAACTCCTCTGTCTGCAAGGATGGGTCAAAGATAAAAGTGACATCAGCCAATGTCAAAGAACTCGCCCACTGAATCCAACGCGGGTGAAAAGCCTTAGAATTCGGTACGCTCGCCTATGTGACCGCCTCTAGAGTAGGCACAGGCGAAACCATAAGAATGCGGTTCCCTGACCCAGACAGCATTCCTTCAGGATCGCCATCTATACTGCTGTAAGAATTTTCTCAATATGGGGAAAAACGCATCTCTGCTGATGTGTACAAATGCGATTTGTAGGCAATGGGGACTGTATCTCCCTCATTGAATGTCAGGTAAGTGAAACCCACCGTACCAGGTACAATCCGTATGACTAAGTTAGTTGTGTTGTCATGATTTAACAAAAAGTTAGTCGCAAGCAGATCAGACTGCAAAGACCGAAGAATTTCTATATGTTCCAGAAGCCAGCTGGAAGACGAAAAAGAGGGTTGTATCAATGCGTAAAGCAGTTTGATATGCTGAGCATAATCAGGAATGTAAGTCCTCCCGAAATTTAAAAAACCCAGCAAACGTAACTTCTTGAGAGTAGAAGGAGGCTGTAATTGAGCACATTTCTCCAGAAATTGGGGGACTAAGCCCCTCCCTTCATTGTTGAGTTCGCAACCCAAAAAGAGAACCACCAAATAGGCGATGTGAGACTTAGCAAAATTAAATTTGTACCCTAAGTCTGCAAAGGACGATATGATGCGATCAACACGCACCAGATGCGGTATCAATTCGTCATCCGTCAAATAAATGTCATCGACATAAGAGAAAGCATCAGGATCAATGTCGTGTAAAAGTGACGCAACACGCGCAGCAAACGCACCAGGGCTATTCTTATAGCCCATGGGCAACCGTGTAAATCTTTTCTGATTGCCGACCGCAGTAAATGCAGTCCGGTCACGGTTCTCAGGAGCCAAATTGTGACTGTAAAATCCATTGAAAATATCCAAAGTAGTTTTATACTTTTTTCGGACAATGTTATTGATTAACGCAGAGCTGTGGGTGTTCTGTACGGCAAACGTACGAACATGACTGTTCAAATTTCTGTAATCCAAAACTATGCGATATGAACCGTCCGGTTTCGATATCGGAAAAAGAGGATTATTCATGGCTGAAACACAGGGTTCAATTACACCCTGATATTCCAACTGGGCCAAAATGTCACTAATGGACGCTTTCGCCTCCCGTTTGATCGGATATTGTGCCTGTGGCATTGATCGCAAAGGGATCTCAGATGCCGGCTAATCTCAAGCCCAGCCCACCTGATTACGATATACAGCCAGCGCAAGGGCTAAAGCCCATTCCGATGCGTAAGCCTGTTTAGCCTCTTCAGAGACGCAACGCTAAAAACACGGAAGTATCATGCCCTCATCTCTGGAAGAAGTCAAAACAAATGGAGGAGGCCAATCCGCCTCCGCCAACAAAATGTCATATGACGAGGTAAGGTTATCCCAAAAGATACCCTTTATTGTATGTTATATAGCACCTTCAATTTGGAGGACTATCTCATAAAGTCTATCAGGGGGTGCAACTCTTGTAACAGCTGTTTCCACTGTAATGAATGTGTCAGTTGCTCTCGCCTCCAGACAAGGACGGAGTACCTCCCGTACTATGGTAACTTCCGCCACGCTGTCGAGGAGTGTCACAGCCCATCTCCAATCGAGGAGTAGGGTTCTCACCGTCTAAGGCATACGTCGCTGTTAAAGCAGCAACTTTTTTTTTTTTTAAACGGGGCACGATATGGCAGTTTTCTTACCGGTTTGGCTTTTATGTCAAACTGGCGTGGCGGATCACGTCGTTGTTGCGTGGTCTCGCCTTGTCTACGAACTTGCCGCTCCCCTCTGCCGATCTTTTGATTTGACGAGTCCTACAAGGAACGAGGAGAGTGACGATCAGGAACCTGAAACCTCTCTGGTGTCTTAAACTTAGAGCGGTCATGTAAATCATACCTACGCTCGGAAGCATCAGGTGTCAGTGAACTAGCATGCAAACCTTGCTTCTGCTGTTGCTGTTGTTGTTGTTGTTTATTCTTGTTCCCATTTTTGTTAGGAAAGAATGGACACCCCTCCTTTTCAGGAGGGGGTTTATTCTGCGGTTGAGAAAAAGGTTTAATCCCCAAATTATTACGCCCTAATGATTTATACACTTTAGCTATAATCTTAGGCAATTCGCGTTGTTTAACCACGTCAACTACTGCCGCAAGGTGCTGACTCACCTGCAAACTAACTGCTTCCCCCTTGATGTTATCTAGTATTATATCGGAGACTATAGGGAATACCCCAACCAGTCTTTTCCCAATTCCAGGGCGGCTTCCACCCAGTGTTCATCCTGAACTTTCTTAAGAGCCGTCAGAAGCACAGTCATGGAGGGGGTGCCAAAGCATAGTGAATACACCGCCGCAAACACTTTCCCCCAAGTGGTGCAGTCTGCTAAATTGGGAATAAGACCTTTTGGTAAGCTCATCGTAAGTATTCTGTGTTTATCCACACGAGTAGTATTGGGAAATACAGCTTCGTGTTGCTCAAATTTCTCTGCCAACAAGAACGGTAAATCATCCCTATTTTGAGGACGTTTGCCCATCACTGAATTAATCATGATAGGGCTGATTACCAAGCCTCCTCGTTGCTGTGGAGGGGCTCCAGCTGGAGCCGTTTGAACAGTGCGAGACATATATTGTATCACGCTTCTGTGTATATGGACTAAAGATTCATGCAATTGATGCAGCTCTGCGTGTGTAACACCACGATAATTTGGGTGTGGTGTAAATCCCACCAAAATGGGCCCAGTAGCTCCGTCGACTGATAAAGGGCCTAAACGGACCATTGCAACAGGGTGAGGTAGGGCGCCATTCATTAAACCAGATGGTGTGCTCCCAAGCTGACAACGGAACTTCAAGTAACCGATAAGGTCGATAATCCTGGGGAACCGCGGCATGTTCATGTTCATGAAAGAAATTATCATTTCCATCCACCGCCGGAAACTTAACCCAGGAGTAAAAAACCTTGAAGCGAAAAGCTGCGTTCGCTTCAACCACAAAGATAATATTTGCTCCCGCAAACAGGACTCCATTTTGAGTCAAATGAGCAGTTAGGGCTGCGCGATTATGCGCAGCAATAGCAATAGCATTATCCAAAGTAAGAGGAAAACAAGGAAAACGGTAGCGCAACACTGGGTATTAGAGAAGAAAAACAAAACTTTTTAAAATCTAAGCTTGAAAAACCTATAATCTCTAAATAGGAGGTAAATCCCTCGCACCACGGACGTCTCCGGTAATTGGTGAGAGGGTATTGTGGACAAGCACAAGCGCTACTCAGGGGTCTCTTGAATAAGTACCAGACCAAACATTGGTGGCGCCATGTTGCAGGGATTCTGCACATACACAGAACTATGCGCAGGATTATGGGACCTGGGTGTATAGGGGCTAAGCCTTCCTACCACCTTAGTGCCCATGAGCCCAGGACCGACTAGCTATAGTGTCTCACTCACTCTCCAACTCACAAATGGAGAAACCAATGATTAGGCACCCCAGAACCCAACACTCCCGGATCTCTCAGGAATCATGGTAACAAGACACACCTTTTCGCTCACACTCTCGTACTTGCCCACAATAAGATCTGACAGAGACACGAAGCTAGTTTAAAATATTTATTTTAACTAACGTGTTCTAAAATGCAGTATACGTTACACAACAAGCATAAGGATGCATATCACCAATATCGTTAGCATTGCAGTAAGGCCATATATCATGAAGGGAGACATCATTATACAAAGACTAAGGAGAAAGGAGTAGAGTGCCTATGCTCCCTCCCCTTGGTAAGAAGAAGTATTATTATATAATATAAGATCCCTGGGCTTTGTCAGCAGACCCCATACCTCAGGCCATAGATCGTAATTCTACATCACAGGTGCGTGTTGCTCTTCTCCCTGGAAAGGTCCCTCTCCAAGTGTGTGTTTCCTAAGGATGCATCCCCATAATATCAAAGAATGAGTCTCCAGCAAAAACAGCTGCCTTGGTATGTTTTGTCTAGGTGCTAGGGCCTGACCAGAACAGAATAACAAGGGGCAGTGTTTATCGACCTTGCTCACAATGTTCAGACTAAACTCCAGGAACGGGCAGAGAACAAGCACAGCATAGAGTTCTCATGTGAAAGGCATAAACAGAGTCTTAGAAAAATAAGGACATGTAGTAACGTGCGCAAAAGCAGCATCATTGCTACCGGGCTCATGCTAACTTAAAGATGTCGACAATGTTCCTAGCGACCACGTGACAGTTGGAAGTCTCACGGAAATCATAAACTTCAAAAGATCCTTGCTGGATCAAAAGGAACCTGCCTGGAGGAAGAGCTGTGTTTGTAGAGCTGTCACTTGATGGGTGTGGGGTGGGTTGGCTTGCAGTTGCTAATTCTGTCTTGTGCAGAGAAAGAACTGGACTATTCTTTCTAAATTTTCAAAAACAACGCATGGTCAGTGCTGTATTTCCTGCTCATCTGGGCTCTCTGTGGAATCCCTTAAGTTGCTGTTCACTTCGAATTCTGCAAAGTGCAGGGCAGCGCTACCCCTGGTCATCAGAGAGCCTTCCCTTGGAGGCCTGTGCTCTCCCTGTCAGTTACGTCCTGTTGGAAGTCTTTCCCCTGTGAAAGGCACTCCAGTGAACGAGCATATCCTCTGAGCTGGCATGCTCACTTCCCCTGCATTGGGACCGGTGTAGTCCAGAGGTCAGCTCACGCTGAACAAGCAGGTGGAAGCTGTAAGACTCCTCTGTGGTGGGGAATGTGATGAATTGACAGGTAGAAGCCTCAAGGCACCAACATTGCTGAAACTGCAGATGGGGGGACCATCACTCGCAGCAATCCAGCGCGGTTCAGAGACAGTTGCCAGCCCCAGAAAGAATATACCACACTCTGGGGAGCCCGCACTTCAGATCGACGAGCGAGCTGAGAAAGAGCGTGGCACTCCTCTCAGCTGTTTGCTGGCTCCATTGTTCAGCTTGAGTAACAGCTGTCCAAGAGGACCCGGAGGGTCCCAGACTCACTGCCACAGAAGACCAGCTTGCAGCTCAGAAGGCTGCATGGGTGGCAGCAGCTGCACAGCGCGTTTGTGGGCAGCTGCCATGTGCAACCCTGTATACCTGGGATGAAGAGAGGTCTCCCCACCCACTCTAATTTATTGTGTGTGCCCCCCTTTTTGATGATATACCTCAGGAGGGGCACAGTGGGTTGTTAGGGGCTGCACAGAGGGGCTGAGTTTTGGCAGCTGCACCCCATGGTTGCGGGCAGCTGCCTGGGGTGATTCCACATGAGGGGGATCTAGCGAGGTCTCCCCGCCAACTTGGGGAGTATGTGTGCCCTCCTCTTGTGGGATACCTTTGCGTGGGCAGCCATGACTCTGCTGGGAGGATGGGAAGGAATCCTTGATGGAGGTCCCGTTCCTGCTGAATCCAGCAAATACCGTAATCCCTATAAAAAAGGCACACAGGAGGTTCGGTGCCCTATATGTTCATTTGGAATTACCATATAAAGTGCAGGGACACTGCACCCTACATGTTCATGGTGGTATTTAGTGAATCCTGTGAATATGGTGAATCTTGTGTTTTTCTCTTCCTGACCTAACTGCTGCATTTCATGCTCTGATATTGTCATAAATGTTGTTTTGATCCTTGTGAAGACAGGATAGCAAGTATAATTTTCAGGATCTGCCTGTTATGTACGGTGGTGTTGTTTTATGACATGTGCAATACATAAGCATTTACTTTAGTGCACTAACTGTGATGATTATGACAATCATCTAGTTGGCAAAGTGATTTATGATTTATGTGATTGTGGTATATGTGTTTATATACAATATATGAGATATTTTTATATAACCTGGTGTGGGGTCTCTTTTTTTGTGTATTTATTGTGTCACTGGTATGTGTGTTGTTGTGTTGCGCAAACAATTTACACATTGCCTCTGGGATAAGCCTGACTGCTCTACCAAGCTACCAAGGGGGTGAGCAGGGGTTATCTTGTGTGCGTAACTCCCTTACCCTGACTAAAGTGGTGGGTTCTGCCTGGCTTAGGTGTGTACCCTAGAAAATCAGAAACCCCATTTCTAACAGTGTATGCGTCACTGTATCAGTGTATGAGTGACTGTATGAGTGGGTGTGTGAATGGCTGTATGGGTGTATGAGTCTAAGAAGTGGTTTGCATGTGTAAATGGGTGTATGACTGTATGGGACTTTGAGTGGCTGTATGAATGTATGTGTGTAAATCACTCTATAGGTGTGAGAGTTCATGTATGAGTACCTGTATAGGTGTGTCTGTGGCCAATAACTAAAATTGCCAATTAACATTTTTACAGCTTTACAAATACATTTTATTAACATATTATGAAACAATTTAAACCAAACAATTACCAAATAAACATAACATAACTTATTTAACTGTTTGCAATTACACTTTTGTGCACAAGTACTACAGGAAACACAAAACAAAGTGATTTTTTGAAGCATATTACATTACCATCAAGGGAAAAAAAGGTTACAGATAAATATCTCTACCGCAATACTTACCCAGGGGCACTACAAAAAAATATTTACATGAGACAACTTCTATGTGGAAGCACTTAAAAACAATTCCAGAAAGGGACCACAACTAAATCATGCAGGACAAAGTAGGTGCAGCAGGGCAGTCCAGCTGTCCAGCACCCTTGGGAGAATCACCATCAGCCGCAGTCATTATAATACTACCTGCCTTAAAAAATTGAAGTGAGATGCTTACTTACTGTGTGAAATGCTGTATGCTTGCCACCGTATAATTATCCTCTGTGAGCGCATTTTACCTTGTTTATTGTTCTCAGATTCTATACTCATACACCAAAAGGAATGCACTCTTGAAAGAAACAACAATGAGCAGTAGGGAAGAAAACAATCATAAAGATTGTACAAAAAAAACTTTGATTCTAACTCTGAGTTGTGCAGAATATCCATGGGATGACTTACAGTTGGAACTTACACAGATGAGCCTTTACTTTCTTTCATAGAACAGTATATTCCATGTAGCATTCCAAAAGACAGTGAGGGAAAAAGCTTAAAGAAGCAGGTACTGCATTTCCATTAACACAGATGCACAAAGTACTGTCAGCAAAACGATTTCATTATTTTCTCAGCTCCCCATTGAATCTTCATGTTTTTCACAGTCTGAAGCCAGTTCCTTCTTCTCAGTTCTCTTTGAAAAAAATAAAAAGTATAAAACTGTTAGGAAACGCTTCTTTACAACAGTTATATTTAAAAACAGTTGAAAAGTACTCCACAAAATCCTCCCAGGACTGGTGAAACACTTTCTGGCTGCCCCAGTATTTCAACCTGCACTCCTCTGGGATGAATTCATACTTACTGACAAGGGCCACCTTCATGATGGAATACCTCAACCTCTCTTCTTCTCTAGGGCCAGCAGGGTTTCCCTTCCATCACCAGGAATATTACATTAAAGGCCAGCTTCCCAATCCTCCTCAGAGATCCTCTGTACCTCTAGAGCTACTTCATATGCCTGAAACAACCTGTCTATATCACCCACCTCCTTACAGTCAGACACCAAGTCTCTGGGTATATGAACTCTTTCTTCTGCTATAGACACAGTAGTTTTGCTCCCACCATTTTTGCTAGATTTGTCTGCCTTCAGGTTTCTCCCAGCATGTCTGTCCTTGAGCTCCTCAGAGACTGGGTTTGGAAGGAGACACTACTTCCTGCATCGGAATCAGTAGGGAACTCTCTCTCTGGGGGATCCCCCCTCTTTTCTGGAACCTTTGCCAAGTCATTTCTCTGATCCTTCACTCCTTCTCAGAGCCAGTGCCTTTAGCAACCGTGATTCAAAGGTCAACCTCAATCAGGGTTCTCCTTTCCCAAGAGGGCTGAAGTATTCCTCTTAAAACTCTTCCTGTGGTCCAGATTGCATTCTGTAGATGTCCTCCCAGACTGTAAGGGCAGACTAGTACACAAACTTGGATGTACAGTAAATGGGTGAGTGAGTTAGTGTGGCAGTCACTGGCTGACTATATGAGTGATGGGTACATAAGTGCTTTTGTGGGAATGTAAATAGGTCTTTAAGTGCCTGCCTGACTGTATGAGCATTTGCAAATTGCATACTATTAAATTACATACTATAAGCACATGCCCACATCTAATTTCAAACACATTCATGTGCACTGCCATAATAAAATTTATAATCATTCAGTATACTAATTCCTCTTTCCTCTTTCTCCTTTCCTGCTCACTGAATTTTTAGTTATTATTTTTATCTAAGCACCTTTCTATTTTCCCTTCTAGTATACTGTCTAGAAGCTACACATTTTCTTTCACCTTACATTACCTCACTTTATGTTTTCTAAATATACTTTTATATTCTGCAACCTAATTAACATACCTGCAAAAGCTCTTTCCTCTTCTCTCAGTTGTATTTCTATGTCTGGTAACATTGTTTTAATTTGAAATCTCCAGTCAGAACTCCTACAAACTACATCCTCACCCAGGAGAAAAGCAGGTAAAATAGCTACCCTCACCATTTGCTCTTACTTATGCTGCTCTAGTTAACAAATCACAGGCTTTCTTTCATCTTTTGTTTGCAATACCACTTCTAACTGGTCAATATTCCTTTAACCCTTTCCATGTTTCCTGCAAAGAAGCCCAATTTGGTGGTTTTTTCCATAAATCCACAAATCTTCCCCAATGCTCAGTGCGGACCCCCGTGTAACTGCGCGGTAGATTCACAAATCTATGCAGGAGTCCGTTAAACCATTTAACACTATACTACTATAAGTTTGCATCTACATTTAACTTTCTAAGATAATACTGATCAAGAAAATACCTCCTCCATAATAAGGAATGTGTCTAAACCACTCTACTTTGACATTTGAAAGTACACTCTCTTCAGAACTTTTTCCCCACACTGCTTTAGCTCAGTTTTTATAGCTACTGTGGGCATCACAGTGGATGTGGGAGTGTCTGTCTATATGTGTGAGTGGGTGTGAGAGTGTCTGTATGGGCATCAGAATTGGTGTGAGAGTGACTGTGTGTGTGAGTGGGTATGAGAGTGTCTGTCTGTTTGTGTGAGTGGGTGGGTATGAGAGAGTCTGAATGGGGTGTGAGTGTCTGTGTGAGAGTGTTTGTATGGGTGTCAGAGTGGGTGCAAGAGTGTCTGTCTATGTGTGTCACTGGCTGTGAGAGTGTATGGACATCAAAGTGGGTGTAAGAGTATCTGGGTGCATGTGAATGTGTGACAGTGTTTGTATGGGCGTCAGAGTGAGTGTGAGAGTGTCTGTATGGGTGTCACAGTAGGTGTGTGAATATATATATGTCAGGAAGAGTCATTCCAACGTTTCAAACTAAGAGGATATTCCACAGCCAACATTAAAAAAGCTATGAACAGGGCCAATCTGATCCCAAGGGAAGACCTACTCAAAGATACCCGAGTTGTTAACTCAAACACTGGTATCCCCAGTCCAGAGCCAGTACTTACAGTCACAACTAGATTCATCACGGCATATAACACTGAAGCCCGCAACATCAGAGCAGTGATAAACAAGCACTGGGGCATCATCAAATCTGATCCCATACTAGGCCCAGTAGTGTCAAATCAACCAGACATCACATACAAACGAGCACCATCCATGCATGATGCCCTGGTGAAAAACAGTCCAGAAGTCATCTCCAAGAGTAACTGGTTGTCTGATATCAAGGGATTCAAAAAATGCAACAGCTGCAGGGCTTGCAAATTTGGCAGAAGCATCACCCAGGTAGACTCAGCAATTAGGAAACATCCCTTCATCATAAGGCATCGCCTCACATGCAAAACTGAGTTTGCAGTTTACCTACTTGTCTGTTCATGTAACCTATGGTACATTGGAAGCACAAAGCTACCGGTGCACCAGCGCATCTTACAACATCTTAGGGCCATAGTCAACAATGATTCTACTTACCCTGTAGCAAGGCACTTTAGTGACAAGCATAGCAACAACTTGGCCCATTTACAGTACTCGGTCATTGATTGTATACCTACGCTAGTGAGGGGTGGAAATGGGGAAAAACTCCTTAGACAGCTAGAGAGCAAACACATCATCGAGTTCAACACCAAGGCCCCATCTGGGTTAAACTTGAGTGAAGATTTGCATAACTTCCTATGATTTCTTACTGTATGAATAGGCTATACTTATACACATTGATGACACATAGATCTGTTACCAATGCCCCACCGATTCTGCTATGTTTAGTTCCACCACAATATTTATGGCACACTAGGTGCTTTAGTAAACCATTTATTAGATAGAGAATGGGTATCAATTGCTCAATATGTTCTCGCCATGACTATCTGCTTATAAACTATTTATCGGCACAATATCTTGGTTGAAATCGCATATATGCTTATTTTAGCAATTTGCGGGCTTTATATTTATATTTCTAATAGAAAGCTATTTATTATGTTATGGGTTTACTACATGTATTTTTGGAATCTCTGCGTTTTGCCACACTTCTTAAATATGTCCATCATAGTTTCATGCGACTGCAGCAGTTGAATCTCTATATAATGTTACTAATTATGTTCCCTCCCTAACCTAATGTTCCCCCTAGAAATCTATAGGGTGGCTTACACCAATGTGTATATGTACTGTAGAGGCACTACAATGATTATCAATTTTTGTGTCTTTTGTTTTAAATAACACCTTGTGTGCAGATGTTGTCACATTAACCATTGGGTTTAGCACATTTTTGCGCGACCAGATGCACTCATGGGCTCACTCACATTTCCAAACACCTCCCTCCCTTTCACTGAACACACACACAAATTTAATCACTCATGAGTAACAGCAATAGCATGTACTCGCTACAATACTAACAGGCACTACAATTCACTCGTGGTATTTTTAATCTATCTCTTTGCTGATCTTGCGCCCTTCAGCCCCGCATTTTAATACTTAATACGGGCTGGCCGATTTGATGGTCAATCAAATTTAGTTATGCGACTTGCGCGACTCATTAAACACTTTATCCTTCGTTCTAGGATACATTTTATACTCACAAGCTTGCAGCTACTTTGGATTTTCCAACGCTGTAATATTTGCAATGGCAAGAGCGGCGCGAGTTACCACACCAGCGCTAGCTTTTAGGAGAATGACATTACAGATGCCTTCAACCTCCATATCATTATAGCACCATGTATGCAGTCATTGGTCAGCACTAAGATTACAGTAATATGACACTGCAGTAAAGCAATGACACTGCAGTAAAAGTGCCACATCATGTTGTAAAGTGCTTATCTGAACGAATACCACTGTAGAAAGACTACTGCTTACTCACCATGTATATATAGATCACCTTCACTTGCAGTGCACTATGTGAACAAGGCCGCATGTCTGGCGGCCGAAACGCGTCTTTGGACAATGATGGTTAATTAATAAACACCTTGCCACTTCAATTGCTGTGGAGTCTGTGTCCTTGTGTAGTGCCGGTGTGACTGGACACTCTTGGATTTTCATGTGGATATATATATATATATATATATATATATATATATATATATATGTAATACAAAAAAGAAACAGCAAAACCAAACATATACACCAAGTGTGTATATGACGCACCTCCCCCTAAGGAAGAAACAAAAGTTTCCTACACAAATATCCCACAGAAAATTCAATGCTTGGAGTATTACACTCCAATGGTGTTCATCACCACCGCTCCCGCTGTTTCTACAGAGCAGTTTTCACAACCAAGATAAAGTTTATCACAACTGTGGGTTGCACCACCAAACTCAAGATCCAAAGAATAATTTGGTCCATCCAATGTTGTTACTATTAAGTTTCTTTATTCTTCTTTTTTGATAAAAAAACGCCAAGCAGCCAACGCGTTTCATCCTATCTCAAAGGACTTCATCAGGGCTCATTAGTTGATATGAATTTCATGTTTTTAACTCTGTTTCGAAATGCAATTAAGCTGCGAAGTTCAAACTGTCTATAACTCCGCAGTCGGACTGTACCCTCTATATCCCAGGTAAGTCAAAAGTGATTGGCTCCTGTGCCATGGGAGTTTTCAAACTCAGGACACCAGCAATCCACGTCGTTGTCCATGCGCATATATATATATATATATATTCACTGAAAAAAACCACAGGTTTGAGGGACGTTATAGTTAGTTGGACATTTCACTCGTACAAAACCAGAGAAATTCGGCCTTTATAGTTAGTTGAGCTAACAATAACTTGCGCCCCTGCAATGCACTGCTGATGTTGTCACATATTACATCACTCATGACATGGTCAGCGACATCACTGATGACATCACTGATGACATCTCAAATGACATCACTGGTGTTTTAAAAGTTTAAGAATGTTATATAAAGATACGCAAAGGTGTAGTGAAGAATGAGTGGGTGTATGAGTGTCTGAATGGATGATTTAGTGGTGCGTCACTGACTATATAAGTGAGTGATTAAACGTGTCTTGAATGACTAATCTGTGTGAATGTCTGTATGAGTCTGTCAGTTGCTGTGTAAGTCGCTGCATGAGTTGGTGAGTAGCTACATGAGTGTCTATATGGGTTATTGATTGGTTGTCTGAGTACCTGTATGGGTGCCTGAGTGTCTGTGTGGGTGGGTGGGGGGTGTAACTCATGTAACCGCATGGATGTGTGAGTGGTGATTCAGTCGGTGTATGGGTTCATGAGTGCATATGCGAAGGGCTGTATGGGTGAGTGAGTGTGCGTATGGTTGTTGGTGAGTGAATGGATGTATCTGTGCTATATGTGTGAGTAACTACATATGTGAAAGGCAGTATATGTGAGTGTTGGAGTATATAACTGACTATATGTGAGAGTGAGGGATTGTGAGAGTGGCTGTATGGATGAGTGTGTGCTTGTGTCAGTGATTGTATAAGAGAGTAAGTATGTGTTAGTTTCTGTATAAATAAGTGAGTTGGTATGTGTATAACTGTATAGGTGATTAAATGGGAGTGTGATTGATTCTTTGCATGACTGACTAGGTCAGTGGTGGTGTGTGAGTGTCTGTATGGGTGTATGAGTGCATATACCAGAGGCTATATTGATGAGTGACTGTGTGTATGGGTGACTGTATGGGTGAGTGAGCGGATGTGTGTAGACCTATGAATCAGTGAGTGGGTATGTACTAACTGGTATTGGTGTGTCTATGGTTTTGAGAATGGTAGTCTGTATTTTAGAGTGGGTATATCAAAGGGTATATTAGGGTGTGAGGAGGTGCATCAGATGATCGCGTGGATGATGTCATCAGTGATGTCATTTGAGATGTCATCAGTGATGTCACTGACCATGTCATGAGTGATGTAATATGTGACGTCATCAGCAGTGCATTGCGGGGGCGCGAGTTATAGTTAGCTCAACTAACTATAACGGCAGAATTTCTCTGGTTTTGTATGAGTAAAATGTCCAACTAACTATAACGTCCCTGAAACCTGTGGTTTTTTTCAGTGAATTTCTAAGGTTTTTTAAATGCTAATTTCTAACTATAAGGTCCCTGAAACCTATGGTTTTTTTAGTGAATTACAAAGGTTTTTTAACTGCTAATTCCTAACTATAACATCCCTGAAACCTCTGTTTTGTTCAGTGAATTGCTAAGGTTTTTTAAATGCTAATTTCTAAATATGCCTACAAAGGTAGGACATGTGCAGAAAGAGGAAGAAAGGCGCAGAAAGAAGCAAGAGAAGTGCAGAAAGAGGCAACAGAAATCCAGAAAGAGGAAGAAAGGTACAAAAAGAAGCAAGAGAAGTATAGAAAGAGGCAAGAGAATTGCTGAAAGAGGCAACAAAGGTGTTGAAAGAAGCAAGAGAAGTGCAGAAAGAGGAAAGTGAGGTGCAGAAAGAGGCAAGAGAGGTGCAGAAAATGGCAAGAGAACTGCAGAAAGAGGCAAGAGGGATGCAAAAAAGGGAAGGGTGTAGAAAGAAGCAAGAGAGGTGCAGAAAGAAGCAAGAGAAGTGCAGAAAGAAGCAAGAGAGGTGCAGAAAGAGGGAAGACGAGTGCAGAAAGAGACAACAGGGGTGCATAAAAAAGCAAGAGAGGTGGAGAAAGAGGCAAAAGAAGTGCAGAAAGAAGCAACAGAGGTGCAGAAAGAGGCAAGAGGGGTACAAAAAGAGGCAAGAGCAGTGAGGAAAGAACAAAGATGTGCAGAAAGAGGCAAGAGGTGCAGAAAAAGGCAAGAGATGTGCAGACAAAGGGAAGAAGCAGAAAGAAGCAAGAGAACTGCAGAAAGAGGCAAGAGAGTTGCAGAAACATACAAAAGGGGTGCAGAAAGAGGGAACAGGTGTTCAAACAGAGACAAGAGAGGTGCAGAAAGAGAGAAGAGGGGTACAGAAAGAGGCAAGAGGGATGCAGAAATTTGCAACAGAGGTGCAGAAAGAAGCAAGAGCAGTGCAGATAGAACCAACAGAGGTGCAGAAAAAGGCAAGAGGGGTAAAAGAAAGCGGCAAGAAAAGTGCAGAAAGAAGCAAAAGAGGTGCAGAAAGAGGCAAGAGAACTGCAGAAAAAGGCAAGAGAGGTGCAGAAAGAGGAAAGAGACGTGCACAAAGAGGCAAAAGGGGTACAGAAAGAGGCAAGAGGGGTGCAGAAAGAAGCAAGAGAAGTGAAGAAAGAAGCAACAGATGTGCTGAAAGAGGCAAGAGGGATGCAGAAAAAGGCAAGAGAAGTGCAGAAAGAAGCAAGGGCAATGCAGAAAGTACTAACAGAGGTGCAGAAAGAGGCAAGAGGGGTGCAGAAAGAGGCCAGAGCAGTGCAGAAAGAACAATGAGATGTGAAGAAAGAAGCAAGAGAGGTGCAGAAAGAGGCAAGAGAGGTGCAGAAAAAGGGAAGAAGGGTGCAGAAAGAAGCAAGAGAAGTGCACAAAAAGGCAAGTGAGGTGCAGAAGGAGGCAAGTGAACTGCAGAAAGAAGCAAGAGAGTTGCAGAAACATGCAAAAGGGGTGCAGAAAGAGGGAGCAGGTGTGCAGACAGAGGCAAGAAGGATGCAGAAATTTGCAACAGAGGTGCAGAAAGAAGCAAAAGCAGTGCAGAAAGAACCAACAGAGGTGCAGAAAGAGGCAAGAGGGGTACAGAAAGAGGCAAGAGAAGTGCAGAAAGAAGCAAAAGAGGTGCAGAAAGAAGCAAAAGAGGTGCAGAAAGAGGCAAGAGAACTGTAGAAAAAGGCAAGAGAGGTGCAGAAAGAGGCAGGAGAGGTGCACAAAGAGGCAAAAGGGGTACAGAAAGAGGCAAGAGGGGTGCAGAAAGAAGCAAGAGAAGCGCAGAAAGAAGCAACAGAGGTGCTGAAAGAGGCAAAAGGGGTGCAGAAAGAGGCAAGAGAAGTGCAGAAACAGGCAAGAAAGGTACAGAAAGAGGGCACAGGGGTGCAGTAAGAGGTAAGAGGGATACAGAAATTTGCAAGAGAGGTGCAGAAAGAAGCAAGAGCAGTGCAGAAAGAAGCAAGTGAGGTGGAGAAATAGGGAAGAGGGGTGCAGAAAGAGGCAAGAGGGTTGCAGAACTTTGCAAAAGAGGTGAAGAAAGAAGCAAGAGCAGTGCAGAAAGAACCAATAGAGGTGCAAAAAGAGGCAAGAGGGGTGCAGAAAGAGGTAGGAGAGGTGCACAAACAGGCAAAAGGGTTACAGAAAGAGGCAGGAGGGGTGCAGAACGAAGGAAGAAAAGTGCAGAAAGAAGCAACAAAGGTGCTGAAAGAGGAGCAAAGGGTGAAGAAAAAGGCAAGAGAAGTGCAGAAAGAAGCAACAGAGGTACAGAAAGAGTCAAGAGAGGTGCAGAAACAGACAGGAAAGGTGCAGCAAGAGGGAACAGGGGTGCAGAAAGAGGCAAGAGAGGTGCAGAAAGAGGGAAGAGGGGTGCAGGAAAAGGCAAGAGGGGTGCAGAAAGAAGCAAGTGAGGTACAGAAACAGGGAAGACAAGTGCAGAAAGAGACAACAGGGGTGCATAAAGAAGCAAAAGAGGTACAGGAAGAGGCAAAAGAAGTGCAGAGAAGCAACAGAGGTACAGAAGGAGGCAAAAGAACTGCAGAAAGAGGCAAGAAATTTACAGAAAGAGGCAGGAGGGGTGCAGAATGAAGGAAGAGAAGTGCAGAAATAAGCAACAGAGGTGCTGAAAGAGGCGCAAAGGGTGAAGAAAAAGGCAAGAGAAGTGCAGAAAGAAGCAGCAGAGGTACAGAAAGAGGCAAGCGAGGTGCAGAAACGGGCAGGAAAGGTGCAGAAAGAGAGAACAGGGGTGCAGACAGAGGCAAGAGAGGTGCAGAAAGTGGGAAGAGGGGTGCAGAAAGAGGCAAGAGGAGTGCAGAAATTTGCAAGAGAGGTGCAGAAAGAAGCAAGAGCCGTGCAAAAGAACCAACAGAAGTGCAGAAAGGGGCAAGAGGAGTGCAGAAAGAGGCAAGAGAAGTGCAGAAAGAAGGAACAGAGGTGCAAAAAGAGACAAGATGGGTGCAGAAAGAGGGAAGAGAGGTGTAGAAAGAGGCAAGAGAGTTGCACAAAGAGGGAAGAAGGGTGCAGAAAATGGCAAGAGGGGTGCATAAAGAAGCAATAGAGGTGGAGAAAGAAGCAAGAGAAGTGCTGAAAGAGGCAAGAGAGGTGCAGAAACAGGCAGGAGAGGTGCAGAAAGAGGGAACAGGGGTACAGAAAGAGGCAAAAGAGGTGCAGAAAGAGGGAAGAAGGGTGCAGAAAATCGCAAGAGGGGTACAGAAAGAAGCAAGAAGCAGAAAGAGGCAACAGAGGTGCAGAAAGTGGAAGAGATGTGCAGAACAAGGCAAAAGAAGTGTAGAAAAAGAAAGAAAGGTGCAGAAAGAAGCAACAGAAATGCAGAAAGAGGCAAGTGTGATGCAGAAAGAAGCAAGAGTGGTTTGCACACCATTAGTACCAATTTAATACCCACATTTAGCAATAAGTAACAGGTGACCATTCTAGGTTTGCAAAGGGCCTTCCACCACGCTGTAACACTTGTCACTGCATTTTTGATAATGTTTGAGCCGTTTGAGCTAGAAACAAGGTTTTTTTTGTTCAAATCTGAAGATGATGAATTATGTGCCAAATGCGGAAAATTGTGCAAAGGTCAGTGCAGCCAAACAGTCGCATGATTCCAGTGGCCCTGCTCATACCTCTGACTAGGTCAAGAAGTGCTCCTCAGTGGTTCCTTTTTCTTTTGTCTCATTGAGTTTATAGTTTAGCTTCTATGGAAATGAGGAAGACTAAACCTGAGGTTACCACTCCACAACACAGACTATCATACCACACAATTAGTCTCCATAACACATAATCCCACTCTACATGATTCCTATACACTAAATACCACATACTTTCTGTCCACATAATTTCACTGCACAACATACCACATAATTCCACTACACACAACCTACATCCACTACACTCCAAGAAACATTATTAAAACACTTTTACATTTACAACACCAATAGCTCTAACTAACATGCAGCTCCCCTTGCCCAAAAGCAATTCTGCTTTGCTTCTTGGAAGCAAGAGCAGGTTTCCTGCTCTCGCTTCCCAGAAGCAAAGCAGTGTTTGCTATAACCCTGCCATAGCAAATGGCAATGTAACGGGGGTGGGCACCCCAGGACATTGCAGGAGCCGGCCCTGGGGGGTGGCGGTCCCCAGGGCCATCTAGGGCTCCAGGAGGGGGGCCGCGAGGCCCCCTCCCTACATTTGCATAGCCCCAGGGAGGTGGAGGTCCCTGGGGCATGGGGGCCCGCGAGGCCCCCCCATTAATGAAGGAAGCCCTGGGGAGGTGGTGGTCCCCGGGGCTTGGGCGGGCCCACGAGTCCCCCGCCTCATATATATTAAAGCCCCGGGAGGGTGGCAGTCCCTGGGGCAGCGTGCGGGGGGTTGGAGCCCCCACACATTTTTTTTCAAGCCCCGGGGAGGTGGCGGTCCCTGGGGCTGTGGGGGCTCCCGCGGGCCCACCCAAATAATTTCCCCATTGTCCTCGGGACCTGGCCCACCCGGGGGCTTAAAGAAATGAAGCGCATAGTCCGCGCTTTGTTTTTTAAAATTTTCTCGGAAGGATTCGCGCACCCAGCGCGAATTCTGCCGATTTATTTTTAAATGCTTTTTTTGGGCCTGGGGGTCCCTGTGGGACCCCCTGAGCAGGCCTAGGGGGTGAGGGTGTTTCTACCCTGCCCCCTTATCTTGTTTTTAATCTTTTTTTTTTACTGTTTCCTTGTGACTCGGTTACGGAGTCACAAGATGGCTGCCAACACTTCCTGGTTTGGAGTGTTGGCAGCCAATTAAAATGAAGCTCGTGCTCGGGAGGATTTGCGGATCCTACTCGGTGCTCAGATATATACATTTTTATTTTTTGAATTTCTCAAGAACTACTGAATGGATTTACACCATTTAAAAAAAGGGCGCTTTCTGAACCAAGAGCTACCTTTTTGCCAATTTTGGTATAATTCCGTTCAGCAGTTCGGGCTGTAGCCTGTTCCAAAATTTCCTATGGAAATGAATATGGGGAAAACGTGTTTTGAGACCCCCCTTTTTTCTCGGCCCCCGCTTGACGAATCACCCAGAAACTTTCAAGACAGGAGCTGACCGGAGCTGGACATTAGTTTGGAAAATTTCACGAAGATTCGTCATATGGCGCCAAAGATATTGGCAAAAAGTGAAACTAACATTGTAGTTAGGTGTTATAAAAAGATCTGTTTTTGTTGAAAAAAAACCTTAGAAATCCACAGAAAAAAAATCATCAAAGGTCAAAGTAACGTGTTATAGTTAGGTGAATATGTCAGTGACAACCTTAACCTTTTAAACTCAAACAACCACAGAAATTCACCAATTATAGTTAGCAAAGCTAACTATAACTTGCACCCCTGCCATGCACTGCTTATGACCTCAGTTATTACATTACTTATGACAGGCTCTATGACATAATTTATGACATCACTGATGACATTTCAAATGACATTGAAGGCTGTGCGTGGCAGGGGGTTGTCTGCAGGCCCCTGCCCCTTGTAATATATATGTAGGGCCTCAGGAGATGGGGCCCCCAGTGCCATTATAGGCTTTGGGAGGAGGGCACATACCTTTCCCCTAAAGCATCAAAACACATTTGACACAATCCCTGCCACCATTAAGCACACATTATTTTTTTATTTTATGCAATTTATAAAGCGCACAAATACCCTTGGGTGTCTCAGCGCTGAAACCACATAGTTAACTTTTTGACCACCTCCCCTACACAACACTGTCCTCACACCAATCTACAAATTCACCATACACAGGAAGACAATTTATATATGCCACATCCAGGGGCACACAGCAAAGCCACATAATCGGAAAAAGGACCATGAACTTTAGAGTCAACTTGAGTTGAGCAGGGGACAGCTTTATATAATGGACAACATAGGTCACATACATAATCTTCCACACAGATCTGTCACAATATTTTAACCAACCACTACCCAACATATTTTATCCCTGCACAGACATTTCTAGTCCCTATTCACCTTGAAGTACCACTAAACATTGCAAAACACAAACAAATCCAATGTCAGCAGACTTCTCTGACTTCTGTGAGCAGGAATCCCAGTCCCGAAAAAGGGATATGGAGCCCAAAGTGTTGAGTTGGGGGCAGAATGTGGAGCATGGAATGCGGGAGTGTGGGGGTTCCCTGTGTGGAACTGGAGAGCGGGGCTTAACAGCAGTTGCTGCCAGACTATGGATGTGGACAGACGAACAATAAAGATGCCTTACCTGTAACCGTGCCAGCTTCTTTTCAGTAGCGACGAGCTGGTGTGTTCCTTCCTGTGTCCCTGCCCTTCTGCTTTGCCCAGTCTACTCAAGAGGAGTGCTTCGCCATCACACTGCAGGTACTGTCCGGTCTTCGCACTAGGAAGCATCGTGACTGGCAACGGCGAGATGAAGCGGTTGCGATAACAATTTAAGAAGGAAGCGGTGAGATCGATTGAAACGCCTGCGAGGAAGTTTTGTGAGCTCCTGAGGGCTGCAACGGTCCAGTGTCACGTGCTGCCATTTTTGGCAGGTGATGGCACGCACGTGTGCACGCGCGCACGAACATCTCTTTTGTGCCCTATTTCCTCAAGAAACACACGTTACGTGTGCAACGTGGCTGCCATTTTTGATTGGGGCCGAAATCAACATACGCCCAGCTGTATTCTGGGTTTGTGTTTTGTTTTACCTTGGTGTCCTCCAGTTTTTGCATCAGCCTTGTACTCTTTGAGTTTTTAACTCTCATCTATTAAATTACTTCAGTGACAGGCACACCATTCCTTGTTAAGCCTGCACCATCATTCAGCTATCATCGGTGACAGGCACACTGTATTCTTACTATTGTTTGCACAATGTACATCAGTTATTGAATTTCAACAAGTAGTTGTTTTGTGTGGCAGCAACTCACATACAATGGATCGAATTTTGGCACTTCCACCCTTTTTGAAAACTGCAGGCACACGCCCTATGACTTAGAAACAATGGAAAGACACATTTGAGGCATATTTAGAAGCCATTGATGGCGATACTTTCACTCCAAAAAAGAAAAAAGCACTTTTAATTTACAATTTAGGTTCTGAAGGCAGGAACATTTAAAGACTCTACCCCTTGAAATTGTTAGCACCCATGTTAGTGGTGGAGACGATGGCGATTCCATGTTAATCGATCATTACGCGTCCATCATCAAAACACTTGACAAAAGGTTCAACCCCAAAAAGAATGTGGTACTTGAACGTCACATATTCTTGCAACTTGCCCAGATTCCAGGGGAATCAATTGATGATTTTGCCGCTTCCCTAAGAACTTTAGCCTCGACGTGCAACTATAGAGAATTCAAGGATGAGATCGTCCGTGATCAGTTAATAGAGAGGACATGCATCAAAAAAGTTCAAGAAAAGCTACTTCCTCTGAGAACCACGATCTCGAAACTGCTCTTAGACTTGCTAGGGGCATTGAACATTCCCAGTTGTGTATGCGAGAGATAAACGAAACTACCAAGCTTGGAGAGGTCAAGCAACTGAGCAGTAAGTTTTCTGCCAAACCTACTAAAAGTCTGAATTCTGGTTTGATACGGAATACGGAAACGCCATCCAGTAAGACCAAATTCGACAAATCTGAACTTGTCTGTTTCAGATGCGGTAGCAAGTCTCACCTGGGGAATGCCAAATGTTGTTTTGCCCTGAACCAGATTTGTTTCAAGTGCTGTAGGAAAGGGCACCTCGCACAGGTGTGCAAAGCAGCATCAACCCAAAAAAAACCCATGCATACTGTCAAAGCCATTGAAGGGAACTTGAACAATTCGGATGAGGACAACAACTTTTTATTGATGTTGTCTTCCTCAACGGAACAAATCAGTGAGGAAGTAGAAATATCAGTCTTGCTAGGATCACGATAAAGGAAAGCTCCCGCTTGTGTGGTGATGATGAATAACAAGAAAGTCAACTTTTTGGCTGACTCTGGCTCTCCTTTCACCCTCACAAACCAAAAGGATTTTGGACAATGTGATATACAGTTACAACAATCCATCACTAAGATTTTCGCCTATGGAGGGAGAAGGGTGGATGTTTTAGGCAAATTTGATGGTAATCTAAAGTTTGGTGGAAATTCTGCCATAGGACCTGTGTACATTGTAAAAGACGGTGCAAATTTGTTGGGGTGGCAAGAACAAGGTGAGCTGGGAATCATTTTGGACCCTATTCATCCTGACCAGCCGGAAGATGAACAAATCTTGTGGTGTGTCCCCGTCAATCATGCCGTCCCCTGCATATATAGTTGGGCATTTGATGGCTGATGAATGGATTCGTGTTTATCCTGAGGTGTTTAGTGAGCGTTTAGGGAAACTTAAGGGTTTTCAACACAAATTCATTCTCAAAGAGGGTGCGCAGGCAGTTGCTCACAAAGTGCGCAAAGTGCCACTGCGTTTGCGCAGTGACCTACGGCTGGAGTTGAAAAGGTTGTGTGACATGGGTATAATTGAACCCATTGAGGGGTCAGAGTGGTTGGCGCCCATAGTTTTGGCACGCAAGGCTGATAAGTCCTTGAGGCTTTGTGTGGATTTACGCGATCTCAATTCGAACATTTGGATTGATCGCCAACCCCTGCCTAACATCAATGAGATGTTGGCAACGTTGGATGGTGCGAAATTTTTCACTTCTTTGGATGTTTCTTCTGCATACCATCAGATTGAGTTAAGCAGGGATTCCAGGCACCTCACCTCTTTTGTTACACCCGAAGGGGCTTACCCCTATGTCCGCAGCCTTTTGGTTTGGCGTCGACATCAGCAGTATTCCAATGTTTAATGGGGAACTTGTTTGGCAATACTTTGGGAGTTGTATTTTTCCAGGATGACATACTGATATATGGCAAGACTGAATTGGAACATGATGCTAGAGTGAAACAAGTTTTGGAAGTAGTGAAGGCTAGTGGCTTAACCCTAAGAAAAGACAAATGTAATTTTTTCCAAGAAGGTGCGGACTATTTAGGTCACTACATTTCCAGATTTGAAGATTTTGGAGGCCACCCAGAATGCGCCTAGCCCTGAGAATAAGGACCAATTGTGTTCCTTTCTTGGGTTAGTGGAGTATTATGCCAAATTTGTAAATAGTTTCTCTGACACACCCACTAAATTAATTTTGTACTGGAGAGTAAGTGAAGAATTGTCTGTGGTAAAGGGGATCATGTGCAGGTGTGGTCAGTTAGTGGTTCCCAATTGCTTGCGTAAGAACATTTTAGAACTAGCACCTGAGGGCCATCTCGGTATTCGAGCTATGAAACGGAGAGGAAGGGAAGACTTTTGGTGGCCAGGTGTGGATAGGGCTATCAAGCACTATATTCGGGATTGTTGCATGTGTGTGCTCAGCGACACGACCCAAGCCACATGCCCTTCCCCCATTGACCCAGTGGTAGTGAAGAATACTCCTTGGTGTAAGCTTGCTTTTGACATAGCTAGACCCTTTGGTGTTATTGGTTGTTCTCCAAAATATGTTTTGATCCTGGTAGACTACATGACAAAATGGCCTGAAGTAAAATTTGTTGACAATGTTAATTCTGAAGTGATAATCAAATTTTTCAAGCAGGTATTTCTCAGGGAGGGATTTCCTGAAGAGTTGGTGACGGACAATGGGACACAGTTGGTGTCCAGGGAGATGGAAGTTTTCCTAAGGGAGAACGGTATCAAACATGTTGTCACATCTCTTTACCACCCTCGTAGCAATGGTCTGGTGGAACGCCTGGACTGTGTGATCAAGAATCAATTACAACTGGCTCTAGTGAATGGTTTCCACTGGATGAGAGCTGTTGAGGATATATGGGCGTTAAGAACCACACCTCACATCAGCACAGGAGTTTCTCCTTTTACTCTGTTAAGGGGTAGTGTAGCTGGATCCAAATTGAACAAGGATTGGATGTCTAGAAAGTCTATTGATATGGGTAAGATGAAAGGTGTGGTCGATGTTAGAGCTGCGGTGCAGAAGAAGTATGGTACCAGGGATGTGTGTGGGAAAGTCTCTCCTGTTTGTGTTGGGGACTGGGTGAGAGTCAAAAATCCTGGTTTCTTTTGCAAGGGTTTTTCTTGATTTTCAGCACCTGTTCGGGTGGTGGAGGTAAAAGATTGTGTGGTTGTACTGGAGAATGGCAAAGTATGGAATAAGAGCGCTGTTTCAGTGGTACCTTTGTCCAAAGCTGCCTATGTGGATAGCAAGTTGGGGGTGCAAGAGGACCCAAGCCCTGCGTTTCACGTGGCACCCTTTTCAAGAGACCGTGTGGATTCTGACCCAAGCTCTGTGTACCAGAGTAGAGTTTCTTCCAGAGTCACGAAAGCTCCTGTCAGGTTCAGGGACTATAGGAGATTCTGATTCTGTCTCTGTTTGCCCATATGACTTGCTCATTAGTCTATTTGTTATGTTGTTGGTCATCTGTTTTACCCGTTGTTCTGTATACCTATTTTTATTCAGTTTTTTTCCTTTTGTTTGTTTTGTGAAGGAAGGGGGGAGTGTTGAGTTGGGGGCAGAATGTGGAGCGTGGAATGCGGAAGCCTGGGGGTTCCCTGCGTGGAACTGAGGATCGGGGCTTAACGGCAGTTGCAGCCGGACTATGGATGTGGACAGACGCACCATAAAGAAGCCTTACCTGTAACCATGCCAGCTTCTTTTCACAAAGGCACTGTAGGATAACAAAAAGAAATTCACTATGCAAAAACGCATAATAATCATGCCTCAAAGCATTTAGCTTGATCACATTTTCTCCTTACATGAACTGATGTGCTTACCCCGATACAATTTGAGAAGATAATTCAACTGGCTTTTATGATGCTCTGACTATGGAATTTGTAAATTTCTCCAGATATTCTTGGTCTCTTTGTGGTGCTAATGAAGTGACAATCTTTACTTTTTGCAATGTACCTTGGCCACTTCACCAAACATATTGGGGCACAAACTCATGCATGTTTTCTCCTGTCTGTGGGGTAAATTAGTAGCATTGAGTTCACAAAGGATTCCGTTACTCACATGTGTTAATATTTATGCATGTGTAATGTAGCATGAAAGTGTATTTGTACTTTAAAACAGTATTGTGTCTGTTTCTTCAAGGGCCCCAAAGGGAAATGTTGCCACACTGAGAAACACATTCCCGTGCAACTCACACCAATTTTAGGGGTGTTCCATCTACTTTCACTCTACAAATAGCCATGAATGGCATTAGTTTCCAGGTTGTCGGTGTTCATTTTGTTTTGCAGGGGTTCCCAGCCATAATTTTCCACTGTGAGATTTACTTAAGAATACAATTGCATCATCTTGTAGTGATTTTATATGGCAGCAAATCAGTGTATGACTGAAATCTCACATTTTACAAATATGGCAAGAGTATTAACATAAGTTAAGCTTAGGAGCTCAATAGCTTTATGAATCAGGCCCAAGGTGTATTCCAACAATATTATGCTTTCAACATCTACACAGACTAAAGGCGTGGAAGGGCACACTGGTCATGCTCTCCTCAACCATGCTCCACTTAGTGTCATGCCCATCACCCAAGTCAAGTATTGCCCAATAATATGCAGCTGTAAAATAAGATGAATAATTCTATGCAGACCTGATGAAAGTAACTCTAACAAAGAACTAATACCAATCCTTCTAACATGGTATGATGAAAGGGAAAATACATTAACAATTCGAGTTCAATCTACCTGTATCAGCAGTTCTACCTTTGCCAAATCCTGCCTTTGGGGATCACCATTTCACAGGATTGTTCATGGCATACTACCTACAGTGCCTCGGGTTAATATAGAATGCTGATCAAAATCAGATGTTTTTTTTTCTAGTTGCAATATTTCACTCTTAATAACCCTGACCTACAGTGCTATCCATTTCTGTTGAGTGATAAGTAAAGAAATGATCTAGCTTGTTGAGATTGTGCTTTCAACTATCTATAAGCCTGGTTAGACATCCTATTGCCCTGTTCGCTTGTCTCAATGTGGCTGTCCGAGGTTCACTTTTCGTGTTATTCTGCCAAATGCTGACTTCATACAATAGGCAGTAGCCACTACAATGCACATTGGGAAGAGAATGTTTCCATAGGACTCTATGAGGATGCAAATTGTGCCCTAGCCTCATTGGTTCAACTCTTTGGATTTGCCTGGCACCACACACAAGTGTCTGAGTGGAGCAAGGCAACCTAAAGTGTGCAAGCATAGGGAGAAAGAAGCAACAGTGCAGTATCTTAGTAGACAGGACACTGTCCTGCGTTCTCCCTTTCATGCAATGCAACACAGTAACTTTAGGTGCCTTGCTGCATATGCTCGTAGTAAATTGACACCATAGTGCATAGATAATAAAAACTAACTTATGTCTCTTTCAGGGCTCATAGATTGATTTGAACGTATCTCTCACAGTTTCGGAGTGAGAATGTTAATTTAGTCAGCCTCTGCAGAAAATTCTCTTCTTTCACCTAAAGCAGTGCAACCCCTGATCAGAGATTTGTAAAAACACAAATAAAAGAAATGTAAATGCAAATGTTTTATTGTGAAGGTTGAAATTATTGTTTTTTTTGTCAGTCTTTACCCTAGTTGAGATCACTATACATAGGTGCACTTTCTATTTTTAGGAAAGATTATTAAAGGAATTTTTTTTTTTAAATTAAACAGTTCAATTGCTTATTTCTGTTAAGAGCTGGCAATAGTCTGTTGCTATTTTTATTGCATACAGCTGGTGCAAATACTAAGTGCCACCTTGCCATGGGCAACTCCTTCACCGAGCCCCCTCTTTTCAGCAACATGATACATTCTCCACCCCTGGAGATGACACACATCTCCCCAAGTCCTACTCGTCCCCCAGCACCACCAATACTCCTATTGTTCCAATCACACCCCACACCCTTATTTCCTCTCATCCCGCCTTCCCACCTGCCCCCTCTCCCCTCACCATTTTTCCCTCTTTCCCACTCATACCCCACACCCATACCTCCTCACATCCTCGAGATAACACACCTCCCCAATTCCTACTCCACCCCCAGCACCACCAATACTCACTCTGTTCCAATCACACCCCACACCCTTACATCCTCTCAGCCCGCATTCCCACATGCCCCCTCTCCCCTCATCACTAATCCCACCATCCCAGATATATCACACACCCACACCTCCTCACATCCCGACTTTACACCCCCCCTTTCCATAGACTACCACACAGGAAGATTGCAATACAACGAACCAGATTACGATTCCACCGCAAACTACACACAACGCTCAACCTCACTTCCCTTAACCACAGCCCATACTTTAAACATGTTACCTCCGACACGAGACCCCAGACTCGATGAGATACTACTATCTCTTCAACAAGTCAAAGAGAACCTACAAACTCTACATGACCTGATTCTGCAACACCCCAAGTCCACGCGCCCAGAACTAGAATCTAGGACATACCTCCACATCAACCACTCGAAACTCACCCAACAGCAGCATGCAAGCTCCCCAAAACATGAGCCCTCAAGATGGAGAACAGTGCCCTACCCCAATGCCTCATCTCGTCCGGAGGAAAAATCTTCTATAAATAAAGACTTAACTTCCCTACTCCATTCCTATGAGCTTCCATCTCCCCCTTAATAATGCACACTCAGATAACTTACATAAATTTGCTATAATCCAATCCATTCCCTCCAATACCCTTAGAGCTACAAGACACATCTCTAGAGGTATAGTGGAAAACAACCTCATGCGAGTCCCCATCTTATACGAACCCAACACTACTCCCACCAAGGCTCGGCTAAAATGTATACTTCTAAACTGCAGGACGGCCTCAAGACATGTAGCCGATATAGCTGACCTCATACTCACCAATGAACCTGACCTTCTAATTTTGACCGAAACATGGCTAAATGAATCATGCGCGCCCATCCTAGACTTACTAGTACCCCCAAATTACCACATCACAAGACTAGATAGATCTGATAAGCCAGGTGGTGGTATTGCGTGCATACACCGGAGCAACCTCTCAGTGAACCGCTCCCACTCCCCGGTATCTTCCTCCTGTGAATACCTGTGCTTAGACATTACTAGTAATAACAAACCAATATGTTCACTACACGCATTCTACCACCCGCCAGGGGATAACCTCACCTTCATCGAACATCTCATGGATATCCTAGCTACAAATGCTGGACAACAAAATATTCAAATATACCTTGGTGACTTCAATCTCCACTGGGATGACCTTGACGACCCAGTGGTCAATAGCCTCATAGCTTTCCTCTCAGACCTTAACCTTCCACAAATCTGTGACAGCCCCACACATGATAAAGGCTCAACCCTCGATCTAGTAATTTCCAAAGCTGACTCCACTCAGCTTGAATCGATCCTCCCCTGTGACTGGTCTGACCACCACATCATTACATTCTACATCAATGAATCAGTTAAATTACTTTCTGCCCAACCTTTGAGAACGAAAATTTGGAAGAGAAACCTAAAAATGTTGCTCCCGACTTACTCGCAACCTCTAGTACTAACATCATGCTTCCCCCAGAAGGTTTATCCGATGTACAAAGTCTGACTAACCATTACTTCCACACCATGAACACGGTATTAGACAATCTAGCTCCATTACAATTGAAAAGAGTCACCACAAAAGACTCAAAACCCTGGTATGATGGTAGGCTAAATGAAGATTGACGATCACTAAGACTAATTGAACGACGATGGAGGTCAGCACCCTCCTTTGACCACCTCAAGTTACTAAGAAGCACGAGAAACTCCTACTACAGAAAGATCAGACGATCAAAAGCAGACTTCTTCAGTAAGCAATTAGACCAAGCCAAGAATTGTCCCAAAAAGCTATTCGAACTAATCAAATCTCAATCTAAGGGTGCCTCCCACCGCCCCCAAGCCAAACCAGACACACTACCCAATTGCAAGGAATTTGCCTCTTTCTTTACTATGAAGACAGAAAACTTAAAGACAGACCTGCTCAATGACCTATTATCCCACACCAACACTCACATGGACACTTCATTGCCCCCGCTAGGAGCCCCTCGCCTAAGCTCCGCAAAGTTCGACCTCAAAAACAACGCATCCTGGTCCTCCTTCAACACTTACAGCGAAGAAACTATATTAAAAACGCTCACGGCCCTGAATCCCTCCAGCCACTTCACTGACCCCCTTCCGGCAAACTACTTAAAAGACTTCACTCCATTACTATTGCCTCTATGGACCAAGATTATAAACACCTCTCTCCTTCAAGGAACCATCCCAGAAATCCTTAAAGCAGGGCAGGTATCCCCTATCTTAAAGAAGCCATCGGCAGACCCCTCAGACTTGAATAACTATCGCCCAATATCCAACATCCCCACTTTGGCCAAACTGTTAGAAAAATGTGTTCACACACAGCTTGGCAACCACATAGACCAATTCAACCTGCTCGACCAATACCAATCAGGCTTCCGTGCAGGGCACAGTACGGAATCAGCCATGACCCACATAATAGATGACGCATTAAAAATCCTTGAACAAAACGAAGCCTGTTTATTAATCTTGCTTGACCTATCCTTGGCCTGTGACACCGTCAAACACGACAACTTGCTAGATCTCCTGAAAGACAGAATGGGATTATCTGGATCTGTTCTAAATTGGTTCACCTCTTTCCTTCAAAATAGAACACAAAGATTCAAGGTCAATCAATCCTTATCCAAGCCCACCACAGTCACTTTAGGAGTTCTGCAGGGTTCATCCCTCTCACCTACACTCTTCAACCTTTTTATGGAACCACTCACCAAACTTCTCAGCTCCTCGAATGTCCATTATCACATGTAGGCAGATGACACACAACTCTACATAAAGATTCACTCTCTGGAGGACATCAAATCTCTTAATTCAACGCTTCCAAAAACGCAGACCTGGTTGGCAAAAAACCATCTGAAACTAAACACCCTCAAAACTGAATTCCTCTTAATCGCTCCCCCCAAACAATCGACCATCATCCTCGAGTGGATGAACCACCTAACAGCACTCAAGGGTCAACCTCTCATTATCGACTCAGCGAAATCGCTAGGAGTGTCTCTGGACAGTAGGTTAAATATGCAGAAACACATCAGCGCCTCTACAAAAGGAGCAAATTTTCAGATGAACACCGTGGGAAGACTGAAACCCTTCCTGCCCGCAAATGACTTCAAACAGGCAGTTCAAGCTCTAGTAATCCCTAGAGTGGAATATGGTAGTGTCGCTCTATGCGGCATACCCAGATCAACGACGGCCCCTCTAAGAGCCTCAATCAACGCAGCTGCTAGACTCATCACAGGCTCCAAAAGAAATGGTCACATCTCCCCTGACCTTCGAGCTCTCAACTGGCTACCTTTCGAGGCTAGAATTCATTTGAAAATCGCTTGTATGACGCACAAGGCATTACATCACAAAAACCCGAGTTATCTAGCTCAGAAACTGGTGCTCTCTTGTGGTAACAGATCCACCAGAAGCTTCAGTAATCTTCTACTGAAACCACAACAATTTGCCAAGAAGAAAACATACAACCCGACCCTCTCAGGAATGGCTCCATGGATTTGGAATGCCCTGCCCCCAGAAACGAGACAGAATCCTTCCACTGCATTTTTCAAAAAAGAAGTGAAATCTATTCTCATGGCTAAATTCACTTGAACTATTTATATATCCTTGTATATATTTGCTAGTCTGTATTAGTTACAATTGTTGTATTAGTCTTACCTATATTTTTCTATGCTTGTTTCTGTCACTTACATCTGCCCTGTAAAGCGCTCTGATACCCGCAAGGGACTTGTTCGCGCTATACAAAACCTTCAAAATAAAAAATAAATAAATTCTAAGGGGTCTACTCACAAATTGCAGTTTGTAGTACATTTTAGGAGTACTACACTAGTACTATGTACTAAAAATATTCTGCAAAACTATACTCACAAAACTATATGCGGAGTTTAAGCCTCTGCCTCTCCTATCTTTTTCTTTGTAAAGATCCCTGCATTAAATATAGTTTAAATTAAAAATAAATTCACACCTGCAGTAAATCAATAGTATGCCTTAAGAATTATTAAAAGTAATGAATATATTATTAAAATTAATTTAATTATATTTAATACAATTTAGTGTTACCTTAATGTTCTCTTTTAATATGTTGTTGTAACATTAAATATGTAATTATATTTTTCACTGTTTTCATTATTTTAATTGAATTGAATATTATTTTCTTTGAACTTTAATTTTAAGACCCTACCTCCCTTATTCCCTATGGGTAAGTGGTGCAGTGCTAGTGGTTGGCCATGTGTGGTGCTGATCTTACTTAACTATAAGCTAGAGTAATTTACTAGCGTTTTTAATGTAACTTAATATATTTTAAATAATTAGTTTTAGTTCAAAATGTAGTTAATAGTGCAGTAGCATTATGTTACTTAGTGCAATGTTTAAAATACATTTATAACATTAATTTATATTACAATTCAACATACAAACTTTTTTATAAACTTTTTCCAGGTTTAATAAACTTTTTTACTGTTACTTATACTTTACCATAGGTAGACTCGGCATTTGGATGAGGATCTCTGTATGGTAAAGTATAGGGAAATGTTTGCTATACTTTATCACATGGAGCTCTGCACCCTGGTGGTGGAGATTTCTGCGTTTTTAAAATATTTTAATTTGGTTATATATAGCAATAAACATTACAGTATGATGAGACACAAAGTGCCATCACAATAAAGAGTTAAGAGGATAAAGAAGACATTACATCTAGGAACGTATGGTACAGTGCCCATTTAGATCTCTCCAGCTCATTCAGTCCTAGAAAAGGGGAAAAAAGAGACTACCGGATGCCTCCCTAAGAGGAGCTGAGTCCTTTATACATATTCTGGTCATATGTGAGCCATTCTTAGTTGCAGAAAAAGAGGAAATGAAAGGGTTTTTGCAAACATTCTGAGATTTTAATATTTAGTCTTGATAGTTAGGGCTCCAAATAGCGTCATACCCATGTAACTGATCATTCAGTTTGTAGATTGTACCATTAAACAAAGCCCTTAACTACATGTCTACCGACCACTCCGAGATCGTAGGTGTAATGTCGTGCTCGTGACGTAACGAGCACGCCACGTAACGGAGCCGTGAATAAAAGGGGCGATATCGCGAGAGTGGCGATTAGCCAGCTAGCGAGGTATCGACCAGTAACCCAAAACCTGGCTCCTGGTCTTTATTTGTGTAGCACCCCCAGCAGCGGTGACGGCACGGATACCCACAGTGTCGCGTGACGACACAACATTTGGCGACGAGGTGGGCGAACCCCGTGTGCCGAGAAGACGCTTGAGTGGCGGCCGCGGAGGCTGTAGCATTGCCTCGCGGTGCGTGTGCCACGGCGCATCAGCACGGAGGCGGCCGGGCCGAAATTGAAGGCGCTGCCTGTGTCCCGCATCAGCGAGCCATGCTGCTTGCACGCAGTCCCGCGCTGCAGGGAGGAACCGGTGAGTGACGGCGCCCTGCTGCCACAGCGCACACTTCCCCTGATAGTGCCAAGAACACGTGGAGCACACCCTGCCAGGAGGCGGCCAGCCTATCGTGAGGACAATCTAGTGGCAGCCACATGAGCAGTGCCCCCTTCCCTGACTGCACGCTGTGAGGCACCTCTGAAGACACACAGAAGGGGGTGAGAAGATAGTCAAGCGCCCCAGGACCACACTGCACTGTTGGCTAGTGGGGCCCTCTACACCGTAAGGGACTGGGTCAGCTCCTCCCACTGACACTCACCTGCGTTTACAGTGCCCGCCCCACCCTGCGTTCAGGACTGGAGGAGGCAGCAGGCCGACAACCCCGGTGGGTGAAGTCACGCCCAACGGCGCACAAAGGAGCGACAGGGGCGCTCCACGCTGCTGCAGTCCGGCTTCTGACGCCCGCAGAGAGGAGGGATGGCCAACATACCACCAATTGAACAGTTCATCGTGGAGGGGTCACCGTCGGCGCTGGCGCCAAAATGGAAGGACTGGGTCGACCGGCTAGTCAATTTTTCGAAGCCACGAAAGTCCACAAGGACCAGAAGAGGGCCATGCTCCTGCACCTGGGGGCAAGGACATCTACAACATTACCAAGACCCTCCCGGAAGCCACGCCGCGGACCCATCACACGCTGATCAATGCTCTCAATGGTCACTTCGAACCAATGGCCAACCAAGACTACGAAAGATTTATCTTTCGGCAGGCGCGCCAGCTCCAAGAGGAGTCCCTGGACACATTCCACGCGAGGCTCAAGAACCTTGCAGCCACGTGTGGCTTCAGAGACGACACTGAGGAAATAAGGGGGCAGATAATACAAGGATGCGTGTCTGCGAAACTCCGAGAAAGGATTCTGGAAGAGTCCGGGAAGTCCCTGACGGACATACTAACGTTGGGTCGCACCAAGGAGCTGTCGAAGGCCCGAGCAGCCCACATGGAGGCCGCCCTCCAATCTCCAGTCAAGATTGAGCCCGTGAATGCCGTCGTGGCGAGACCAACACCATGGTGGAGCAAGAAAGGAACGGGCACGAACTCCATGGGGCAAGGAAAGACCTGCGGATACTGTGGGGGATCGCCCCACACGTTGGCGGAATGCCCGGCAAAAGGAAAACGGTGCTCAGGTTGTGGTAAATACAACCACTACGAGAAAGTCTGCAGATCCAAGAGATATCGGAAGCCCAAGCAAGCGGTGAATGCCATCCCGGAGGGCTGTGAGGGGCCCAGCGACATGGACGATGACGATGAAGAGGAAAGAGTAGTACATAGAGTCCACATGGTGGGTACCGCCACCCGCAAGACCCAGCGGCTTCCGCAGTGCCTCATCCGAGTCGGCTCCCAGGAGGTATCAGCAGTAGTGGACACCGGAGCTACGATTAATCTCATGGCCGCCACCCTGTATCACACCATGGACCCACTCCCCACCATCCAGCCCACGTCGGTCACAGTATTCGCCTATGGGCAGGACACCCCACTGAAGATGCGAGGCCGGTTCAAAGCATCCATATCACATGGTGGTCACTCGATCACCACCAACGTGTACGTCACGGAGGATGGGCAAGGTATGCTACTGGGATGTCGCGCTGCAGAAGATCTGGGAGTAGTGACTTTTGCTTTCGGGGTACACCAGGAGTCCATTCAACAACTCCTTGAAGAATTCACCACGACCTTTGAAGGGATTGGAAGGTTCAAGGGCAAGGAGATACACCTCCATGTTGACCCGACAGTCCGGCCCATCGCCCTACGCCACCGGCGAGTGGCCTTCCACCTGCGCCCCCTGGTGGAGGAAGAGCTCAGAAAGTTGGAGGCTGCCGGAATTATCGAGAAAGTGTCCGGGCCCACCCCATGGGTCTCCCCGATTGTTGTTATGCGGAAGCCAAAGCAACCTGGCGCTGTCAGAATTTGCGTTGATATGCGACTCCCAAACGTGGCCATCAAAAGGGAGCGCCACATCACGCCAACGATTGACGACCTCATTGGGGAGATGGCGGGGGCATGCTGGTTCTCGAAACTGGACTTGAGATCGGGTTACCACCAACTAGTGCTTGATGAAGCGTCCCGCAACATTACCACCTTCTCCACTCACGTGGGGCTCCGACGATACACCCGTCTGAGTTTCGGCGTGTCCAGTGCGGCGGAGGTTTTTCAGAACGTTATACAGGAGCTCATTGCAGACATACCAGGAGTCATCAACGTTAGTGATGACATCATGGTTCACGCCCGAACTATCCCGGAGCACAACTCCAGACTGGTCATGGTACTAGGCCGACTACGTGACGCCGGACTCACCCTCCATCGCGAGAAATGTGAGTTTCTCAAAAGGAAAATACAATTCTTCGGATACACTTTCTCGGAGGAAGGAGTAAATCCTGATCCGGACAAGGTCTGGGACATCAAACAGGCGGCCGCCCCCACCAACGTCACCGAGGTTCGCAGCTTCCTCGGCATGGTGAATTACTGCGGGCGGTTCATCAGAGATCTCACAACCCTAACCCAACCGCTGAGAGAACTCACGAAGGACACCGTGCCGTGGAAATGGGAGACGGAACAAGCCAACGCCTTCAAGGACATTCAGGATGCCCTATCCGAAGCAACCATGCTGGCATTTTTTGATCCAAGGAAAATGACCATGATCGCGGTGGACGCTGGACCGGCAGGCCTGGGGGCGGTACTGCTTCAGCGGAGGCACAAAGAGGAGGATTGGGCGCCGGTGGCTTTCGCCAGCCGCTCCCTTACGGACACGGAACAACGCTATTCCCAGATAGAGAAGGAAGCTATAGCCATACACTGGGGCTGCCGTCACTTTCATCTCTACGTCTATGGGAAGCCCTTCGTTGTAGCCACGGACCACAAGCCCCTGGTGGCCCTCTTCGCAGGCACATCCACAAAGCCTCCACCCAGGATCGAAAAATGGATGCTGCAGCTTCAGAATTATAACTGTCGGGTGGAGTATCAGCCAGGATCCAAGAATCCGGCAGACCATCTGTCGCGACACCCGAGACCTGCCACTGAACAAGAGATGGAGGATGCCGCCGACACGGAGGAATATGTCAGGTGTGTCACAGCCCGATCATGTCCTATTCCGCTTTCAATGAAAGATCTGCAGGCAGAAACAGCTCGAGACAACTGTCTACAACGCGCTTTGACAGCACTGAGAGATTGTACCTGGCGCCAGGCCAAAGAGGAGTGGAAGTCCCTCACCGGAGAAGCCCAGCGGATAATGGACAGCTTATATCGCATACGAGATGAACTCACTGAAGACTCCTCCGGGTGTCTGTTACGGGGCCACCGTCTAGTGATTCCATCCACCCTGACGGACCGGGTGGTTCAGCTAGCACACCTGGGTCACCAGGGAATGGTCAAAACAAAATCATGGCTTCGATCCAAAGTCTGGTTTCCCCTCATGGACGAACTTGTGGAGGCCACTGTACGCTCCTGCCAGTGGTGTCAAGTCACGGGAGAATCACCGCGTCCCGCTCCCGTCATCACTGAGGGACGGCCGTAGCAGCCTTGGTATTGTGTAAGCCTCAACTTTGGCAGTTTGCCAGACGGACGACACCTCTTCGTGGCCATTGATGACCATTCTAAATACCCAGAGGTGGAGATCATACCTTCCCTAAGTGCCACGGACGTAATTCCTCGGCTGGAGAAAATTATGGCAGCCCATGGCCTGATGAACGAGTTGAGGACGGACAATGGTCCTCCATTCCAGAGTCAGGAACTGGCGACATACCTCAAGGCGCTGGGGGTACGGCATCGGCGAATCACCCCAAGGTGGCCTCAGGCCAATGGAGAAGCCGAGAGATTTATGCGCACCTTAAACAAGGTGGTTCGGATTGCGCATGAGAAGCAGCAATCTGTGGAGATGGCCATCTTCACGTTTCTGCGCAGCTATCGTCAGACACCTCACACCACCACTGGAGTTGCCCCGGCCCACCTGTTGATGGGGCGTGTGATCACCGATTCCATTCCGCATCATCCTCAATGGAAGCCGACTCTCCCTGATGAGGACCAAGTGGATGCCAGACGTCGAAGGGCTCACACCCAGGTCAGCAAGAAGAGACGAGACAGCCGGTAACTTTCACTCCAGGAGATGTAGTGTTACTCAGGAATCGAGTAGCGAGTGGGAAGTTCAGGTTACCTTATGAGAAGATGCCGTGGACCGTGACCAGGGTGAATGGGACTCGCATAGTCGCCCGCAGAGGCCGAGAGATGGTGACTAGAAATGCTGCGTTCTTCAAGAGATTTCACCAGGATCCCCCTGTTCGGGTGGCGGTTACCCCCGGTGGCACCCTAGAGGGCTCTCTAGGTGCCGGAGCAAGCATTAGCCCGGGAGGTGACGTCTCTACTGGATCCACCCCAGTCTCCAGTCCGGATCCATCTTTGGGACTTTCTCCTTCCAGCAGTCATCCGGATGAGAACCGTGACTGCCACACGGAGAGTCCAGAGGAGAGGTCAGTCGGCTCGGACGTTGGCCAATAGGAGGGGCGTGGACGCTCACAGTACCAGCTCCGCTGCAATCCAGAGCCCAGCAGCCGATTGAAAGACTACTTCATGTAAGAATGTTCCTTTTCAGATTTAAGTTTTGACATTGATGCAGTAAGGGGTTGGGAGAGTCTTCAGAGATTATGGAAGGCCCCAGGGTCATGGTTTGTGTTTTGTGTTTGTTATTTTTGGGGAGGAATGTAATGTCGTGCTCGTGACGTAACGAGCACGCCACGTAACGGAGCCGTGAATAAAAGGGGCGATATCGCGAGAGTGGCGATTAGCCAGCTAGCGAGGTATCGACCAGTAACCCAAAACCTGGCTCCTGGTCTTTATTTGTGTAGCACCCCCAGCAGCGGTGACGGCACGGATACCCACAGTGTCGCGTGACGACACAACAGTAGGGTGCCGCTGTGTGCCCAAGTTGCAAAATACATAATGCAGTGACGGCTGGCATGCCCTGAAGGTGGTGGTGAGGCGGGTGGGGAAACAAAAGATAATACGTAAAATAAAACACTTACCTTCCTGCTTTTCAGCAACGAGGCAAAGTGGTCCGGCGTCTTCTTTCCTCAGGCAGGCTCCCAAGCCAATCCTAGCGCTGCTCTAATGCTCGTGAGAGCAGATCCCTGATTGGAGGGAGCGGCCTCTGTCGGCACTACCAATGGCACTGGATGCCTGCACTTACTCCCAACCCAGCTGTCTTACGACAACTGGTTTGAGAGGTTTAAACTGTGCATGTGTGGCTGGGTGCTGCAAGATGGCTAGCTAAAGAGAAATGCGCACTTTAAACATGTGAAAAATGCAGCCCACCCTCCTCCCTGCTGCTGTCATTCAGCAGCAGGCCCGCCCTTGTCCTGACACTCCATTCGAAACTGGGTGACAAAAAATAAAATGGTAATGAATTAGCTTCATTACCATTTAATTTTTCGTCTCTGGGCCATTTCAGTGGGGCGACGCTCCTCCACTATAACGGAGGAGCCGCCTCTGACATAATGTCGAAACGGAAAGAGTAATGTCTAACCATCTCTTTTTATGCACATTCAGCCCTTCCACATTGAATGAACTCCACATGATAAGGTACAGGGAAAAGTTAAAAAATCCTATTCGACCTGGAAAAAGTTAGTGAAAATATTTTTATATAAAATATTAATCTAAATTAATTTAATTGAATACAATTTTATTGTTTCTGTTACTTACAATTGGTACAGTTTGCATTGATGTATCCCTGCTTTTGATTGAATAAGAAGAATTACATTTTTAAAACAAATGGTCTATATAATTGCAGCCAGGCCAGTTCAGAATACATTAATTTTATTTGTTACATCTCTGCTTTTCATCAAATAAAAAAATTAATATTTTAGGACCAATGGTCTAATTCATAGCAGCCAAGCCAGTCCATAATACTTTCATTTAATTTGCTTAATGGCCATTGCCCCGTTATGCCCTGGTTTTCCCCTTAATGTAATAGAGTTAAATATCGGGTTTATATACTTTCCAAATAGGGCTAAATCAGTTGGGATATTGATTCTCAAGTAGAAGTCCAAAGCTTCCTAGCATGTTGAGATCCTGTGCCTTAAAAAATATTGGTTTTATTAAAGTGTGACATGCTGATAGAAATTCTGGGCAACAACAAACAGGTGTAGCATAGATGCTCTCGTGTACTCACAAAATCTGCAGTTGACTGTAACAGGCGCAGGGTGCCAGTTGCCTCTGAACTCATTAAGAGTACCATGAGTCTTGATCAGGGAATCCGGGCTCTTCACTCCCAGCTTAAAGCCGCCTTTGAATGTGGTTGCATTTTGATTTTGTTGTATGATTTTGCAATTGGATGTGCATAAAGCTGCTTCCGTTTTGTCCAGGTCTGCCTTCCGCAATAGAGCCAGAACCTGTTGTTAAAGAATGACTTTTAGGCCTGAGGGCGAGAACGAAGTGCTCGTTATTGTTTCCAAATTCACATTTAGGTCCATAGCTGAAGCAGTTAGGCACGAGGACCAGGGATTTTCTTTTTATCCTTTTTTAAAAAAAATCTCCAGCAAGGACATCTTACAGGAACCTGTTTTTGCTTGAAAAATTGAATAGTAATATTTAACAAATGACGCCTTGCATTCTAGTACCTGCCCAGCCAGGCCACACTCAAGTCGTAACAAAGATTGCCAAGTGTGCTTTGGCAGCCAAAAAATTCTCCCGTATGCCGTACACTGACCTTTATGAGTTTCAGCACTTGGGACAATTTCCCTGCCTAGGCTTGGTGCCCATAAGAGATCGTATGAAGAGGTTTGGCTGCGTGGTTCTTATAATGGCTTCTGCTGATTGGCTGTGTGAATGTCTGCTTAGTTTGCGTAATGGAAATGTTGTAGCTGAGGATTTTCCTGTGATGTGTTTTAGGTGTAAGTCCTGTTTGCCGTTTTCAGTGAACCAGACATCAAAGTAGATATATTTTGGTGTCTGCCCAAGTTTTAGACGGCAGCAGCCTCCAGCAGTGTGTTGATTTACTCTTTTGCCTCCCAAAGACCATTACCTTCGTATCCTCAACATTGGCCATCTCATTATTTAGGGTATAATTGTGGAGTTCAGTAAGCGCACACTGCATGCCAATTTTAGTGTGGTCTAAAATGACCAAATCATCTGCGTATTGGATGAACGTCAGCCTATGGGATCCAATCCTTGGTGGAATTGTATTCACCATTGAAAGTGCATGGACTAGGTCAGCTGTGTAGAGGTTGAACAGCACCAGAGCTAAGACACAGCCTTGTTTGAAGCCTTGATTAGTTGGTATTAGGCTCCTTGCTGTGTTGTCTTTTCCTAACTTAATATGAACCCATGTGTTGGAGTAAAATGAAATAACAGCCTTAAGTAGGGCACTTGAAATACCCCAGTTTGCAGCTTGGCCCAGAGCCTATTTTGTTCTACCCTTCAAAGGCTGCAGAGTAATCTACAAAACGTTCAAGCAGTGGAGGGTGAGAAGACAGAGATGTACAGTATACCAGACAGGATACGACGACTATATTATCTATAGTAGATTAATTTTGCTGGATTTATTTTTGGTAGAAGGGAATTAAATTTGCTCCATACGCCCAATCCTCGTCCAGCTCGGGTTGTGACATTTTTGAATCGATATCTAGTAGTGCAATTAGGCAATAATTTTCTGAAACAATGTTGTTGGCCTTTTTGTGAATTGGATGTAAGATAGTCTCTCCAAGACTGCGGTACCTGGATATTTAACAAGCATTGCTGGTTTAAATGTGTAAGAAAGTCTGTCCAAAATTCTATGTCAGATTTGAACATGGAGCCCGATAAGCTTTTGGGGCCTGGTGCCCCATTTTCTCTAATGGTTGTAATATCTTTGCGAATGTCAGCTTTGTTAATCCGTCCAATTTCTTTTTTTTTTTTAGACACCTGGTCAGGTCCTTGTTTTCAGTGGTGCAAGCGTTCTGTATACCCTTGTCGGTGTAGAGTCCATGGACATGATTGATCCACCTGTCCATGAGAACACTGCTCCCTCTATTGGGAGTTTACAATTTAAGGTGTTGATATATTGTAAGAATTTCGCATTGGACGTGCGATCGAGTAAGGCAGCCTGGTTGATTTTAAACCTTTTTTCTTTTAACCAAAGGATTTTAATAGCGAATTTGCACTGCTGTTTTGTTTTAATCATTGCTTGCACTAGCACTTTGTTTCCTCACCTGGCCCTCCTTTAATTGGCAGTAACCTACCGCCCTGCTCCCCGGTTCACCACGGGTCGTCCCGATTGCGTGGAGGGAGTAGGCGGCATCAAAGGTCCTCACTTCCGGGCAGGGGGCGGAGTAACAGGGTCAGCAGTCTAGCTGCTGAACCTACTTAAGCAAATGCAGACTGAGACGCGCAGCGGGCGCGCCAAAGGCAACTCGTCTGCGCCCGTCCGTGTCCGGCCGGGGCCAGGGGCCATACCCCCTGTCCTCTCTCCTGCAGGTAAACGCTTCTATCCCCCTGAATACCTCTGTTGCCTAAGTGGGGGTGTAAATAAAAGCTGTCTTCACTCGTTACTGCCATCTAAGGACAATATCTCCTGTCCCCATTGTCTTTTTAAATTCTGCCCATCCCTTACAGCCCAGCCGTCTGTTAAGAAACATGCACCATATAAAATGTTGCTATTGAACTGTAGGTCCCTACCCAAACATGCTGCAGCATTTTTTATATTACTTGAGGAGGAGCTCCCTGATGCTTTGTTCCTTACCGAAACCTGACTCAACAATGGCTCTGATCCAGTTCTTGTACAAACCCTTCCTCCTGGATACCTTATCCAGCGGTTAGACCTCAAAAGCAGCAAAGGGGGTGGGATTGCTATTATATATAAAGATCTGTTTAAATGCCGCATCATAGCTGACCCTCTACCTGACTGCGAGAATCTTGCTTTCTCGATAAGCTTCTCGCCTACCCACACATTCTCTGGCTTATTAATCTATCGTCCCCGGAGCTCCTGGGCAATTTTTAAAGCTCTTCCCGAAATCACTGCTAATCTAGCCAGCTCTCCCTCCAATTTCACGATATTAGGAGACCTTAATCTGCACTTAGATGACCCCACTAACTCTGCTGATTCCGAGTTAGTTAGGATTCTCTTAGCACTTCAGTTTAGTCAAAGAGTTTCTGGAGCCACTCACATTAAGGGTAATTTATTGGACCCTATCTTCACTAACAGTGAGGATCTTTGAGTGGGGGCACCTACACTGCTCCCATGGTCAGACCACCTCCTGATCCCGCTGTCATGGGACATTACGGGCCCACCTTCCTCATTTAGTATGATTAGTAGCCAGGAACGCTCATGGTCTAAGCTTCCCCTAGAACAGTGGATTTCAGCTCTCGATGCCACCAAACCTTCCAACGAATCAAACACTATTATGGCCAATGATAAATTTAACAAGTGGATCAAGCACTCTTTAGACCATGTCCTCCCCAAAAAATCCATTCGCGAAAAAGACAGGTCGAAGATCTCTCCGTGGTATTCCCCTAAGCTCCGCGAACGTAAACAAATTTGTAAAAAACTAGAAAGACTATGGAGAAGGGACTATGCGGCATCTAGTAAACAAAAATATAGGGAGGCTATTAAAATCTACCAAGCTGAGATTAAATCAGCACAAGCCACCTATTATGGGGAAAAAATCAGCCTTGCGTCCAATTCTCCGCGTGAAATCTTCCGCATCGCCAAATCTCTCATCAAACTTCCCTCCCCACAAGCCACCGCTGACGGCACCCTTGCCCGCTGTAACGATCTGGCAGAGTTCTTTTATAAGAAAATCCAAGACATATATCTAACCTTCCCTCTCGCAGATGCTCATAAGGACCTGTCCCATATGGTTATCTCCCCTCCCTGTACCCAAGTCTTGTTGGAACATATCCCTCTGCTGGACCTTGAATCTCTAGAATCCATCTCGACTCTTGTAAAATCTGTCTACCCTAAGGATCCCGCCCCTCCTCATGCCCTGAACCTAGCCACAGGTACAATTCTCCCAGTGGTTTGTGAATTGATTAATTCTTCTATCTGCTCTGGAGTGGTTCCCCCACCCTGGAAATGTGCCAAGGTGAAAGCACTACTCAAAAAAATCAACCTTGACCCAGAGTACTTGGGGAATTTTCGTCCTATCTCCCTCCTCCCGGCGATCAGTAAAATCCTTGAGAGACATGTTAATTCTGTCCTATCCGGGTTCTTAGAGTCTAATAACTTGCTTCTCTCCTCACAGACGGGTTTCCGGCCCCAACATGGGACAGAAACAGCTCTTTTAGCGGTGGCGGAAGAGACCAGGAGAAAAGAAAAGGGGGCAGGGTAGAAACACCCTGACCCCCTAGGCCTGCTCAGGTCCTCAGGACACAAGTGGACTTCATCCCCCGAGCAGCAGTGCACCAAGAGGCACGTTTGCACAGTGGTGTAAAAAGGGGGTGTGGCCTCGGACCACCTCTCTGCAATCCAGCTGAGTGGCGCTTACTGGAGGTACCTGGTGGGCAAGTTGGCCCCCAGGGACCCTCAGTATTCAAGGGGAACTAATCCCCCAACTTAGAACACGCCAGGGGTCGTATTTGCAGAGTGGTGGAGAAAGGGGGCATGGCCTGTGTCCACCTCTCTGCAATCCAGCTCTGTGGCGCTTACTGGAGGTACCTGGCGGGCAAGTTGGACCCCAGGGACCCTCAGTATTCAAGGGGAATTAATCCCCCAACTTAGAACACGCCAGGGGGTGCGTTTGCAGAGTGGTGGAGAAAGGGGGCGTGGCCTAGTATGAGAAGTTAGCAATCCTGCTGTGAGGGACTTACTGGAGGTAATAGGAGGGGTAGTTGGCCCCCAAGGTTGACGTTGGGGGCTAACTACCCCTCCTGTTACCTCCAGTAAATCTCACACAGTGGGATTGCTAAGAGGTGTTCGGAGGCCACGCTCACCTGTCTCCACCACTCTGCAAACGCGACTGCTATGTTATAGTTAGAAATTAGCATTAAAAAACCTTTGAAATTCACTGAAAAAACCATAGGTTTCAGGGACGTTATAGTTAGGGATTAGCATTTAAAAAACCATTGAAATTCACTGAAAAAACCATAGGTTTCAGGGACATTATAGTTAGAAATTAGCATTTAAAAAAACCATAGAAATTCACTAAAAAAACCATAGGTTTCAGGGACGTTATAGTTAGTTGGACATTTCACTCGTACAAAACTAGAGAAATTCAGCCGTTATAGTTAGTTGAGCTAACTATAACTCGCGCCCCCGCAATGCACTGCTGATGTCGTCACATATTACATCATTCATGACATGGTCAGTAACATCACTGATGACATCACTGATGACATCTCAAATGACATCACTAATGACATCACTGATGACATCACCCAGTGACTGTGTGTTTCTGTAAAGTTCAAATATGTTTTATATATTTGTATGCCAAGGTGTTTTTAAGTATGAGTGGGTGTATGAGTGTCTGAATAGATGATTTAGTAGGTGCGTGACTGACTGTATAAGTGAGCGATTAAACGTGTCTTACTGAATGCATGGGTTAGTGCATAAACTGTGTAAATGTCTGTATCAGTCTGTCAGTTGGTGTGTAAGCGGCTGCATGGTTGGTGAGTAGCTACATGAGTGTCTATATGGGTTATTGATTGGTTGTCTGAGTATCTGTATGGGTGCCTGAGTGTCTGTGTGGGCGGGTGGGGGGTGTGAGACTCTGCATAGATTTGTGAGTGGGTAATTAACTGGGCATATGGGTTCAAGAGTGCATCTGTGAAGGGCTGTATGGTTGGGTGAGTGTGTGTATGGTTGTGTTGGTGAGCGAATGGGTGTCTCAGTGGTACATGTGTGAGTAACTACATATGTGAAAGGCAGTATATGTGAGTGTTGGAGTATATAAATCACTATATATGAGAGTGAGTGATTGTGAGAGTGGCTGTATGGATGAGTGTGTACTTGTATCACTGATTGTATAAGAGAGTAAATATGTGTTAGTATCTGTATGAATAAGTGAGGTGGTGTGTGTATAACTGTATAGGTGAGTAAATGGGAGTGTGAATGATTCTTTGCACGATTGACTAGGTGTGTGAGTAACTCTATGGATGAGTGGCGATGTGTGAGTGTCTGTATAGGTGTATGAGTGCAAATGATAGTGCTGTATTGATCAGTGACTGCATGTATGAGTGACTGTATGGGTGAATGAGTGGACGCGTGTGTTTACCTAGGAATCAGTGAGTGGGTATGTAATAACTGGTATTGGTGTGTCTATGGTTTCGAAAATGGTAGTCTGTATTTTAGAGTGGGTGTATCAAAGGTTATATTAGGGTGTGAGGAGGTGCATCAGACTAGAACGTGGATGATGTCATCAGTGATGCCATCAGTGATGTCATTTGAGATGTCATCAGTGATGTCATCAGTGATGTCACTGACCATGTCATAAATGATGTAATATGTGACGTCATCAGCAGTGCATTGCGGGGGCGGGAGTTATAGTTAGCTCAACTAACTATAACGGCCGAGTTTCTCTGGTTTTGTACGAGTGAAATGTCCAACTAACTATAACGTCCCTGAAACCTATGTTTTTTTCAGTGAATATATATATATATATATATATATATATATATATATTTTGAATGGAGGGTGGGAGCACACTGCCTCACATCCCAGCACTCAATTTGCCCCAATGCATCATGGTAAATGCAGTACACGATAACACTTACTTAAGCAGTAGTCTTTAATTTTTCACTGTTGTTGGTGCAGCCTGTCCTGTGTAACTCTAGACACGTGTTTCTGGATTCATTCCTTCATCAGAATAAAGCAGCACGTCGTTTTGGGGTGCTGGAAATGCTGCTAAAAGTCTTCTCAGGTTTTTTTTTACCACTAACTGGGTGCAGGTGCATCACCACATTTCATGGGCTCAAGTCTTTGCTAGACTTAGTATGCTTAAAAAGAAAATAGTAACTTACACTCATAAATTTGCCTCAACCCCCTTTTCCAAGGAGTGGATCTACACTCTTCAATATCTTTTCACTCTGCTTTTGTGAATACCCAAAAGTGGTAAATTCACTCAAAAGTGTAGGAGTGTCAAAATCACATGCCTGGCACTTGGTGCTGCGAAATGTAGGGGGGTACCACAGGTACCCCCCAAGTGCACCCCCCACCCCCACCGGGGGCCTGCAATGGGCCCCCAAAGCCAATCCCCGCCAGCCTTTCCATGGCAGCATAGCCGCCATGGAAAGGCCTTTAATAATTCACATCCTAATAAGCTAGGCACCGCCACCATATTAGAGCCCCTGCTCCGCCCGGCAGGAAATCGTAACGATTGCCTGCCGGCGGAAAAGCGGCGGACGGACTTTCCGTCCCCCGCGATACCCAACGATCGGTAACGGTCGCCACCACCGGCGGCGATTGTTACACCATCGTAAATGAGCCCCTAAGTAAGATCAGAGCATAGGTTTATGAAAAACAGAAAAATAGAATAAAGTGAATCAAAGTTTGCTTTGACTTGCTGTCACAAGAACAGAAGATGGGACGATCAGGGGTTATTCACCCTTTTGGAAAGGAAAGCAGTTGATGGGCAATACCCAAATGGAAATGGGTTAACATGGATCACCCCCAAGAGTTCATCACAAATGACAAATACAGTTCTATTTGCAGAGTCATCCTCTATACAAAGTGTGCCTTGATCATTGGTTCATCAAATTCGACTAGGTCCCTGTTCAGACACTGATGATTTAAGAATTCATTCTTAAACCAAGGTGCATCTTTTTTTACATACTTTAGGGGAGTGGGTCTTCCAATCTTGTGACATCATTCCCTAATATAACATAAAATGATATTTTTTCGTGGCATTATATTTGAAGACAATCAGTCATATGGTCTCTGTTACAGGTGGAGGCTGGAATAGTCCACACTGACAGCCAGAGAAGTGAGGGTGATAATGTAATTATATCTTCCAGATAACATAGCTCCAGCACATGATAAATTGGGGCTGGTTGGGGAGAGTCCCAAAAGGAGGTTAAAGTGGTGCCAAATTTGCATAGCCCCATATACTAGCCTCACACCGGACAATGAGATGATATTCCCTTTTACATATCATCGGCATATAGTCAACAGACTTCAGCCCTAGTCTTGACGCAAAGTTATGCACAGCTCATAATGATTCAATGAAGTGCTTGCACCTGTTGGGTATTAAAGTGAACCAGAGAACAGAGAAGTCAAGGTTCAAGCCCAGGAAATTAAATGAGCTCACTTTCTGGATCTTCTTACCTTGAATATTCAATGATCTTGTTTTTAGTGGCTCTTGTGTCGCAAGCCATCGTAAATGTTTTTGTTAAGTTAGTTTCCAGATCTGCATAGAGAAGGATGGGAATGAGTCTTTTCCCAATTTTAGGCTTGTCCTGACCTTCGGAAACTATATAAGAATCTTGTTTATTAACATATAAAATAAAAAGGATAGGGACTAGAACGCAGCCTTGCTGTAAGGTTGAGTGATGCCCTACATTTAACTTTGGGACTGTGCCTAACTCCAGAAGCTAGATTTGAGTGTAGCCTCAACTGATAGTTGAAAAGGATAATGTAAATGTCTAAAGGTGCCAGAGTATTCTAATCCTTGATTCTGATGATGCAGTCAAAGGTGTGAATCCGTGAATGCTAAGTTGAGCAAGCTCTGTTTGGTGATGGTATAATTTCATCTGAGCAAATGAAAATAAGGCATCGTTCTGTAGTCTCTAAACCCATATAGAGAATCTATTATTGAGTTTTCAGAAGTTAATTTCAGTAATTTCTCTAAAATCACTCTCTGAGTGACAAGAGGGAGAGCTGGTCCCGTGATCTAGCCTCTTTTCAGGTACGACAAAGGAGGTTCCATCCACTCCTGATCTGCCACAAGACCGGTAGTGTTCTGGGGAGGGTACTGGGGGTGTCACATGTATGCCTGGCACCAGCGCCTGAGGGTGGGGGGTGACTCCTAGAACCTCCCTAGGCAGCATTTACCATTTCCCCTGCAGCAAACATTCTCACAGTGATCCTCTCTGCCTAAAAACAATATGACAACACCTTTCTTCTTCTTTGCAGAGCCTATCCAAGAGACATGGTCTCCTTTGTGGTCACCCTTAACCAGTTCTGGAGACAGCTCCTGTTCCACTGGGATTGATGCCTGCCTGATTGGGGAAACTTTTTTTGCACTCAGCAAGTACATTCTGGCCTGGTGGTGGCAGCAACACTGCGGGACACCCGAGCTAATGGGAGTCATACTATGCTCCCCGTATATTTGCACCATACAGAGCAAATATTCACACACTTTCCTTAAATTTAGAAACTGAAGGGCTTTTACAGCAAAGTTGATCAGGGCTTAGAAATGTTGCCCACTGGCATTTTAATTATTCAACCTATCTTATGTTTACCTTCTGGTAACGTCTGATGCCATTCCTCCATAATGTGTACTACTCCCATTGTAGTGGTATACCTGATATGCATGACATTTTTGGGCCCATTAACTCTGGATTTTTAAACTTTTTTATCCCTTTGATCTGTTGGGGTTTTAAATACAGGTTTTTTTCTTTTTTGTAGGTGAATTTATTATTTGGAGACATTAACATTCAGTTTTGTCCTCCTGTCCTGAAGAATTTACCACAAATCCATTACTCAATGACATGTCAACCTGTGTTTTCGGATGATCTAAACATTTGGTTTTAGGATCTAAGGAGAGTGAATTATTAAATACTAACATGTTTATGATACATTTTTAAATCGTTCGCATCTACTAAATTATAATCTGAGGATACACATTGTAAATGAGTAATTAAGTATCCCGGGTACTCTGACATCTGGGGTAGTTCGTGGCAGGATATCCACAGACCTCTCCCTCTTTCCCTACAGTTGAGGACATAGCGGGTGCTCACAAAGTGTAGTTTAGCCCCTCACCTTGTGAGACCTGCTATTAGCAAGGATTCAAGACTGATGATGAGAAGCCCAGACATAGCAGACTCAGCATCTGTGTTCCCACTGTATAGCTCTCAAGTTTGGGAAATTCCCCTGCTTCTTTATTTCATGGGGGGTACTGCATGCTTCTTTTTATTGGAGCTGCACCCCTTAATGTGAGGCTTTTATATGATACCTGACATACAAGGAGATCCACCATATTTATAGTTTAAGTCTAATGTCCTCCGACCGAAATGTTGGAATTGACTCTGTCAGCTGAATAAGATTACTCCATTGTCAGTGACCACTCCGTCGATGTTGGTATAGCGTTTAGCCATCCACCATATTTAGCTTAGAAAACCATTATAGTGGGACGGACGGACCAGCATGACTGAGTATGTAAAGTTCAGATGAGTGTTCATTAGGTGTGCACATCCGTCAAAATGGTGGATGCATCTATCTAAATAGCAGATGTGTCCATCAAAATGATGTACGCATTTGACAGTTCTTAGTTAAATCTTCTGTTCCAAGCAATATAAAAGGGAAGCCTCCACCCATACCACCCTTTCATTTTTCTTTACTCACAGAGAGTAGGAGCCGCAACATAATTTTTGCCAAACCCTGTTTTTTTTCATTAGAATATGTTTTTCTTTGTCTCCTAAAACGGCAGGGAGAAGAACCCCTAGATTTTCGGTAAATGAATTAACAGATATGGTGGATGAAATAGTGATGGTTGAGCAACAGCTGTAAGTAACCCTAGTCCAGAGAACAACCATGAGTCAAATAAGGCAAATGTGAGACAAAATAGTGGATAATGTAAATGCTGTGTCTAACAGCAAGCACTAATAGATGAACATTTGCAAGCACTGGAATGACCTGCAGGGTAGCGTACATTCCCTAGCTTCGAGGGCACATAGAGTTGCCCTCGCACACATGCATCTGAATAAAACGCTGCTTTATAAGTGATGACTTGGTGGACTTACGGCACCGGAGTGCATGTCTCGCCGCAGGATGGAGAGAGTGAGTGTGGATTTAATGGGCTCCTCACCTGTACGTGCACCTATACTGCCAGGGTCCCAGCTGAGACGACATTCGACAGATATATATATATATATATATATATATATATATATATATACATGGTCTCATATGAACTGGCCAGGAATAGAAGTTGCAAAGCTTCCGAATGCAATTGTATGTGTCACATGAAGATAATGTATTGAATTACAAGAATGCAATTTATATCTTTATATTATGTGACAAAACTTTAAACATAATATTCATGTTTGCAGACTGAACAGACATATACATATGATGAAATATGTGTTTATTAAGCAAAGTTGAAAAAACAAAAGAAAGAAATGCTCGTAATTGAAGTTTGTTTTTAGTTGCATTGGAACTACTGATCATGTGACCACTAAGCCATGAGGGTTTTTAAACTCAATGTTTGTTAGGCGCTTGATGTGTGACCAAGGCAGTATGCCGAAACGCGTTGCAGCTTAAATAAAGAAAAAGTGCGGAAAATCAGTAGAGTGTCTCACCTTGTGTTGGTGTCCGAGTCTATTTGGATGTTGGAACTGGAGGAAAAGTTAAGCAGCCGAGGTCGGAAAGCGGCCAAACCAGCACACCCTAGTTTTGGAAGCCTCTCGGAGTCCGGCATTGTGGAGGTCTATGCAGAAGCATACCGAGAAGTCCCCCCGCGTGACTGACGAGTGATCTGGAGGAAATAGCAAGGTGGAGTGCAGCCGGGAGCACAGTGTCAGAGGGCGCCTGCGAGCGGGTAAGCACTTCGCCGTTGAGGCGTTTTTTCTTTTACTTTACACGCTGCGGGGAGAGGAGCCGGAAAGGAGAATCCGGCGGGGAGACATCACTGCACCTAATTCAAGCTGAAATTTAAATAAATCAAGCGTTTGGTATAATTTTACTGAGGGAGCAAAATGGATGCCGCAATTAAGGAGAGAGAGGAGGCAGTCAACGCCGTGTTTGACGAGAGAGCAGTCAACACGAGCACGAGAACAAGGGACAAGAAACATCTACACAAGAGGCCACTTTACAAACTCTGAAGAGAAAATTTGAAAAATTAAAACGTAATGAGATTTTGAAGTGGTGGGAAATCAAGTCATTAGAAAGATATTTATCAGTTGGGAGAATACCTTGAGGTTTGCGCATATTAGTGGCTCCTACATTTGAGAACCCCGATCCGGAAATGCTCCAGGAATGGGCAGCCAACAGCTCTGAATCATCTAACAACATGATGAGAATTCTTGTAAAATATGCCATAAATGACAGAGAGAAAATCCTCTCAGAAATTGCCATACTTGAAAAAGAAATAAGGAAAATGTCTAAATTGGATGAACATGTGAAATTTGAAAAAGAAATTGAAGACAAACTGAAGAAACATGAGCAAACAATTAGAGATAGAAAGGCCACGAAATTTATCAGAGAGCGCCTTGACTATGAGAGGGGCCAAATATTTACTTTTGCTCGGCGTTTTGATAATTTACACCATCAAAGACTGTCAGGTAATGCAGGAAAAGACAGAAGAACAAGGGAGCAGCATGGCTATAGCTCAGAAGCAAGCTCCATTATGAGCTCAGAGGCTGAAGCAGAATCGGAGGATGGTGCAGGAGACCAAGGGAGAAACATGGATCCCCAAAACCCCCCCTCCGTTGTGGATGAATTGCATTTTTTACGCTTAGACAGGACTCAAAATGTTCAACAGAAACCTCAGTGGAGAGGAAAAAAAGTGCGCCGGAAATGCAAAAAACGAAGGTGAGGGTATGGAGCTGCGCTCAGGTTCCAAAACCAGGGACACGAATCGAAGATAACAGAGCGTGACCCAGCAACAGTGATCAACTTATCGAACTTAATGTTGACAGAGGATGAGGAAAACACACTATCAGCAGGATTATCATTTTGCACCAGGCCAAACTTCAATTATGCCCAGACCCGCATAGATTTCTATAAATTTGTAAGAAATTTAAGATTAAAGAAATGTTTTCACACTCAATACACAAATATGCCAACTAAAGAAGCAGAGAAAGTACACGGCATGTCTCTGGAAGCTGAGGATTTGAACTTATTACACGATTTACATCTACTAGAGAAGGAGTGTGAGGGCATAGAACAACCTGAGTCTGCCAAGGAAACTGCTGATACAATGGGGTTGGACATTTACCACAGTTTAAGAACTCCAATCAAACCAAAAACCACCTTGGTACCCATGACATCTAAGGACTCATTAGATGTTTTTGCTGTCTTGGTTATAAGAGATCTTCAGGTCTTATCAATTAAATCTAGTCAAGAGTTTTTACATGGCAATAGACATGAGGAGAGGAAATTGACAGTACTTGTACAGAAAATTAAGAACCGTAAAGATATAGTTGTACGTCAGTCTGATAAGGGGGGTAACGTAGTACTGTGGCCACTGGAAATGTACAATGATCAAGCTATGCTTCAACTAAAGGATAGCAATTGTTATCAGAAAGTACCCAACAGCAATCTGATTGAGTCTAAAAACAAACTACATAAAGATTTAGCCAGGTGGCAAGGGTTGGGCATAATATCCCAAGATGAATATAATTTCTTGAAAGTTGATAACCCAGTGACACTGATACTTTACCTTATACCTAAGGTACATAAGAACCTAGAGATCCCCCCCCCGAGACCAATAATTTCTGCTATAGGCAGCCTGCTAGAACCAACATTCAGATTTCTAGACTTCTTTTTACAAGAATTTGTAGCTGCCAGCTTATATCCAGGATACTAGGGACTTCCTTCGCAAAATAGCTAATGTAGTATGGAAGGTCACATTCCTTTTAATTACATTGGATGTGTCATCCCTTTATACGAGTATACACCATGTAGATGGATTGAAGGCTATGCGGCAATACCTAAATAAGAGGTCCATTACACTACACCAACATTCTGCTATGTTGGTAGAAATGGGCAGAATTTGCCTTGAAAATAATTTTTTCATGTACGGTTCAGAGACATACAGGTAAGTACGAGGGACTGCGATGGGCACCTGCTTCACCCCCAGCTATGCTAATTTGCATTTGGGTTGGTGGGAGGAGCAGGTGCTCAGGGTGCAATTCCAACAGGAGTGGGAGACCAACATCGTTTTATGGACTAGGTTCATAGATGACCTTTTCATAATATGGGATGGTACTATCAACACGGCACAACACTTCATAAAAATATTGAACGTTAACACTCTGAATTTGACTTTCACTAGTTGCATTGACAACGTACGAGTTAATTTCCTAGATTTAGAGGTGTTTGTCAAATAGGGTACATTACACACACAAGCATATAAGAAACCTATGGCAGGAAATACTATAATTCATGCCAGGAGCCACCATCCACAGAAATTAAAGAATAGTATCCCTTTTGGAGATCACCTTAGAATCAAGCAAAATTGCAGTGAGAATTCCACCCTTGAAAGTGCACAGAAAGATTTGAACACTAGATTCCTGCAGAGAGGGTACAGTCCAACAGTACTCGATCAGGCCATCACGAAAGTCAATAAGATGAAGAGATTAGACCTAATTTACCCAAAGGAAAGAGACAGAGATGTGAAGAAAACCCAGAACAGCAATACGACACGCATGATCACCACCTACAATGCCTACCACAGCAGGGTGAGAGACTGCGTGAGTAGGCATTGGTATCTGGTCAGAAGGGACCCAATCTTGAGAGATTCAATCTCACGAAAACCATTGATCACCTTTAGAAGGGCAAGGTCCCTAAGGCAGGACTTAGTCAACTTTAGTCCCGAGGTCAAAGAAACAGAAGGGTGGTTAAGGGCTAGCACAGGCTTTTACAAATGCTCGAAGTGTAAAGCATGCAAAATAGGGAAGAACATGAGACAGATAACATCGTCCCTTTTAAAAAGCCCTTGGAACATTAGAGCTCACCTCACCTACAGAAGTGAGTTTGTCGTTTACATGTTGCAGTGCACTTGCCCCAAAATCTACATAGGCAGCACCATACACATGGCCCATGTACGAATATTGCAACATCTTAGGGCATTTACGAACAAAGATAAAAGCTACCCGGTGGCGAGACATGTGAATGAAGAACATGGAGGAAATATCAAAGATCTTGTATATTTTGTAATTGACCAGGTAGACAATAGCAGAAGGGGTGGTAGCCGGGAACGTAGGCTGCGACAACTTGAATCCCGATATATCCTCCTATTCAATACCAAGATCCCTTTTGGGCTCAATACGGATGAGGATCTCGCTGTACATTTAAGCAGTTAGATAACTGTGATTTGCTCCCCAGTTTTTTGAAGTGAATCAATTTTTAGATTTACCCTCTGAATCAAAGACCATGAATAGAATTGTTAAAAGAGAATGCAATATAAATTTCGTGAAAGGTCAATATTCAATTACAAAATATTCATGAAACTTTTTTTAAATTATTTTTTTGTGTGCTAAAAAATCTAGAAGAATCACGAAATGAAAAATTGTACTAGCTTGGTGATTTATGTATTGTGTAATACCAGCCACTAGGTAAACACAGCAAGTTGAATAACATGTAACAGAACCATAAAATAGAACACAATCAAATAATAAAAATATTGCACATTAGTATTAGTAGGACACTCAAGTCACATTTGTATATTTATACACTTGCACTTTATTACAGAAATGTACATGGTCTCATATGAACTGGCCAGGAATAGAAGCAGCAAAGCTTCCAAATGCAATTGTATGTGTCACATGAAGATAATTTATTGAATTACAAGAATGAAATTTATATCTTTATATTATGTGAGAAAAATTTAAACATAATAATCATGTTTGCAGACTGAACAGACATATACATATGATGAAATATATGTTTATTAAGCAAAGTTGAAAAAACAAAAGAAAGAAATGCTCATAATTGAAGTCTGTTTTCAGTTGCATTGGAACTACTGACCATGTGACCACTAAGCCTTGAGGGTTTTTTAACTCAATGTTTGTTAGGCGCTTGATGTGTGAACAAGGCAGTATGCCGAAACGCGTTACAGCGTAAATAAAGAAAAAGTGCGGAAAATCAGTGGAGTGTCTCACCTTGTGTTGGTATCCGAGTCTATTTGAATGTTGGAACTGGAGGAAAAAAATAAAAATATATATATATATATATATATATTGCATCCATAACCTGTTCAAAGAGTAAAAAACAGGTTCTGACACAGCACAGGATGCAGTTAAACCACTGTCGTTATTCAATCGAAACAGCCAATGTGACCATGTATGTATATTATCTACTGGCGGCCGCCAGTAGATAGTTATAGTTACAACCTATTATCCATAGGAAATCCGCGACATTCTATTTGAAATAACTCTCTTGCCGGTTGACGTATCTTCGCAAAATTTTCAAACTTTGTGGCCCGCTCCGGTCCGCTCCTACCCTGAAAGTCTCGGGGGATTCGTCAAGCGGGGGCCGAGAAAAAGGGGGTCCCAAAACGCGTTTTCCCCATGCAATTTTCCATAGGAAACTTTAGACACGGCTACAGCCCGAACTGCTGAACGGAATTACATCAAATTTGGCAAAGAGGTAGTTCTTGGTTCAGAAAGAACCCTTTTTGTTAAATGGTGTAAATCCGTTCAGTAGTTGCTGAGAAAATCAAAAGTAAAAAGATAGTGATATTTATGGCCGCGTCGGATTCGCGCACCCTCCCGATCACGAGCTGCATGCTAATTGGCTGTCAACACTCCAAATCAGGAAGTGTTGGCAGCCATTTTATCCCTCGGTAGAACCGAGGGACAGAAACAAGTGCGCAAAGCGCACAAAGGGGCAGGGTAGAAACACCCTGACCCCTAGGTCTGCTCAGGGGGTCCCACAAGGACCCCCTGGGCAAAAATTTTTTTTTTTTTTTTAAATCGGCAGGATGCGCTCAGGGTGCGCGGATCCTGCCGAAAAAAAAATCGAAGCGCGGTCTCCCGTGCTTCGATGTTAATTGGCCCCGGGTGGGCCAAGTCCCGGGGGCATGCTGGGGGGGTTAATTTTATTTGTGGGGGCCTCTAAGGGCCCCCAAGCCCTGGGGACCACCACCCCCGGGGCTTTATGTATAATGGTGCGGGAGGGCTCTGAGCCCTCCCGCAGCCCCGAGTCCGCCACCTCCCGGGGCTTCTTTTTTATTTTTGAAAAACCTGTGTGGGGGGCTCCAGCCCCCACACGCCCCGAGACCACCACCTCCCCGGGGCACTAAGAAAAATTACAATGGGGGTCCGTTTTGGACCCCCAAGCCCCGGGGACCACCACCTCCCGGGGCTTTCAAAATGTAAGGAGGGGGCCGCGCGGCCCCCCTCCTGGAGCCTGTGGTGGCCCTGGGGACCGCCACCCCCAGTGCCAGCTCCTGCAGTGTCCCGGGGTGCCTACCCCCGGGACACTGCTGTTTGCAATGACAGGACGGGAGCCTCGCGGCTCCCGTCCTGTCATTGCAAACTGCTGGATATTGGAAGAGAGAGCAGGAAGCCTGCTCTTCTTCCAATATCCAAAGCTGATTGCTTTCCACATGGGGAGCAGCATGTTAGCTGCTCCCCATGTGTAAAGCAATGCCGGCTCCCGTAGGACACAGGGAGCCGGCGGGACTGTGGGGGTTTGGGGACCCCCACAGTCCTCAACGAGAGGCCAGGCCCGGGGATGGGGTCCCCGGGGCCATAAGTGGCCACGGAGGGGGCCACGCAGCCCCCTCCCCAAAGGAAAAAAAAAAAGGAAAAAAAAAAAAGTGGTAGGCCGGACCCGGGGATGGGGTCCCCGGGGCCTTAAATGGCCTGAGGAGGGGGGCCACGCAGCCCCCTCCAAATAAAAAAAGAGGCCATGCCCCGGGGGATGGGGTCCCCGGGGCCAATACAGGCCCAGGGGAAGGGGGCCTCGCGGCCCCTTCACGTTTTTTTAATTAATTTTAATTTAAAAAAAGGGGTAAGGCCCTGGGGGATGGGGTCCCCAGGGCCTAAAAATAGGAAAAAGGAAGGGGGCCACACAGCCCCCCTTCAGAGGAAAAAAAAAACGATCGGGCCCGCAGGCCCCGCCCCTTCCTTCACCACTCTGCAAACGCGCCCCTGGCGCGTTTGCAGAGAGGAACAATCCCCTTGAATACTGGGGGTCCCTGGGGCCAACTAGCCCACCAGGAACCTCCAGTATGCGCCAGGGAGCTGCCTTGCAGAGAGGTGTACAGAGGCCACGCCCCTTTTACACCTCTCTGCAACGCAGCTCTGTGGCGCTTTTTGGAGGTATATGGTGGGCTAGTTGCACCCCAGGGACCCTCAGGATTCAAGGGGAGTTAATCCCCCGACTTAAAACGCGCCACGGGCGCGTTTGCACAGTGGTGAAGGGAGGGGCGGGGCTTCAGGTGACATGTGTGCAAACAGGCCCCGTGGCGCGTTTTAAGATGGGGAATTAAATCCCCTTCAATCCTGAGGGTCCCTGGGGGCCAACTAGCCCAACAGGTACGTCCAGAAAGCGCCACAGAGCTGCGTTGCAGAGAGGTGTAAAAAGGGGTGTGGCCTCTGTACATGTCTCTGCAACGCAGCCCCTGGCGCATACTGGAGGTTCCTGATGGGCTAGTTGGCCTGTAGGGACCCTCATGATTCAAGGGGACTTAATCCCCCTACTTAAAACGCGCCACGGGCGCGTTTGCACAGATGTCACCTCAGGCCCCGCCCCTCCCTTCACCATTGTGCAAATATTCCTCTAAAATCAGCCGAAATACGAATTCTGATTTACTCACCTGTTATCAGGAGAGACCTCAGTGCTGCATCTTTCAGCCCAGTACTAATCCTGAAAAGTAATTTTAACCGTACTTACCAGTAACTTGAATTTCCTTCCATAGGCTAACATTGACTGGTTTCACTTGGAAATTCTTCTAAGTGTGGAGTTTTGGAACTTTAAAATATTCCTCTAAAATCAGCCGAAATACGAATTCCGATTTACTCACCTGTTATCAGGAGAGACCTCAGTGCTGTATCTTTCAGCCCAGTACTGGTCCTGAAAAGTAATTTTAACCGTACTTACCAGTAACTTGAATTTCCTTCCATAGGCTAACATTGACTGGTTTCACTTGGAAATTCTTCTAAGTGTGGAGTTTTGGAACTTTAAAATATTCCTCTAAAATCAGCCGAAATACGAATTCCGATTTACTCACCTGTTATCAGGAGAGACCTCAGTGCTGCATCTTTCAGCCCAGTACTGATCCTCAAAAGTAATTTTAACCGTACTTACCAGTAACTTGAATTTCATTCCATAGTATATAATTGCCTGCTTTTTGCTGAAAAAGTTTCTAAGTGTTAATTTTTGAAACATACAAATATTCCTCTAAAATCAGCCGAAATACGAATTCCGATTTACTCACCTGTTATACGGAGAGACCTCAGTGCTGTATCTTTCAGCCCAGTACTGGTCCTGAAAAGTAATTTTAACCGTACTTACCAGTAACTTGAATTTCCTTCCATAGGCTAACATTGACTGGTTTCACTTGGAAATTCTTCTAAGTGTGGAGTTTTGGAACTTTAAAATATTCCTCTAAAATCAGCCGAAATACGAATTCCGATTTACTCACCTGTTATCAGGAGAGACCTCAGTGCTGCATCTTTCAGCCCAGTACTGATCCTCAAAAGTAATTTTAACCGTACTTACCAGTAACTTGAATTTCCTTCCATAGGATATAATTGCCTGCTTTTTGCTGAAAAAGTTTCTGTGTTGATTTTTGAAACATACAAATATTCCTCTAAAATCAGCCGAAATACGAATTCCGATTTACTCACCTGTTATAAGGAGAGACCTCAGTGCTGTATCTTTCAGCCCAGTACTGGTCCTGAAAAGTAATTTTAACCGTACTTACCAGTAACTTGAATTTCCTTCCATAGGCTAACATTGACTGGTTTCACTTGGAAATTCTTCTAAGTGTGGAGTTTTGGAACTTTAAAATATTCCTCTAAAATCAGCCGAAATACGAATTCCGATTTACTCACCTGTTATCAGGAGAGACCTCAGTGCTGTATCTTTCAGCCCAGTACTGGTCCTGAAAAGTAATTTTAACCGTACTTACCAGTAACTTGAATTTCCTTCCATAGGCTAACATTGACTGGTTTCACTTGGAAATTCTTCTAAGTGTGGAGTTTTGGAACTTTAAAATATTCCTCTAAAATCAGCCGAAATACGAATTCCGATTTACTCACCTGTTATCAGGAGAGACCTCAGTGCTGCATCTTTCAGCCCAGTACTGATCCTCAAAAGTAATTTTAACCGTACTTACCAGTAACTTGAATTTCATTCCATAGTATATAATTGCCTGCTTTTTGCTGAAAAAGTTTCTAAGTGTTAATTTTTGAAACATACAAATATTCCTCTAAAATCAGCCGAAATACGAATTCCGATTTACTCACCTGTTATACGGAGAGACCTCAGTGCTGTATCTTTCAGCCCAGTACTGGTCCTGAAAAGTAATTTTAACCGTACTTACCAGTAACTTGAATTTCATTCCATAGTATATAATTGCCTGCTTTTTGCTGAAAAAGTTTCTAAGTGTTGATTTTTGAAACATACAAATATTCCTCTAAAATCAGCCAAAATACGAATTCCGATTTACTCACCTGTTATCAGGAGAGACCTCAGTGCTGCATCTTTCAGCCCAGTACTGATCCTCAAAAGTAATTTTAACCGTACTTACCAGTAACTTGAATTTCTTCCATAGTATATAATTGCCTGCTTTTTGCTGAAAAAGTTTCTGTGTTGATTTTTGAAACATACAAATATTCCTCTAAAATCAGCCGAAATACGAATTCCGATTTACTCACCTGTTATACGGAGAGACCTCAGTGCTGTATCTTTCAGCCCAGTACTGGTCCTGAAAAGTAATTTTAACCGTACTTACCAGTAACTTGAATTTCCTTCCATAGGCTAACATTGACTGGTTTCACTTGGAAATTCTTCTAAGTGTGGAGTTTTGGAACTTTAAAATATTCCTCTAAAATCAGCCGAAATACGAATTCCGATTTACTCACCTGTTATCAGGAGAGACCTCAGTGCTGCATCTTTCAGCCCAGTACTGATCCTCAAAAGTAATTTTAACCGTACTTACCAGTAACTTGAATTTCCTTCCATAGGATATAATTGCCTGCTTTTTGCTGAAAAAGTTTCTAAGTGTTGATTTTTGAAACATACAAATATTCCTCTAAAATCAGCCGAAATACGAATTCCGATTTACTCACCTGTTATACGGAGAGACCTCAGTGCTGTATCTTTCAGCCCAGTACTGGTCCTGAAAAGTAATTTTAACCGTACTTACCAGTAACTTGAATTTCCTTCCATAGGCTAACATTGACTGGTTTCACTTGGAAATTCTTCTAAGTGTGGAGTTTTGGAACTTTAAAATATTCCTCTAAAATCAGCCGAAATACGAATTCCGATTTACTCACCTGTTATCAGGAGAGACCTCAGTGCTGCATCTTTCAGCCCAGTACTGATCCTCAAAAGTAATTTTAACCGTACTTACCAGTAACTTGAATTTCCTTCCATAGGATATAATTGCCTGCTTTTTGCTGAAAAAGTTTCTAAGTGTTGATTTTTGAAACATACAAATATTCCTCTAAAATCAGCCGAAATACGAATTCCGATTTACTCACCTGTTATAAGGAGAGACCTCAGTGCTGTATCTTTCAGCCCAGTACTGGTCCTGAAAAGTAATTTTAACCGTACTTACCAGTAACTTGAATTTCCTTCCATAGGCTAACATTGACTGGTTTCACTTGGAAATTCTTCTAAGTGTGGAGTTTTGGAACTTTAAAATATTCCTCTAAAATCAGCCGAAATACGAATTCCGATTTACTCAACTGTTATCAGGAGAGACGTCAGTGCTGCATCTTTCAGCACAGTACTGATCCTCAAAAGTAATTTTAACCGTACTTACCAGTAACTTGAATTTCCTTCCATAGGATATCATTTACTGCTTTTTGCTGAAAAAGTTTCTAAGTGTTGATTTTTGAAACATACAAATATTCCTCTAAAATCAGCCGAAATACGAATTCCGATTTACTCACCTGTTATCAGGAGAGAACCCAGTGCTGCATCTTTTAGCCCAGCACTGACCCTGAAAAGTAATTTTAACCGTACTTACCAGTAACTTATCTTTTCTTCCATAGGAATCCATTGTCTGGTTTTCAGCAGAAAAGTTTCAAAGTGTCGATTTTCACAAACTACAAATATTCCTTAAAAATCGCCTGTATGACTTAAACGCATTTTTTCAACTGTTTACAGGAGATGCACCAGTGCTGGATCCAGGATCCAACACTGAGTAAGAAAAAGTAACGATAACAGTTTTTACCTGCTAAGTGAATTTCCTTCCATAGGATAACATTGGTGATTCTATGAGGAAAAGTTTCTAAGTGTCAACTTTTAAAATACAATAATATTCCTTAAAAATCACGACTGTAACCAAAACGCTTTTACTCAACTGTTTACAGGAGATGTCCCAGGACTGAATCTAGGATCCAGTCCTGTGGTTAGAAAAGTAATCCATAAAGTAACTAATTGCATTTAACTAGAAATTCACATTGAGCTGAATGTTGCATTGTGTTTGAAAATGTGTTGCCCATTGCAACAACTGTAACTACTGTACTTAAAAGTCTATTGCCTATGTGCTAAGTATTTAAACTAAAGTAATTCATTCTGAGAAAGCATTTTTTGTAATGTAATGTATAATGTAATTACAATGTAATTTAAAAAATAAAATATGTAAAAGAAATTGTTTCTAAAAATGTAGTAAATCAGTATGAAAAAAATAATATAAAAATTAATACATTTAAAAAACCTTTGAAATTCACTGAAAAAACCGTAGGTTTCAGGCACGTTATAGTTACAAATTAGCATTTAAAAACCTTTGAAATTCACTGACAAAACCATAGGTTTCAGACACGTTATAGTTAGAAATTAGCATTTAAAAAACCTTTGAAATTCACTGAAAAAACCATAGGTTTTAGGGACAGTTATAGTTACAAATTAGCATTTAAAAAACCTTTGAAATTCACTGAAAAAACCATAGGTTTCAGATATGTTATAGTTACAAATTAGCATTTAAAAAACCTTTGAAATTCACTGAAAAAACCATAGGTTTTAGGGACAGTTATAGTTAGTTGGACATTTCACTCGTACAAAACCCGTGAAATTCGCCCGTTATAGTTAGTTCAGCTAACTATAACTCGCGCCCCCGCAATGCACTGCTGATGACGTCACATATTACATCACTCATGACATGGTCAGTGACATCACTGATGACATCACTGATGACATCTCAAATGACATCACTGATGACATCATCCACGTGATAATCTGATGCAGCTCCTCACACCCTAATATAACCTTTGATACACCCAATCTAAATTACAGACTGCCATTCGCAAAACTATAGACACTCCAACACCAATAACTACATACCCACTCACTGATTCTTAGGTCTACACACACACATCCACTCACTCACCCGTACAGTCACTCATACTTATGGTCACTCAGTACAGGACTATCATATGCACTCTTACTCCTATATAGACACTCAAACACCGCCACTCATCCAAAGAGGTACTCACACACCTAGTCAGTCATGCAAATAATTAAACACACTGCCATTTACTCACCTATACAGTTATACACACACCAGCTCACTTAATCATACAAATACTAGCACATTGTTACGCTCTTATACAATCACTGATACAAGCACACACTCATCCATACAGCCACTATCACAATCACTCACTCTCGCTTATAGCTATTTATATACTCCAACACACATATATACTGGCTTTCACATATGTAGTTACTCACACATGTACCACTGGGACATACATTCACTCACTAACACACTCTTACACACACTTACCCACCCATACAGTCTATCACAGATGCACTCTTGAAACCATCCACCCAGTGAATCACCCACTCACACATCTATGCACAGAGTCGCACACACCCCACCCACACAAACACTCAGGCACCCATACAGATACTCAGACAACCAATCAATAACTCATATAGACACTCATGTAGCTATTCACAAACCCATGCAGCCACTTACACAGCAACAGACAGACGGATACAGACATTCACCCAGTTTAGTCACTAACCCATGCATTCAGTAAGATACGTTAAATCACTCACTTATAGAGTCAGTCACGCACCTACTAAATCATCCATACAGACACTTACACACCCACTCATTCTTCAATACGTCTTTTCCTATATATATTAAAAATATTTAAGCTTTACAGAAACACACAGTCACTGGATGATGTCATCAGTGATGTCATTTGAGATGTCATCAGTGATGTCATCAGTGATGTCACTGACCATGTCATGAGTGATGTAATATGTGACATCATCAGCAGTGCATTGCGGGGCGCGAGTTATAGTTAGCTGAACTAACTATAACGGGGGAATTTCACGGGTTTTGTACGAGTGAAATGTCCAACTAACTATAACTGTCCCTAAAACCTATGGTTTTTTCAGTGAATTTCAAAGGTTTTTAAATGCTAATTTGTAACTATAACATATCTGAAACCTATGGTTTTTTCAGTGAATTTCAAAGGTTTTTTAAATGCTAATTTGTAACTATAACTGTCCCTAAAACCTATGGTTTTTTCAGTGAATATATATATATATATATTCACTGAAAAAACCATAGGTTTCAGGGATGTTATAGTTAGAAATTAGCATTTAAAAACCTTTGAAATTCATTGAAAAGACCATAGGTTTCAGGGACGTTATAGTTAGAAATTAGCATTTAAAAACCTTAGAAATTCACTGAAAAAACCATAGGTTTCAGGGACGTTATAGTCAGAAATTAGCATATGAAAAACCCAACAAACTCAATGAAAAAACCACAGGTTTCTGGGACGTTACAGTTAGTTGGACATTTCAGTCGTACAAAACCAGAGAAATTCGGCCGTTATAGTTAGTTGAGCTAAGTATAACTCGCGCCCCTGCAATGCACTGCTAATGACATAACATATTACATCACTCATGACATGGTCAGTGACATCACTGATGACATCTCAAATGACATCACTGATGACATCATTCAGTGACTGTGTGTTTCTGTAAAGTTTAAATATGTTTTATATATATATATAGGTGTATTGAAGAATGAGTGGGTGTATAAGTGTCTGAATGGATGATTTAGTAGGTGCGTGACTGACTGTATAAGTGAGTGATTAAACGTGTCTTACTGAATGCATGGGTTAGTGACTAAACTGTGTGAATGTCTGTATCAGTCTGTCAGTTGGTATGTAAGCGGCTGCATGGGTTGGTTAGTAGCTACATGAGTGTCTTTATGGGTTATTGATTGGTTGTCTGAGTATCTGTATGGGTGCCTGAGTGTATGTGTGGGTGGGTGGGGGGTGTGTGACTCTGTGCATAGACGTGTAAGTGGGTGATTCACTGGGTGTATGGGTTCAAGAGTGCGTTTGTGAGGGGCTGTATGGGTGTGTGAGTGTGTGTATGGCTGTGTTGGTGAGTGAATGGATATCTCAGTGGTACATGTGTGAGTAACTACATATGTGAAAGGCAGTATATCTGAGTGTTGGAGTATATAAATGACTATATGTGAGAGTGAGTTATTGTGAGAGTGGCTGTGTGGATGAGTGTGTGCTTCTGTCAGTGATTGTAGAAGAGAGTAAGTATGTGTTAGTATCTGTATGACTAAGTGAGGTGGTTTGTATATAACTGTATAGGTGAGTAAATGAAAGTGTGATTGATTCTTTGCATGACTGACTAGGTGTGTGAGTAACTCTATGGATGAGTGGCAGTGTGTAAGTGTCTATATGGGTGTATGAGTGGATATATCAGTGGCTGTATTGATGAGCGACTGCATGTATGAGTGACTGTATGGGTGAATGAGTTGATGTGTGTGTAGACCTAGAAATCAGTGAGTGGGTATGTAATAACTGGTATTGGTGTGCCTATGGTTTTGAGAATGGCAGTCTGTATTTTTGAGTGGGTGTATCAAAGGTTATATTAGGCTGTGAGGAGGTGCATCAGAGGATCACGTGGATGGTGTCATCAGTGATGTTATTTGAGATGACATCAGTGATGTCACTGACCATGTCATGAGTGATGTAATATGTGATGTCATCAGCAATGCATTGCGGGGGCAAGAGTTATACTTAGCTCAACTAACTATAACGGCCGAATTTCTCTGGTTTTGTACAACTGAACTGTCCAACTAACTATAACATCCCTGAAACCTGTGGTTTTTTCATTGAATTTCTAAGGTTTTTTAAATGCAAATTTCTAACTATAACGTCTCTGAAACCTATGGTCTTTTTCAGTGAATTTCAAAGGTTTTTTTAAATGCTAATTACTAATTATAATGTTCAAAAAATACTTTTTCTAAAATTATAAACTTTTATAAAAAATAATGTGATATTTCTGCTTTCAAAAATATGGTTTTATCTTTTTTTTTTTTTTTAAAAGGAAAGTGGATTCGTGTACCGATCGTGTACCAGTCACGGTGGTTGCGTGAATCCAAGAATTTTGCCGCCATATTGGTTAAGTCTTGTACGATGCATGTTCGGGAAGCGATGGGTGCGCGGTTCTCGTCCCCGCGTAACGTCACGTACGTATTTCCGGGGGTCGCGCCGGGTGCGCGAAACCATCGCAAATCTTTAAGTTTTAAAAGTATATGTATCTAACTTTATTATATATATTATACCAAGAGATTAGTTAATATAACTGTAAATATCATATATTTGTAAATGTAATAAAGATATATTACCGTTTAATATATTTTTCGGAATTCGCGCCGGGTGGGCACCCATTGCGCGCCTGGTGCGCGAATCCTATGTGATTTTAAAAGAAACAATTTCATTGGTTTAAAAGCTTTCTATTCTAGAACTTGAAGGACCCCACCCATTTTTTCATTCTTCCAGGAGCATCGTTTGAGGAAACACCTCTTGCGTTTTCTGTCCCTCTTTGTTGCACCAGTGGATATTCCTGCAGATGAAGAGCTGGAAGAACCCATTAAGAAAAGGAAGAAGAGTATTGTATGGGCTTTCTTCTCTATCCCAGAAGGAGAGAAGAAAGTAAATGCTCGAAAAGTGACCTGCACGGTGTGCCACAAAATATTATCTCGTGGATCAAAAAAGAAGTATTCGTGTGGGACATCGTCTATGCTCAAACACCTTCAGACCATGCACCCAAACCGTCTTGCACAGAAACAACATCGGCGCCAAATGCAAGAGTCTCAACAAGATGATGAGGTCGCAGGACCTAGTACTTCTGCGGAATCCACTGCATCCACAGAAATGATTTCAGAGTTTGCAGGACTGGAACAGCACTGCCTAAAGTGTAAGAAACTGCTTTGTGCAGGTGAACAATCTGTTGCAGCTGTTGTTGTTGCTGTGAAGAGTCATCATTGTTAATTTTTTATTTTTTTTTGCAATGAGTTTTTAATTGCAAAACGTTTTGAAAAGTTTTTTTAGTTCTTTTCCTTGTTTTTTTCAATCTTTTGTTTAAAAAAACACCAAAAAATGAATAAAAGAGTTAAAAAAACACACAAAAATGTAAAAACAAAAAAAGAAGAACAAATGGTTCTTTTTAGAACCGTCTAATTGGTTAAAAAAAGACAAGCTTGTATGTGTTGTATGAATGAGTGCAAGGGTAATGTCTGAGTCATTGTATCAGTGAATAAGTAGTGTCTGAGTGAATGAATGAGTGCAGCAGTATTCCCTGAGTCATTGGATGAGTTCACGGATAGTGTTTGAGGGAATGAATGAGTGCAGTAGTAGTGCCTTAGTGATTGCATGACTTCATGGGTAGTGCCTGGCTTATTGCATGAGTGCATGGGTAATGCCTATGTGATTGCATGAATGCAGCAGTAATGTCTGGGTAAATGGAGGAGTGCATGGGAACTGCCTGAGTGATTGAAGGACTACATAGGTAATGTCTGGGTAATTGCATAAGTGCAGGGGTAATGTCTAGGTGATTGGAGGAGTTCATGGGCACTGCCTGAATGATTGAAGGAATGCATGGGTAATGCTTGGGTGATTGCATGAATGCAATGGTAATGCCTGGGTGATTGGAGGAGTGCAGAGATAATGCCTGCGTGATTAGAGGAGTGGATAAGCAGTGCCTGGATAATTTTTAAAAGTGCATGGGTAGTGGCTGAGTGATTGGAGGAGTGCATGGGTACTGCCTGGGTGACTGAAGGAGTGCAAGGGTAGTGCCTGTGTGATTGCATGTGTGCAATGGTAATGTTTGGGTGATTGAAAGAGTACATGGGTAACACCTGGGTGCATGGAGGAGTGCATGGATGGTGCCTGGGTGCATGTAGGAGTGCATGAGTAGTACTTGGGTACTGATTGAAGGAGTGCATACGTAATGTCTGGGTAATTGCATAACTGCAGGGGTAATGTCTTGATGATTGGAGGAGTGCATGGGCACTGCCTGAATGATTGAAGGAGTGCATGGGTAATGCTTGGGTGATTGCATGAATGCAATGGTAATGCCTGGGTGAATGGAGGAGTGCATGGGTAATGCCTGGGTGCATGGAAGAGTGCATGGATGGTGCCAGGGTGCATGTAGGACTAAATGGGCAGTTCTCGGGTGATTGGAGGAGTGCATGAGTAGTGCTTGGGTGATTGCATAAGAGCTACAGAAGTGCCTGAGTGCATGTATGAGTGCATGGGTAATGCCTGGTTGATTGCATAAGTGCATGAGTAATGTCTGGGTGATTGGAGGAGTGCATGTGCAGTACCTGAGTGATTGAAGGAGTGCATAGGTAATGCCTAGGTGATTGCATGAATGCAGCGGTAATGTCTGGTGAATGGAGGAGTACATGGAAACTGCCTAAGTGATTGAAGGAGTGCATACGTAATGTCTGGGTAATTGCATAAGTGCAGGGGTAATGTCTGGATGATTGGAGGAGTACATGGGCACTGCCTGAATGATTTAAGGAGTGCATGGGTAATGCCTGGGTGATTGCATGAATGCAAGGGTAATGCCTGGGTGAATGGAGGAGTGCATGGGCAGTGCCTGAGTGAATAGAGGAGTGTATAGGTAATGTCTTGATGATTTTATAAGTGCATGGGTAGTGACTGGGTAATTGGAGGAGTATATGGATAGTGCCTGGATGAGTGAAGGAGTGCAAGGATAGTGCCTGGGTTATTGCATGAGTGTATAAGTAGTGCCTGGGTGATTGCATGACTGCAGGGGTAGTGTTTGAGTGATTGAAGGAGTGCATGGGTAATGCCTGGGTGATTGTATGAGTGCAGGGGTAATGTCTTGGTGATTGAAGGAGTGCATGGGTAATGCCTGGGTGATTGGAGGAGTGCATGGGTAGTGCTTGGGTTATTGCATGAGTGCATAGGTAGTGCCTGGGTGATTGCATGAGTGCATAGGTAGTGCCTGGATGATTGGAAGACTGCATGGGCACTGCCTGAGAGATTGAAGGAGTGCATGGGTAATGCGTGGGTGATTGTATGAATGGAGGGGTAATGTCTGGGGGAATGGACGAGTGCATGGGTAGTGTCTGAGTGATTAGACGAGTGCATAGGTAGTGCTTCGGTGATTTTATAAGTGCATGGGTAGTGGCTGGCCGATTGGAGGAGTGCATGGATAGTGCCTGGATGTCTGAAGGAGTGCAAGGGTAGTGCCTGGGTGACTGCATGAGTGCATAGGTAGTGCCTGGGTGATTGGAAGACTGCATGGGCACTGCCTGAGAGATTGAAGGAGTGCATGGGTAATGCGTGGGTGATTGCATGAATGGAGGGGTAGTGTCTGAGTGATTAGACAAGTGCATAGGTAGTGCTTCGGTGATTTTATAAGTGCATGGGTAGTGGCTGGCCGATTGGAGGAGTGCATGGATAGTGTATGTGTGATTGCTTGAGTGCAGGGGTAATGTGTAGTTGATTGAAGGAGTGCATGAGAAATGTATGACTGATTGCAAGAGTGCAAAAGTAATGTCTGTGTTGTTGCATGACTGAACTCATAATGTGTGGGTGATTGCAAAGTGTATAAGTAGTGTCTGGGTGATTTTTTAAGTGCATGAGTACTTGCTGAATAATTGGAGGAATGCATGGGTAATGCCTGTATGATTGCTTGAGTGAATAGGTACTGCCTGGATGATTTTATAAATGCACAGGTACTGCCTGAGTGATTGAAGGAGTGCATGGGTAATGCCTGGGTAATTGTATGAGTGCAGGGGTAATATCAGGGTTATTGGAAAAGTGCATGTGTAATGCCTAAGTGATTGCATGAGTGCAGAGGAATGTCTGTGGCATTGCAGGAGTGCATGGCTTATACCTAAGTGATTGCATGAGTGCAAGTGTAATGTCTGGGGGATTAGAGGAATGCATAGTTACTACCTTCGTAATTGCATGAGTTTAGGGGTAATGTCTTGCTGATTGCAAGAGTGTAGAGGTAGGGCCTGGGTGATTGGAGGAGTACCTAGGTAGTGCCTGAGTGATTTTAAAACTTGAAGCGTTCTGGTTGGGTGATTGGAGGAGTACAAGAGTAGTACCTGGGTGATTGGAGGACTGTATAAATAGAGCTTGGCTGAATGAATAGAGCATTGTATAGATACTGCCTGGATGATTGAAAGAGTGCAAAGGTAGTGTATAGGTGATTGCATCAGTGCAGGGATAATGTTTACGGGATTGGAGTAGTGTATAGGTACTACCTGTGTGATTGGAAGAGTGTACAGATAATGTGTAGCTGATTGAATGAGTATACAGATAGTACCTGGGTGATTTGAAAAGTACATAGGTAGTGTCTGGGTGATCTTACAACTGTATGAATACAGGCTAGGTGATTGGAGAAATACATGGATAGTGCATGGGTGATGGCAGGAGTGTGGGAATAGTGCCTAATGGTATAGATCAGTGGGACTGTTTGAAAAAATGGATGACTGCAATAAAAGTGACTGTAAACATTACTTCATATTATTATCCTTATTACATTATTTCATCTTACCTTCTTTAATAAAGTAGATACCAAACTCATTGAAACTATGTTACAGTAGTTTTATTGTAAACTGAATTTAAAATCTTTTCAAGCTTTAGTATTACTTTCTGTAAAAAAGAAGAAAAACTGTTATTGCTTATAATATTATAGTTTTAAGAACACAACATAATTTTAGAATTACATAACATATTCAGTTTCCCTTTTTTGCTGTTCTCAGATTCTATTAAATTTCACCATTCAGAGTGATTTCAATGTAGATCATCATATAACAGCGGGGAAAAAAATACAATCAATGAGATTGTAAAAAAAAACAAATCTGCATTGAAAATATTTACAACAAGTTCAACTATCTGTTCACCTATCTACAGTTTCTAAATTATATTTTTCCACTACAATAAATCATTTATTTCTCTGAAGTACATTTCTGAAATATACATTTTCATTTACATCACATATAATATAAAGATCAAATATATAAACTATTTCTTTCAAACACAATTTTGCAAATGTAATAACAATTACCAAAAAACAATAATCCAAACAGTAATTTTTCACATCTTCCCACTAGGCCGAATAATGTTTCCAAATCAATTTCCATTCAAAATATCCAAAATAAACTCATTTATTTGTGTTTACATCTTCCCAATAGGTCGAATGATGTTTTCAAAACTTTGGCATCAAAAATATCAGATATGAATGTGGTAATTCGAAAGGCAACCTACATTTAAATTGCAAATGGGCATCATTGAAATGAAATGAAATGAAATGAATGAAATGAAATGAAATTAAATGAAATGAAATTTGTACTTGTAAAGCGCACTTATACCCCCAAAGAGGTGTCCTGGCGCTGTACGCATACCGCTGTGGAACCCTTCCTGGCTTTTCCCTGTGAAATGTCCACTCCTGGGCACCCCCAGGGTGAAGCCAGGCATCCCAGCGCTGTTGGGGCCGTTGTGGAGATTAAGCAAGCTATTGCCCAGAGTTGGACCCATGATTAGAATAGGCACCGAGGCGAGAATTATCAGGTCCGAGGAAATTGAGCCCAAGACCCGCCGAGGCGGGAATTGAACCCTGGTCCCGGGCCAGATCTCTGCATCAGGGTCTGCCGCTCTAACCATTGAGCCACACTTCTCCATTGCAATGTGTCCATCCTTTATTGCACTTTAAATACACAGTATAGTGTCCAGATGTTGTAGTAGGTCCATCATGGAATATAATAGCCACTGCTTTAAAAGTTCTTCCTGAAATTGACACTTGACTTGCCACAAAACTTTTTATTTTTGTTTCCAATTTTCTTCCATTTGCTCTACAACGTTGAAACATTAAGATGACATATTTTCCAAATCTTTCTATATATAACGTTGACAACATTTCTGATCTACAATGAGAGCATTTCATATTTTGATTAGCTGTTTTTACTAATTTGTTAAAAGATACTGATTTGCAATCTGATATAGTCAAGTATATGAATCGTTCAGTGTCTATTCCAGTGGTGGAAGAAAATGAACACTTTCACATTTATGATCCCATCTGTAACTTAGTCCAAATAAATTTTCAATTTCTATTCCTTCAATACACCAAGCATAAACATAAGGAATTCTTGTGCATCTTGTTGTATATTGAGTGTAAATTGTGAAGAGCCAGTACATATATCCAAAAGATGCCGAATGCCAGAAGCAGTATGGATTTTACTTCTATCAGTTACCAACTTTTGAAAAACATTATGTAGTAAAGAACAGAATCTTTTTTCTCAATTTTCATAATTTGAAGATGAAGATCTTCCAGATAAAACACAACATTCACAATTACATTAGCATAGCAGTTGATACCTGAACTATTTTCTAACCGGTATCCTACAATATCATCAACAGTGTCCATTTTCATTTTCTTTGTAGCTTCATCATTCTCTTCAATTGTTTTCTTTTTTTCAACCTCACTAGAATGTTTGTCATATTTTCATTTTGCACACACTACACGCTTTTCATATACGGGATATTCACCTAAGTTAGGAGCATACAGTCTTCCTAACCGATTGTACTCTCTTACACAATTTGCATCAGCACTAACCTTTTTCTCATCAAAATCAATTAAACACAAACCAGATAATGTTCTTACTCGAGACAATGCAACGTATGCCATGCCTTCTTTAAACACTGTACTTCCAATATTTACCAAAGCACTGTCTACACTTAAACCTTGAGATTTATGAATGGTTACTGCATATGCTAAAGAAAGAGGAAACTGTTTTCTACGAACATACAAGTCTTTTACAAGCAAAAAACAAACAGCACAACGTCCAATCTGTTTTACCTTTTCAATCTGATCAAATTTCTTCTTCAAAAATTCAATTCCATCTCTGTTCTGATAATTAACAAAATCAATAACTTTTCCCATTGCTCCATTTACTAAACCCTTTTCTACATCCAAATTACGTCGTAAAATTACCCGACAGTTTTTACATACATATAAAGGGGCAGATTTACAAGCCCCTTGCGCCACTTTTGCGTCACTTTTAACATGGGAAAAGTGACGCAAAAGTGGCGCAAGGGGCTTGTAAATCTGCCCCAAAGTCTTTTCTAAACCAGCAGTCTTAGACACTGACTTTTCCAAAGAATCCAATTGTGTCTATAATTTCTCTCAGAGAAGAATAATAACTCCTTCGTGTTCCATTTTATCAATGGCTTCCATTTGCACTATTGGTTGTTTTTCCAGTTTCAAAAGTTAATGATTGAATGTAGAACACTCTTGCAGTGTTGGCATTAGACAAACTATAGACTTTTTTTCTCCAATTTTTTTGTACATTATTTCAGGTGCAATGTTTTCATTTGGAAATAAATTCGTTAGTAGCCGACTTTATAAAACCTCTTTTCCATGGTGTGTCAAAACTCCAATTCTTATATCTTGAAGAATGTTTCCATAGTGTTCATCACTTGCTTGTCGCATATTCCTAATAAGTTCCTTATATTCAAAATGAGACCAAATGTTTACATTTCCAATACTTCCCAAAGATTTCCTAGTATCTTCATGGACAAGAGTTTGAAAAACTGGTTATCCTTTCACAGGAGTCAGTTTTAGTAGATAGCCAAATACAATTACATGTTTTCCTCCTAATAAAACATCATAATCTGTTTTTAAAATCTGTTGCATTCTTAAATGTACAAAGGCAAGCATTAAGTTTGAGTCCATGCTCACCTCATCAATGATTAGAAGTTTCATTTTCTTTATTTTCATGTTCTACTGGTAGCATGAGTAAACGATGTAATGTAATCCCTTTAATGTTGTGTGCTGCTAACCCAGTTGGAGCTGTTACAACACAAGATAAATGTGATTCAGTGGTTTTCTGTAGATAACTGGTCAAAACTTTAATTAAGAAACTTTTCCCTGTTCCAGCTTGACCACTGATATACATTCAAATAGGTTTAAATGATGTGCAGTTGCACTCTTTTTTTTCATGAAGTAAACCATGCTGCATCTGTTGTGTCACTTGCTGATATATTTCTTTTTGTTCAAAATGTAGTTGGTCTTCCAAGTTTCCCAACTCAATTATATCCTGTTGTGCTTGTTACATTGCTGTTTCTACTTCATTCATGGCTATTGCTGCTTCATTTTCAAGAATTGGTTGTCCTGATGGATCTTGACTTAATGGAGCAGAACTTTGACTATCTTGAGTACTGTCTCTAGCTATTCCAGCTGCAATAGTAGTTTCTTGTTCAATTTCTTCATTTAACATTTGTAGATAATTTGGAAAAATTGTGCATTGAATACTATCTTTATATGCATTGAAAGAATCTTCATAGCAGTCAAAATCTCCAAGTAATTCCATTTCAGTACGCCAAGGCATGAAGAGTTTCAGAAGTGCTAAATAGAAAAATTCCATTTTATCTGGAGTTTCGCAACTGAGTTTTCTGTGATTAATAAGATTTCCTTTGGCATGTTTTACCAAACATCCATCACATCCAATTACTGCATATTTTTCTTCATTTATATTTTCTGTAACATTTCTCTCAAAATTATAATATTGTAGTACTTCATAGAGACATATGTTTTCCAGATGGGCACTTCTTTTGGGATAGTACGTATCCAACATATTTGTTTTAACAATATCTGTACTCTCTGGTTCATTCAATGCTAAGTATTCAATTTCTTGTACAGATTTCAAAACTCGATTTTGTGTTGCAGCAAGACCTAGACTTACCCAAATGATTCCTCTTGACTTTGAATATAAACTTGCAGAGGTCAACCAATCCGAACATTCGTAAGATCCAATCTCTCGATGGGAAAGCATCTTCAAACTAAAGCTGTACAATTTGTTTCTAAGAGTCTTCTCTTGTGAAATTTCTTCCCCATTTCTTTCAACTCCGTCTTTTCAGATTTGGTTATATATGATGTAACATAATTAGCTACAGCAATCGAATTATCTGCAACATATTGGATATCCATGTTTGCATTCCACGTTGACAAAATCACTGGATTGTAGTCATTAATATACTTTGAATCTTCACTTCTTTTTATGTTGTAAGTATTCTTTGGAGATTTTCGCGTTATAGTATGTCTTACTGCTGACATGAAACTGTTGACTCTTCCTTTTGAAATTACTGGACGTGGGAATCCAAAACGACATTTTGTATAAAAGTTTCCCTTTGACGTGTATTTCCGTCGACAATATTTTCCACATCGATGACTTTGAAACCGTAAAACTTGTTTTCTTAAGCTGTTTTCTCATCCTTTTTTTGGAATGGCACAGGTAACATAGTCTTCAATGAAAGACAAAAGAGTTTCATCAGAATCGGTTCCAAATTTAGGTGCATTCTTGATCCATAATAGCATGTGTATCTGAGGAACACCTCTGGCTTGGTACTCCTTTCTCCAAAAGAAATCAATAACTTCTCCAAGAGGTGGATTATTTTTATTGCAGATAGAAGACATCATAGCTTGAAACCTATGATTAAAATATCTGCACACATTTACAGGATCCAAAGAACAGAGTTCTCCAGCTGTCTTCAATTCAATGTTTTTTACATTTGAATTTGCTTCTCGTAGAAATTCAAGTAAATCGTCCCATGCGTATTCAGCACAGCTAAGCGTAACAAACCACGTAGTGGTTCCTAAGTTCCTTAACATACATTTAAGTTCTCCGTGACGACGATACCAATACTCATTAGTACCACGTTAACACGCCATCAAATTAATTAACTGAGATTCTAATTGAGCGTCTCTTTGTTGAACTTTGTCCAAAAATTCCTTTGCATAAAGATGTGTAAGATGGACTCCTTTTTTAATATGTGGTTCACTGCATATGAAAGTCCAGCCAAGTCACTTTCAAAAAGAAATCAATATGGAATACACTGTTGAAATCTTGGATCTTCTGAGTACAATCTTGTTCTACGATATTCTGAAGCTGGAATTTGTACTGGTCGTTCATCATATCGTCCAGCTTTTCCAGTGGGGAAGAGCTGTGGAAAACAACAAGCTTCTAAAAAAATGTCCCATACACTCATGGGAGTTCCCTTCACTTTCTTCATTTGGAATAATTCAATAGTGTTTCCTATCACTTATTTTTAATGTAGAGGATGTATACTATAATGTTCATAAATTTCTTCTCTCCTCGAGTTGTCCACTTTTTCTATTTGGCCAGTAGAAATTTCTCTTTCATCTTCTATAAATAATTCTTCTTCTTCCACATATACATTTTTATAATAAATATTATTTTGTACAAGATATAAAGTAGCCTTTTGAAGTTTGGTGACATCTACTAACTCTTGCCATATTTTCCGACTCTTTGCTGGTACACCATTAACTAGAATAACTACAGGTTCAGTTTCCTCTCTCTCTATACCAACAGTTTCAATATTTTTCTTAAAATACAAAGGTAAATGCACAACTCTCCCTTTAAAACCTCTTTGTAAATCTGTTGGAGGCAGCTTACCTGTTTTAGACTCCATACGAACTATAGCCTGAAACGGATGCACAGATTGAACAAGAATGGACTCATAAGTATTTAAATCAACCAGTTCCGGAGGAATAGCTACCAACTCTAGGTTGTGATGTACAGCTCTAGCTGGCATTTTATTCTCTTCTAATTTGTTGTAACAATATTTACAAATACGTTGATCACTACCCAACTCAAAACGACCTTCCACCAACAAATAAGCACCAAATTGCTCCCATTTATCATTGTTTTCCTTTTCACTTTTAAAATACACATCAACATTCCTAGTTTGACTTCTATAGTGAGTACGTCGACAACAAATACAAACATAGGGGTCCATTACGGAATGCGGGACCGTCTGCCAGGGATGCGGTGGTCCCGCACCTGCAATTAGGATGCCACCGCCACTGTGGCGGTGGCATCCCCCATTCCCAGCATTGTGGCGGGCGGTGCTCACAGCACCGCCCGCCACAATTATGGAAATGCACGTTGTGCATTTGCATGCACAAGGTGACAGCACCGCGCAGTGCCTGCCACCTTGTGCATGCAAATGCAGGGGGGTACCATAGGTACCCCCCATGTGCACCCCCACCCCCTCAACACCCTGGGGACCCGCAACTGGCCCCCAAAAGCAAACACCATATCCCTTTCCATGGCAGCAACGCCGCCATGGAAAGGCTGCTCTCCGCATACATCTTAAAATGGATGGTGGTGTCTTGCAGACACCGCCACCATATTAAAGGTGTATTCCGCCCGGTCGACATGTCGACCGGCGGAAATGCGGTGGACGGTCTTTCCATCCTCCGCGGACCCCCCCAGCCATCCCAATATGGCGGGGGGTCTTTCTTGTGTGGATGTCCGGCGTTCGCCACCGCCGGGTCGGCGGTGGCTACCGCCGGCCCGGCGGGGGCGAACCGCCCGACATCCTAATGACCCCCATAGTTTGGTTTCTCACAAGAAACTACCTTAAACTTTGTAATTTCTTCTGCAAACATTTCAGTAGTACTATCTTCCACCTCTTCTTCAACACCTACACTTATGAAACTCTCACTTTCTCTACACTCCCCTTGAGGACCAAAGAAACGAAACTCTATATCATCTGAAACTGTTTTTACATCCAATACTGAACCATGCAAAAGAGCAGTGTTTATTTCACTTAAAGATAATGCAGGACTTTTTACATAGTACAATCTTCTCACTAACTTCCGCATTTCTGAGTGATGTACTGCTAACATTCTTAAATGATGAAAAGTACTTCTACACACTTTTTAGAAAGACAAGCCAGAGAATGACCCTGCAAGTTACTATATTTTCTCACTTTACAAGGATCTAGTCCTTGCAACATCTTATTCTTTTTTTAACACTTTTTTTACCATAATCTCGTAAGAAATCTCATAATATATCAATAGATTCCTGTTGTATACTACAAATACTACTACAATCCCACCTATACACTGGAGCTTGTGTACGTCTCCCTTGAACTTCTTCAGCTATTACTTGTACCACATTTCTAGGAACCATCTTTTCATTTTCAATTGGACAACCGTTTTTAACCTCATAACAACGACCCCTGGTGTCAACTGCATGAACTAATGTAATTTGTTTAAAATAGCTTTCTTCATTAAAAAAAGGTTCAGTACTAGAAGGGTGCTTCCACTCACCCGAATTTTTTTTTCAGAAGTTAGTTTTATTAACCAGTCTTTTTCTTTTACTTCTCTCCTTCATAAACTGCATTGTTTTATTCAATGTCTTCATTCTCTTCAATACTAATATAAACAATCTTCTTTTCTATTCAAAAGCCTTTTCGACTACACTTTCAATCTGTTGTTTTTTCTTGTAAAATGCTGATCTTCTTTTATATTTTTTGCAATCTTTCAATACATTTTGTAGTACTCTGCTTTTATACATTCTCTTCCTAACTTTATATTCTTTCATCCTTCTTTCAATATAGATTGTTTTCCCATAACCTGATTTTCCATTCATTTATCCTTTTTTCGTTTCCTTATGATTGGTTGTACAAATTTTCTTTCTCATTTCCCCATGTTGAAAATGTATTACATTCTTAAAAACTCTTTTAACAAACTCTTTAGTTCTCTTACCAGACGTTTTTTTCTTCAATGTCACATGCTGTACTTCATCTAATTTCTGCTTTTCTCTCTCCTTTAAATAGTACTGTTTTTTTTGTTGTCTTTTCTTTTGCACTTATCTTGTCATACTGAATTTATCTTAATAATTATGGAGAATATCTGGAAAAAGAAAAGTTTAAATAGTTTTGTTAAATAATTTACTATTATTAAAATAATTATATACAAATATCCTTATGTATAAATAAATATTTTTAATTGCACTCCAAACCTATATCAGCCACTGCCTAATTCCTACAATTAGAACAAATCACAAGCTATACAACAAAATCACAGAGCAGAACTAAAGGATTTCTCTATTGCTACCCAAATCAAATCTAAAGTGCAGTCTGTCAACTTTTAAGGCCTGCATAATGTTGTGATTGTGGTATGTCTCTACTTGCACATGTATTCTCATATGTGTTATACATTTGAAGATGCTTTACATATAAAACAGAAGTATACATATATTTGCATGCTTTATTATATATAGTACACAAGCAAAAAGCACAGACGCATACAAGCATACATATCAAAAAGATAATAAAATTTACAGCACAAACATGTAAAGGGTTGCTGCTTTGTTTTTACCTATACTCAATACCTAACTATTACTCCTTTCTATATCCTTCTTCTTTCTTTCTACAACTCTCTTCTCTCTTTCTTCACCCCTGTTCTCTCTTTCTGCACTTTTCTTCACTGTTTCTACACCTCTCTTGAATGTTTCTGCACTGCTTAAATCTGTTTCTACAACTCTCTTCCACTTTGTGCACCCCTTGTGCTTCTTTGTGCACCTCCATTGCTTCTTTCTGCACCTCTCTTGCTTCTTTCTGCATCCCTGTTGCCTCTTTCTGTACTCCTGGTACCTCTTTCTGCACCCCTCTTCCATATTTCTGCATCTCTGTTGCCTCTTTCTGCACCAGTGTTTCCTCTTTGTGTATCTCTGTTGCTTCCTTCTCAACTTTTCTTGCTTCTTTCTGCAACTCTATTGCTTTTTTATGTACCCTTGTTACCTCTTTCTGAATCCTTCTTCCCTCTTTGTGCACCTCAGTTGCCTCTTTCTGCACCCCTCTCCCTTTACCTCTCTTATCTCTTTCTACACCTCTCTTGCTTCTTTCTGCACTTCTCTTGCTCTTTCTCTATCCCACTTACCTTTTTCTATATCTCTCTTAGTTTTTTCTCCACTACCCTTGCTTCTTTCTGCACTTCTATTACTCTTTCTGGACCCCTCTTACCTCTTCCTACATCCTTCTTCCCTATTTCTGCACTTATAGTGCCCTTTTCTGCACCCCTGTTCCCTTTTTCTGCACCTCTCTTGCCTATTTCTGCAACTGTCTTGCCTCTTTCTGCAGTTGTCTTGTCTTCTTCTGTACCTCTGTTGCTTCTTTCTACACCTCTCTTGCAAATTTTTACACCTCTCTTGGTTCCTTCTGCACCCCTCTTGCCTCCTTCTACACCTCTGTTGGTTCCTTCTGCACTGCTCTTCGATATTTCTCCATTTCTTTTGCCTGTTTGTGCACTTCTCTTGCCTCCTTCTGCACCTCTGTTGCTTCTGTCGGCACTTCTCTTGCTTCTTACTTATTTATTTTGACTATGTTCAATTCTTAGCTACTAGTAAAATGGTAAAGCAGCAGCAGCAGAAAATTAATGTTTAACATATGCTACGTGACAAATTAGTGATTATAATACTTTGTAAGACTCTCTGGAAAACTTCACTTGAAGTGCACTAAATAAATCTAAGTGTCTCTTTGAAATATGAAGTGCACTCTCTCAACTTTTAACGTCTTCATGGTCTTCTGTTTAAGATATGTCTGATCTTGTACATATATTGTGATATGTCTTATACATCTGAACATAGTACACATACAAATCACAACTAAACATCTATTTGTATGTTTCTTTGATATATGATACTACTAACAAACAGTACAGACATATGCATGCATGTTTTTAAGAATATTGTGACACTTACACCAGAGACAAATGAAAGGTTGCTGCTATATCTTTTACTAGGCCCAACACCCTATGTAGTCATAGTGCCTGAGTGATTACATGAGTGTAGGTGTAGTGTCTATGAAATTAGAGGACTGCATGAGTATACCTGAGTGATTAAAGAACTGCATAGGTAATGCTTACGTGATTCCATAACTGCATGGGTAGTGCCTGGGTGATTGGGGGAGTGCATAGGTACTGTCTGAGTGATTGAAGAACTGCATAGGTAATAACTGGGTGATTATATGAGTGCAAAGACAATGCCAGCATGATTAGACTAATACACAGATGCTGCCTTGGTACATCGAAGAATACATGGATAGTGCCTGACTGATTGGAACAATGCATAGATAGTACTTCAGTGATTGCATAGTGCAAGAGTTCTGCCTGGGTCATTACATAAGTGCATGTGTAGTGGCTGGATGATTGAAGCACTGCTTACGTAATGCCTGTCTGATTGCATGAGTGCAGGGATAATGCCTAGGTGATTGCATGAGTGTAGGGATAATACCTGGGAAATTACATGTGTGCAGAGGTAGTATCTAAGTGAATGCATGACTGCAGAGATAGTGCCTGTGTGATTCTATGACAACAAGAGTAGTGCCTTGGTGAATAGAGGTGTAGTAATGTAGTGCCTGGGTGATTGCATAAGTGCATAGGTAGTGCTTAATTAATTTTATAGGTATATAGGTACTGGCTGAGTGATTGATGGTGTGCATAGATACTGACAGGGTGATTGGAGGAGTGCAAGGGTAGTGCCTGAGTGATTGAACCAATATGTAGCTAATGCATTGGTGATTGCTTGAGTTCAGAGGTAATATCTGATGGACTACATGAGTACGTAGAAAGTGCCTTGGTGATTTCATAAGTTCATCGATAGTGTCTAGGTGATTACAGTACTATTGTGGTACTACCTCAGTGATTGGAGGACTGTAAAGGTACTGCCTGGGTGATTTTATAAATGCATGAGCACTAGTTAAATGTTTGGACGAGTGCATAGATCCTGAGAGGCTGATTGGAGGAGTGTAAGGATAATGCCTGGGTGATTGAACCACTGTATAGCTCATGCACTGGTGATTCAATGAGTGCAGAGGTAATGTCTAAGGGATTGCAGGAGCACATAGGTAATCTCTGGGTGATTCATCAGTTAAGGGATAATATCTGGGACATTATAAGAGTACATAGGAAGTACTTGGGTGATTGTATACGTCCATCGATACTGCCTAGGTAATTAGAGTACTATTGTGGTAGTGCCTCAGTGATTGGAGGACTATAAAAGTAGTTACTGGGTGATTTTATAAGTGCATGGGCACTGCCTAAGTGATAGGCTGAGTGCATAGATTGTGAAAAGGTAATTGGAGGAGTGCAAGGGTATTGCCTGGGTGATTGAACCAATATGTAGCTAATGCATTGGTGATTACTTGAGTTCAGAGGTAATATCTGGGGACTACAGGAGTACATAGAAAGTGCCTGGGTGATTTTATAAGTGCATTGGTACTGCCTGGGTGATAGGAGTAATACTGTGGTAGTGCCTCAGTGATTGGAAGAGTGTAGAGGTAGTGCCTGGGTCATTTTATAAGTGCATTGGCACTAGCTAAGTGATTGCAGGTGTGCATAGATTGTGAAAAGGTAATTGGAGGAGTGCAGGGATATTGCCTGGGTGATTGAACCAGTGTATAGCTAACACATTGGTGATTGCATCATTGCAGGAGTTATGTCTGGGGGATTAGAGGAGTACATAGGTAATGCCTGGTGATTCTATAATTGCAAGGGTAATATCTGAGAGATTACAGGAGTACATAGGAAGTGCCTGGGTGATTTTATAAGTGCATGTGTACTGCCTGGGTGATTGGAGTAGTACTGCAGTAGTGCCTGAGTGATTGGAGAAGTGCAACATGCTGAGTAGTAACAGAATTCAGGTGTAGTGCTTATGAAATTAGAGTACTGCCTGAGTGATTGAAGTAGTGCATAGGTAATACTTGGGTGATTGCATGAGTGCATGCATAGTGCCTAGGTGATTGCAAGAGCGCATGGGTACTGAGTGATTGAAAAACGGCATACGTAATACCTGGGTGATTGCATGAGTGCTAAAATAATACCTGTGTGATTAGAGCAATGCACAGATGGTGCCTTCGTACATCAAGGAATGCATGGGTACTGCCTAACTAATTGCAACAATGCATAAGTAGTATCTAGATGATTGCATGAGTGCAAAAGTTGTGCCTGGATGATTGGAAAACTGCTTGGGTAGTGCTTGGTTGATTACATGAGTGCAGAGTAACTGGCTGAGTGCATCTATCAAAACATCAATAGTGGCTCAGTGAATGTGTAAGTGTATCTGTCCTGACTGGGTGATAGGAGGAGTGCAGAGATAGTGCCTGACTGATTGCATAAGTGGCGGAGTAGTGCCTGACTGATTGAAGAACTGTACATATAGTGGCTTAGTGCATGGGTAGTGCCTGGGTCATTGCAGCCTTACAGCTGAGACATCTCTTCATGGTGCTGCTTTATATTGGAGCGACCCTTGACCTTGCCAGGTAGGTCGCTCCCCCACCACACAGCTCCGCCTGTGTTGTCTGCCCGCTGCTTCTGCAGGTAAGATCGCCCTCCGCTTGTGGCCCCGGTGCCCGTATTTCTTGCTTGTCTCCCCATTTTCCTTTCTGTGCCCCTCGCTGCCCCATTTGCGTTGTGCTTGTAATTTTGTCTGTTTTCTCCCCCATTTTCCTTTCTGTGCCCCTCGCTGCCCCATTTGCGTTGTGCTTGTAATTTTGTCTGTTTTCTCCCCCATTTTCCTTTCTGTGCCCCTCGCTGCCCCATTTGCGTTGTGCTTGTAATTTTGTCTGTTTTCTCCCCCATTTTCCTTTCTGTGCCCCTCGCTGCCCCATTTGCGTTGTGCTTGTAATTTTGTCTGTTTTCTCCCCCATTTTCCTTTCTGTGCCCCTCGCTGCCCCATTTGCGTTGTGCTTGTAATTTTGTCTGTTTTCTCCCCCATTTTCCTTTCTGTGCCCCTCGCTGCCCCATTTGCGTTGTGCTTGTAATTTTGTCTGTTTTCTCCCCCATTTTCCTTTCTGTGCCCCTCGCTGCCCCATTTGCGTTGTGCTTGTAATTTTGTCTGTTTTCTCCCCCATTTTCCTTTCTGTGCCCCTCGCTGCCCCATTTGCGTTGTGCTTGTAATTTTGTCTGTTTTCTCCCCCATTTTCCTTTCTGTGCCCCTCGCTGCCCCATTTGCGTTGTGCTTGCAATTTTGTCTGTTTTCTCCCCCATTTTCCTTTCTGTGCCCCTCGCTGCCCCATTTGCGTTGTGCTTGTAATTTTGTCTGTTTTCTCCCCCATTTTCCTTTCTGTGCCCCTCGCTGCCCCATTTGCGTTGTGCCCGTATTTTTGTCTGTTTTCTCTCCCCTTGTACTTTGTGCCCCCGCTGCCTCTCGCCATTCCCGCCGCTGCGTCCCTGCGGCCCCGCCCCCTGACTGCCCATTCGCTGCCCCTGCCTCCCGCCTCCCAGCTGCTCCTCCCTCCCACCTCCCCATAAATGGCGGCCGCTGCGCGTCGCGCGCCGCTGGCGCGCCGAGGCGCGCCTAATGCAAGCCCGTCTGCGCCCGTCCACGACTGGACCGCGCCCAGCGCCAGAACCCTGGATCCCACCGATGCAACACCACTCGACGGACCTACGACGCCGCCACCCTCACCGCACTCAATGCCGGCCGGAACCCTGCCTGCTACCGAGCCTCACCGAGACGCACCCACGGACCCTTCACCTGCCAAACCTGCCGATTCACCTGCCCCCGGACGTGCACCACCTCCGCCAAGTCGAGCACCAGCAGCAACCACCTGAAATGCATCCTGTTGAACACCCGCTCCGTCCACAGGCACGCCGTGGAACTCTGGGACCTGCTCGACGCAACAGCACCGGACATCGCCTTCCTCACCGAAACCTGGATGAACGCCTCCTCAGCGCCCGACATCGCCATAGCCATCCCGGACGGATACAAGATCACCCGGAGGGACCGCGTCAACCAGACGGGAGGAGGCATCGCCATCGTACACAAGAACACCATCCGCATCTCGACTAACTCCGACGAGACCTTCACCGCCGCCGAACACCTACACTTCCAGATACACACTGACCCCAAGACCACCCTCCGAGGCACCCTCATCTACAGACCCCCGGGACCACGCACACTATTCAGCGAAGACATCGCAGACTTCATCAGCCCGCACGCCATGCCCTCCGCCGACTACATCCTCCTAGGGGACCTCAACTTCCACCTGGAGAACAACAACGACAGAAACACCACCGCCCTGCTGGACAACCTCGCCAACCTCGGACTCAAGCAACTGGTGAACACGCCCACCCACTACACCTGCCACACGCTTGACCCCGTCTTCTCTTCCAGCAAGCACATCTCCTTCAGCCACGCCACCGGACTCCACTGGACCGACCACAGCTGCGTCCACTTCAGCTTCAGAAAGACTGCGACCCACCACCACCCGCAACAGGCTCCCCGCCGGAGCTGGAGCAAGATCACCGCCGAGCAGCTCACCGCCTCCCTCAGCCAGAACACACCCACCAACACAACGGACCCAAACGAAGCAGCCAGCAACCTCGCCAAGTGGCTGACCGCCTGCGCCGACGACCTCGCACCACTAAAAACCCTCCCAGCAGACCCGGAAGCAAGAAAACCCCTTGGTTCACCAACGAACTCAAGGAATCCAAGAAGAACTGCCGCACTCTCGAGAAAACCTGGCGACTCGACCAGACCACAGACAACAGGACCGCCCTCAAGCACGCCACCCGTAAACACCACCAGATGATCCGTGCCACCAAGAAGTCGGCACTCAAAGAACGACTGGACAACAACGCCCACGACAGCAAGGAACTTTTCAGCATCGTCAAAGAGTTCTCCAACCCCGGCACCGGAAACAACGACATCACCCCTCGCAAGACCTCTGCAACTCACTCGCCGCGTTCTTCCACCGCAAGATCACCGACATACATAACAGCTTCGACGCACAAACCACGCACCCTACCGCCGAACCAACGCCCGCCACCACCACCCTCTGCAACTGGACCCCGATCAGCACCGAAGACACCACCCGCACGATGAACTCCATCCACTCCGGATCACCAACCGACCCCTGCCCACACCACGTCTTCAACAAAGCCGACGCCACCATCGCACCCCATCTCCGGGACATCATCAACTCCTCCTTCCACACCGCCACCTTCCCGGAGAGCTGGAAGCATGCCGAGCTTACCGCCCTCCTGAAGAAACCAACGGCGGACCCCACCGACCTCAAGAACTACCGTCCCATCTCGCTCCTTCCGTTTCCGGCCAAAGTCATCGAGAAGACCGTCAACAGACAGCTTGCCGCCTTCCTCGAGACGAACGGATCCCTCGACCCCTCGCAGTCCAGGTTTCGGGCCAACCACAGCACCGAGACCGCCCTTATCGCAGCCACCGATGACATCAGAACCCTAACCGACAACGGGAAACAGCAGCCCTCATCCTCTTGGACCTCTCCGCGGCGTTCGACACCGTCTGCCACCGCACCCTAGTGAAGCGCCTCAGCAACATCGGAATCCGAGAGAAAGCACTGGAATGGATCATCTCGTTCCTCGCCGGAAGAACCCAGAGAGTCCGCCTCCCCCGTTCAGATCCGAGGCCACCGAAGTCATCTGCGGCGTTCCACAAGGATCTTCACTCAGTCCAACCCTCTTCAACGTCTACATGAGCCCCTCGCAGCCATCGCACGCCAACACAACCTCAACATCATCTCCTACGCCGACGACACCCAGCTGATCCTCTCCCTCACCAACGACCCCACCACCGCCAGAGCCAACCTACATGACGGGATGAGAGACGTCGCCGACTGGATGAGGAACAGCCGCCTTAAACTGAACTCAGACAAGACGGAAGTCCTCATCCTGGGCTCATCACCCTCCGCCTGGGACGACTCCTGGTGGCCCCGGCCCCTGGGCACCGCGCCCAAGCCAACGGACCACGCACGCAACCTGGGCTTCATCCTGGACTCCTCCCTGTCAATGACCAGACAAGTCAACGCCGTCTCATCTTCGTGCTTCAACACCCTGCGCATGCTCCGCAAGATCTTCAGATGGATCCCCACTGAAACCAGGAAGACCGTCACCCAGGCACTCGTCACCAGCCGACTGGACTATGGGAACACCCTCTACGCCGGAACCACAGCCAAACTTCAAAAAGACTCCAGCGCATCCAGAACGCCTCCGCACGACTCATCCTGGACATCCCCCGACACAGCCACATCACCGGACACCTGAAAGACCTGCACTGGCTCCCCGTCAGCAAGAGAATCACGTTCAGACTCCTCACCCACGCACACAAGGCCCTCCACGACCTGGGCCCAAAGTACCTCAACGACCGCATGACCTTCTACACGCCCACCCGCCAGCTACGATCAACCAGCCACGCCCTCGCCACCGTACCACGCATCCGCAGAACCACCGCCGGAGGAAGATCCTTCTCCTACCTGGCAGCCAAGACCTGGAACTCCCTCCCCACTCACCTTTGGCGAACCCAGGACCATCTCTCCTTCAGGAAGCAGCTCAAGACCTGGCTGTTCGAGCAATAACTTACCCCCTCCCCCAGCGCCTTGAGACCCTCCCGGGTGAGTAGCGCGCTCTATAAATGCCGTGATTGATTGATTGATTATATTTGACTACACCCAACATCCTAAGTAGTCGAAGAATACTGAAATAGCAACACAAAAGTGGGGTTTATAACATGGTGTACACTTTTCTAGTACAGGTTCACCATTCTCTAACTGCTCAGGGTATTGGGCCTACCCAAATAGAAAACATCAAACCAACGCATATCTCTCTTATAAATCTTACCATATTCATAAAGGCATGTATGCATGTGTCTCTACCTTTTACTAGTACTATCATTTTTAATAGAAACATACATATAAAAATATATCTCTGTTTTATACATGTAGCATCTTGAGATGCATAATACATATGAGAATACATATGCAACTAGAAAATTCATCAATCACACGACCATGCAGCCATAAAAGTTGACACACTACTCTTAACATGTGGAAGAGACACCTAGATTTATCTGGCATACATCAAATACAGTTTTACATAGACTCTTTTAAACCACCATAATCAGTAATTCCTCACCCAACATATATTAAACATCACTTTACTGCTCCTGCTACATAACCATCCTACTACTACTACTCAGATGTGCAGCCTACCAAAATACAAAGCAACATCCCTTCACATCTCTCTATTGTAAGTCAACCCATATTTAAAAAAGCATGGATGCATGAGTCTCTACCTTTCCCTAGTACCATCATATATAAAAGAAACATAGAAATAGATATATACCTGTATTTTGTACATTAACCATCTTTACATACATAACACATATAAAAATACATCTGCAAATACAAACATACCTCAGTCACGAGATAATGCACACCTTAACACTTAAAAAGCTGCACTTTTCATTTCAAATAGAGATCTAAAAACATAGGGTATATTTCAAGCACTTCAGTGCACAGGTAGTGCCTGGGTGATTGGAGGAGTGCAAGGGTAGTGTCTAGGAGATTTTATATGTGCATGGGTAGTGGCTGGGTGATTTTATAAGTGCATGAGTACTGGCTGAGTGATTACATAAGTACAACAGTAGTGCGTCCGTGATTGAAAGACTAGAAGGATACTGCCAGAGTGATTAAAGCACTGTATAGCTAATGCATTGGTGATTGCATGAGTACAGGGGTAACGTCTCAGGGATTAAAGGAGTCCACAGGTAACGCCTGGGTGATTGCATGACTACAGCGGTAATATCAGGGGATTTTCATGACTACATAGGAGGTGACTAGGTGATTTTAGAAGTGCATGGGTACTTCCTGGGTGATTACAGGACTACTAAAGTAGTGCCTGAGTGAATAGATAAGTTCAAAGGTAGTGCCTGGGTGATTTCATAACAGCGTGACTACTGGCTGAGTGATTACATAAGTACAAGGGTAGTGCGTCCGTGATAGAAGGACTGTAACAGTAGTGCCTGGCTGATCATATAATTGTATGAGTAGTGACTACATGATTCACAGAGTGCGTGGGTAATACCTTAGTGATTGCATGAGTGCAGCAGTAATGTTTAAGTTATTACAGCAGTGCATATGTAGTGCCTGGATCATTTGAAGACTGCATGAGTAGTACTTAGGTTTTTTCATAACTGCATGAGTGTTGCGCCTAGCCAAATATAAAGCAGCATACTATTACATGACTCAACCATAAGTCTCTCCATATTGTTAAAAGCAATCATACATATGTCTCTACCTTTTCAAATCATCATCATATCTAAAAGAAATATATAAACAATATTTCTGGAATATAGTGAAACCTACAACTGAAACATGTAATAGATCTGCCTCAGTATTTGCACAACTCTATGGGTAGTGCTTGGGTGATTGTTTGAGTGCAAGGGTAGTCATTGGATGATTGCAGGAGAAGATGGATAGTGACTGGCTAATTGCATTAGTGCACACATACAGGTTGAGTGCATGGATAATTGTTTAAATAGCACCTAAAAGCATAGATAAGTCATGGAGTTGTGCCTAGGTGAAGACATAAGTGCAACAGTACGGCCTGGGTGATTGTACGACTGCAAAGCTAGTGCCAGGGTTATTACATAAGTGCATGGGTAGATTCTGCATGTTTCTATGACTGCAGAGATAGTACATAACTAGTGCCTGGGTGAGTCCATGACTACAGGGGTAATATCTACAGGATTACTGGAGTACATACCAAGTGAGCAGTTGATTTTATAAGTGCATGAGTACTGCTTGGGTGATTGCAGGAGTACTGAGGGAATGCCTTAGGGATTGGAGGAGTGAAAAGATAGTTCCTGGGTGATTTTATAAGTGCATGGGTACTGGCCAAATGTTTGGACGAGTGCTTAGATTCTGAGAGGCTGATTGCAGGAGTGTAAGGGTAGTGCCTGGGTGATTGAACCACTGTATAGCTAATGCACTGGTGATTGCATGAGTGCAGAGGTAATGTCTAAGGGATTGCAGGAGTACATACGTAATCTCTGGGTGATTCATGAGTTAAGGGATACAATCTGGGACATTATAAGAGTACATAGGAAGTACCTGGGTGATTTTATAAGTCCATCAATACTGCCTAGGTGATTAGAGTGCTATTGTGGTAGTGCCTCAGTGATTGGAGGACTGTAAAAGTTGTGCCTGGGTGATTTTATAAGTGCATGGGCACTGCCTAAGTGATAGGCCGAGTGCATAGATTGTGAAAAGATAATTGGAGGAGTGCAAGGGTATTGCCTGGGTGATTGAACCAATATGTAGCTAATGCATTGGTGATTGCTTGGGTTCAGATGTAATATCTGGGGACTACAGGAAGACATAGAAAGTGCCTGGGTGATTTTATAAGTGCATTGGCACTGCCTGGGTGATAGGAGTAATACTGTGGTAGTGCCTCAATGATTGTAAGAGTGTAGAGGTAGTGCATGGGTGATTTTATAAGTGCATTGGCACTGGCTAAGTGATTGGAGGAGTGCATAGGTCGTGAAAAGGTAATTGCAGGAGTGCAAGGGTATTACCTGAGTGATTGAACCAGTGTATAGCTAATACTTTGGTGATTGCGTCATTGCAGGAGTTATGTCTGGGGGATTAGAGGAGTACATAGGTAATACCTGGTGATTCTATAATTACAAGGGAAATATCTGAGAGATTACAGGAGTTCATAGGAAGTTCCTGGGTGATTTATAAGTGCTTTGTACTGTCTGGGTGATTGGAGTAGTACTGCAGTAGGGCCTGAGTGATTGGAGAAGTGCAACATGCTGAGTAGTAACAGAATACAGCGGTAGTGCTTATGAAATTAGAGTACTGCCTGAGTGATTGAAGTAGTGCATAGGTAATACTTGGGTGAATGCATAAGTGCATGCATAGTGCCTAGGTGATTGCAAGAGCGCATTGGTACTCTCTGAGTGATTGAAAAACAGCATACGTAATACCTGGGTGATTGCATGAATGCTAAAATAATACCTGTGTGATTAGAACAATGCACAAATTCTGCCTTCGTACCTCAAGGAATGCATGGGTACTGCCTGACTAATTGCAACAATGCGTAGGTAGTATCTAGATGATTGCATGAGTGCAAAAGTTGTGCCTGGACGATTGGAAAACTGCTTGGGTAGTGCTTGGTTGATTACATGAGTGCAGAGGAACTGGCTGAGTGCATCTATCAAAGCATCAATAGTGGCTCAGTGAATTTATAAGTGCATCTGTACTGCCTGGGTGGTTGGAGGAGTGCAGAGATAGTGCCTGACTGATTGCATAAGTGACGGAGTAGTGCCTGACTGATTGAAGAACTGTACATATAGTGGCTTAGTGAATGGATTAGTGTATGGGTAGTGCCTGGGTCATTGCAGACTTACAGCTGAGACATCGCTTCATGTTGCTGCTTTATATTTGACTACACCCAACATCCTAAGTAGTCGAAGAATACTGAAATAGCAACACAAAAGTGGGGTTTATAACATGGTGTACACTTTTCTAGTACAGGTTCACCATTCTCTAACTGCTCAGGGTATTGGGCCTACCCAAATAGAAAACATCAAACCAACGCATATCTCTCTTATAAATCTTACCATATTCATAAAGGCATGTATGCATGTGTCTCTACCTTTTACTAGTACTATCATTTTTAATACAAACATACATAAAAAAATATATCTCTCTTTTATACATGTAGCACCTTGAGATGCAGAATACATATGAGAATACATATGCAACTAGGAAATTCATCAATCACACGATCATGCAGACCATAAAAGTTGACACACTACTCTTAACATTTGGAAGAGACACCTAGATTTATCTGGCATACATCAAATAAAGTTTTACATAGACTCTTTTAAACCACCATAATCAGTAATTCCTCACCAAACATATATTAAACATCACTTTACTGCTCCTGCTACATAACCATCCTACTACTACTACTCAGATGTGCAGCCTACCAAAATACAAAGCAACATCCCTTCACATATCTCTATTGTAAGTCAACCCATATTTAAAAAGCATGGATGCATGAGTCTCTACCTTTCCCGAGTACCATCATATATAAAAGAAACATAGAAATAGATATATACCTGTATTTTATACATCAACCATCTTTACATACATAACACATATAGAAATATATCTGCAAATAAAAACATACCTCAATCACAAGATAATGCACACCTTAACACTTAAAAAGCTGCACTTTTCATTTCAAATAGAGATCTAAAAACATATGGTATATTTCAAGCACTTCAGTGCACAGGTAGTGCCTGGGTGATTGGAGGAGTGCAAGGGTAGTGTCTAGGAGATTTTATATGTGCATGGGCAGTGGCTGGGTGATTTTATAAGTGCATGAGTACTGGCTGAGTGATTACATAAGTACAACAGTAGTGCGTCTGTGATTGAAAGACTAGAAAGATACTGCCAGGGTGATTAAAGCACTGTATAGCTAATGCATTGGTGATTACATGAGTACAGGGGTAACGTCTCAGGGATTAAAGGAGTACACAGGTAACGCCTGGGTGATTGCATGACTACAGCGGTAATATCAGGGGATTTTCATGACTACATAGGAAGTGACTAGGCGATTTTATAAATGCATGGGTACTTCTTGGGTGATTACAGGACTACTAAAGTAGTGCCTGAGTGAATAGATAAGTTCAAAGGTAGTGCCTGGGTGGTTTCATAACAGCATGACTACTGGCTGAGTTATTACATAAGTACAAGGGGAGTGCGTCCGCGATAGAAGGACTGCAACAGTAGTGCCTGGCTGATCATATAAGTGCATGAGTTGTGACTACATGATTCACAGAGTGCATGGGTAATACCTTAGTGATTGCATGAGTGCTGCAGTAATGTTTAAGTTATTACAGCAGTGCATGAGTTTTGCGCCTAGCCAAATATAAAGCAGCAGACTATTACATGACTCAACCATAAGTCTCTCCATATTGTTAAAAGCAATCATACATATGTCTCTACCTTTTCAAATCATCATCATATCTAAAAGAAATATATAAACAATATTTCTGGAATATTGTGAAACCTACAACTGAAACATTTAATAGATCTGCCTCAGTGATTGGACAACTCCATGGGTAGTGCTTTCGGTGATTGTATGAGTGCAAGGGTACTCACTGGGTAATTGCAGGAGAATATGGATAGTGACTGGCTAATTGCATAAGTGCACACATGCAGGTTAAGTCCATGGATAAGTGTTTAAATAGCACCTGAAAGCATAGATAAGTCATGGAGTAGTGCCTAGGTGAATACATAAGTGCAACAGTACGGCCTGGGTGATTGTACAACTGCAAAGCTAGTGCCTGGGTTATTACATAAGTGCATAGGTAGACTCTGCATGTTTCTATAGCTGTAGGGGTAGTACATAACTAGTACCTGGTTGAGTCCATGACTACAGGGGTAATAGCTACAGGATTACTGGAGTACTTCCCAAGTGAGTAGTTGATTTTATAAGTGCATGAGTACTGCTTGGATGATTGCAGGAGTACTGAGGGAATGCCTGAGTAATTGGAGTGCAAAGATAGTGCCTGGGTGATTTTATAAGTGCATGGGTACTGGCTAAATGTTTGGACGAGTGCATAGATTCTGAGAGGCTGATTGCAGGAGTGTAAGGGAAGTGCCTGGGTGATTGCACCACTGTATAGCTAATGCACTGGTGATTACATGAGTGCAGAGGTAATGTCTAAGGGTTTGCAGGAGTACATAGGTAATCTCTGGGTGATTCATGAGTTAAGGGATAATATCTAGGCATTATAAGAGTACATAGGAAGTACCTGGGTGATTTTATAAGTCCATCGATACTCCCTAGGTGATTACAGTACTATTGTGGTAGTGCCTCAGTGATTGGAGGACTGTAAAAGTAGTGCCTGGGTGATTTTATAAGTGCATGGGCACTGCCTAAGTGATAGGCCGAGTGCATAGATTGTGAAAAGGTAATTGTGAGTGCAAGGGTATTGCCTGGGTGTTTGAACCAATGTGTAGCTAATGCATTGGTGATTGCATGAGTTCAGAGGTAATATCTGGGGACTACAGGAGTACATAGAAAGTGCCTGGGTGATTTTATAAGTGCATTGGTACTGCCTGGGTGATAGGAGTATTACTGTGGTAGTGCCTCAATGATTGTAAGAGCGTAGAGGTACTGCCTGGGTGATTTTATAAGTGCATTGTCACTGGCTAAGGGATTGCAGGAGTGCATAGATCGTGAAAAGGTAATTGGAGGAGTGCAAGGGTATTGCCTGGGTGATTGAACCAGTGTATAGCTAAAGCATTGGTGATTGCATGATTGCAGAAGTTATGTCTGGGGGATTAAAGGAGTACATAGGTAATACCTGGTGATTCCATGAATGCAGGGGTAATATCTGGGAGATTACAGGAGTACATAGGAAGTGCCTAGGTAATTTTATAAGTGTATGTGTAGTGCCTGGGTGATTGAAGTAGTACTGCAGTAGTGCCTGAGTGATTGGAAGAGTGCAAGGGTAGTGCCTGGGTGATTGAATCATTGTATAGCTAATGCATTGGTGATTACTTGAGTGCAAACATAATGTCTCTGGGATTAAGCAGTACATACATAATGCCTGTGTGCTTGCATAAATTGAGGGATAATATCGGGGGGATTACAAGAGTACACAGAAACTGCCTGGTGGATTTTATAAGTGCATGGGTACTGCCTGAGACATTGGAGTAGTACTGTGATTGTGCCTGAATGAGTGAAAAAAGTGCAAAATCCTGAAAGCATGCAAGCATATGTCTCTACCACAACACTATGCACACCTCAAAAATTCACAGAACAAACTTCAAATTTAAAGCAAACACCAAAAATGTTGTGGCATATTTCAACTGTACCTCTCTAGAGACGTATAAAAAGTAGCGTAGTCACTGATACCTGATCTAAACATTTTTTAAAGCACACTATTATGCTGCATCTTCACCATTCTACTGCTACTCACAGTGTTCAGCCTACCACATAAAAAGCAACAACACCTCTTTGTTATATATCATGCACCTTAAAATGTATATATCGTGAAAAGATAATTGGAGGAGTGCAAGGGTATTGCCTGGGTGATTAAACCAGTGTATAGCTAATGCATTGGTGATTGCATGATTGCATAAGTTATGTCTGGGGGATTAAAGAAGTACATAGGTAATACCTGGTGATTCCATGATTGCAGGGGTAATATCTGGGAGATTACAGGAGTACATAGGAAGAGCCTAGGTAATTTTATAAGTGTATGTGTAGTGCCTGGGTGATTGAAGTAGTACTGCAGTAGTGCCTGAGTGATTGGAGGAGTGCAAGAGTAGTGCCTGGGTGATTGAATCATTGTATAGCTAATGCATTGGTGATTACATGAGCGCAAAGATAATGTCTCGGGAATTAAGCAGTACATACATAATGCCTGGGTGTTTGCATAAATTGAGGAATAATATCTGGGGGATTACAAGAGAACACAGAAACTGCCCGGGTGATTTTATAAGTGCATGGGTACTGCCTGAGACATTGGAGTAGTACTGTGATAGTGCCTGAATGAGTGAAAAATGTGCAACATCCTTAAAGCATGCATACATATGTCTCTACCACAACACTATGCACACCTCAAAAATTCACAGAACAAACTTCAAATTTAAAGCAAACACCAAGGCTACTTAAACTACCACTGAGGCGGGCGCGCCACCAGCGCGCCAAAGGCAAGCCCGTCTGCGCCCGTCTGCGCTCGTGCCACGCTCAGCGCCAGCCACGCTGCCAGTTTTCAGACAGAATGGTACCCAGAATATCATACACCAGAGGCGAGCTCCTGGCACTTTCGTGCAGATCTCCGGTATGTCCTGGCCCAATCTTAGGAGGCACAAATAACACGAGGATGCAGATTTGTCAACACTGCAACCTCAGGCTCTCAGACATCAAATGTAAGCTCCATGCTGAGCATGCCCCAAACAATAGGCATAAGGGTTCTTCCATAGAAATAGGGATTAAGTACACTACCCCTAAGATTTTAAAACCGTCCCAAGGACTGTCATGTGCACTAGTAAATGCACGGTCATTAATTAAACATCAGTTCGAATTCAGTCACTTTGTCGACTCCCATGCTCTGGACTTGATATTTGTCACGGAAACCTGGGCAGATGAAGCATCAGGTCCCGATTTGGTGACAGCAGTTCCACAAGGGTTCGCAATAACCAGAAGGGATCGTCCGGGTAAAAAAGGAGGAGGTCTGGCAATAATTTACAGAAACCACCTAAAAGCATCATTTAAAGACACCACAATAGACAAGGAAGCCGAGGTGCTTCTGTTTAAGATATCAGTCAGTCATGTATATTCATTTAATGGGATGCTAGTTTACCGACCACCAGGTTCCAGAACGAACTTTTTACACACCATGGGCCAACTCCTGGAACATAAAGTAACATCTCAGAATTTTACTATTTTGAGTGATTTTAATTTTCATTTAGATAACCCCCTCGATAACGACTCCAAGGCCCTCCTTGACCTAATGACAAGCACAGGACGCGAGCAAATTGTGACCAGCCCAACCCACACAGCGGGTCACCTCCTAGACGCCATATTCACAGACTGTCCATTGCTGAAATATAATAATACCATACAGCTTCACTGGACTGATCATCATGCCGTAATTTTTTCTCTAACTCCTCCTTCCCCTATGGTTTCCCAGCATGCCCCAGTGAGCAGCGAGCCAAGCTATCAATGGCATAGGCTAGATAGTAACGATTTTTCCACCCAGATGAATAAAAACAAGCCGTGTTTCACAAATGACCCAGATGTTGCCTCATCACAATATCATCACTGGATAGCAGTAGCGGCCAGCACTACTGTCCCTCTTCGAACAGGGAAAACCAGCAGGACAGCACCAACTGAACCTTGGTTCTCTGCAGTACTAAAGATCTCTAGAAGACTTTGTCGTAGTCACGAAAGACGCTGGCGAAAACACTATGATCCCAAAGAAAAGAAAATATACAAGTCAATCCTGGCACAGCACAAAGAGTTGATTAAAAAAACTAAAATTAGCTATTTTTCTGAAAAAATTGAAGGAGCAAAAATAACTCGAAGGAGATTTTTGCAACAGTGCTGAAACTCAGTCAAATACAAGAGACCAATAACTGCACTACAGACCAAACGTTCTGTGACACCCTAGCCTCCTCGTTCCACAATAAAATTTCCACTATCTATGTCACCTTTGTCTTAAGACCAGTCAATCCCCAGGGTATCCAATCTGTCACCACATGTTCTACCCCAGCCCAGTCTACCTCGGTATCCAAACTTACCAAATCCCGTTTCTCTAATTTTACACCACTTTCTCATGAACAAACATCAAAGCTTCTATTAGCAACAAAATCCGGCTCCCCCCTCGATCCCTGCCCTCCGCGAATAACCCATCTGTTAGTGGAGTCAATTGCCTCGCCACTCACGGAGGTCCTCAATTTGGCCATAGAAACAGGGACCTTCCCCTCAATGTGGAAGAAAACATCAATTCTACCTCTGTTAAAGAAATCAAACCTGGATAAAACAGAAGCAGGTAACTATCGCCCTATTTCCCGGCTAACCTTACCGGCGAAAGTATTAGAGAAACATATGAATCAGGAACTGATGGTTTTCATTGAGAACAATTACATTTGGATCCTACTCAATATGGCTTTAGAGCCCGACACAGCACTGAACAGGCCTTGATCACTGCAACGGAGGAAGTCAGATGGGCGGTTGATAACGAAGGATCGGCAGCCCTAGTACTATTAGACCTATCGGCCGCCTTCGACACGGTGGATCACAGCATTTTGATTCATCGGCTTCAGGAAGCTGGAGCAGAAAACTTAGCGTTAGCACTGCTCAGATCCTTTCTGCTCAACCGAGAACAATTTGTCGAAATAGGCGGCTACAAATCTAAATGTTTCCAGCTTCCTTGTGGGGTGCCACAGGGCTCATCATTGAGCCCCACCCTTTTTAACTTATATGTTGCTCCTCTGGCACGTCTGATCAAATCCCACGGGTTTGAATTGGTGTCATATGCGGATGACACCCAGATTATTGTATCAAGCGACAATCCTAAGATAGCACATAACTTCAAGGAGTGTATGAGATGTGTCAGCGTATGGATGGCCGAGAACTGTCTAAAGTTGAACTCGGATAAAACTGAGGTACTCTTCTTTGGGAAAGTCACCTCCTTCTGGTCCTCAGAATGGTGGCCAGCAGAGCTGGGGACCCTCCCAACACCAGTCACTAAGGCAAAAAACCTTGGAGTCATTATAGACACCACCCTTTCCTTCCATCACCACGTAAACAAACTCACTGCTTCTATCTATTACATCTTGAAAATCCTGAAGAAAATATTGCCCTTTATACCGACAGGATTGCAGAAAACAGTGGTGGCAGCCTTAGTGTTGTCTAAACTTGACTATTGTAATGGAATACAAGTTGGAGTAAACAAATCAGTAATGGCAAAACTACAGGTTCTCCAGAATTCCACTGCTAGATTGCTCTTCGGTCTGTCCAAATATTCATCTGCCAAACAGGCCCTTAATACACTGCACTGGCTACCGATCGAGAAGCGAATTAGGTTTAAAGCATTGTGTGTCGCATTTAAGGCCCTGCAGAACTCGGGTCCCGCTTACATAATTAAACACTTCCAATGGTATACGCCAGTCCGCGCACTCCGCTCGGCCTCCCAGAAGCTGGTGAGGGTACCATCTTCCCGCCTTCAAATATGGGGTGGCAAAAGCTTCTTCAATGTCACCTCTAGATGGTGGAACAAACTACCTTTCCATTTAAGAAACTCCACCGATCTCTTGTCCTTTAGGAAAGGACTGAAAACGTGGCTTTACACCCTGTAAACTGGGCTTGCATTGGTTCCTACACATGCAGTGCTCTGTGAACTCCTTCATCAGCGCCTAGACGCCTCCGGGTAGTAGAGCGCTATACAAATACATAAATAAATAAATATTATGGGGCATATTTCAACTGTACCTCTCTAGAGACTTATAAAAAGTAGCGTAGTCACTAATACCTGATCTCAACATCTTTTAAACCACACTATTATACTGCATCTTCACCATTCTACTATTACTCACAGTGTTCAGCCTACCACATAAAAAGCAACAATACCTCTTTGTTATACATCATACACCTTAAAATGTATAAGTCATATGAAAATACATTTACAAGTAGAAACATACTTGTGATAGAAGTCCATGTACACCTTTAAACTTAACAGACTCTACTTCAAATTTCAAACAAACACCTAAAATTATGCGGTATACTACAAATGTACATATCCACACACTAAAACAAACTACCATAATCACTAATCCATCTTCCAATATACACTTATTACTATACAAAATCTATTTCTTACAACATTTTACTACAATATAAACAACTACAATACGCATCTCTACATTTAATAATATATTTCAAACATCACAGTTCTTGAATAATTTTTAAAGTTGAAAAATAAAGCTAATACATAATACACCTCAGAAATATATAACTCACCTTCCAAATTGATTTGTAGAATATGAAATATCAGAAAGTCATAAAAGATTTTCTTATGAACACAATCAATGTAATGCACCTCTCTCAATAAGGTAAAACCAGTAACGGCAAACTTTCCCTCTCTTTCTCCACACAAATAAATGTAAGTAGCAAATCACATTGCTTCCTACATAATTTCAAATTGTAAAACACATTTCTATTGATTAGACATATTAACCCTTACCAACTGACTTCTAAAAGTGCCCAAACTGATTCTGGAATTTTTTGGCGTCACCATACCACCGTGCACCAACGCGGTGGAACCGCAAATCCATACGGGAGTTCAAAAATATATTACAAATAAAAATACCACTATTTTTTATTAACACACCACTTCTAAAGATAGTACTGACTTGGGAAATCTTACTTTAATAACATTAAACTTATATATAAATTACAATTACACATTTTAAAACCTCAGATAACATTTAACCCTTCCCCCCTTCTGCCTAATGCCAGTTTCCATAGCAATAGTTCATGGAACATTGAAGTGAACTGTCAGGTCACAAGTTCACCATATCTTCAAGTTCAGCACACAAGCTTACAAATGCAAACAGCAGGTGTGGTTGACACTTGCAAAATATGACCTTATCCTATCTACTGTACCTTTCAAATATTTTTTACTAACCAATAAGAAACATGCTTTTTAAAGAAAGTAACATGCACCCTATTTTTCAGTGTACAATCTTCTTAAACAGCCAATCAATTCTCTACTTTTTTTAAAACAGCATGTTCTCCACCATTTTAGATACCTCTCATTCTGCCAACTGACTACCTCAGCTACAGACATCTTTTCATTCCTTCCAGACATCCCTTCAAGATGCTTACAGTGTGGATTGTTGGACACAGCTATGTTTTCTGGTGCAAAAGATATGCTGAACGCAGAGGTATTGACAAAGACCTAGCTTTGCAAAATGTGGATATTAAATGGATTGCGCAGAGAGGATTAAAGTGGCACCAATTGATGCCTTTGGTTAAAACCTTTTTGCATGTCTAACCCCCTGACCTCATGATTGTGCACTGTGGTGGCAATGACCTAGGCACATTGACTGGGGTCGGTCTGGAAATGCTCATGAAGGACACCTTTGCACAATTGATGTTGCTTTTACCTCAAACTGTCTTTGTTTAATCTAATATATGCCAAAGACAGAAATGGAAGTGGTCAAATCAATTCTGTCCACAGATTGAAAAAGCTAGGAAAAATGTCAATAAAGCTGTTTCTGCATACCTAAGAGATCATAGAATGGGGTCCATCTACAATAACAATCTCCGTTTTGATATGGATGACATCTACAGAAGTAATGGAGTACACTTCACAGATCAAGGAAACAGAGTCTTCTCAACAACCTAAAGCTCTGCATCCGCACTTACATGTAGCTACAACAAACTCATAATATACACAAGGGCTCTTTTTAGAGCCACCCTATAACATAGTAGTGAATATATATATATATATATATATATATATATATATATATATATATATTTTTTTTTTTGTGTGGATTCGCGCACCTAACGCGAATCTGCAAAAGCATGAATTCAATGTACTACAGCACAATACACTTTTCAAGTTTTACTATTATTTTTAAATTTTATTTATTTTTATCAAATCTATCAATTGTAATCTTGTCATTAACTTCAATCACAGTACCTGTTTGAAACAAATTCACAAATACAACACTACCTTCTAAATTATATACTACTAAATTATTTATTTAAGGTAAATTCGCGAATCCAACGCGACGTTACACGGGGGGTCGCGCTGAGAGCCGCGTTGGGGTCGCGACTCCAAACTCGAAAGAAAAAGAAAAACGCCCCACTCCCATTATTCATTATTCGCCCCGGGGACCCCATCCCCCGGGACCTGCCACCATTTATTTATTTTTTTAAATTATGAGGGGGACCGCGTGGTCCCCCTCCTAAGGCCAATAATGGCCCCGGGGACCCAATCCCCCGGTGCCAGGCCTTATTTTATTTTATTTTTTTACAAAAATTACAAAAGGGAGGGGGCCGCATGGCCCCCCTTCCATTGGCCACTTTTGGCCCCGGGGACCCCATCCCCGGGGCCTGGCCTCATGTTGGGGACCGTGGGGGGAGCCCCAATGCCCCCATGTTCCCTGCCGGCTCCCAGCCTCCAGCGGAAGCCGGCATTGCTTTTGGGCAAGGGGAGCTGCTAACATGCTGCTCTCCTTGCCCAAAAGCAATTCTGCTTTGCTTCGTTAATATAAATATATATATATAGGGGACCCTTCCGCAAGCATCCAAGGTATCAATGGCAAACTCACCTGGATTGCCGCCCGTCCCCAGGAAACAGTGAACCTGTTGTCAATGACAGACCATAACGTATGGAGAGATTGCAGTTACTTGAACCAGCGTCTCCAGGCACACTGCCAGCGGGGAAGAGGATGGCTGGAAGTGAGGGCGGAGAAACCGTCTATTGTCCAGGATTGTGTCAAGGTTTCAGCCTGCACCACATTATTCAGCCTCTCACTTGGAGTATTCAACAATAAGGCTGACAAAGACACTCCTTAGCGCCACGGACTAACTGCATGCTGGGACTTGCAGTCTCTGAACACTGAACAGCATGAGTGTCCTTGATGTAATGTGAGTCAGGTGTGCCCCACACTACTTTAGGAGGATGGGCTCACACAGAGTGAATTGAAACCCCAGATCACCCGAGGCATTTGAAAAAGGCAGTCGCCGAAACGCGTCATGCCGGGTTTTTGAAATAAATGGAGTCTTCAGAGCCCCGCTGTGTCCCCTTGTCTACTTTAACGGAAGGAGATTTGTTTTGCATATTTGGCGTGCTGCCACTGACACGCAAAGGGGACCCTTCCGCAAGCATCCAAGGTATCAATGGCAAACTCACCTGGATCGCCGCCCGTCCCCAGGAAACAGTGAACCTGTTGTCAATGACAGACCATAATGTATGGAGAGATTGCAGTTACTTGAACAAGCGTCTCCAAGCACACTGCCAGCGGGGAAGAGGACGGCTGGAAGTGAGGGCGGAGAAACCGTCTATTGTCCAGCATTGTGTCAAGGTTTCAGCCTGCACCACATTAGTCAGTCTCTCACTTGGAGTATTCAACAATAAGGCTGAGAAAGACACTCCTTAGCGCCACGGACTAACTGCATGCTGGGACTTGCAGTCTCTGAACACTGAACAGCGTGAGTGTCCTTGATGTAATGTGAGTCAGGTGTGCCCCACACTACTTTAGGAGGATGGGCTCACACAGAGTGAATTGAAACCCCAGATCACCCGAGGCATTTGAAAAAGGCAGTCGCCGAAACGCATCATGCCGGGTTTTTGAAATAAACGGAGTCTTCAGAGCCCCGCCGTGTCCCCTTGTCTACTTTTACGGAAGGATATTTGTTTAGCATATTTGGCATGCTGCCACTGACACGCAAAGGGGACCCTTCCGCAAGCATCCAAGGTATCAATGGCAAACTCACCAGGATCGCCGCCCGTCCCCAGGAAACAGTGAACCTGTTGTCAATGACAGACCATAACGTATGGAGAGATTACAGTTACTTGAACCAGCGTCTCCAGGCACACTGCCAGCGGGGAAGAGGACGGCTGGAAGTGAGGGCGGAGAAACCATCTATTGTCCAGCAGTGTGTCAAGGTTTCAGCCTGCACCACATTATTCAGCCTCTCACTTGGAGTATTCAACAATAAGGCTGACAAAGACACTCCTTAGCGCCACGGACTAACTGCATGCTGGGACTTGCAGTCTCTGAACACTGAACAGCGTGAGTGTCCTTGATGTAATGTGAGTCAGGTGTGCCCCACACTACTTTAGGAGGATGGGCTCACACAGAGTGAATTGAAACCCCAGATCACCCGAGGCATTTGAAAAAGGCAGTCACCGAAACGCGTCATGCCGGGTTTTTTAAATAAACGGAGTCTTCAGAGCCCCGCCGTGTCCCCTTGTCTACTTTTATGGAAGGAGATTTGTTTTGCATATTTGGTGAGCTGCCACTGACACGCAAAGGGGACCCTTCCGCAAGCATCCAAGGTATCAATGGCAAACTCACCTGGATCGCCGCCCATCCCCAGGAAACAGTGAACCTGTTGTCAATGACAGACCATAACGTATGGAGAGATTGCAGTTACTTGAACCAGCGTCTCCAGGCACACTGCCAGCGGGGAAGAGGACGGCTGGAAGTGAGGGCGGAGAAACCATCTATTGTCCAGCATTGTGTCAAGGTTTCAGCCTGCACCACATTATTCAGCCTCTCACTTGGAGTATTCAACAATAAGGCTGACAAAGACACTCCTTAGCGCCACCGACTAACTGCATGCTGGGACTTGCAGTCTCTGAACACTGAACAGCGTGAGTGTCCTTGATGTAATGTGAGTCAGGTGTGCCCCACACTACTTTAGGAGGATGGGCTCACACAGAGTGAATTGAAACCCCAGATCACCCGAGGCATTTGAAAAAGGCAGTCGCCGAAACGCGTCATGCTGGGTTTTTAAATAAACGGAGACTTCAGAGCCCCGTCGTGTCCCCTTGTCTACTTTTACGGAAGGAGATTTGTTTTGCATATATATATATATATATATATATATATATATATATATATATATATATATATATATATATATATATATATATATATATATATATATATATATATATGTATGTATGTATGTATAATATAACATTACTCATAAAACAGCAAATAGGTAATCTTATGGCCAGCTTATCATGAACACTTACCATCAGGGAAATATGTTTACAATTGGTTCATGCCTCAGTTCATTTTCTTCATCGTCATTGGTGTCATCAAGCTGATGCGTCTCTACAACATCACCCTGGGATAGTCATGATAATCATATTCAAGTATGTAGATGTTAGAATTTGGGTTTCTGGTTGGCAGAGGTATGCACCTGTACAAGCATGAACTACAATCCCAGTCAATAAATCAATCAATCAGGGAATTGTAAGCACGCTACTCACCTGTGAGGGTCTCAAGGCGCTGGGGGGGTGGTCAGTAGTTCCGTTCAGCCGAAGAGCCAGGTGTTGAGAGCCTTCCTGAAGGTATTCAGGGAGGGGGCGCATCTGATGTCGATCGGGAGCTCATTCCAGGTCTTGGCTGTGATGTAGGAGAAGGATCTTCCCCCTGCTTTGGGCCTGCAGATGCGTGGGGTTTCGGCGAGGACGAGGTTGGTAGATCGGAGGTTTCTTTTGGGTACGTGGAGGGTGATTCTATCGTTGAGGTATTGGGGTCTGGTGTTGTGTAGGCATTGGTAGGCGTGGGTGAGTATCCTGAAAGTGACTCTCTTCTCGACGGGGAGCCAGTGGAGCTTCCATAGGTGTTGGCTGATGTGTTCGTGTCAAGGGATGCCGAGAACGAGTCTGGCGGCGGTGTTTTGTATCGTCTGGAGCTTGCGGAGTAGGGACTTGTTTATGCCGGCGTAGAGGGCGTTTCCGTAGTCCAACCTGCTGGTAATGACTGCGTGGGTGACTGTTTTCCTTGATTCGGGGGGGGATCCATTTGAAAGTTTTACGGAGGATGCGGAGGGTGTTGAAGCAGCTGGAGGCGACAGCGTTGACCTGTCGGTTCATAGAGAGGGAGGAGTCGAGTACGATCCCGAGGTTTGTGGTGTGGTCCGTAGGGGTAGAGGGGCTGCCAAGGGCGGTGGGCCACCAGGTGTTCCATGCCGATGGGGTGGTTCCGAGGACGAGGACTTCTGTCTTCTCGGAGTTGAGCTTTAGGCAGCTGTTGCTCATCCAGGCTGCGATGTTCTGCATTCCTTCCTGGAAGTTGAGTCTGGTGGTGGTGGGGTCCTTGGTGAGGGAGAGGATGAGCTGGGTGTCGTTGGCGTAGGATACTATGCTGAGGCCGTGCTATCGGACGATGGCGGTGAGGGGGGCCAAGTAGTTGTTGAAGAGGGTTGGGCTGAGCGATGATCCCTGTGGGACTCCGCAGTTGATTTCCATGGGTTCAGAGAGGAAGGGTGGCAGTCTGATCCTTTGGCTTCTGCCAGTGAGGAACAATCGGATCCAGTCAAGGGCAGTTCCTTGTATGCCAGTGTCGTATAGTCTGGCGGCGAGTGTGCGGTGGGAGACGGTGTCGAATGCTGCTGACAAGTCGAGTAGAATAAGGGCTGCGGTATGGCCTTGGTCAAGGAGGGCGCGGATGTCATCTGTGGCAGCGAGTAGGGCGGTCTCGGTGCTGTGGTTGCTGCGTAATCCGGATTGAGAAGGGTCGAGGACGACGTTGTCTTCGAAGGACCTTGTCAGTTGTGCGTTGCCGGTCTTCTCAGCAACTTTTGCCACAAAGGGGAGGAGTGAGATGGGCCGGTAGTTCTTGAGGTCCGTCGGATCTGCTGAGGGCTTCTTGAGCAGGGGCCTGACTTCTGCACGTTGCCAGTCGTCGGGGAAGGTGCCGGTCTCGAAGGTGGTGTTGATGGTGCATTGTAGTTCGGGTGCGATGGCGGTGGCAGCTCTGTGGTAGCTGTGTGGTGGGCAGGGGTCTGTGGGGGCCCCTGAGTGGATGCCTTTCATGATCGAGGCGGTCTCTTTGGTCGTGATCGGTGTCAAGGAGGAGATGGTAGGCAGGCTGGCGTTGTTGGAGGGCGAGATGGCTGCGGAGTCAGGCATATGGTCGTTGAAGTTGTTGTAGAGGTTTTTGATCTTCAGGTGGAAGTAGGATCCGAGCTTGTCGCAGAAGTCCTGGGAAGGGGTGATGTCCGTGGCTTCGCTGTGGGGCTTGGTGAATTCCTGGATGAAGCTGAAGAGTTCCTTGGAGTTGCTGGAGTTGGCGAGGATTTTGTTGCGGATGAAGGTCCTTTTGGTCGTTCTGATGCATTGGTGGTATTCCGTCATGGTGTCTTTGTAGGTGGTGTAGTTTTCAGGTGTCTTGCTGTGTCTCCAGTTCTTCTCCAGGCGTCTGCAGGTGCGTCTGGCTTCTTGGAGGTCGGTGGTGAACCAGGTGGCTTTCCTGGGGCGCTGTTTATCGGGGTTGCGTAGCGGGCGAGCTTGTCTGTGCACTTGGAGATCCATGTGTCTAATTCCCTGGCTGCGAGGTTGGCGTTGGATGCAGCGGTGGGGGTGTTGCGGTTGAGGGTGGAGTTGAGTTGCTCCTCTGTGACTCTGCTCCTGTTCCTTTGTGGGGGTGCTGAGTGGGTTTGGGTGGCTTGGGTTTGTTGACGAGGAAGTGTACGCAGTGGTGGTTGGTCCATGGGGCTTGCGTGGTGGGACTGAAGTGGATGCTGTTTCCTCCTGCGAAGATGGGGTCGAGGGTGTGTCCTGCCTTGTGAGGTGTTGTGATGACGAGATGTTTCAGTCCAATGTTGCGAGGTTGTTACGGAGGGTGGTGGAGTTGGGGTCGCTGGGGTTGTCGAGGTGGAAGTTCAGGTCTCCGATGGTCGGTGATGGTGTCGGCGAAGAGGGCCCGGGGGGCGGGGAGTCTTTAGGCGAGAGTGCCGCGGAGTGTGGAGTTGGGGCTGGTCTGGACCTGGAAGTGCAGGTGTTCGGCGATGGGGAACGTGTCACTGGAGGTGGTGAGGCGGAGGGAGTTTTGGAATGCGAGGTCTCCTCGTGGGTGGTTAGGGCGGGCCTACCTCTGGCTCTTGTATCCATCCGGGATGGCGATGGCGATGTCAGGGGCGGAGGAGGCGTTGATCCAGGTTTCCGTGAAGAAGGCGACATCGGGTGAGAGTGAGTCCAGGAGTTTCCAGATCTCTACGGCGTGTCTGTGCATGGAGCGCACGTTGAGGAGGATGCATCTTAGGGCGTCTTCGGTGTTGGTGGCCGGGGTGGTGGTGAAAGTCTGGCGGCAGTGGCGGCAGGAGAATTGGCCGTGGGTAGTGTTCGGCGTGGACTGTTGGCAGTTGTTGTTTCTTCCGGGGTCGAGTGCAAAGAGGGCAGCTGAGTCATAGTGGAGGATGGTCGGAGTTCCAGGGTCCCTGGCACTGGTCGCGGTCGGGTCACGGACGGGCGCAGACGGGCTTGCCTTTGGCGTGCCTTGGGCGCGCCAGCGGCGTGCCCGCTGCACACGACCGCCATTAAATAGGGGAGTGGGGAGGGACGAGCAGCTGGGAGGCGGGAGTGGGAAGCGACAGGGGGGAGGGGCCGCAGGGGCAGCAGCGGCGGGGACGAAGCGGGCAAAAACAGACTAACAAGGCACAATGACTGGCACAATCGCGGCAAGCGGAGAAACAGGCTCACGATGAGTAAACTGGCACAAATACAATTACAGCAGAGAAACGCGCACGATAAGTAGAGCTGGCACACAATGAGTAAACTGGCACAACTACAATTACAGCAGAGACACGGGCACGATAAGTAGAGCTGGCACAATTACAATAATACTTACAGCAGGCAGAATCAAGCAGGGGCAGAAACAAGCAGGGGCACGATACCGGGCCTGGGGCAGGCTCGAACACCTCCTCCTGGAGGTCCTGGGAGTCAGCGGCGGCTATACAGACAGCGGAGCTGCTGGGGAGAGGGCAGATCTCAGACAGAGGTCAGAGGTCTTGATCGCGCTCCCCCGCAACAGCCGCCATTAAATAGGGGAGGGACGAGCACCTGGGAGGCGGGAGCAGGAACCGGCAGGGGGAGGGGCCGCAGGGGCTGCAGCGGCGGGGACAAAGCGGGCAAAAACAGACTAACAGGGCACAATGACTGGCACAATCACGGCAAGTGGAGAAACAGGCACACGATGAGTAAACTGGCACAATTACAATTACAGCAGAGAAACGGGCACGATAAGTAGAGCTGGCACACGATGAGTAAACTGGCACAATTACAACTACAATTACAGCAGAGGCCCGGGCACGATACTTAGAGCTGGCACAATTACAATTATACTTACAGCAGGCAGAATCAAGCAGGGGCAGAAACAAGCAGGGGCAGAAACAAGCAGGGGCACAATACCAGGCCTGGGGCAGCCATGAACACCTTCTCCTGGAGGTCCTGGGAGTCAGCGGCAGCTGTACAGACGGCTGAGTTGCTGGGGAGAGGGCAGATCTCAGACCAGAGGTTGATAGCTGCCTCAACGTATGGTCATCAGTCAGTTGACGCAGATACACCCGCACCACTTAGAGATCTGGCTGCTCTACGGTCGGGGCTTCGTGCAAGCGGCAAGTTGCATAGAACCGCTGTACTGTTGGCCTGACAACGATAGGAAGTCAGGGTAAGTGTAATACACACTAAAAGTTTACCTGTGCTCACCCTCTGATAGCGTGTGACAGAGTAGTCAGGCCAAACTAAAGAGGCAATATGTAAAGTATTTGTGCACACTCACATACAGTAACACAGCGAAAACACTACAAAAGTGCTCCACACCAGTTTTAAAAAATCGGCAGTATTTATCTGAGTAAAACAAGACTAAACACCAATAATCCAAGATACAGTATTCAAGATATGAATTTTGTAAGATTAAATCAAAATGCAGTGCTTAGAAGTCAATAGCTCCAACTGGTGCTTTCTGGTCGTGCTTGACTGGGGCAAATCCAAAAGTTCAGTCCAACAGCGATGGAAGGTGGGCCAAATACAGGAGTCATGCAGACCCTCTGACAGTACCTGTTAGAAATGGGGGTCTCTAGTTGGCAATGGCTGGCCACTGTCCAAGTAGGGACCCTTCTTCCTAAGTCAGAGTGAGAGGGCTACCCTCTTTAATACCCCTGCTCAACCCTGTGGTAACGTAGCACAAGCAGGTAGGCTTATCTCAGAGGCAGGGTGTGAAGCATTTATGACCATACACAGTAACACAGTGAGGAACACTACAGAGGGACACCACACAAGTAGCTATAAAAAATAAGTATCTTTATATAAAGGCAGATTTATCACAAGACCAATAACTGTAAAAGCCACAATACTGTCAAAAATAGGATAGCTGTTGAAGGGCTGTCAAAGATAGTTCAAAGGTTGCAAGAATAAGGTTCAAATTCAAGGCAGGGGTCTCTGCGCCCCTTTCTCGTTCAGAGGTTGCAAAAATAAGGTTCAAATTCAAGGCAGTGGTCTCTGCGACCCTTTCTCTCATAAGACTGTCAAAAATAGGATGGCTGTTGAAGGACTGTCAAAAAATAGTTCAAAGGTTGCAAAAATAAGGTTTAAATTCAAAGCAGTGGTCTCTGCGGCCCTTTCTCTCACAAAGTACCTGGGTTTAGTAGCAAAACCAACAAAATGTCGCAAAGAAGTGGTAGCGATGATTCTCGGCACGCGAGGCCGGCGATGCGTTGAAATCCTTGCCACAAGGGAGGATGATGCGCCGATCTGCGTGATGCGTGCGGAGACACTGCGACCAACTTCTGCACGCTAGGCCGCCGATGCGATGACTTTCTTGCCGCGAGGGAGAAGTCGATGCGACGATCCTGTTGCGCTGTGCGATTGTGTTGCGATGCGAAGAGATGACGCTCCGCGAGGAGCGACGAAATCCGGTGCGATGCGATGAAAATGGCGGACGCACGACGTCCGCAAGCGATGTCTTGAAGCGATGATTTCTTTAGGGGTTGCGAGCACTCGGCGACAGCAGCACGATGATTTTTCCAGCGTGTCTCAGCTGCAGCGGCTCGCAAAGGGGCGTTAGCGATGGTTTCGTGTTGCGAGCACCCAGCGGCAGCAGCGCGATGATTTTTCCAGCGCTCTCGGCTGCAGCGGCTCGCAAACGTGCGTTAGCGACGATTTCCAGCACTCTTTTCTCTGAAGCAAGACTAGAGGCCCTGGAACTCACAGGAGCATCATCAGCAGATAGCAATCCTCGCAGGGAGGAAGCAGGAGGTTGGTGGTGGAGTCAGATGTGCCTGAGACTCCAGCAGGAGGCTAGCTCTTTTCCTAGCCCTTGGGTAATTGCTGTAACAAAAATAAAAGTTCTCTCAAAAGTTCCTTTTCCTCTTCTTCAAGGTCCAGTGGTCACTGCTGCAGGCCAGTGCAAGAAACAACACACCAGCACAGGGACAGTCACTTCCTGCAGATTCCTCCAGTGGCACGGACAGAGTTTCCTCTCCAGATCCAAAAGCAATACAAATTGTAGGGGTTTGAGCACAGATATTTATACCCCAAAAGTCTTTGTTCTCAGAAGCTACAAGTCACTGAACCTAGCCAGAACCAGTTCTGCTCAGGCCTGGAGCACTTTGTTTACCAGGCTGCATTCTTCCTTTCAGAAAGAGGGGTCTGCTAGCAGACACACAGTAGGAGGTGGAGCCAGCATTCACCTTGCCAGGCACAGCCCTATTCAGGTCAAGGAGCCACCCCTCCCCACACTCTAAATGCAGATCTCTCTATTCAACCCGGGTCTGACTCAGCCTGCCCTGCCCCTCTAAAACCAGACAGCCAATACACATAACAGCAGAGCACACTGGAAGGCTTAGGCAAGAAAATACCTACTTTCTAAAAGTGGTATTTTCAAACACAGAATATAAAAATAAACTTCACTAAAAGATGTATTTTAATATTCTGAGCTCAGGCATACTAAATTCGTTTTTCTACCATGTTCCTGGGGTCAGTTAGGACTATAGAATGTAATAGCCAAACTGCCCATTCTAGCCTATGAGGAACAGGTAGCCTTACAGTAGTGAAAAACGAAATGGGGCATAATTCACTACCAGGACATGCTACACACACCAAGGCATTTCCTACCTTACACATACAATGCACCCTACCATAGGGGTGATTTACAAGATGCCAAGGGAAGGTTCAGGGGCTGGGAAGTGGGTGCACTTCACAGCCAAGATGGCAGTTCTGGACTGCACACAGACACTGCAGTGGCAGGTCTGAGACACACTTTACAAGCTGCTTCTGTGGGTGGCACACATCAGTGCTGCAGGCCCACCAGCAGCATTTGGTTTACCAGCCCTGGGCACACATAGGCCACACTACTAGGGACTAACAGGTAAACCAAATAAGCCAATCAGGGATATACCAATTCACATAGACATATTTACAAAGGGAGAGCATATGCACTTTAGCACTGAACAGCAGTGGTAAAGTGCCCAGAGTCATAAAACCAACAGAAACAGGTCAGCAAAAATACAGGAGGCAGGCAAAAAGTTTAGGGGTGACCCTGCAAAAAGGGCCATTTCCAACAGTACCTTTGCTGCGTCAGTGCTCAGGGACGATGGTAATACGTCGCAGGTGATGCTTCAGTTACGAAGTTGGGTAAAGTCATTGATGTGTCGATGTCAAGAGCGCTGTATGTCAGTTGAAACTCTGGACTGAAGGAAATGGGTTGGTTAGAAGCCATAACGGGCCGGGAATGCATCAGAGTCAGGGACGGGGCGTCAGAGACATCGGAGTTGCATTGTCCGACACTAATGCAGCAGCGGTGATTTGGAGCGCTGTGTCAGCAAAGTCAGGGATGCATTGTAAGTCGAGGTCATTGCATCACACATTCTGTGAGTGGCGTCCACGGCTTCGGTGCAGGCAGTGGCAATGCGTCGATTTAACAGGGAATGCGCCAGTCCCGAATGATGCTTCAGGGTCAATGTATTGGTTTCTTGGATTGCAGCACCAAACACTCACTTCCAAGGGTCCAGGACTGGATTTGGCAGAGCAGGACTCACAGCAGAGGATCCCGGGTGCTGGTAGCAAGATGATAACCCTGAGACTTCAGTAACAGGAGGCAAGCCCAAAAAGCCCTTGGAGAACCTTTAGATGCAGGATGTAGAGATTAAAGTCCAGTCCTCTCACTCCTAGGCAAGAAGCAGTAGGCAGCAGGCCAACACAGCAAAGCTAGCAGCAACGTGTCAGTATCTCCAGGCAGCACAACAGCTCTTCTTCCTGGCAGAATGTCAGTCCAGAAGTGTTCTGAGTATATGATGTCAGAGGTCCAATACCCATTTTGAAGTAGCAAGACTTTAAATAAAGGTCTTTGTAGTGCACAAGACCCTGCCCCTTCTGGCCCTGGCTCCAGACACAATGCAGGGGATATGGAGCTCTTTTGGTGTGAGGGCAGGCACACCCCTATTCAAATGCAAGTGTCAGCTCACCCCTCTCACTCCACATTCCATCCTACTCCTCATACCATTATAGATATGCATTGAATTATATTTAGAATGTTTGAAATTTAAAGATCCTACGAAAAGTCCTGAATTTTATAAATCTTTCTCTTACATTCTAACAGATCTGGACAGAAAGGAAACTTTATGAAAACCGGCAAAGTAACCCTTATAGCCCTTAAAAGTTAATTGATTCCTGCATATCTGCTTGAAAAAGGTTTGACATGGGGTAGCAGTACATTTCATAATAACGTAGTAAAACAGCAATCTGTAGTTGCCACAGAATGAACATAACAGTTTAGACTGCAGTGGCACAGGCACGCACTTTTGAAGATCCCTAATTGGCACCTCTGAATTTGTCAGTTGAAAATAAGCCTGATTGATTTAAAGATTTCCATGTGTTTTCTCTAGGAGACAAATATAACTCATGCCCAGGTACATGCAGATGGGGTTACACCAAGACTTAAAAGAATATGTGATATCAGTCTACCACATTTTAATCAGTAGAGGGGGTTTGTCAGGTACTGCCTTGCTGTGACAAACCCATACAATTTGATAGTAGGAATTAAACCTTTCATTTTAACCTGGAGTAATCAACTATTTGGCAATCCTCTAGTTTACACTAAAACATAACAGGACTGAGACTTTCAATCTACCTTTTTGGATGCTTAAAATAAATGAAGGTCCCAATTTGGATGGCATTAAAGCATAAGATGTGACTCATTTAAAGAATTTTCCAGCTATATTATCTAATGTTAAATCCTCCAAGAAAAGGTATTTTTTAGTTTACTAAGTGGCAGAGCTTTGAGTCTACTTTTATTCTAAATAGCTAAGGAGACTGATAATGCCATGGTATCTAAAACCATAATGAAGGAACAAAGGGGCATATTCTTAAGAACGTGTGATAACTACCGCAAGTTTAGCTTAACGCAACTTTGCATATCGCAGTCTATCGCGGGAAAACAACGCCATGTTAACGTAGTATTCCCAACCTGGCGGCACCATTCGATAGTCCCACGATAACGCGTCAAATGACCACATTAAAATACACGCAACACCACAAAAATGCGAAACACGAACGCGAATAAAGTTGCGATGAGGCCAAACCCGATACAAAAACCAGCGATAACCAGCGACAGGCCTGCAATCCCCACGCGTCATGCGGGAAAATGCACTATAAAAGCTGAACAAGAAAAACACACCATAAACAAAATAAACTGCGTAGCAACATGGATGCACCCGGAACGAGTGCCCAGGTCAACGCGAACCCCACCAGCCCACAGACCACCAGCAAGGAACCTCGGGGTCTGGGAAGGCCAAGGAGAAGAGGAAGAGGAAGACGGGGTACAGTCTGCATGACAACCTGATCGTCGTCACGGAGGTGACAGAGCACTAACAACAACTGTCCGTCACCTCCACCGTGTCATTGGCAACACAGACGGAAAAATGACATTCCATCGTGAATGCCGCCGGAGTGTCGAGGAGGCCAAGATGTGCTGGAACGATGTGAAAAGCCAAACCAAGCAGAAACCCGCTGCCAACAGGAAGGCAGCAACTGCGAATGGAGGTGGGAGTCCGGCGCCACAGGAGGAGATGGAGCAAATGGTGGCCACAGTCATCAGTGTAGAGACGGTGCAAGGAGTCGGGAGTCCGGACACTGCTCGACATGACCTGACACAACATCAACAGGGTGAGTAACGAACAGGGACTGTGGGGCCGGTGGGGGACGGGCACAATGGCACACATGCACAACGACATGTAGCACACCGCACACCGACAATGACCCTGGGTCATGTCCCTGGTCCCCGTGGCACACAGCAGCACACATACAAACATCAAGTAGGCCCCCGTCCACCATGTGCCCAAAGGGCCCCACCCCACACATCACCAATACCACAACACACACATGCACCCGTGCGAAACACAGCAAAGATGCATATGTGAGAGCCACACTGACAATGCAAGTGACACCACATGACGAGCAGCATGGCTGGAGAACAATCATCATGACATTGTGCATGCCACGAGACTGAGGTGGCTGAGTGTGCACCACATCCGGAAAGGAGCAGGTCACATTCTGACACATCCACGTGCACAAACAACCACTGACGTCAACAATACATCTGCAGACAAACAATGCACAAGAGTAAACAAAAACCGACCAAGAGCACAAATGCCCCAAGTCGCCAACATCACAGCACCCTAAAAGCACAAAAGCCAAAGGCACACCGCCTCCAAGGGTTAAGGGGCAGCAAAATCACAGCTGCAGGTGCGACTCCCACACAATGCAGCACACACACATAGCAATGACAGCACATCCACATGGACGACAATGTGGTACATAGTGCAACACTCACACTGCAGAACAGAGGACACAACTGAGTCCGCCTGTGCGTAGAAAATGGCCAATCACATCTGACATAGCAGGAAACTGTGATATGCAAATGTACGTGTACAACCTTACCTACGTCATGTAGTCCAAATGTCCACTGTCCCGCATCAAATAGTTCGCCCCTCCCAAACAGTCACAATGTACATTGTCATGCAGTCTGTATGTAAACTTGAACAATGCGTCAACATACATGCCAACACAATGTCACCAAGCAGCTCCCCTTCACATTGCAGAGGGACAAACAACACCTTCAGCAGAGCAGACCAGACAACTCTACAGTGATGCTGAAGAGGACCTCCACACTTCCGACACAGACGCCTTACAACAGTCCATGGACATCTTAGGCAATCGACCTCCAGGAGCAGGGCAGCACCACTGCATTGAGGATACCCCACCCCCTGCACAGACAACACAGCTGGACGCACCCACCACCCCGGCTGGCTCCCAGCAGCCCACCCAAGCACACATCACATTCCAAGGCCAGGTGTCAGACTGCCAGAAGGGGGTGGCCGAACATGTGCGGGTGGGGTACTACCTCATGGAAGCCGAATTAGATCACATACGTGGGTGTCTAAGTCCCATCAGGGACCACCTACACTCCCCAACAGAGACCCACACTGCGACAGAGACACATGCCTTTGCACATTTCCAGTACTGAACCACACCCAGAGCCACGGGAAAATCATCCACACCCCCACGCTGGACTGGCGTACGCCGGCCCAGTTCACTCATCTTATGTATTGAGTGGGGGACGACAAAGCTACATGTGCAATGTCTCACCCGCTGCCTGCGGTGACATGGCTGCCTCCACTATCCACTACACTCCAAACACCAGCAGTGCATGTAGAGATGGATATGTCTGTGGTCTGCATACTGCAGTCTGTCCAGCACATCTCCACCACACTTGGCATTGTGTGAATTCTCATTCATGGATCACTTGCCTCCTTCGCACATGCCTGCTTCCCACCTCTCCACACATTCTGCTATTGTGTGGCTGAGGTGCCATGCCGTTGATGGCTCATGTACATGGCTAACCAAGGTTGCCACAGTAAGTTGTGCTGTCGTGTCTGGTGGGTGGGCATGTTGTTTGGCATGATGTATGTGATTTTCTGACGTGTGCAGTGCCAGAGTTGTGAGTTGCATGATTGTGGAGTTGAGGTGTGTGGGGTGTTCATTTGGTACTTGCCAACGAGCAGTGCATTCCCATAGGTGCCTTCATGGAAGCGCTGGTTGATGTTGGACTGTCGGAAGATGGAGGGATCATGCACACTACCTGGGTAGTTGGCTACAACATTGGTGTAGAGTCCCCTGTGGTCCAGTATTGCCTGCACGTTGATGGAATGCGTGTGCTTTCTGTTGCGGTAGTTATGTGCAGTGTCGGCAGGGGGCACAAGTAGGACATGTGTGCAGTCGATTGCCCCCAACACATGCAGGAATCCAGATATGGTGTATAGTCCTTGCTTGGTCTCCAGCTGTTCCTGCACATTGTGGGGGACATATAGGTACTGGGGTACCTTGCTGATGGTGGCATCCAGGACAGGTGTGAGGAACTTGGATGGGGCTGGCTGTGAGACTCCTCCGACTCTGGCAGTTGGTGGTTGGGAGGTACCAGAGGCCAACAGGTGCAGCACAGCCAGCAGCTTTGTCTGCGAAGGGATGTTGGTTGTCCGCTGTGTTGGTACCATCAGCCTGTGGGCAATGATGTTCAGGATGCGGAGGATGGTTGTCCTTTTGAGCCTGTAGTGGGCATTGTCTGGTGTTAGGTCTGTGAGGCTGGTGCATTTCCTGAAGGTCCACTGTCTTTGTCTGCACTGCCTCTGTGGTGGTCCAGGGGGGTGAGGGGGTCCGGGGGGGTGGCGGTCCTGGGGGTGGTGGAGGTCGGTGTTGTTGCCCTCTCGGGGCTCCGGGGTGCATGGTGAGTGGCTCCATGGCATCTACTGTTCTTCATGTGTGGCTCTGGGCTGGGCTCCCTTTGATGGTGCAGGTTGTCGTCTGACTTTACACCAGGTCAGAGCAGGTGTTAATTTCCTGCTGCTAACGCGCCTTATCACCTGTTTTGTGGTCTTATCGCCGATGTGGCTGGTCGTTGAGAATGTTGAGGTGTGGTGTTGTCGCGGATTTTCACTCGGGAACGCCTACTCTGCATCTCATTAGCGATAGTTGCCGGTGTCAACTGTGGCGATGTTTTATGTGGATGCTTTCGCAAGTAAACTGGTGGTATCGGCTGTTAGCACCAGCTTGTGAATGGGGCGATAAATTTATCGCGACTTTGGCTGTGATAAAGTGCTGATAACTCGGCGATAGCTCCTTGAGAATATGCCCCTCAGTTTGGAATCGATTTTTGTTTTGGAGTTATTTTAGGAATGCATCTTATCCAGCGTATCAATTCCAAAAGGTCTGGGCGGTTGTAGTGGTTATGACACATAGGATCTGATTTAGAGTATGGCAGATGTCGCAGTCCCATCAAAAATAATCTGTAAATCTGTCATCCACCATGGAAGTCCTGTCACCCTATTTAGATTTTGACGGTTTGATGGACCAAATTCTGTCAAATTTCTGCTGCCTTTGATGGTTTAGTCTTCCTCCGTCAATGGAGTAATCTGTCAGACAAGGCGGACAGAGTTATCTGAGCCATAGCTGCTCCCGCCATATTTAGATTTGGCTTTCCGACCTCTTAAACATGGTGAAGCCACCTCCATGCCTGAAATATTGAAAACAAAGTATAACTAGGCTAAAAAATGCCAGAACTAATCCCCCAATGACTCTACAAACATTACTGTTGCTGCAAGGCATCGGCCTGTACTTGGCAATTCTTGAGGAGGAGCAAACCCTTCACTTTGAAATCGAAGATAAGTTTTCAAACCCATATAATTTTTCTATTTTAAGATTTAAATTCAACCCGTTTTGATATAGTAATAATCATATGTTAGTTGTATATCTGAAGTAGCTATAGCATGTTTTTAACTATTGAGTAAAGGATATTTAATTTTAACAATAATGTTTATAATTTTGTTCTTGTTCTGTTAACAACATGTGGTTGATACCAGGGCACATGCATATATTCAGGATGATATAATGCATGCTGGATAGGCAAAACAGGTTATTCTCAGTTGTCTGGAGCTAAAAAATGGAAGTGCCATTTGTGTGGCTGTGTTAAAAGCTGCTGTTTTTAAAAAAATAAATCAAAGCTTTATTGTCTGAATTATTATCACTAGGGGGTCAGGAGTCACTTCTATGTACCCCAAGATCATGGTTAACTGCAGGTCCATTTACTACTGGTCAGCTGGGCACTTGTGCAAACATTCCTTTGGCTGTTTTTTTGATGTATTGATTCCTTAAAAATAATTCAAAATATTTTATAATTATATCAAATTGTACCAGAAGTGTCAGCTGAAGATTATCATTTATCTCACATACGTCAAGACCATATGTCTTGTGGATATGACTGTGTTTTATTTAACTTGTATTATAAATTGTCATTGATTAATGATGAATATGGGTGTAAATTAACTGTTTTATATATTAATTGTGTAATATTAAACTTTTGAAATGTTTAAGGGATCAAATATTTTTCATTTATTTTATAAACTGTTTAGGTGTCACAATAATGTATATGTTCAGAACTCTAAATGTACTGTTCATACTCAATGCATAAGATTTATTATAAATATGTAATGTATTTCTGTTACGGATTGTATAATTTTAAAGTACATATTTATTAATTAAAGTGTCAAAAATAAATGTGTTTTTAAAAAAGTCTTAGTATTTCATGATTTAGATAAAGTTTTAAATTCTATGTTTGAACATATATGTATATATAGAGATAGGTAGCTAGACTGATAGATAGATGGATAGATAGATAGATAGATAGATAGATAGATAGATAGATAGATAGATAGATAGACATGTATTTTTGTGTGTGTGCCCTAAATCTAAATGTTGATTACATCAACTGACTACAACAATTTATGATTATATATATTACCTGATAAAAATGCGAAAATGTAAATACACATTTTTTATTAACTTTTTAAATTATAAACGTATTTTGACTTGAAGTGATCTCAACTAAATAGATAATGTGTGGTTTGTGTATAATTGTGTGAATGTTAATCCTGATAACCATTTTAACCAACACTGTTCGCAATAAGTGTTAAACAATTTTCAACTTATAATCGCTTTAAAGCAGCTTTTGTTAGACTTAATGTAGAGTGGATGTCACTTCAATGTAGGAGATGCCTTAAACACTTGTCTGTACAGTCACTACCATAAACAAATAGCATTAATGTTATGCAGAGCAGCTGCTTCTTAGTTTAAATCTTAGTTTAAATATGGGTATTTTTTTCCTTCACTAATATGAGCTTGTTATGTCAGAGAAACCTAAGGAACAAATCTAAAACAATCTATCCATAGTGGTCTCACTTTTATCTTTTGTGATTTTTAATTTATATTTTTGGGGGGAAAAAACACACCAAAATTTTACATTCATTTAAAAAAAAATTTTTTAAACATTCAGAACATTTGCAACTGTAAACAAACATTTAAAAAAAAAACATTAATTAAAATAAAGCACAAAAACTATAGTGAAAAAATAATTTAAGAAAGACAATACTTTAAGGTGGGTGAACATACTTATATTTCCTCAGGGAAAAAACATGCATTTTGCGCAAAAAGAACTTAGGGGTAACAATCCACAACAACTGCTAGCAACTTTTCAATTTTTCAGTTCAGAAAGCTCCAGTCTTTAGTCTTGCCTCTTATTCTGGGGTCAGGTATTTGGATCGAGATGCAATTTGAATGGATGCAGGGGAGGAAAAAGGTTAGAAGAAGAAATGGGTAGAAGTGAGGGGAAACACTGATGTCAGAAGAGGCTCTTGGAGAACAAAACTCTCCTTGTAAGGTATGCATTGCAGAGTGAATGTCATCCATGATGCTGATCATGTGGGTAAATTATTAATCAATACACTGAATGGCATTAACCAATGCTATGTGACCAACAGAAAGTGGCTCTTCTGAGACCTATGCATTCCCCAGGTTTTTCTATTTATGTGTGAAGTTCTCCGCCCGAATCTGGAGTCTCCACAGTCGTAAGCTTACTAGTATAGCCTTATAGCCCACTGCTGAGGGCTATACCGGCTGTTAAAGGCCCTGATCCCGAGTTATAGGCCCGAGCCGCAGGCGAGGGCCTATAACGAGGGAGAGGGCCTTTAACAACAAGTATAGCCTGAGGCAGAAGGGCTATAAGGCTATTAGAACATTCCACCCACTAAGGGTAGAATGTTCTAAATTAAAAATGGAGAAACACTAAGACAATCATTGGAATGTTGGAGCACTGGGCTTATACCAGCCATTATAAGCCCAGAGCAACTCCATTGTCTTCAATGGAGCTCCCAACATTCCAATGTTCTAATAACTCATAGATTGTGAATAACAAAAATTAGTAAACTTATCCAAACGTTTAGGTTTACCTTTGTGTGTCAGAACTGTATGTGTTTTAATCCTAAAAATAAAGGTTGGAGTAACATTGCAAATAAGATGTCCTCATGCCAGGTCCCCCTGCGACAGTTCTCCAGTCCAGCTTGGCTGTATTCCCCTACCATCTGCAGCCTGTCTACCTGCTGCCTTCTGTTAGTGCCTCCTCTGCTTGTTTCTTGTTCTGTTTCTGCTAATTCGTCAGCCCTCTGTTTTTGCCTTTTTCTGCTCGATTTTCTGCCCTAAGTTTTGCCCTCTCCTGCCCTGTTTGCATTTTCTGCTTGTTTTTCTACCCTTTGTTTAGCCTCTTCTGCTCCTTTTTCTGTCCTCTGTTTTGCCCTCTTCTGCTCTGTTTTGCCTTTTCTGCTAATTTTTCTGCTTTCTGCTTTTTTCTGCTAATTTCTTCCTTCTGCCTGCTGTTTCCCTCCTCCCACCTCTTCCCTCCTCCCGCCACCCAGTCCCTCGCCTTCCCCTCAAGACCTACTTAATCGAGGTCGCAGAGTGACCCCATTGAGAATGTCCTCATGCCAACTCCCCCTGCAAAATTCCTCCAGGCCAGCTTGCCCGCAGTCCGCTACTTCTGTTTTGCCTTTTCTGCTTCCTCGTTTTTATGCTCTCTGCGCCTTTCACCCCAGAACCCAGATAACTCCAGGGGTGACACTGCTCTACGAATGCTGATTGATGTGCAAAGCACCAAAAACCTCACATTTAGAAAGAGTAGAGGAGAAATATTTTTTCTACAGATAAAAATATATTCCAGATGCAGATAAAAAAAATGGAAAATGCCTATCGAATGTTCCAATCCTCATTTAGGAGTACCATCTCATGTGAGTTGTACTCACTGCTGACAATCCACAGGAAAAGAAGGGAAAATTAGGTGTATCTAACAATCTACACCTTGGCTAAATTTCCAAAACTTGATTGCTGTGATTTTTGTGACTCTTCAACAAGACGGAAATCTACACAAATGGTAGGCAGGCTTCCACATTTCGTTCTAGATTAGGTTGGGTTAACTAACAGCTTGCAATGATCTGTTGGCATTGTGTTTGTTTAAGAAAGAAAGCATTGCAAATTTGTATCTGCTGAAGACTTTCATTTTGTATATGCATCCAGTATTTTTATAATAATTGGTAAGGTTGGAAATGAACAAAAATCTTTCAAAGCTTGATGAAAACAAATAATATGGTCTAGAATGCTGAAGATTACCTAAGCCTGATTGAAACAATGGGGCATAGTTACAAGGGCATTGCGCCACAGGAACATCACTTTTAAAGATGTTCCTGTGGCAAAATGCCCTGCTCTATATTTACAAAGTGTTGTTAAGTCACTTTTTGTGGCTTAATGCTGCTTTGCAAATATGTTACCCTTTCACGCAGGTATCTGTGTGAAAGGGACGTGCAATGGATGTTGCTGTGGGCGTTCCACCGCAACACCCATTACTTTTTGAAGCTGCCCCAGATGTAAAAGGATGTGTAAATCTGAGGCAGCGCAAAAAACTAATGCCATGCAAGAGCAGGCATTAGAATAGCGATACGAATAGAAATACTTTTATTTCTCCTCATTTTTGCTTTTTCTATGTAGAGAGCAAAATGTCGCCATTAATGATTTTTAATGTCCAGGAAGGTGTCCCTTCCTACACATAAACAATCATTAAATAATGATGATTTGCTACTTTTATGTGTGAGGCATTCTGCTGCATACATAGAAGTAACAAATCACCATTATTGACTGTTTATGTGCAGAAAGGGCCACCTTCCTGCACATAACAATAATTTCCTGCAATGCGCGCTCTCTTGCACTATGGTGCAAGGATGCCTGCGTTGGCGCTAGGCAGCTAATTTTAGCACCAGTGCAAGGGAAAACACAGGGGTGCACCATATTGTTGTAAATACGGTACATCTCTGCATTTTGGAAATGTCAGAGTGTAGTGCTGCCAAATTTGGCACAGCTCCACGCTCCGGCATTTCCTTGTACGGTTGCCCCAAAGTTCCATTTTCATGTGATTTGCACTTTATTTGTGAAATAAAGGCATACAAACAAGAAAGTGAAAACAGATATTTCGTTTGGAAAAACAAGCCTACAAATGATGATAAAATGACACTTTCATAGCAAGATGTCCTTCAATCTTGTTTCACAGTGCCTGAAAATCAAGAGCCTCATTTACAAAAAATTGGCGTAGGGCAGCGCCCCAAGCTTTTTTGCTGTGCTGGCCCATCCCAATTTGAAAGGGCGGCAATGCACCATATTTACGAGATACGGTGCATTACTGTCCTTTCAGCCTGCATACAATTTGGTGGCAAGCGCCAACGCAGGCATCCTTGCACCATGGTGCAAGGGTGTCTGCGTTGTTGGCAGGATTGTTTTTGTGCAGGAAGGAGCACCTTCCTGCACAAAAACAATCCATGGAGATATTTTCCTTGTTCTATGTGTGCTGCAGAATGCAACACACATTGAAAGAGGAAAAATATAGGAGAAATTAAAACATTTCTCCTTGTTACTCCTCTGCTCTCGCCCTGTCATAGCAAACACTGCTTTGCTTCATGGAAGCGAGAGCAGGAAACCTGCTCTCGCTTCCTTGAAGCAAAGCAGATTGCTTTTTGGCAAAGGGAGCTGCATGTTTGCAGCTCCCTTTGCCCAAAAGCAATGCCAGCTCCCGCAGGAGCATTGGGGCTCCCCAGCTGTCCTCAACAGTGAGGCCATGCCACAGGGGTCCCCGGGGCCAAAAATGCCCAGGAGGGGGGGTCACTCGGCCCCCTCCCTTTTACATTTTGTTTTTTAATTCAAAAGGTAAGGGTGGTTACGGGGGATGGGGTCCTTGGGGCCATTATTGGCCTCAGGAGGGGGGCCAGTGCCCCCTCCAAAATGCAAAAAAAAGAAAGGCTGGCTAGGCCCCGGGGGATGGGGTCTCCGGGGACAAGAGAGGCCCAGGGAAGGGAAGGCCACACGGTCCCCCTTCCAAAAATACATTTTTGCCAGGCCCCGGGGGATGGGGTCCCCGGGGCCAAAATCGGCCTGGGGAGGAGGGCCCCACGGCCCCCCTCCCCTTTAAAAAATATAAAAAAGGAAAGGCCTAGCCCCAGGGGATGGGGTCCCTGGGGCTGTAATCGGCCTCAGGAGAGTGTCTTTCTGCACCTCTGCTGCCTGTTTCTGCACAGCTCTTGCCTATTTCTGCTCTTCTCCTGCCTCTTTCTGCACATGTGTTGCTTCTTTCTGCACCCCAGTTCCCTCTTGCTCCACCTCTCCTGCCTCTTTCTGCACCTCTCTTGCCTCTTTCTGCACTTCTCTTGCCTCTTTCTGCACCTCTGTTGCTTCTTTCTGCACGCCTCTTGCCTCTTTCTGTACCCCTGTTCCCTCTTTCTGCACCCCTCTTGCCTCTTTCTGCAACTCACTTGTCTCTTTCTGCACTGCCCTTTCTTTTTTCTGCACCTCTGTTGCTTCTTTCAGCACTTCTCTTGCCTCTTTCTGCACTACTTTTGCCTGTTTCTGCAACTCTCTTGTCTCTTTCATCACTTCTCTTGCTTCTTTCTGCACCTCTGTTGCTTCTTTCTTACCCCTCCTGACTCTTTCTGTACCTTTCTTGCCTCTGTCTGCTTCCCTCTTGCCTCTTTCTCCACCTGTTTTGCTTCTTTCTGTACTTCTCTTGCCTCTTTCTGCACCCCCTGACTCTTTCTGCACCCCTCTTCCCTCTTTCTGCACCCCTCTTCCCTCGTACTGCACCTCTCTTTCCTCTTTCTGCACTTCTCTTGCCTCTTTCTGCACAACTGTTGGTTTTTTCTGCTCTTCTCTTGCGTCTTTCTGCACCTCTCTTGCTTCTGTCTGCACCCCTAGTGCCTCTTTCTGCACTCGTCTTCTCTCTTTCTGCACATCTCTCGTCTCTTTGTGCATCTCTCTTGTCTCTTTCTGCACCTCTCTTGTCTTTTTCTGCACTTCTATTGTCTCGTTCTGCACCTCTGTTGCTTCTATCTGCACTTCTCTAGCCTCTTTCTGCACCTCTCTTGCTTTTGTAGCACTTTTCTTGTCTCTTTCTGCACCCCTCTTGCCTCTTTCAGCTCTTTTGTTGCTTCTTTCTGTACACCTCTTGCCCCTTTCTGCACCCCTGTTCCCTCTTTCTGTACCTCTCTGGGCTCTTTCTGCACACCTGTTCCCTCTTTCTGCACCTCTCTTGCCTCTTTCTGTACCTCTTTTGCCTATTTCTGCACCCCTCTTGACTCTTTCTGCACCTCTGTTGCTTCTTTCTGCACTTCTCTTGCTTCTTTCTGCACGTCTCTTGCTTCTTTCTGCAACCCTCTTTCGACTTTCTGCACCCCTCTTCCAGCACCTCTCTTGCCTCCTTCTGCTCCACTCTTGCCTCTTTCTATAATTCTCTTGCCTCTTTCTGCATCTCTGTTGCTTCTTTCTGCACTTCTCTTGCCTCCTTCAGCACCATTCTTATGTCTGTCAGCACCAATGTTGGTTCTTTCTGTAGTTCTCCTGCCTCTTTCTGCACCTCTCTTTACTTTTTCTGTACTTCTTGCCTCTTTCTGCACTTCTCTTGCTTCTTTCTGTTTTTCTCTTGCTTCTTTCTGCGCTTCTCTTGCTTCTTTCTGCACTTCTCCTGCCTATTTCTGCACTTCTATTGCCTCTTTCTGCACCTCTGTTGGTTCTTTTGGCACTTCTCTTGCCTCTTTCTGTACCCCTCTTGCCTCTTTCTGCATGTATGTTGCTTTTTCTGCACTTCTCTTGTTTCTTTCTGCACCTCTCTTGCTACTTTCTGCACCCCTCTTGCATCTTTCTATACCCCTGTTCCCTCTTTCTGCACCTCTCTTGCCTCCTTCTGCAACTCTCTTGCCTATTTCTACAGTCCCCTTGCCTCTTTCTGCACCTCTGTTGCTTCTTTCTGCACTTGTCTTGCCTCTTTCAGTACCCCTCTTGCCTCTGTCTGCACTTCTGTTGCTACTTTCGGCACTTCTCTTGCTTCTTTCTGTACCTCTCTTGCTTTTTTCTGCACCCCCTTTGCCTCTTTCTGCACCCTCTTCCCTCTTCCTACACCCCTCTTCTCTTGTTCTGCACCTTTCTTGCCTCTTTCTGCACTTCTTAAGCCTCTTTCTGCACCACTGTTATTTTTTTATGCACTTCTCTTGCTTCTTTCTGCACCTCTCTTCCTTCTTTCTGCACCCCTGTTGCCTCTTTTTATACCTGTGTTCCCTCTTTCTGTACCTCTCTTGCCTCCTTCTGCACTTCTCTTGCCTCTTTCTGTACACCTCTTGCCTCTTTCTGTACCTATGTTGCTTCTTTCTGCACTTCTCTTGTTTCTTTCTGCACCTCTCTTGCTTCTTTCTGCACCCCTCTTGCGTCTTTCTTAACCCCTGTTTGCTCTTTCTGCACCTCTCTTGCCTCCTTCTGCAACACTCTTGCCTCTTTCTACAGTTCACTTGCCTCTTTCTGCACCTCTGTTGCTTCTTTTTGCACTTTTCTTGCCTCTTTCTGCACCCCTCTTGCCTCTTTCAGCACTTCTGTTGCTTCTTTCTACACTTCTCTTGCTTCTACCTGCACCTCTTTTGCTTCTTTCTGCACCCCTCTTGCCTCTTTCTGCACCCCTGTTCCCTCTTTCTGTACCTCTCTGGGCTCTTTCTGCACACCTGTTCCCTCTTTCTGCACCTCTCTGGCCTCTTTCTGCAACTCTTTTGCCTATTTCTGCACCCCTCTTGACTCTTTCTGCACCTCTGTTGCTTCTTTCTGCACTTCTCTTGCTTCTTTCTGCACGTCTCTTGCTTCTTTCTGCAACCCTCTTGTGTCTTTCTGCACCCCTCTTCCAGCACCTCTCTTGCCTCCTTCTGCACCTCTCTTGCCTCTTTCTGTACTTCTCTTTCCTCTTTCTGCACCTCTGTTGCTTCTTTCTACACCCCTCTTGTCCATTTATGTACCCCTGTTCCCTCTTTCTGCACCCCTCTTGCCTCTTTGTGCAACTCACTTGCCTCTTTCTGCACTTCCCTTTCTTTTATCTGCACCTCTGTTGCTTCTTTCAGCACTTCTCTTGCCTCTTTCTGCACTACTTTTGCCTGTTTCTGCAACTCTCTTTTCTCTTTTATCACTTCTCTTGCTTCTTTCTGCACCTCTGTTGCTTCTTTCTACACCCCTCTTGCCTCTTTCTGAAACCTTTCTTGCCTATGTCTGCATCCCTCTTGCCTCTTTCTCCACCCCTTTTGCTTCTTTATGCACTTCTCTTGCCTCTTTCTGCACCCCCTGCCTCTTTCTGCACCCTTCTTCCCTCTTTCTGCACCCCTCTTCCCTCGTTCTGCACCTCTCTTGCCTCTTTCTGCCCTTCTCTTGCTTCTTTCTGCACCACTGTTGTTTTTTTCTGCACTTCTCTTGCTTCTTTCTACACCTCTCTTGCTTCTTTCTGCACCCCTGTTGCCTCTTTCTGCACTTGTCTTCTCTCTTTCTGCACATCTCTTGTCTCTTTCTGCACTTGTATTGTCTCTTTCTGCACCTCTGTTGCTTCTTTCTCCACTTCTCTAGCCTCTTTCTGCACCTCTGTTGCTTTTGTAGCACTTTTCTTGCCTCTTTCTGCACCCCTCTTTCCTCTTTCAGCACTTCTGTTGCTTCTTTCTGCACTTCTCTTGCTTCTTTCTGCGCCACTTTTGCTTCTTTCTGCACCCCTCTTGCCTCTTTCTGCACCCCTGTTCCCTCTTTCTGTACCTTTCTGGGCTCTTTCTGCATACCTGTTCCCTCTTTCTGCACCTCTGTTGCTTATTTCTGCACTTCTCTTGCCTCCTTCAGCACCATTCTTACATCTGTCTGCACCAATGTTGGTTCTTTCTGCAGTTCTCCTGCCTCTTTCTGCACCTCTCTTGACTTTTTCCTGCGCATCTCTTGCCTCTTTCTGAACTTCTCTTGCCTCATTCTGCACTTCTCTTGCTTCTTCCTGTTTTTTTCTTCCTTCTCTCTGCGCTTCTCTTGCTTCTTTCTGCACTTCTTCTGCCTCTTTCTGTGCTTCTATTGCCTCTTTCTGCACATCTGTTGGCTCTTTCTGCACTTCTCTTGCCTCTTTTTGTACCCCTCTTGCCTCTTTCTGCACCTGTGTTGCTTCTTTCTGCACTTCTCTTGCCTACTTCTGCAACTCGCTTGCCTCTTTCTACAGTTCTCTTGCCTCTTTCTGCACCACTGTTGCTTCTTTGAGCACCTCTCTTGCCTCTTTCAGCACCCACTTGCCTCTTTCTGCACCCCTCTTCCCTCTTTCTACACCCCTCTTCTCTTGTTCTGCACCTCTCTTGCCTCTTTCTACACTTCTCCTGCCTCTTTCTGCATTTCTATTGCCTCTTTCTGAACCTCTGTTGGTTCTTTCTGCACTTCTCTTGCCTCTTTTTGTACCCCTCTTGCCTCTTTCTGCACCTGTGTTGCTTCTTTCTGCTCTTCTCTTGCCTACTTCTGCATCTCTCTTGCCTCTTTCTACAGTTCTCTTGCCTCTTTCTGCACCACTGTTGCTTCCTTGTGCACCTCTCCTGCCTCTTTCAGTACCACTCCTGCCTCTGTCTGCACTTCTGTTGCTTCTTTCTGCACTGCTGTTGCTTCTTTCTGTACTTCTCTTGCCTACTTCTGCATCTCTCTTGCCTCTTTCTACAGTTCTCTTGCCTCTTTCTGCATTTCTATTGCCTCTTTCTGAACCTCTGTTGGTTCTTTCTGCACTTCTCTTGCCTCTTTTTGTACCCCTCTTGCCTCTTTCTGCACCTGTGTTGCTTCTTTCTGCTCTTCTCTTGCCTACTTCTGCATCTCTCTTGCCTCTTTCTACAGTTCTCTTGCCTCTTTCTACACCACTGTTGCTTCTTTGTGCTCCTCTCCTGCCTCTTTCAGTACCACTCTTGCCTCTGTCTGCACTTCTGTTGCTTCTTTCTGCACTTCTGTTGCTTCTTTCTGCACATCTCTTGTCTCTTTGTGCATCTCTCTTGTCTCTTTATGCACCTCTCTTGTCTTTTTCTGCACTTCAATTGTCTCTTTCTGCACCTCTGTTGCTTCTTTCTGCACTTCTCTAGCCTCTTTCTGCACCTCTCTTGCTTTTGTAGCACTTTTCTTGCCTCTTTCTGCACCCCTCTTGCCTCTTTCAGCTCTTTTGTTGCTTCTTTCTGCACTTCTCTTGCTTTTTTCTGCACCTCTTTTGCTTCTTTCTGTACCCTTCTTGCCCCTTTCTGCACCCCTGTTCCCTCTTTCTGTACCTCTCTGGGCTCTTTCTGCACACCTGTTCCCTCTTTCTGCACCCCTCTTGACTCTATCTGCACCTCTGTTGCTTCTTTCTGCACTTCTCTTGCTTCTTTCTGCACATCTCTTGCTTCCCTCTTCTGTCTTTCTGCACCCCTCTTCCAGCACCTCTCTTGCCTCCTTCTGCTCCACTCTTGCCTCTTTCTATAGTTCTCTTGCCTCTTTCTGCATCTCTGTTCTTCTTTCTGCACTTCTCTTGCCTCCTTCAGCACCATTCTTATGTCTGTCAGCACAAATGTTGGTTCTTTCTGTAGTTCTCCTGCCTCTTTATGCACCTCTCTTTACTTTTTCTGCGCATCTCTTGACTCTTTCTGCACTTCTCTTGCCTCTTTCTGCACTTCTCTTGCTTCTTTCTGTTTTTCTCTTGCTTCTTTCTGCGCTTCTCCTGTACCCATCTTGCCTCTGTCTGCACTTCTGTTGCTACTTTCGGCACTTCTCTTGCTTCTTTCTGTATCTCTCTTGCTTTTTTCTGCACACCCCTTGCCTCTTTCTGCACCCTCTTCCCTCTTTCTACACCCCTCTTCTCTTCTTCTGCACCTTTCTTGCCTCTTTCTGCACTTCTTAAGCCTTTTTCTGCACCACTGTTGCCTCTTTCTATACCCATGTTCCCTCTTTCTGCACCTCTCTTGCCTCGTTCTGCACTTCTCTTGCCTCTTTCTGTACCCCTCTTGCCTCTTTCTGCTTCTATGTTGCTTCTTTCTGCACTTCTCTTGTTTCTTTCTGCACCTCTCTTGCTTCTTTCTGCACTCCTCTTGCGTCTTTCTAAACCCCTGTTCCCTCTTTCTGCACCCCTCTTGCCTCTTTCAGCACTTCTGTTGCTTCTCTCTGCACTTCTCTTGCTTCTTTCTGCACCTTTTTGCTTCTTTCGGCACCCCTCTTGCCTCTTTCTACACCCCTCTTCTCTTGTTCTGCACCTCTCTTGCCTCTTTCTACTCTTTTCCTGCCTCTTTCTGCACTTCTATTGCCTCTTTCTGAACCTCTGTTGGTTCTTTCTGCACTTCTCTTGCCTCTTTCTGTACCCCTCTTGCCTCTTTCTACTTCTATGTTGCTTCTTTCTGTACTTCTCTTGTTTCTTTCTGCACCTCTCTTGCTTCTTTCTGCACTCCTCTTGCGTCTTTCTAAACCCCTGTTCCCTCTTTCTGCACCCCCTTGCCTCTTTCTGCACCCCTCTTCCCTCTTTCTATACCCCTCTTCTCTTGGTGTGCACCTCTCTTTCCTCTTTCTACACCTCTCTTGCATATTTCTGTACTTCTCTTGCCTCTTTCTGCACCTCTGTTGCTTCTTTCTGCACCCCTCTTCCCTCTTTCTGTACCCCTGTTCCCTCTTTCTGCACACCTCTTGTTTCTTTCTGCATCTCACTTGTCTCTTTCTGCACTTCCCTTTCTTTTTTCTGCACCTCTGTTGCTTTTTCTGTACCCCTCTTGCCTCTTTCTATACCTTTCTTGCCTCTGTTTGCATCCCTCTTGCCTCTTTCTTCACCTCTTTTTCTTCTTTCTGCACTTCTCTAGCCTCTTTCTGTACCTCTGTTGCTTTTGTAGCTCTTTTCTTGCCTCTTTCTGTACCCCTCTTGCCTCTTTAAGCTCTTCTGTTGCTTCTTTCTGCACTTCTCTTGCTTTTTTCTGCACCGCTTTTGCTTCTTTCTGCACCCCTCTTGACTCTTTCTGCACCTCTGTTGCTTCTTTCTTCACTTCTCTTGCTTCTTTCTGCACGTCACTTGCTTCTTTCTGCAACCCTCTTTGCGTCTTTCTGCACCCTCTTCCAGCACCTCTCTTGCCTCCTTCTGCTCCACTCTTGCCTCTTTCTATAGTTCTCTTGCCTCAATCTGCATCTCTGTTGCTTCTTTCTGCACTTCTCTTGCCTACTTCAGTACCATTCTTATGTCTGTCAGCACCAATGTTGGTTCTTTCTGTAGTTCTCCTGCCTCTTTCTGCACCTCTCTTTACTTTTTCTACGCATCTCTTGACTCTTTCTGCACTTCTCCTGCCTCTTTCTGCACTTCTCTTGCTTCTTTCTGTTTTTCTCTTGCTTCTTTCTGCGCTTCTCTTGCTTCTTTCTGCACTTCTCCTGCCTCTTTCTGCACTTCTATTGCCTCTTTCTGCACCTCTGTTGGTTCTTTCGGCACTTCTCTTGCCTCTTTCTGTACCCCTCTTGCCTCTTTCTGCACGTATGTTGCTTTTTTCTGCACTTCTCTTGTTTCTTTCTGCACCTCTCTTGCTACTTTCTGCACCCCTCTTGCGTCTTTCTATACCCCTGTTCCCTCTTTCTGCACCTCTTAAGCCTCTTTCTGCACCACTGTTATTTTTTTCTGCACTTCTCTTGCTTCTTTCTGCACCTCTCTTCCTTCTTTCTGCACCCCGTTGCCTCTTTCTATACCCGTGTTCCCTCTTTCTGCCTCCCTCTTGCCTCCTTCTGCAACTCTCTTGCCTCTTTCTACAGTTCTCTTGCCTCTTTCTGCACCTCTGCTGCTTCTTTCTGCACTACTCTTGCCTCTTTCAGTACCCCTCTTGCCTCTGTCTGCACTTCTGTTGCTACTTTCGGCACTTCTCTTGCTTCTTTCTGTACCTCTCTTGCTTTTTTCTGCACCCCCCATGTATCTTTCTGCACCCTTCTTCCCTCTTTCTGCACCCCTCTTCCCTTGTTCTGCACCTCTCTTGCCTCTTTCTGCCCTTCTCTTGCTTCTTTCTGCACCACTGTTGTTTTTTTCTGCACGTCTCTTGCTTCTTTCTACACCTCTCTTGCTTCTTTCTGCACCCCTGTTGCCTCTTTCTGCACTCGTCCTCTCTCTTTCTGCACACCTCTTGTCTCTTTCTGCACTTCTATTGTCTCTTTCTGCACCTCTGTTGCTTCTTTCTGCACTTCTCTAGCCTCTTTCTGCACCTCTGTTGCTTTTGTAGCACTTTTCGAGCCTCTTTCTGCACCCCTCTTGCCTCTTTCAGCACTTCTGTTGCTTCTTTCTGCACTTCTCTTGCTTCTTTCTGCACCTCTTTTGCTTCTTTCTGCACCCCTCTTGCCTCTTTCTGCACCCCTGTTCCCTCTTTCTGTACCTTTCTGGGCTCTTTCTGCACACATGTTCCCTCTTTCTGCACCTCTGTTGCTTCTTTCTGCACTTCTCTTGCCTCCTTCAGCACCATTCTTACATCTGTCTGCATCAATGTTGGTTCTTTCTGCAGTTCTCCTGCCTCTTTCTGCACCTCTCTTTACTTTTTCTGCGCATCTCTTGACTCTTTCTGAACTTCTCTTGCCTCTTTCTGTTTTTCTCTTGCTTCTTTCTGCGCTTCTCTTGCTTCTTTCTGTTTTTCTCTTGCTTCTTTCTGCGCTTCTCTTGCTTCTTTCTGCACTTCTCCTGCCTCTTTCTGTGCTTCTATTGCCTCTTTCTGCACCTCTGTTGGTTCTTTCTGCACTTCTCTTGCCTACTTCTGCAACTCTCTTGCCTCTTTCTACAGTTCTCTTGCTTCTTTCTGCACCACTGTTGCTTCTTTGTACACCTCTCTTGCCTCTTTCAGTACCCCTCTTGCCTCTGTCTGCACTTCTGTTGCTTCCTTCTGCACTTCTGTTGCTTCTTTCTGTACCTCTCTTGCTTTTTTCTGCACCCCCTTGCCTCTTTCTGCACCCCTCTTCCCTCTTTCTACACCCCTCTTCTCTTATTCTGCACCTCTCTTGCCTCTTTCTACACTACTCCTGCCTCTTTCTGTGCTTCTATTGCCTCTTTCTGCACCTCTGTTGGTTCTTTCTGCACTTCTCTTGCCTCTTTTTGTACACCTCTTGCCTCTTTCTGCACCCGTGTTGCTTCTTTCTGCACTTCTCTTGCATACTTCTGCATCTCTCTTGCCTCTTTCTACAGTTCTCTTGCCTCTTTCTGCACCACTGTTGCTTCTTTGTGCACCTCTCCTGCCTCTTTCAGTACCACTCTTGCCTCTGTCTGCACTTCTGTTGCTTCTTTCTGCACTTCTGTTGCTTCTTTCTGCATATCTCTTGTCTCTTTGTGCATCTCTCTTGTCTCTTTCTGCACCTCTCTTGTCTTTTTCTGCACTTCAATTGTCTCTTTCTGCACCTCTGTTGCTTCTTTCTGCACTTCTCTAGCCTCTTTCTGCTCCTCTCTTGCTTTTGTAGCACTTTTCTTGCCTCTTTCTGCACCCTCTTGCCTCTTTCAGCTATTTTGTTGCTCCTTTCTGCACTTCTCTTGCTTTTTATGCACCACCTTTTGCTTCTTTCTGTACCGCTCTTGCCCCTTTCTGCACCCCTATTCCCTCTTTCTGTACCTCTCTGGGCTCTTTCTGCACACCTGTTCCCTCTTTCTGCACCTCTCTTGCCTCTTTCTGTACCTCTTTTGCCTATTTATGCACCCCTCTTGACTCTATCTGCACCTCTGTTGCTTCTTTCTGCACTTCTCTTGCTTCTTTCTGCACGTCTCTTGCTTCTTTCTGCAACCCTCTTCCGTCTTTCTGCACCCCTCTTCCAGCACCTCTCTTGCCTCCTTCTGCTCCACTCTTGCCTCTTTCTATAGTTCTCTTGCCTCTTTCTGCATCTCTGTTGCTTCTTTCTGCACTTCTCTTGCCTCCTTCAGCACCATTCTTATGTCTGTCAGCACCAATGTTGGTTCTTTCTGTAGTTCTCCTGCCTCTTTCTGCACCTCTCTTTACTTTTTCTGCGCATCTCTTGACTCTTTCTGCACTTCTCTTGCCTCTTTCTGCACTTCTCTTGCTTCTTTCTGTTTTTCTCTTGCTTCTTTCTGCGCTTCTCTTGCTTCTTTCTGCACTTCTCCTGCCTCTTTCTGTACCTCTGTTGCTTTTGTAGCTCTTTTCTTGCCTCTTTCTGTACCCCTCTTGCCTCTTTAAGCTCTTCTGTTGCTTCTTTCTGCACTTCTCTTGCTTTTTTCTGCACCTCTTTTGCTTCTTTCTGCACCCCTCTTGCCTCTTTCTGCACCCCTGTTCCCTCTTTCTGTACCTCTCTGGGCTCTTTCTGCACCTCTGTTGCTTCTTTCTGCACTTCTCCTGCCTCTTTCTGTACCTCTGTTGCTTTTGTAGCTCTTTTCTTGCCTCTTTCTGTACCCCTCTTGCCTCTTTAAGCTCTTCTGTTGCTTCTTTCTGCACTTCTCTTGCTTTTTTCTGCACCGCTTTTGCTTCTTTCTGCACCCCTCTTGACTCTTTCTGCACCTCTGTTGCTTCTTTCTTCACTTCTCTTGCTTCTTTCTGCACGTCACTTGCTTCTTTCTCCAACCCTCTTGCGTCTTTCTGCACCCCTCTTCCAGCACCTCTCTTGCCTCCTTCTGCTCCACTCTTGCCTCTTTCTATAGTTCTCTTGCCTCAATCTGCATCTCTGTTGCTTCTTTCTGCACTTCTCTTGCCTACTTCAGTACCATTCTTATGTCTGTCAGCACCAATGTTGGTTCTTTCTGTAGTTCTCCTGCCTCTTTCTGCACCTCTCTTTACTTTTTCTACGCATCTCTTGACTCTTTCTGCACTTCTCCTGCCTCTTTCTGCACTTCTCTTGCTCCTTTCTGTTTTTCTCTTGCTTCTTTCTGCGCTTCTCTTGCTTTTTCTGCATTTCTCCTGCCTCTTTCTGCACTTCTATTGCCTCTTTCTGCACCTCTGTTGGTTCTTTCGGCACTTCTCTTGCCTCTTTCTGTACCCCTCTTGCCTCTTTCTGCACGTATGTTGCTTTTTCTGCACTTCTCTTGTTTCTTTCTGCACCTCTCTTGCTACTTTCTGCACCCCTCTTGCGTCTTTCTATACCCCTGTTCCCTCTTTCTGCACCTCTTAAGCCTCTTTCTGCACCACTGTTATTTTTTCTGCACTTCTCTTGCTTCTTTCTGCACCTCTCTTCCTTCTTTCTGCACCTCGTTGCCTCTTTCTATACCCGTGTTCCCTCTTTCTGCCTCCCTCTTGCCTCCTTCTGCAACTCTCTTGCCTCTTTCTACAGTTCTCTTGCCTCTTTCTGCACCTCTGTTGCTTCTTTCTGCACTACTCTTGCCTCTTTCAGTACCCCTCTTGCCTCTGTCTGCACTTCTGTTGCTACTTTCGGCACTTCTCTTGCTTCTTTCTGTACCTCTCTTGCTTTTTTCTGCACCCCCATGTATCTTTCTGCACCCTTCTTCCCTCTTTCTGCACCCCTCTTCCCTTGTTCTGCACCTCTCTTGCCTCTTTCTGCCCTTCTCTTGCTTCTTTCTGCACCACTGTTGTTTTTTTTCTGCACGTCTCTTGCTTCTTTCTACACCTCTCTTGCTTCTTTCTGCACCCCTGTTGCCTCTTTCTGCACTCGTCTTCTCTCTTTCTGCACACCTCTTGTCTCTTTCTGCACTTCTATTGTCTCTTTCTGCACCTCTGTTGCTTCTTTCTGCACTTCTCTAGCCTCTTTCTGCACCTCTGTTGCTTTTGTAGCACTTTTCTAGCCTCTTTCTGCACCCCTCTTGCCTCTTTCAGCACTTCTGTTGCTTCTTTCTGCACTTCTCTTGCTTCTTTCTGCACCTCTTTTGCTTCTTTCTGCACCCCTCTTGCCTCTTTCTGCACCCCTGTTCCCTCTTTCTGTACCTTTCTGGGCTCTTTCTGCACACATGTTCCCTCTTTCTGCACCTCTGTTGCTTCTTTCTGCACTTCTCTTGCCTCCTTCAGCACCATTCTTACATCTGTCTGCATCAATGTTGGTTCTTTCTGCAGTTCTCCTGCCTCTTTCTGCACCTCTCTTTACTTTTTCTGCGCATCTCTTGACTCTTTCTGAACTTCTCTTGCCTCTTTCTACACTTCTCTTGCTTCTTTCTGTTTTTCTCTTGCTTCTTTCTGCGCTTCTCTTGCTTCTTTCTGCACTTCTCCTGCCTCTTTCTGTGCTTCTATTGCCTCTTTATGCACCTCTGTTGGTTCTTTCTGCACTTCTCTTGCCTACTTCTGCAACTCTCTTGCCTCTTTCTACAGTTCTCTTGCTTCCTTCTGCACTTCTGTTGCTTCTTTCTGTACCTCTCTTGCTTTTTTCTGCACCCCCTTGCCTCTTTCTGCACCCCTCTTCCCTCTTTCTACACCCCTCTTCTCTTATTCTGCACCTCTCTTGCCTCTTTCTACACTACTCCTGCCTCTTTCTGTGCTTCTATTGCCTCTTTCTGCACCTCTGTTGGTTCTTTCTGCACTTCTCTTGCCTCTTTTTGTACACCTCTTGCCTCTTTCTGCACCCGTGTTGCTTCTTTCTGCACTTCTCTTGCATACTTCTGCATCTCTCTTGCCTCTTTCTACAGTTCTCTTGCCTCTTTCTGCACCACTGTTGCTTCTTTGTGCACCTCTCCTGCCTCTTTCAGTACCACTCTTGCCTCTGTCTGCACTTCTGTTGCTTCTTTCTGCACTTCTGTTGCTTCTTTCTGCACATCTCTTGTCTCTTTGTGCATCTCTCTTGTCTCTTTCTGCACCTCTCTTGTCTTTTTCTACACTTCAATTGTCTCTTTCTGCACATCTGTTGCTTCTTTCTGCACTTCTCTAGCCTCTTTCTGCTCCTCTCTTGCTTTTGTAGCACTTTTCTTGCCTCTTTCTGCACCCCTCTTGCCTCTTTCAGCTATTTTGTTGCTCCTTTCTGCACTTCTCTTGCTTTTTTATGCACCACCTTTTGCTTCTTTCTGTACCGCTCTTGCCCCTTTCTGCACCCCTATTCCCTCTTTCTGTACCTCTCTGGGCTCTTTCTGCACACCTGTTCCCTCTTTCTGCACCTCTCTTGCCTCTTTCTGTACCTCTTTTGCCTATTTATGCACCCCTCTTGACTCTATCTGCACCTCTGTTGCTTCTTTCTGCACTTCTCTTGCTTCTTTCTGCACGTCTCTTGCTTCTTTCTGCAACCCTCTTCCGTCTTTCTGCACCCCTCTTCCAGCACCTCTCTTGCCTCCTTCTGCTCCACTCTTGCCTCTTTCTATAGTTCTCTTGCCTCTTTCTGCATCTCTGTTGCTTCTTTCTGCACTTCTCTTGCCTCCTTCAGCACCATTCTTATGTCTGTCAGCACCAATGTTGGTTCTTTCTGTAGTTCTCCTGCCTCTTTCTGCACCTCTCTTTACTTTTTCTGTGCATCTCTTGACTCTTTCTGCACTTCTCTTGCCTCTTTCTGCACTTCTCTTGCTTCTTTCTGTTTTTCTCTTGCTTCTTTCTGCGCTTCTCTTGCTTCTTTCTGCACTTCTCCTGCCTCTTTCTGCACTTCTATTGCCTCTTTCTGCACCTCTGTTGGTTCTTTCGGCACTTCTCTTGCCTCTTTCTGTACCCCTCTTGCCTCTTTATGCACGTATGTTGCTTTTTTCTGCACTTCTCTTGTTTCTTTCTGCACCTCTCTTGCTACTTTCTGCACCCTTCTTGCGTCTTTCTATACCCCTGTTCCCTCTTTCTGCACCTCTCTTGCCTCCTTCTGCAACTCTCTTGCCTCTTTCTACAGTTCTCTTGCCTCTTTCTGCACCTCTGTTGCTTCTTTCTGCACTTCTCTTGCCTCTTTCAGTACCCCTCTTGCCTCTGTCTGCACTTCTGTTGCTACTTTCGGCACTTCTCTTGCTTCTTTCTGTACCTCTCTTGCTTTTTTCTGCATCCCCCTTTCCTCTTTCTGCACCCTCTTCCCTCTTTCTACACCCCTCTTCTCTTGTTCTGCACCTTTCTTGCCTCTTTCTGCACTTCTTAAGCCTCTGTCTGCACCACTGTCATTTTTTTCTGCACTTCTCTTGCTTCTTTCTGTACCTCTCTTCCTTCTTTCTGCACCCCTGTTGCCTCTTTCTATACCCGTGTTCCCTCTTTCTGCACCTCTCTTGCCTCCTTCTGCACTTCTCTTGCCTCTTTCTGTACCCCTCTTGCCTCTTTCTGCTTCTATGTTGCTTCTTTCTGCACTTCTCTTGTTTCTTTCTGCACCTCTCTTGCTTCTTTCTGCACCCCTCTTGCGTCTTTCTAAACCCCTGTTCCCTCTTTCTGCACCTCTCTTGCCTCCTTCTGCAACTCTCTTGCCTCTTTCTACAGTTCTCTTGCCTCTTTCTGCACCCCTGTTGCTTCTTTTTGCACTTTTATTGCCTCTTTCTGCACCCCTCTTGCCCCTTTCAGCACTTCTGTTGCTTCTTTCTGCACTTCTCTTGCTTTTTTCTGCACCTCTTTTGCTTCTTTCGGCACCCCTCTTGCCTCTTTCTGCACCCCTGTTCCCTCTTTCTGTACCTCTCTGGGCTCTTTCTGCACACCTGTTCCCTCTTTCTGCACCTCTCTTGCATCTTTCTACAACTCTTTTGCCTATTTCTGCACCCCTCTTGACTCTTTCTGCACCTCTGTTGCTTCTTTCTGCACTTCTCTTGCTTCTTTCTGCACGTCTCTTTCTTCTTTCTGCAACCCTCTTGTGTCTTTCTGCACCCTTCTTCCAGCACCTCTCTTGCCTCCTTCTGCACATCTCTTGCCTCTTTCTGTACTTCTCTTGCCTCTTTCTGCATCTCTGTTGCTTCTTTCTGCACCCCTCTTGCCTCTTTCTGTACCCCCGTTCCCTCTTTCTGCACCCCTCTTGCCTCTTTCTGCAACTCACTTGCCTCTTTCTGCACTTCCCTTTCTTTTTTCTGCACCTGTGTTGCTTCTTTCAACACTTCTCTTGCCTGTTTCTGCACTACTTTTGCCTGTTTCTGCAACTCTCTTTTCTCTTTCATCACTTCTCTTGCTTCTTTCTGCACCTCTGTTGCTTTTTTCTGCACCCCTCTTGCCTCTTTCTGTTCCTTTCTTGCCTCTGTCTGCATCCCTCTTGCCTCTTTCTCCACCCCTTTTGCTTCTTTATGCACTTCTCTTGCCTCTTTCTGCACCCCCTGCCTCTTTCTGCACCCTTCTTCCCTCTTTCTGCACCCATCTTCCCTCGTTCTGCACCTCTCTTGCCTCTTTCTGCACTTCTCTTGCCTCTTTCTGCACCACTTGTTTTTTTCTGCACTTCTCTTGCTTCTTTCTACACCTCTCTTGCTTCTTTCTGCACCCCTGTTGCCTCTTTCTGCACTCGTCTTCTCTCTTTCTGCACATCTCTTGTCTCTTTCTGCACTTCTATTGTCTCTTTCTGCACCTCTGTCGCTTCTTTCTGCACTTCTCTAGCGTCTTTCTGCACCTCTGTTGCTTTTGCAGCACTTTTCTTGCCTCTTTCTGCACCCCTCTTGCCTCTTTCAGCACTTCTGTTGCTTCTTTCTACACTTCTCTTGCCTCTTTCTGTACCTCTTTTGCTTCTTTCTGCATCCCTCTTGCCTCTTTCTGCACCTGTGTTCCCTCTTTCTGTACCTTTCTGGGCTCTTTCTGCATACCTGTTCCCTCTTTCTGCACCTCTGTTGCTTCTTTCTGCACTTCTCTTGCCTCTTTCAGCACCATTCTTACATCTGTCTGCACCAATGTTGGTTCTTTCTGCAGTTCTCCTGCCTCTTTCTGCACCTCTCTTGACTTTTTCTGTGCTTCTATTGCCTCTTTATGCACCTCTGTTGGTTCTTTCTGCACTTCTCTTGCCGCTTTTTGTACCCCTCTTGCCTCTTTCTGCACCTGTGTTGCTTCTTTCTCCACTTCTCTTGCCTACTTCTGCATCTCTCTTGCCTCTTTCTACAGTTCTCTTGCCTCTTTCTGCACTTCTCTTGCCTCTTGTTGTACCCCTCTTGCCTCTTTCTGCACCTGTGTTGCTTCTTTCTGCACTTCTCTTGCCTACTTCTGCTTCTCTCTTGCCTCTTTCTACAGTTCTCCTGCCTCTTTCAGTACCACTCTTGCCTCTGTCTGCACTTCTGTTGCTTCTTTCTGTACTTCTGTTGCTTCTTTCTGCACTTCTCTTGCCTCCTTCAGCACCATTCTTATGTCTGTCAGCACCAATGTTGGTTCTTTCTGTAGTTCTCCTGCCTCTTTCTGCACCTCTCTTTACTTTTTCTGCGCATCTCTTGCCTCTTTCTGCACTTACCTTGCCTCTTTCTGCACTTCTCCTGCTTCTTTCTGTCTTTCTCTTGCATCTTTCTGCGCTTCTCTTGCTTCTTTCTGCACTTCTCCTGCCTCTTTCTGCACTTCTATTGCCTCTTTCTTCACCTCTGTTGGTTCTTTTGGCACCTCACTTTACTTTTTCTGCGCATATCTTGACTCTTTCTGCACTTCTCTTGCCTCTTTCTGCACTTCTCTTGCTTCTTTCTGTTTTTCTCTTGCTTCTTTCTGCGCTTCTCTTTCTTCTTTCTGCACTTCTCCTGCCTCTTTCTGCACTTCTATTGCCTCTTCCTGCACCTCTTTTGGTTCTTTCTGCACTTCTCTTGCCTCTTTCTGTACCCCTCTTGCCTCTTTCCGCACGTATGTTGCTTTTTTCTGCACTTCTCTTGTTTCTTTCTGCACCTCTCTTGCTTCTTTCTGCACCCCTCTTGCGTCTTTCTCTACCCCTGTTCCCTCTTTCTGCACCTCTCTTGCCTCCTTCTGCAACTCTCTTGCCTCTTAGTATAGTTCTCTTGCCTCTTTCTGCAACTCTGTTGCTTCTTTCTGCACTTCTCTTGCCTCTATCAGTACCCCTGTTGCCTCTGTCTGCACTTCTGTTGCTACTTTCTGCACGTCTCTTTCTTCTTTCTGCAACCCTCTTGTGTCTTTCTGCACCCTTCTTCCAGCACCTCTCTTGCCTCCTTCTGCACCTCTCTTGCCTCTTTCTGTACTTCTCTTGCCTCTTTCTGCATCTCTGTTGCTTCTTTCTGCACCCCTCTTGCCTCTTTCTGTACCCCCGTTCCCTCTTTCTGCACCCCTCTTGCCTCTTTCTGCAACTCACTTGCCTCTTTCTGCACTTCCCTTTCTTTTTTCTGCACCTGTGTTGCTTCTTTCAACACTTCTCTTGCCTGTTTCTGCACTACTTTTGCCTGTTTCTGCAACTCTCTTTTCTCTTTCATCACTTCTCTTCCTTCTTTCTGCACCTCTGTTGCTTTTTTCTGCACCCCTCTTGCCTCTTTCTGTTCCTTTCTTGCCTCTGTCTGCATCCCTCTTGCCTCTTTCTCCACCCCTTTTGCTTCTTTATGCACTTCTCTTGCCTCTTTCTGCACCCCCTGCCTCTTTCTTCACCCTTCTTCCCTCTTTCTGCACCCATCTTCCCTCGTTCTGCACCTCTCTTGCCTCTTTCTGCACTTCTCTTGCCTCTTTCTGCACCACTTGTTTTTTCTGCACTTCTCTTGCTTCTTTCTACACCTCTCTTGCTTCTTTCTGCACCCCTGTTGCCTCTTTCTGCACTCGTCTTCTCTCTTTCTGCACATCTCTTGTCTCTTTCTGCACTTCTATTGTCTCTTTCTGCACCTCTGTCGCTTCTTTCTGCACTTCTCTAGCGTCTTTCTGCACCTCTGTTGCTTTTGCAGCACTTTTCTTGCCTCTTTCTGCACCCTCTTGCCTCTTTCAGCACTTCTGTTGCTTCTTTCTACACTTCTCTTGCCTCTTTCTGTACCTCTTTTGCTTCTTTCTGCATCCCTCTTGCCTCTTTCTGCACCTGTGTTCCCTCTTTCTGTACCTTTCTGGGCTCTTTCTGCATACCTGTTCCCTCTTTATGCACCTCTGTTGCTTCTTTCTGCACTTCTCTTGCCTCCTTCAGCACCATTCTTACATCTGTCTGCACCAATGTTGGTTCTTTCTGCAGTTCTCCTGCCTCTTTCTGCACCTCTCTTGACTTTTTCTGTGCTTCTATTGCCTCTTTATGCACCTCTGTTGGTTTTTTTCTGCACTTCTCTTGCCGCTTTTGTACCCCTCTTGCCTCTTTCTGCACCTGTGTTGCTTCTTTCTCCACTTCTCTTGCCTACTTCTGCATCTCTCTTGCCTCTTTCTACAGTTCTCTTGCCTCTTTCTGCACTTCTCTTGCCTCTTGTTGTACCCCTCTTGCCTCTTTCTGCACCTGTGTTGCTTCTTTCTGCACTTCTCTTGCCTACTTCTGCTTCTCTCTTGCCTCTTTCTACAGTTCTCCTGCCTCTTTCAGTACCACTCTTGCCTCTGTCTGCACTTCTGTTGCTTCTTTCTGTACTTCTGTTGCTTCTTTCTGCACTTCTCTTGCCTCCTTCAGCACCATTCTTATGTCTGTCAGCACCAATGTTGGTTCTTTCTGTAGTTCTCCTGCCTCTTTCTGCACCTCTCTTTACTTTTTCTGCGCATCTCTTGCCTCTTTCTGCACTTCTCTTGCCTCTTTCTGCACTTCTCTTGCTTCTTTCTGTTTTTCTCTTGCTTCTTTCTGCGCTTCTCTTGTTTCTTTCTGCACTTCTCCTGCCTCTTTCTGCACTTCTATTGCCTCTTTCTGCACCTCTGTTGGTTCTTTTGGCACCTCTCTTTACTTTTTCTGCGCATATCTTGACTCTTTCTGCACTTCTCTTGCCTCTTTCTGCACTTCTCTTGCTTCTTTCTGTTTTTCTCTTTGCTTCTTTCTGCACTTCTCTTTCTTCTTTCTGCACTTCTCCTGCCTCTTTCTGCACTTCTATTGCCTCTTCCTGCACCTCTTTTGGTTCTTTCTGCACTTCTCTTGCCTCTTTCTGTACCCCTCTTGCCTCTTTCCGCACGTATGTTGCTTTTTTCTGCACTTCTCTTGTTTCTTTCTGCACCTCTCTTGCTTCTTTCTGCACCCCTCTTGCGTCTTTCTCTATCCCTGTTCCCTCTTTCTGCACCTCTCTTGCCTCCTTCTGCAACTCTCTTGCCTCTTAGTATAGTTCTCTTGCCTCTTTCTGCACCTCTGTTGCTTCTTTCTGCACTTCTCGTGCCTCTATCAGTACCCCTCTTGCCTCTGTCTGCACTTCTGTTGCTACTTTCGGCACTTCTCTTGCTTCTTTCTGTAACTCTCTTGCTTTTTTCTGCACCCCCCTTGCCTCTTTCTGCACCCCTCTTCCCTCTTTCTATACCCCTCTTCTCTTGTTCTGCACCTCTCTTGCCTCTTTCTGCACATCTCAAGCCTCTTTCTGCACCACTGTTATTTTTTTCTGCACTTCTCTTGCTTCTTTCTGCACCTTTCTTCCTTCTTTCTGCACCCCTGTTGTCTCTTTCTATACCTGTGTTCCCTCTTTCTGCACCTCTCTTGCCTCTTGCACTTCTCTTGCCTCTTTCTGTACCCCTGTTGCCTCTTTCTGTACCTATGTTGCTTCTTTCTGCACTTTTCTTGCTTCTTTTGGCACCTCTCTTGCTTCTTTCTGCACCCCTCTTGCTTCTTTCTATACCCCTGTTCTATATTTCTGCACCTCTCTTGCCTCCATCCGCAACTCTCTTGCCACTTTCTGCAGTTCTTGTGCCTCTTTCTGCACCTCTGTTGCTTCTTTCTGCACATCTCTTGCCTCTTTCAGTACCCGTCTTGCCTCTGTCTGCACTTCTGTTGCTACTTTCGGCACTTCTCTTGCTTCTTTCTGCACCTCTGTTGCTTCTTTCAGCACTTCTCTTGCCTCTTTCTGCATAACTTTTGCCTGTTTCTGCAACTCTCGTGTCTCTTTCATCACTTCTCTTGCTTCTTTCTGCACCTCTGTTGCTTCTTTCTGCACTTCTCTTGCCTCTTTCTGCACCCCCCTGCCTCTTTCTGCACCCTTCTTCCCTCTTTCTGCACCCCTCTTCCCTCGTTCTGCACCTCTCTTGCCTCTTTCTGCACTTCTCTTGCCTCTTTCTGCTCCACTGTTGTTTTTTTCTGCACTTCTCTTGCTTCTTTCTGCACCTCTCTTGCTACTTTCTGCACCCCTGTTGCCTCTTTCTGCACTCGTCTTCTCTCTTTCTACACATCTCTTGTCTCTTTCTGCACTTCTATTGTCTCTTTCTGTACCTCTGTTGCTTCTTTCTGCACTTCTCCTCTTTCTGCACCTCTGTTGCTTTTGTAGCACTTTTCTTGCCTCTTTCTGCACCCCTCTTGCCTCTTTCAGCACTTCTGTTGCTTCTTTCTGCACTTCTCTTGCTTCTTTCTGCACCTCTTTTGCTTCTTTCTGCACCCCTCTTGCCTCTTTCTGCACCCCTGGTCCATCTTTCTGTACCTCTCTGGGCTCTTTCTGCACACCTGTTCCCTCTTTCTGCACCTCTGTTGCTTTTTTCTGCACTTCTCTTGCCTCCTTCAGCACCATTCTTACGTCTGTCTGCACCAATGTTGGTTCTTTCTGCAGTTCTCCTGCCTCTTTCTTCACCTCTCTTGCCTCTTTCTGAACTTCTCTTGCCTCTTTCTGCACTTCTCTTGCTTCTTTCTGTTTTTCTCTTGCTTCTTTCTGCGCTTCTTTTGCTTCTTTCTGCAATTCTCATGCCTCTTTCTGCACTTCTATTGCCTCTTTCTGCACCTCTGTTGGTTCTTTCGGCACTTCTCTTGCCTCTTTCTGCACCCCTCTTGCCTCTTTCAGCACTTCTGTTGCTTCTTTCTGCACTTCTATTGCTTCTTTCTGCACCTCTTTTGCTTCTTTCTGCACCCCTCTTGCCTCTTTCTGCACCCCTGGTCCATCTTTCTGTACCTCTCTTGGCTCTTTCTGCACACCTGTTCCCTCTTTCTGCACCTCTGTTGCTTTTTTCTGCACTTCTCTTGCCTCCTTCAGCACCATTCTTACGTCTGTCTGCACCAATGTTGGTTCTTTCTGCAGTTCTCCTGCCTCTTTCTTCACCTCTCTTGCCTCTTTCTGAACTTCTCTTGCCTCTTTCTGCACTTCTCTTGCTTCTTTCTGTTTTTCTCTTGCTTCTTTCTGCGCTTCTTTTGCTTCTTTCTGCACTTCTCATGCCTCTTTCTGCACTTCTATTGCCTCTTTCTGCACCTCTGTTGGTTCTTCGGCACTTCTCTTGCCTCTTTCTGCACCCCTCTTGCCTCTTTCAGCACTTCTGTTGCTTCTTTCTGCACTTCTCTTGCTTCTTTCTGCACCTCTTTTGCTTCTTTCTGCACCCCTCTTGCCTCTTTCTGCACCCCTGGTCCATCTTTCTGTACCTCTCTGGGCTCTTTCTGCACACCTGTTCCCTCTTTCTGCACCTCTGTTGCTTTTTTCTGCACTTCTCTTGCCTCCTTCAGCACCATTCTTATGTCTGTCTGCACCAATGTTGGTTCTTTCTGCAGTTCTCCTGCCTCTTTCTTCACCTCTCTTGACTTTTTCTGCGCATCTCTTGCCTCTTTCTGAACTTCTCTTGCCTCTTTCTGCACTTCTCTTGCTTCTTTCTGTTTTTTTCTTGCTTCTTTCTGCGCTTCTTTTGCTTCTTTCTGCACTTCTCCTGCCTCTTTCTGCGCTTCTATTGCCTCTTTCTGCACCTCTATTGGTTCTTTCTAACCCTGGGCATCCAATTCCGCTCTGCTCGCGGAATTTGTGGAATTTAGGCAATTTCGCGTTCCGCGGAGAAGCGGAATTATTTTCTTGTCGCGCTTTAAAAATGCGTTCTAGCGCGTGCAATAGCGACTTACCGGGATTCCTGCGTTCGCCGACGGGTTTTCCTATCCGTTCGCGTGCGCCACGAGATTTCGGTAGCTGGCGCGTTATCCCGCGAGAGTTTGCGATCGCGAACACGTCATTCGCCGTGCCATCGGACAACGCGAGAGTGTGCGATCGCGAACACGTCATTCGCCGCGCCATCGTGCACCGCGAGAGAGATTGCGACCGCGAACACGTCATTCGGCGCGCCATCGGACATCCGGCGATATTTTTGTACAGCTCGCGATCCCGAACACTCAAAATTTTCAATCTGGAGAACAATAACATCGCAAGCAGCATAAAACCTTCTATAAGTTGATGATTTGGATGAAAAAAAACATCAGATTGATATTTGGCTTTCCTTTTGGTCAAATTTTTTGGGGGAGAGGGAGGAAGTGCCACAGAGTCTCCTACTTCCTGTTCCTGTCCAGCAGGCTCCTCCCAGTGCTTTGTCCATCTCCTGTTCATTTTTCACTTGGATTTGAGCTGGAAGGATCACTCTTTGTGTCTGCTGCATCATTATCATTGGATTTGAGGATTTTGGGATTTGAGATTTTACAAGTAAGATGGTGTTGTTTGATTGGGGCATTGCAGTTGCTGCAACTTCATTTTTGGTACTTTTCATCATTTTTAAAAATAAATCGTTGTGTGGGTAGCCAGTAGGTCCAGAGCTAGTCATGGGTCATGGATTGCTGTGTGATGTATTTATTAATTTCAAACATCATTTAGGGGGCATGGATGGCATTGGATTGAATTGGAAAATGTGTTTTTTTGGGTGTATTTCAGTTTTTGGGCTGTGTGTTAAATACATGCCTTAGTTGTGTGTGGTGTGCTGCAGGCCTTGTTTAGCCCTGTGTATTTCCTTTTTTGCATTTTATTGCATTACAGGCAAAGAAAAAGCAGGGTGGTTTACCATGCAGCCTTTGCCTGGCTATTATAGGCCTGTTTTCAGTACATTGTTTTCCAGGCCTCCTGCTTGTTGCTTGTGATTTGTGAGTGTCCATGTGGCTGGTAGCCATTTCTGGTGGGAGTTACAAGTGTGCTGCTTTTGCCATATACTAAGGCCTGCATGTGTTTCCCTTTGTGGCCTAGGCTTCTTGTTGTGGGCCTGGCCATGAGGCTGGTGGCCATTTTGAAGCCAGGCAGTGTGCTTTTTGCCATAGGCCTGCATTGTCTGTCTTCAGTTTCTTGTTGTTGTGGGCCTGGCCATGAGGCTGGTGGCCATTTTGAAGCCAGGCAGTGTGCTTTTTGCCATAGGCCTGCATTGTCTGTCTTCAGTTTCTTGTTGTTGTGGGCCTGGCAATGAGGCTGGTGGCCATTTTGAAGCCAGGCAGTGTGCTTTTTGCCATAGGCCTGCATTGTCTGTCTTCAGTTTCTTGTTGTTGTGGGCCTGGCCATGAGGCTGGCGGCCATTTTGAAGCCAGGCAGTGTGCTTTTGCCATAGGCCTGCATTGTCTGTCTTCAGTTTCTTGTTGTTGTGGGCCTGGCCATGAGGCTGGTGGCCATTTTGAAGCCAGGCAGTGTGCTTTTTGCCATAGGCCTGCATTGTCTGTCTTCAGTTTCTTGTTGTTGTGGGCCTGGCCATGAGGCTGGCGGCCCTTTTGAAGCCAGGCAGTGTGCTTTTTGCCATAGGCCTGCATTGTCTGTCTTCAGTTTCTTGTTGTTGTGGGCCTGGCCATGAGGCTGGCGGCCATTTTGAAGCCAGGTAGTGTGCTTTTATCCATAGGCCTGCAAGCTTGTAGCCTAGTCTGCCAACAGGCCTTCCATCCAGTGGGCCCAGAGGTAGTCAGGGGTGCATAAAACAACTGTTTGTGTGTTCTGTTGAATTTAAACATCATTTAGGGCACATGGATGGCATTGGATTGAATTGCAAAATGTGGATTTATTTTTTGGGTGTATTTCAGTTTTTGGGGTGTGTTAAATACATGCCTTAGTTGTGTGTGGTGTGTTGCAGGCCTTGTTTAGCCCTGTGTATTTTCGTTTTTGCATTTTATTGCATTACAGGCAAAGCAGTGTGGTTTACCATGCAGCCTTTGCCTGGCTATCGTAGGCCTGTTTTCAGTACATTGTTTTCCAGGCCTCATGCTTGTTGCTTGTGATTTGTGAGTGTCCATGTGGCTGGTGGCCATTTCTGGTGGGAGTTATAAGTGTGCTGCTTTTGCCATTTAGGCCTGCATGGTTTTCCTCTTGGCTTACTGCTTGCATCCATCCCCTTTGCCAGCTGCAGCTCCCTGAATGATGTGATGAGCAAATAATTTAATGCCAAACACGGTCCACTTCTATTACATTTGTATTTTGGTTGTTGTTCCTCTTCTTTCCTATCCTTCCTGACAGTGTACACAGTATACCATGAAAGCCCTTGTTGACAGTCTCACAAATGGCTACACTAATTTATATCTTTTATTTGTTTGTTTGTACTACTAGTAATTGAACCACAACAACAAATGCAACCTTTCACTGATGTTCTTCTCCTGGCTTCTTTGCTTTTAGGTGCACAAAAAGACAGAGGAGGAGGTGTCATCATCATCATCACCCGTTGTACTGCCAGGCAGAAGTCCTGCTGCGCGTCACGTCCACGTGTGACCACAGACATCTCTGCAACTTGTGCACCTGCGTCCTGCTGACATCTGAAGAAGATGGCCCCAAAGAAAGGTACCAGGTCCTCCAGTACCAAGAAAGTTGCCAGTGAGAAGAAGGGACAGAAGAAGGAAGTGGCACTTGCCAAGACTGGTGTGCCGGCCGATGTGTTTTTGGTAAAAAAACTTACGCCTGCAGCAGCGGTGTCCAGCGGGGACCAAGCTGGGAGCAGCACCTCTGCATCAGTGGCCCACCCCAGCAACCTAGGCCCAAGCCCATGACTGTGGCAGAGGTAGCCAGTCTACTAACGACCAGTGATGTAGAAATGTCATTATCGCAAAGTAGTACCCAATCCACGCACTCGCAGGCGCAAACTCAGCAGATAAGTGGGCAACCCCAGCCGCAACCCCAGCCGCAACCCCAGCCGCAGCCGGAACCGCAGCTGGAACCGCAACCACAGCCGGAACCACAGCCGCAACCCCAGCCGCAGCTGGAACCGAACCACAGCCGGAACCACAGCCGGAACCACAGCCCACAATAGTAGTTGTTCCACCTGAAGTAGGGGCAGTTCAGGAAATCGAGCTTTTTGCAGATGAAGAGGAGCAAGCCACTGTTCCAGAAGATTCAGTGTCTTCCATACCCCCAGCAAGGAAAAGGAGGGTTAGTCCATCAACTTCTTCTTCAAGCCCCGCTTCTGATGATCTAGATGCCACTTGGAAGCCACCAGCTCAGCCTGAGAGTGATGCACACCACAAGACAAGGCTAGTGAAAAGGAAGGTACCAGAAAGTCTTACAGTTATGGAGGTAGATGTAGACGAGGGGGGTGATGATGATGAAGAGCCAGTCATCACGAACATCACTCCTGGGCCTGCGGAGATGGAGACCAACATTATTAGACTATCCCAAATCGCTGCGAGGGATGTAGCACGGATACCACCAACACAGGTAACGCCAACACGACCTCCAGCTTCCATATTTGCCTTTGCAAAGGCCCGGCAGGGACCTACATCAAGCTCAACCACCACCTCAGTAGGTGGTGGTAATGTAAGTGCACAGAGTCAAATTCCATGCACACCCTCCATTTCATCTGGTATTGAAAGTGGCACCTCCAGCAGCTCCAGAAAGTTCTCCTCCCCAGTTTGGGACTTCTTTTCGGTTAGCAGTAAGGAGGAGAACATTGCTATATGCTCAATTTGTCGGCAGGCTGTTAGGCGGGGTAAGCTTGGTACAAACTATGGTACTGGAGGACAAACAAGTCATCTCAAAAACACCACACTATCAGGTGGGAGGCTCACCTACTTCACTTAGAAAAAAGTAAAACTGGACCCATTGCTGTTGTTGGGGATGAAGAAGTAGGGGAAGATATGATCGCGGTGGAAGGTCAACAAGAGGGAGACATTTCTAGCCCTACCCCCAGCAGTGTACTGGTAACGCCCACATCCTCAGGCACAGTAGTAAGAGTCAACATGAGACACCAAGGCAACCAGGCACTGCAATGAGCAAAAGTGCAGCGTTGTCGAGCCTAGCTGGGTTCAAGAAGAAAGGTGCACCACTAAGGAAAATATTCCAGCCTACCATTGACAGCATGCTTAGGTCGGAGGGGCAGTACCAACGCAACCACCCAACGGCACGGTTGTACAATGCGAAGCTGGCTAAAATGTTAGCGCTGGACCTTCTCCCTTTTTCATTTGTGGAAGGGGTGGGTTTCCTTGAATTTGTGTCAGCCATCTGCCCTAAATGGAAGGTTCCCAGCCGGTCCTATTTCGCCCGAGTTGCTGTTCCAGCACTACATCACGATGTGCTGGAATTGGTTGGACAAGCTTTGCAGCAGAGTGCTGTTCACAAAATCCACCTGACAACAGACATGTGGACCAGTTGCCAAGCCACTGATTACATGTGCATCACTGCACACTGGGTCTCTTTTGTGGGGGTTAGAGACAAGCTATCTGAAGTAGGTGCTGTTGACACAGCTGCAATTTTTAATGCTTCTCGGAAACATGCAACTGTAGCCATGTTCGCCATGGAGAAATCTCATACTGCTGAAAACATTTTGGAAGAGTTTAACAACAAGGTCTTTCAATGGCTGCACCCCAGAGGGCTTCACATTGGTTTTGTTGCCACGGATAATGGCAGTAATATACTTAAGGCCCTGACGCTTGGTGAGTATTTCAGGGTCTCGTGTTTGGCGCACTGCATTAACATTATAGTTCAAGACTTTCTGAAAAAAGAACCCATAGTCAGCAACTTACTGACCACCTGCCGCAGAATATGCACGCATTTCAGCCATTCTTTTAAAGCCCGGAAGCAGCTGAGGATCGTTCAACGTGACTATAGAATGCCAGTCAAAGCACTGATCCAGGAGGTGGCAACACGTTGGAACTCAACGTATTACATGCTTGACCGTCTGTTTGAGCAGTACAGACCAATCAATGAATATGTCATGCAAAGGGCGGATGCTACTGTGAAAGGCATGACCCTTCAGATGGACCAATGGTGCCTAGTTAAATCTCTTACAGAGATGCTTCTTCCTTTCGAGGTCTTCACACGTGAAGTCAGCAAGGAGGACTGTACTATGGGCCAAGCTATCCCATTGTTGCACATGCTAGAGCAACAGCTGAAGGGGGTGTGTGAAGCGTACATAGGTGTGGAGGAAAAAAAGAAGCATATGAGTTGGTGGAGAGCTTATCATGTCGCTTAAGTGAAAATGCAAGGGTGCAAAATAAGATTCTGTCACAACAACATTACATTTGTGCCACAATTCTGGATCCACGGTACAAATCGGCACTGCACAGTAAGACATTACTCCCTTTTTCAGAAGTGGATGTTGCCCGGTACAAAACTTGGATAGCTGAGGCAGCCAGTACATTGGAAAATGAACGGCTGGTAATTAAAGGCCTCAAACCCACGTCAAGTACTGCAGCAGGGCATCCTGCATCAAGTTCAACTTCAGAGCCTGTGGGCAGTGCATTTGGTTCACAGCTGTCACCAACACTATCGACAACAGCAAGAACCGGATCATCAGCCCCAGTACAAACGGCACAGGATTGGTATTTACAGCAAGGACTTGCTAGGTCCAGTGCTGATGCAAAGACAAAAGAGGCCGCACTAAGTTTAGCACCCCTGAACATTGACCGAATGGTCCAGGCCTACCTGGATGACCCAACAGAGGTCTACATTGATCAAAACCCATTGCGGTATTGGTATGGCAAAAGGGGCCAATGGCCAGTGCTCAGCAGGCTGGCGATAAACTATCTGGCTTGCCCTATCGCAAGTGTCTCTTCTGAACGTGTTTTCAGTGCTGCTGGTTCCATTGTAACAGTGAAAAGGACCAGTCTCTCACCCAAAAACGTGGAGAGGTTAACCATGATCAAAATGAATCAGCAATTTATACCACCGAATTACACAATACATGAATCAACGCAGGAAGATGAGGACAGCGGCTCAGGTGATGGAAGTAGCGTGTTGGATGCTGATTACCTACTTCTTTGTTGAACCTCCAGAGTTTGAGGACGAGCTATACTTCCCTGACAACTAGGCTTCCACTTCTTACTGTGGTTCTCCCTTATTTACTTCTATTTGTGTGTCTGTCTTTCTGTTTGGAAATTTCAAATCACAACAAATCCATCACCACCGTCTTCGTATTTTATTGCCTTATATGAGTTTCAGCTCTCTGCATTTCAGTCCACTCCTCCGAGTCCTGCTCCTCCATCCTCCTGAATCGACCTAAATCTATTGCCCTCAAGCCAGATGATGATTGGATGTAGCATAATCGAAGAAAAACTAAAATCTTGCCTCGTTGAGTCTCTCCAAAAGAAGTGGAACATGATGATGACTACTATAGCTATCCTCCTTTCCGAGCCGATACAGACTGCCCATTAACTGAAGATGAGAAGGAACAGGTAATGAATGATGACATGCATTGGACGCTGACTGAGTGATTTGTGTTGTTGTTGTTTGTATGTAGGTAATTCATTGTGTACTATTATCTAATCTACACACTAAAAGTAACTCAATACAATGTTTGTTTCCATTCTTGTTTTTCAATAACAATTTTCTACTTCTACTGCAGGCCGATCCATTGCATTTTGAATATGGAAAGGGGACTCAATCTGTACACTACTGCACACTGAGTTGGACAACACACCATGATGATGACCACAGTGACATTATCTCTTCGCACTCCAGTCACTCAGTACGACCCGAGATGATTGATGGAATAACTCAGTGCGTTTCATGAGTGCATTACAAGGTAACCAAGTCAACAACAACCACTGCAGACCTACATGTCTGTGTAGTGGTGGAGTCGAGTGTGGTGGTATGACTGACAGCGGGGCATTGATTTAGTCACTTAATTTGTAAAATGCTATGTTGCTGTATATCTGCTTTGTCTGCCTCTGTCAAAAAAGGTACGCTAAATGGAGGATGTGTCACGGGTGCCGTGGGCCTGCTCTGTCCTGTTGTTGTTGGAGGTTAATGCTGGAAACAGACTAGAGTAGACATGATGTATCCAAATCCATGCCGCCTCTGAAAGTGTTCTTGTTGCACTCCACCGTAATTTAGGCATTTTTTTCTACTTGATTTTTCAATATCCCTTTTGTTTTCCCATCTGCAATTACATGCCGGCCCTTACCCTGTGCTAAACTGGGAAAAACAACTCTCACTTACCTTACCAATGAATCTACATCTGCCAGGCAGGCAGTGGCATCACCCAAGATTGATGGCCGGAGCGTCCATGGAAGGGAGGACCAATACGAATGCCGAGATGCAACTCCCCATTTTGACCACGATAACATACAGTAACAGTATCAACTTTCATCATCTTTTAAATTTGATTCATTTTTTGTCTTCAATCATTACTACTGTGTGTTGTTGTTGTTATGTTTGCTCTCTGCTTATAATTCAATTCATCCCTACAGCAATTTTTGACTTTTCTTTGCTATCTTTAAGCCCGGGCCGGTACAACAGAACAGAAACTGTATGTAATTCGGGTCTCTCTGAGGGCAGACAGGCAAGGCAAATTGCATAATATACTGCTGCCCTGTACTGTCTAATTGTCTAGTAGTAGTAGTTAGTAATATCATTAACCATCAAGTTATCATCATCATGCATGCATTTCCTTTTTCTCCCTTAACTGATTTATGGATATGGTTGTCTGCCAAGATTGTGTTTTGTTGTTGTCCATGCGTACTGTTTTTCTTTGTCAAACCTTTCCCAAAACCCCCTTCCCAACCATTCATCAAACCCTAACCCTCTTCCCCGGGCTGTATGACTTATTGAGGTGTGACTAAATTAAATGTACACCAATAATTTATCACACGCTTGCTGGGGCGGATGTGGCTAAAGCAACAAAAATGCATTTTCAAGGCAGGGCGCGGATCTTCTTCTGCTTGCCCACCCTCCTATGAGCAGTATATTTGGGATTTTTTACCAAAGGAACCTAATCCATCAGCATTAATTGCCGTCATAGATTGGATTTGTTGTCATCCTCCGAAACAGCACTAACGGTTACGCTTGTGTCGAGTCACGGTGTACTGTAGGCCTAGTCGAGTGACTCGACACAGCTAGAGTTTGTAACTCTATGTACTAGGCTATCCCCGCAACCATTATGTTTCCTTGTATTTTGGCATATTATTGTTTGGCAGTAAGTTCCGTACTGTACTTCGTTCTACTACTCCTCCCACAGTCTCTCTCAGGCGACTGACTGTCTCATTTTCTTTTATTTGCAAGTGCTACTGCCAGGGTCTACTACTACTACCACCACAACCATGGCATGTTGGGAAAGAAAACCATCATCACCATGCAGCCATCGCCGTGCCCAAGTTAAACATCAAGCACAGGTAAGAGAAGAAGTTTGGGGAGGCATAATTAATAATGGAATTTTTTTTATTAATTCTATTTCACACACCCTTTGAGTCCAGTTGCAGAATGCATAGATTAGGAGGAGAGACTGACAGTACTAGAAGGACAAGTCCCTCAGTGAGGGGTACCGCATCTGTCTGTTTGTGTCTTAGTAACTCAGCCAATTATTTAAATCAAACACTAGCTGTGGCACTGCACCAGCAAGGAAACCATGTGACGTAAAACAGTAACCCCACCCACAAAACATTAACCACATCGTATATAAAGTCTAAATATGTAATTTAATACCCTAACAAAAATAAACTATGTAAAAAAATCCCACAACACCTGACCCACCCCTCTCCCTAACCCCAACCAATGTTCATGTCCCGGAACGAAAAAGTCCAACAAATGTCCAAAAGTCCAAAACCCAACGCCCGATTCCCACCCACCAAAATAAGCTATAAAAAAGGGGCAATAAATAAATGGGGTCTCAGCGGGCTCGCCTCTCCAGGACACGGATGCGCTCCTCCAGGCGGGCCATGCGGTGCTTCAGCGCGCGGCAGTTGCATCCACGGTGGGGGGGGCAGCAGTGCTTCTTGCTGTGTGGCGGCGGGCGGCTGACAGGCGGTGGTGCCGTAACACTGGAGGGGGCTTCTGGGGCCTGGGGCATTGGAGGAGGCTGCAGCTGCTGCCACCTCCTCCTCCTCCAGAAGAAGAACCAGCCGCTGGTATTCGGCCTGTATGGCCTCCAGCTTCCGGCGCCGGGCCTTGGCTGCCAACTCCTTCCTGTTGACTTTACCTTTGGAAGGAGTAGCTATATCAAGAAGAAAAAACAAGACTATTGTAAAATATACTCTTAGCAAAGCAGTCAGACAAATTCATTCTACACATAGTGGCACAGTAGCACTAGCAAGCACGGTACGTAACATTTATGGTATGTATCTCTCCTCCCACTACCTCGGCCTCGGACATTTGTGGGAGTTTCAGGCATTCCACCACCCATGCATCTGATTCATATCACACACCTATGCATGCATCCCACGTATCCTTCTCTGCCAGTCATAAATATAAAATCTCGCCCGTCCTTCCTCCTTCCACCCTTCTTTCCCTTTTCATTCAACCCATCCATCAAGGTCATCTGATCAGACTTTTAGTCTTCTCCATAAAAATTTCACAGCTGAGTTGAAGTCCGATAGAAGAGGCCATTGGTTACTCTCAGTACACTCCCTTCGCTAATGCTATTGCTAATGCTGCTAAGTAAAGGGTGTCTTCTTCAACCGGCGTTCACAACAACTTCTTGCTTAAGTCTCAACAGTACAGTATACATTACACCCTTGCAGCGAGTGTAATGTCAATAAGTAAGGATTAGGAATATAACTTACCACCGCCCGCCACTGCTGCTGGCTCACCCCCTGCAGCTCCTCCAACTGCCGCATCGCCTGCACCCTCAGCGGCCGCGTCACCTTCGCCGCTGGCCCCGGTACTGGTGGTCGGTAGTACGCCTAGAAAAACATTACACATTTTTCAGATGCCATATACACCTCCCCTATTTTTCACTAGCAAGAATGAAAAAAAAGTTAATACATACATAATACATATACAACATACATCACTAGTATAAATCAGGTAGTAGAGTAGACACTAGTAGTGTTATATGGTCCCTAGGGTCATTCTAGTCTTTGCTAAGTTACCCCGAGCCATGCAACCATTTTAGCTCTGTCTTTTATTTTTGCTCAAGTTACCTCGCAGCTTGTTGTGAAAGACGCCTTTGAGCCCACATGAGCTCATACTGCTACTGTCTGAGCGCTGCGTACAAGGTTGAAAAACAAGCGACTTTGTTATGGAGTTCTGGTGTTAGTCCATATTGCTTATCCATAAAAAAAACAGCACTGTTTGGCACGACTGAGAAATGCTTGCACTATACTAACGCACACCATTTTTCTCATTACAGACGGAAGATTCCCTTATACGAAGAACCAGAGCTTTGCAGAGCTTATGATGTAACCAGTACTAGGTTCTTCTAAGGTGAGGGCTCCCAGAATTCTCACATCTCCATTTATAATTTTATATAAACTAGATTCCTACCAAGGGGAGGGTGGTTCTTCCACCACTGTTCAGTTATCATGATCTCGCCTTTTGGCTTCTATGGACTTGTAGTTGTAAGTAACTTGTAAGTCTAACTAAGTGTAACAATGTTTATTGTTTTAATCTTATACATTTTGCTGTTGCTGCTGCATTATACAACGTACAGAGCTTGTCAGTTGGAAATAAAAAGAAACCTTTTGAACTTACATAGACTCGGTGGTATTTGGTGTGGAGTTACACGAGAGTGAGCAAAAGGGTGTGCATTGCTTCCGCGACAGAGGTTGGGAGTGTTATGTTGTCTGGGTTGTCTACTCATTGGGTATTTGGGGGGGGGCGTTTCGGAGTAATGAGACACTATAACTAGTCGGTCAGGGGATTGTGGTGGCTTCCGATTGAGGTGTGAGGAAGGTCCAACCTCCCATCACCAACGTCCTATTTTCTTGTGCAAAGTTCTGTATGTGCAGAATCCCTACAACAGTAGTAGTATGTCCTATCCTATCTAAAATTCTAAAATGTGGTTGGGCATTTTCTTGGTGGGAATTGTCAAAAAGCCTCAAGAATAAGAAGACTAGAAGTAGTAGAAGAGGACAACCCAAAGGACTGGACTCAATGGCTATAGCTATTGGTGAATATGAGTTTTATTTAAAATATTTTAAATAAAGAGTGGGCAACTGGGCAAGCTTAGCTACAGACAGACTAATAGTAGTAGTACAGAGAGTCATAGCAGACGCAGTTAGAGGCAGGGATAACAAGAATTTAGAAACAGATAGTATAGAGCAAAGAAGAATTTGTAAAAATTCGAATTAGGATACCGATCTAATAGTTCGGAAAAAATAAGGTGCAGGAAAAGTTTGGGAAATATAATTATTAATATTAACCACTGGAGGACTTACTGGGGCCAGCAGCAGAGCCCTCGACAGAGGAGCGGTCCTGTCCCTGGGAGGCATCTTGTAGATCTTCTTGGCCCACCGCCAGCAACCCCGTCTTCTTGCCCCTGGGTGCTGCTGATCATGTAAGATTTCATAAAGAAAGAGACAAAAATTAAAGTTTGGTGTGAAATAAATAAAATATTTTAAAATACTCACCAAAAACATTTTTGGTAACAACAATTGCAATAAAATTGACCTATCTGATCGACTGGTAGTATTGCGAGATTCACGGACCATCTAGCAAGCCTAACTACCACCTCACCTAGCCCACCTATTCCAATCCAGACGGGCCAATTGTTCAGTAAGTCTGCATTTCCATTTATTTTAGTCCTCAAAAATGCATAGATGGAGGACACAAGCATACATTTTTGCATACACCAAATTGTTGGCTGGTTGCTGCTGATGTTCTGCTAGTGATGATATAAGCCTATTAACACTCAGTAAACAAACTACAAAAGGTTCTGCTAAGGACTGGGGTAAGCAGCACTCAGCAGCACGTGACGTGACAGAGGATGCGTCACGCACACCACTTACAAATTACCAACTAATAAGTAACTAAACCTATCAATCCACCACTATCCCTTCTTAGTGGCAGGAGGACAAAGGAAGGACTACTCTCTCTAGCATTACGTCACTTAAGTTCTCTAAAGTAAACTCTTACATAATCATCAGGCCAAGCGAGCGCAAAGTTGCAAACAAGTAAGATTAGTAGCGCCGAGCGCCTGTGTCATAACAATCACAGATTTTTAAACGTAATTTACCTGCAATGTAAGCAGCAGCATTCTTGCTGGTCGGAAAAAAAAATATTTGCAATATATAACACAGAGCAGAAGAACACAAAGTAGTAATATTAAATAGCTACTCACCAAGCCCTGGGACCTCCACTCCTAGCAGGTCCAGCAGGTCCTGCTCCCGGTCCAGAATATCGGACCACCGGTGCGTCAGCTGATTATTGGTGCGCCGGACACCAGAGCAGCGAAACACTGCCCGACGCACCTTGCCCCACCGCTGCCGACGCTCCCGGAGCCCGTACCCGGACCCAGGCCTGCCGCCTGCTGCCAGGGTTAAGGGGAGGTGGCGCGGAACAAAAAAACCAGTGCGGCCACCTCCGCCTCATTGAATAAGGCCCGTGCCTGCACCCCTCTTTGGCGCCGCCTTACGCAAGGAAGGCGGTCGCGGCTCTGGCTCCTACTTCGAGCCCTGTGGCTGTGGCCCTTTGACATGGTTCTGGGTAGGCGGGGGACGGAAAAGAAAAGGTAGGAATTAAATAAAATAAGTAAAAGAAATGAAAAAGCAGGTAATAGAAAAAGTGTGAAAAAGTAGTTAAAAACACACAAAAAATAGAGAAAAACTCAAAATATAGAATCAGGAAAATAGAGAGTTAGATAATAAACAAAAAAGACCCAAAAAAGTTTACAGAAACAAAGGATTGAAAAGATAGAGGGAGGATTGAAAAGCAGGCCCAGAACCATAGCAATAGAGTGAAAAACAAGATGGCCGCGCCCATTGCGACCGCATGGGCAAGTTCGCGCGATATTTCCCCCCGAGCATGCAAAAAGCGTCGCGAACACGTAATGCGCGTTCCCGAACAGGAAACCCTTATCGCGAATGGGCGGGAGCATGCAATACGCGACCCGGAACAGGAAATACCATCGCGAGCGGGCGGGACAAGTGAAAACAAGATGGCAGCGCCCATTAGCGACCGCATGGGCAAGTTAGCGATATATTTCCCCGCGAGCACGCAAAAACACATCGCGAACGGACGGTACCAGCAATTCCGCGATTTCGCAGAATTTCCGCACGCTCGCGGAATTTTTTAGCAATTTCGCAAAGATTTGAGTAACGCGACTACGCAAATTCCGCCCACCCCTAGTTCTTTCTGCACTTCTCTTGCCTCTTTTAGTACCCCTCTTGCCTCTTTCCGCACCTGTGTTGCTTCTTTCTGCACTTCTCTTGCCTACTTCTGCAACTCTCTTGCCTCTTTCTACAGTTCTCTTGCTTCTTTCTGCACTTCTGTTGCTTCTTTCTGTACCTCTCTAGCTTTTTTCTGCAGCCCCCTTGCCTCTTTCTGCACCCCTCTTCCCTCTTTCTACACCCCTCTTCTCTTGTTCTGCACCTCTCTTGCCTCCTTCTACACTTCTCCTGCCTCTTTCTGCGCTTCTATTGCCTCTTTCTGCACCTCTGTTGGTTCTTTCTGCACTTCTCTTGCATCTTTTTAAACCCCTCTTGCCTCTTTCTGCACCTGTGTTGCTTCTTTCTGCACTACTCTTGCCTCTTTCAGTACCCCTCTTGCCTCTGTCTGCACTTCCGTTGCTTCTTTCTGCACTTCTGTTGCTTCTTTCTGTACCTCTCTTGCTTTTTTCTACACCCCCTTGCCTCTTTCTGCACCCCTCTTCCCTCTTTCTACACCCCTCTTCTCTTGGTGTGCACCTCTCTTTCCTCTTTCTACATCTCTCTTGCATCTTTCTGTACTTCTCTTGCCTCTTTCTGCACCTCTGTTGCTTCTTTCTGCACCCCTCTTGCCTCTTTCTGTACCCCTGTTCCCTCTTTCTGCACCCCTCTTGTTTCTTTCTGCATCTCACTTGTCTCTTTCTGCACTTCCCTTTCTTTTTTCTGCACCTCTGTTGCTTTTTCTGTACCCCTCTTGCCTCTTTCTGTACCTTTCTTGCCTCTGTTTGCATCCCTCTTGCCTCTTTCTCCACCTCTTTTTCTTCTTTCTGCACTTCTCTTGCCTCTTTCTGCACCCCCCTGCCTCTTTCTGCACCCCTCTTCCCTCTTTCTGCACCCATCTTCCCTCATACTGCACCTCTCTTGCCTTTTTCTGCACTTCTATTGTCTCTTTCTGCACCTCTGTTGCTTCTTTCTGCACTTCTCTAGCCTCTTTCTGTACCTCTGTTGCTTTTGTAGCTCTTTTCTTGCCTCTTTCTGTACCCCTCTTGCCTCTTTCAGCTCTTCTGTTGCTTGTTTCTGCACTTCTCTTGCTTTTTTCTGCACCTCTTTTGCTTCTTTCTGCACCCCTCTTGCCTCTTTCTGCAACCCTGTTCCCTCTTTCTGTATCACTCTGGGCTCTTTCTGCACACCTGTTCCCTCTTTCTGCACCTCTCTTGCCTCTTTCTGCACCTCTGTTGCCTATTTCTGCACCCCTCTTGACTCTTTCTGCACCTCTGTTGCTTTTTTCTGCACTTCTCTTGCTTCTTTCTGCACGTCACTTGCTTCTTTCTGCAACGCTCTTGCGTCTTTCTGCACCCCTCTTCCAGCACCTCTCTTGCCTCCTTCTGCTCCACTCTTGCCTCTTTCTATAGTTCTCTTGCCTCTTTCTGCATCTCTGTTGCTTCTTTCTGCACTTCTCTTGCCTACTTCAGTACCATTCTTATGTCTGTCAGCACCAATGTTGGTTCTTTCGGTAGTTCTCCTGCCTTTTTCTGCACCTGTCTTTACTTTTTCTACGCATCTCTTGACTCTTTCTGCACTTCTCTTGCCTCTTTCTGCACTTCTCTTGCTTCTTTCTGTTTTTCTCTTGCTTCTTTATGCGCTTCTCTTGCTTCTTTCTGCACTTCTCCTGCCTCTTTCTGCACTACTATTGCCTCTTTCTGCACCTCTGTTGGTTCTTTCTGCACTTCTCTTGCCTCTTTCTGTACCCCTCTTGCCTCTTTCTGCATGTATGTTGCTTCTGTCTGCACTTCTCTTGTTTCTCCACCTCTCTTGCTTCTTTCTGCACCCCTCTTGCGTCTTTCTATACCCCTGTTAAATCTTTCTGCACCTCTCTTGCCTCCTTCTGCAACTCTCTTGTCTCTTTCTGCACTTCCCTTTCTTTTTTCTGCACCTCTGTTGCTTCTTTCAGCACTTCTCTTGCCTCTTTCTGCACTACTTTTGCCTGTTTCTGCAACTCTCTTGTCTCTTTCATCACTTCTCTTGCATCTTTCTGCACCTCTGTAGCTTCTTTCTGCACTTCTCTTGCCTCTTTCAGTACCCCTCTTGCCTCTGTCTGCACTTCTGTTGCTACTTTCGGCACTTCTCTTGCTTCTTTCTGCACCTCTGTTGCTTCTTTCAGCACTTCTCTTGCCTCTTTCTGCACTACTTTTGCCTGTTTGTGCAACTCTCTTTCTCTTTCATCACTTCTCTTGCTTCTTTCTGCACCTCTGTTGCTTCTTTCTGCACCCCTCTTACCTCTTTCTGTACCTTTCTTGCCTCTGTCTGCATCACGCTTGCCTCTTTCTCAACCTCTTTTGCTTCTTTCTGCACTTCTCTTGACTCTTTCTGCACCCCCCTCCCTCTTTCTGCACCCCTCTTCCCTCTTTCTGCACCCCTCTTCCCTCGTTCTGCACCTCTCTTGCTTCTTTCTGCACTTCTCTTGCCTCTTTATGTACCGCAGTTGTTTTTTTCTGCACTTCTCTTGCTTCTTTCTGCACCTCTCTTGCTTTTTTCTGCACCCCTCTTGTGACTTTCTGCACTTGTCTTCTCTCTTTCTACACATCTCTTGTCTCTTTGTGAATCTCTCTTGTCTCTTTCTGTATCTCTCTTGCCTTTTTCTCCACTTCTATTGTCTCTCTCTGCACCTCTGTTGCTTATTTCTGCACTCCTCTTGCCTCTTTCTGCACCTCTGTTGCTTTTGTAGCACTTTTCTTGCCTCTTTCTGCACCCCTCTTGCCTCTTTCAGCACTTCTGTTGCTTCTTTCTGCACTTCTCTTGCTTCTTTCTGCACCTCTTCTGCTTCTTTCTGCACCCCTCTTGCCTCTTTCTGCACCCCTGTTCCCTCTTTCTGTACCTCTCTGGGCTCTTTCTGCACACCTGTTCCCTCTTTCTGCACCTCTGTTGCTTCTTTCTGCACTTCTCTTGCCTCCTTCAGCACCATTCAGACGTCTGTCTGCACCAATGTTGGTTCTTTCTGCAGTTCTCCTGCCTCTTTCTGCACCTCTCTTGACTTTTTCTGCGCATCTCTTGCCTCTTTCTGCACTTCTCTTGCTTATTTCTGTTTTTCTCTTGCTTCTTTCTGCGCTTCTCTTGTTTCTTTCTGCACTTCTCCTGCCTCTTTCTGCGATTCTATTGCCTCTTTCTGCTCCTCTGTTGGTTCTTTCAGCACTTCTCTTACCTCTTGTTGTACCCCTCTTGCCTCTTTCTGCACCTGTGTTGTTTCTTTCTGCTCTTCTCTTGCCTACTTCTGCAACTCTCTTGCCTCTTTCTACAGTTCTCTTGCCTCTCTCTGTACCACTGTTGCTTCTTTGTGCACCTCTCTTGCCTCATTCAGTACCCCTCATGCCTCTGTCTGCACTTCTGTTGCTTCTTTCTGCACTTCTGTTGCTTCTTTCTGTACCTCTCTGGCTTTTTTCTGCACCCCCCTTGCCTCTTTCTGCACCCCTCTTCCCTCTTTCTACACACCTCTTCTCTTGTTCTGCACCTCTCTTGCCTCTTTCTACACTTCTCCTGCTTCTTTCTGCGCTTTTATTGCCTCTTTCTGCACCTCTGTTGGTTCTTTCTGTACTTCTCTTGCCTCTTTTTGTACCCCTCTTGCCACTCTCTGCACCTGTGTTGCTTCTTTCTGCACTTCTCTTGCCTACTTCTGCAACTCTCTTGCCTCTTTCTACAGCTCTCTTGCCTCTTTCTGCACCACTGTTGCTTCTTTGTGCACCTCTCTTGCCTCTTTCAGTACCCCTCATGCCTCTGTCTACCCCTCTTGCTTTTTTCTGCACCCCCTTGCTTCTTTCTGCACCCCTCTTGCGTCTTTCTATACCCCTGTTCCCTCTTTCTGCACCTCTCTTGCCTCCTTCTGCAACTCTCTTGTCTCTTTCTGCACTGCCCTTTCTTTTTTCTGCACCTCTGTTGCTTCTTTCAGCACTTCTCTTGCCTCTTTCTGCACTACTTTTGCCTGTTTCTGCAACTCTCTTGTCTCTTTCATCACTTCTCTTGCATCTTTCTGCACCTCTGTAGCTTCTTTCTGCACTTCTCTTGCCTCTTTCTGTACCCCCCTTGCCTCTGTCTGCACTTCTGTTGCTACTTTCGGCACTTCTCTTGCTTCTTTCTGCACCTCTGTTGCTTCTTTCAGCACTTCTCTTGCCTCTTTCTGCACTACTTTTGCCTGTTTCTGCAACTCTCTTGTCTCTTTCATCACTTCTCTTGCTTCTTTCTGCACCTATGTTGCTTCTTTCTGCACCCCTCTTACCTCTTTCTGTACCTTTCTTGCCTCTGTCTGCATCACTCTTGCCTCTTTCACCACCTCTTTTGCTTCTTTCTGCACTTCTCTTGACTCTTTCTGCACCCCCCTGCCTCTTTCTGCACCCCTCTTCCCTCTTTCTGCACCCCTCTTTCCTCGTTCTGCACCTCTCTTGCCTCTTTCTGCACTTCTCTTGCCTCTTTCTGCACCACTGTTGTTTTTTTCTGCACTTCTCTTGCTTCTTTCTGCACCTCTCTTGCTTCTTTCTGCACCCCTATATCCTCTTTCTGCACTCGTCTTCTCTCTTTCTACACATCTCTTGTCTCTTTGTGAATCTCTCTTGTCTCTTTCTGTATCTCTCTTGCCTTTTTCTGCACTTCTATTGTCTCTCTCTGCACCTCTGTTGCTTCTTTCTGCACTCCTCTTGCCTCTTTCTGCACCTCTGTTGCTTTTGTAGCACCTTTCTTGCCTCTTTCTGCACCCCTCTTGCTTCTTTCAGCACTTCTGTTGCTTCTTTCTGCATTCTCTTGCTTCTTTCTGCACCCCTCTTGCCTCTTTCTGCACCCCTGTTCCCTCTTTCTGTACCTCTCTGGGCTCTTTCTGCACACCTGTTCCCTCTTTCTGCACCTCTGTTGCTTCTTTCTGCACTTCTCTTGCCTCCTTCAGCACCATTCAGACGTCTGTCTGCACCAATGTTGGTTCTTTCTGCAGTTCGCCTGCCTCTTTCTGCACCTCTCTTGACTTTTTCTGCGCATCTCTTGCCTCTTTCTGCACTTCTCTTGCTTATTTCTGTTTTTCTCTTGCTTCTTTCTGCGCTTCTCTTGTTTCTTTCTGCACTTCTCCTGCCTCTTTCTGCGATTCTATTGCCTCTTTCTGCTCCTCTGTTGGTTCTTTCTGCACTTCTCTTATCTCTTGTTGTACCCCTCTTGCCTCTTTCTGCACCTGTTTTGCTTCTTTCTGCTCTTCTCTTGCCTACTTCTGCAACTCTCTTGCCTCTTTCTACAGTTCTCTTGCCTCTCTCTGTACCACTGTTGCTTCTTTGTGCACCTCTCTTGTCTCTTTCAGTACCCCTCTTGCCTCTGTCTGCACTTCTGTTGCTTCTTTCTGCACTTCTGTTGCTTCTTTCTGTACCTCTCTGGCTTTTTTCTGCACCACCCTTGCCTCTTTCTGCACCCCTCTTCCCTCTTTCTACACACCTCTTCTCTTGTTCTGCACCTCTCTTGCCTCTTTCTACACTTCTCCTGCCTCTTTCTGTGCTTCTATTGCCTCTTTCTGCACCTCTGTTGGTTCTTTCTGCACTTTTCTTGCCTCTTTTTGTACCCCTCTTGCCTCTCTCTGCACCTGTGTTGCTTCTTTCTGCACTTCTCTTGCCTACTTCTGCAACTCTCTTGCCTCTTTCTACAGCTCTCTTGCCTCTTTCTGCACCACTGTTGCTTCTTTGTGCACCTCTCTTGCCTCTTTCAGTACCCCTCATGCCTCTGTCTGCACTTCTGTTGCTTCTTTCTGCACTTCTGTTGCTTCTTTCTGCACTTCTGTTGCTTCTTTCTGTACCCCTCTTGCTTTTTTCTACACCCCCTTTGGTCTTTCTGCACCCCTCTTCCCTCTTTCTACACCCCTCTTCTCATGTTCTGCACCTCTCTTGCCTCTTTCTACACCCCTCTTCTCTTGTTCTGCACCTCTCTTGCCTCTTTCTACACCTCTCTTGCCTCTTTCCGTACTTCTCTTGCCTCTTCCTGCACCTCTGTTGCTTCTTTCAGCACCCCTCTTGCCTCTTTCTGTACCCCTGTTCCCACTTTCTGCACCCCTCTTGTTTCTTGCTGCATCTCACTTGTCTCTTTCTGCACTTCCCTTTCTTATTTCTGCACCTCTGTTGCTTCTTTCAGCACTCTTTCTGCACTACTTTTGCCTGTTTCTGCAACTCTCTTGTCTCTTTCATCACTTCTCTTGCTTCTTTCTGCACCTCTGTTGCTTCTTTCCGTACCGCTCTTGCCTCTTTCTGTACTTTTCTTGCCTCTGTCTGCATCCCTCTTGCCTCTTTTTCCACCTCTTTTGCTTCTTTGTGCACTTCTCTTGCCTCTTTCTGCACCCCTCTTCCCTCTTTCTGCACCCCTCTTCCTTCTTTTCCCTCTTTCTACACCCCTCTTCTCTTGTTCTGCACCTCTCTTGCCTCTTTCTACACCCCTCTTCTCTTGTTCTGCACCTCTCTTGCCTCTTTCTACACCTCTCTTGCCTCTTTCTGTACTTCTCTTTCCTCTTTCTGCACCTCTGTTGCTTCTTTCAGCACCCCTCTTGCATATTTCTGTACCCCTGTTCCCTCTTTCTGCACCCCTCTTGTTTCTTTCTGTATCTCACTTGTCTCTTTCTGCACTTCCCTTTCTTATTTCTGCACCTCTGTTGCTTCTTTCAGCACTTCTCTTGCCTCTTTCTGTACTACTTTTGCCTGTTTCTGCAACTCTCTTGTCTCTTTCATCACTTCTCTTGCTTCTTTCTGCACCTCTGTTGCTTCTTTCTGTACCCCTCTTCCCTCTTTCTGTACCTTTCTTGCCTCTGTCTGCATCCCTATTGACTCTTTTTTCACCTCTTTTGCTTCTTTGTGCACTTCTCTTGCCTCTTTCTGCACCCCCCTGCCTCTTTCTGCACCCCTCTTCCCTCTTTCTGCACCCCTCTTCCCTCTTTCTACACCCCTCTTCTCTTGTTCTGCACCTCTCTTGCCTCTTTCTACACCCCTCTTCTCTTGTTCTGCACCTCTCTTATCTCTTTCTACACCTCTCTTGCCTCTTTCTGTACTTCTCTTGCCTCTTTCTGCACCTCTGTTGCTTCTTTCAGCACCCCTCTTGACTCTTTCTGTACCCGTGTTCCCTCTTTCTGCACCCCTCTTGTTTCTTTCTGCATCTCACTTGTCTTTTTCTGCACTTCCCTTTCTTATTTCTGCACCTCTCTTGCTTCTTTCTGCACCCCTGTTGCCTCTTTATGCACTCATCTTCTCTCTTTCTGCACATCTCTTGTCTCTTTGTGCATCTCTCTTGTCTCTTTCTGCACCTCTCTTGCCTTTTTCTGCACTTCTATTGTCTCTTTCTGTACCTCTGTTGCTTCTTTCTGCACTTCTCTAGCCTCTTTCTGCACCTCTGTTGCTTTTGTAGCACTTTTCTTGCCTCTTTCTGCACCCCTCTTGCCTCTTTCAGCACTTCTGTTGCTTCTTTCTGTACTTCTGTTGCTTCTTTCTGCACCTCTTTTGCTTCTTTCTGCACCCCTCTTGCCTCTTTCTGCACCCCTGTTCCCTCTTTCTGTACCTCTCTGGGCTCTTTCTGCACACCTGTTCCCTCTTCCTGCACCTCTGTTGCTTCTTTCTGCACTTCTCTTGCCTCCTTCAGCACCATTCTTACGTCTGTCTGCACCAATGTTGGTTCTTTCTGCAGTTCTCCTGCCTCTTTCTGTACCTCTCTTGACTTTTTCTGCACATCTCTTGCCTCTTTCTGAAATTCTCTTGCCTCTTTCTGCACTTCTCTTGCTTCTTTCTGTTTTTCTCTTGCTTCTTTCTGTGCTTCTCTTGCTTCTTTCTGCACTTCTCCTGCCTCTTTCTGCGCTTCTATTGCCTCTTTCTGCACCTCTGTTGGTTCTTTCTGCACTTCTCTTGCCTCTTTTTGTACCCCTCTTGCCTCTTTCTGCACCTGTGTTGCTTCTTTCTGCACTTCTCTTGCCTACTTCTGCAACTCTCTTGCCTCTTTCTACAGTTCTCTTGCCTCTTTCTGCACCACTGTTGCTTCTTTGTGCACCTCTCTTGCCTCTTTCAGTACCCCTCTTGCCTCCCTCTACTCTTATGTTGCTTCTTTCTGCACTTCTGTTGGTTCTTTCTGTACCTCTCTTGCTTTTTTCTGCACCCCCTTGCCTCTTTCTGCACCCCTCTTGCCTCTTTCTGTACCCCTGTTCCCTCTTTCTGCACCCCTCTTGTTTCTTTCTGCATCTCACTTGTCTCTTTCTGTACTTCCCTTTCTTTTTTCTGCACCTCTGTTGCTTCTTTCAGCACTTCTCTTGCCTCTTTCTGCACTACTTTTGCCTGTTTCTGCAACTCTCTTATTTCTTTCATCACTTCTCTTGCTTCTTTCTGCACCTCTGTTGCTTCTTTCTGTACCCCTCTTGCTTCTTTCTGTACCTTTCTTGCCTCTGTCTGCATTCCTCTTGCCTCTTTCTCCACCTCTTTTGCTTCTTTCTGCACTTCTTGTGAGAAGTTGGCCTGGCATATGCTGTCCACTAATTATAGTGGGCACCTTGCACCAGTCCAAACAACCCCTTATTGGAGATAGGTTAAAGACAACTTTTATTGAAAGCTATCCTAGTGGTAGCTATGGAGAGCAGCCTTCAGGCTAAGTCTTGAAGGAATGTAAAGCAGCTTGTTTCTGGGATCAACTCCCTCCTAGAACCGCTGTCTAGATACTGTGACCACTTTCTCAACCCCCTGGTCCAAAAAACACCGACTTACATAAAAGACACCAAACATCTTCTCAACCTCATCAAAGACCTGAACTTTGATCCTACGACCCAGCTAATGGTGGGATTAGACATAGAAAGTCTTTACACAAGCTTACCACAGGACGCCATGCTCCAGGTTCTGCATGACGTACTGATGCACACACCCTGGGCATACCATACCCCCAGGGAATTCATCCTCAAATGTGCTACACTCGCACTTATAGAAAATTACTTTGAGTATGAGGGTGACTTCTACTTACAAACCAACGGCACATCAATGGGGAGTATTTTTGCCCCCAGTGTAGCGGGACTTTATGTCCACCATTTTGAGCAGAGGCACATATCGTCCACCACCAACCCACATTTAGTTAACATCAAAGTGTGGCGTCGCTACATCGATGACATTTTCATGATCTGGGAAGGCATACCGGAAACATTAACTCTATTCTTAACATGGCTCAATGAACGTGACCCATACCTCTGGTTCACTAGCACATCCAGTACCACTACCCTGGCATTCCTTGACCTAAACATCACAGCTGAGCAAGGAGCACTCACAACCAATACTTACTACAAACCAACTGCCAGGAACTCATTACTACACTTTAACAGCTTCCACCCCAGAACCTTAAGGGAAAACCTCCCTTTCGGGCAATTCCTCCGCATACGTAGGAACTGCAGCCAACTCACAGATTACAAAAAACAATCAGCTGCCCTTGCTTCCAGATTACAGGAACGAGGCTACCCTAGCAATATCATTGAGAAAACTAAAAAGAGGGCACGTAACCAGAATAGAGAGGCCCTCCTGGAAACGGTGGTCAAAGAAACTGGCCCACCTCTAATGACATGCGTTACCACGTACAACGTGGCATCTAACCAGGTCTCCAGCATCATTCGCAAACATTGGCGCATCATAAATTCAGGCCCCAGACAATGAGAAGAACCCCTCTTCGCCTACAAACGTGCGAGCAATCTCAAAGATCAACTAGTGTCTACACGTCCAAGGACATCGCCGAAACCAGCCACTAACACTATTCTGAACGCTTGGGGTCTCCAAAAAATCAAAGGACACTACCCGTGCAATGACTGTAGTGTGTGCCACCTCACTCAACACTCTAAGACACTCGACTTAGAACCAGGCAAAATCTGGACACAGTCACATCACACAAATTGTAATTCAACCAACGTCGTTTACCTCATCACATGCCCATGTGGCCTCCGCTACGTGGGGATGATGACGCGGAAGGTGAAAACCAGAGTAGTTGAGCACCGCAGCACAATAAGATGCAAAAAGAACATTAGCAGGCTCACTGACCATTATTTACAACATGGCCACACCCCCAATGACATGACTTGGACAGTGATCGAGCAATTTGATCACAACCGACGCAACAATGACAAAATCCTACTGACTAAAGAACAATGATGGATCTATCGTCTGTCCACGCAACATCAGGGTTTGAATGACTCCATCCCGTGGTGCTCTTTGAAAAGCTAACACATCTCTCTGACCACACACTAAGGAGCGAAGCTTTCCCATGGCGATCGCACACATAATGATTCTTTCTAAATGCGCCTCTGTTAAACATCACCGATTGGGGACTCTGGCCCCCTTCGACAGGATCCCATTAGCAACGAGTCCCTTAGCGCTCTTAGAACGTCGCGCTGTGGACCTTACTATACTATTTTATTTATATTTTTTTGTCTTATTTCTATTCGTCCATTCACCCATGCCTCTTAGAGCACTAACAGCGCCCTGTATCCATGACAACGCCCACCGCGCGCGCGTAGTCTCTCTTCCATGTCCTTTTTCCAGGGACGCTACTCGCAGTGCGGGTGAAACGAGCTACACCTGAGCACGCCGAAAAGGATTCTTATACTCCGGCGCCACCGGGACCTTTTTCTTCGGAGATCCGCGACAGCGCAACAGGTTTCTAAAGGGTCCTGATCCACAAAGTCGTGAGTAGAGCGCTTAACTCAACCTTGACCGGGTAAGCTTTTCTTTTACAGGTTCCTAACGGCCCTCGGGCCACCCCCCTTCTTATTACAGGGTCAGAACCTCTGCCGGATATCTCTACAGGGGCATATGCTGCAAAACGCAAGCGTAAGGATACCCCTTGAGCGTGTCCACTTCTCACACGTGTGTGCGCTTACGCTACCTAGCCCACCACACGTATCAGCGCATAATTCGATAATTCACCTAAACCGCACCACCAGTACGGTTCCTCTTTTGTCGCATTTTTCCGCTAGTTATGCACATCACTACCAGCAAATATGTACTTATGTGACTCATGCAACTATGCTAAGACTCTCCTCTGTATGTTTGTTTGTCATACATGTTGTACGTCTAGTAATGCTTGGAGAGGGAATCTCCCTCCCACACATAGGGCATCTTAGCGCGTGCAACACATTTTAGACCACACACTCACTATAAGTGTAGAACGCACCCACACATACCTTTCGGTCCTGAGGAAAGCCAGTTTTAAAGAAAGGCCTGGCTGAAACATGTAGACCACACACCGGATGTAGGAGTTCTTAATATTCACTCATAACATCCATTGCCTTGTTTTTAACGCTAACAGAGGCCCAGATATTAAAAGTTAACCCCCTCGGGTACTGGGACCACAGTATAGCTTATAAATTTTCACCTTCACGTCACCAACACTGCACACTCAGCAAAATACCAGCTCCGCTGTAACACAGGCGTTGAAGCACACCCGGGACACATTTGGTGTCACTGGGTGGGCCCGATGATGAAGCATGCCACCAACTAGGTTGGTGGGTGAGGGCTTCACAAAGAAACTAAACAGTTTCCCCCTTCCCCATACAGTCCTGAGTCCTGTATCAGTCACAAATAGGCTAGTCCTTTTTGATTACATATAATAAACCGGGGATACGGACTAGCTACCTAGTCCTCTCTCTCTCCTTGATAATTGAACACCTATTCGTATTCTCATTTTCTGCTGGTCATTCCTACATGCATAAGCTGTTTATCCTGAATGAAAACATCGGTTTTTTGATGAGCACTGTCTTTGAGGGAGAACCCATGTATCTGTAACTTTAAACACATAACTATAACGATGTGTCCTTTTGGCCACGATACTTAGTATTTGTTGCTAAATACTTTGATTTTGCTAAAAGAAGCGCAAACTAAGCTCCATTAAATATATGGCCAATACATCGCCATCTACCATCGTTGTCAACGTACAGCGCTTACATCGAGTTTAAAATTAATAGTTAAAATAGAACAATTACACGATACAGGGTTGTTCGTTATCATGTTTAGAAACACAGCTCAATGATCGGGCACGCCTAGCAGTACGTAACATGGAAACATCCATTACTGCAGTAAGATCCCAACTAAATGATTATCACAACATCTTAGTATAATCTATACATGCGGGTGAATGGGACGTCAATACAAAAGAATTCATTGCGTGATTATTACTACATTATTTCAGCAAAATGCGCCTAGGTGGTATGTCAATCTCCGGGTGAATAATTCTGTATATACATTTTTAATTACCACCGCCGTGCACATCGGCAACAGCCAGTGGTCCAACAACTACATTTCCCATGATCCTCCTCAAAGGACCACGCGATGTTGAACGCCACACGTGTAACACACGTCACCGCACCCAGGAGGCTTGTCCGCTTGCAATTTCCCCACGTTTGGGACACAAATTTAAAACCCCTGCGGCCCCTGTAAACTTCCGCCAAAGCCCGGGACCACACCAAATAGGTCATCAAGCGGGGCAGGACCCTTGGTGTAGTAAGTAATAGTGCCCACTGACAACCTACTTACTACGATGCAGGTACGAGTTCTTTCACTGCTCTACAGCAGTTGCTGGCTTTTAACCTCTGCACTGTTTTTTCTTCTTTTTCTTTCTTGTTGTTTTCCTGGCACCGCCTTGTTTTTCCACAATGTAGTGTATGACTACAGGGCTACCCCTTGATAAAGCAAGGTGCCCGGAGATGAAATTCCTCCCCCATAGTAGGGTAAGGACTATGATGTAAATGGGTTGTATGTATGGCTAATCACGGCGATTGATATGAGCAATTCTGATATATGGAGTGAGTGACACGGACTAGTGTATCACTATGTTTGTGCACACACAAGTATGCGGCAACCGACAGAATGCGACCATGTTTGCCACATCACCACATTTTCCCACCTAGGTGAGTGTGGTAAAACTAAATGTAATTTATGAATCATGTACAATATTAGGTATGATGTATGATGTGTGTTTCACACTGTGTATACAACACAGGTGTTCTGGCAAGCACATCACAAATGGGAAGTAGTGACAGACATTCAGTGATCAACACACAATGATGCTTTTTTGTTTGTTTCTTTTTATTCACAGATGGAGTGATAAAGAATTTTAAAAGATAATTATCTTTAACTACTGGTAAGGAGCAGCTATCTGCCCTTACATAAACAGCAGTATAGGGAATATCCTTCTGCGCCTTCCAGGGAGGGTATCACGTTACCCTGAAGAAAGTCCAGGACCTATCGAGGCCCAATCAGGACTGAAACATGTTGGCTTTAGGGTCATATGACCATAAATACTCCAATTAACCCCGTTTTTATATTTAATAACCACAACAGATCCAAGAATAAAGGGATACTGGGATCTGTTTATGGTTTTTTAATCTTTAACGCCCCCTGGTTATTTTCTCACTAAGAGCTCCCTGCAATACGATTGAGCCCACTCTGACTTATAGGGGTCAGGGTGACCCGATGATGAAGCATGACACCACTAGGGTGTGTGAGGGTAATTAAAACAAAAGGAATTGTTTCCTTCCCTACTCCCTAGGGTGTCTCTTCAAGATAGGACTTCCCTCCAATACCCCATTCAGGTCTATTGTATAAATACACGTGGATTTCATCCACGAACCCCAGGAAGTACTTGTGTTTCAGCTTCTTTCTGCACCTCTGTTACTTCTTTCTGCACTTCTTTTGTTTCTTTCTCCTCCCCTTGTCCCCCTTTCTGCATCTCTGTTGCTTTTTTCTGCACTTCTCTTGCCTCTTTCTGCACCCCTCTTGCCTCTTTCTGCACCTCTGTTCCTTTTTTCTGCACTTCTTTGGTTCATTTCTGCACCTCTCTTGCTTCTTTCTGTACCCCTCTTGCCTATTTCTCCACCCCTTTCTGCATCTCTGTTGCTTCTTTCTGAAATTGTCTTGCCTATTTCTCCACCCCTCTTCCGTCTTTCTGCAGCTCTGTTGCTTCTTTCTGCACTTCTCTTGCTCCTTTCTGCACCTCTCTTGCCTCTTTCTGCACCCCTTGTGCCTCTTTCTGCACCCCTCTTTCCTCTTTCTGCATCCCTCTTCCCTCTCTCTGCACCTCTGTCCTTTTTCTGCACTTCTTCTGTTTCATTCTGCACCACTCTTGCTTCTTTCTGCACCCCTCTTGCCTCTTTCTCCACTCCTGTTCCCCTTTCTGTATCTCTGTTGCCTCTTTCTCCACCCCTCCTCCTTCTTTCTGCACCTCTGTTGCTTCTTTCTGCACTTCTTCTGTTTCTTTCTACACATCTCTTGGCTCTTTCTGCACCCCTCTTGCCTCTTTCTGCACATCTGTTCCTTCTTTCTGCACTTCTATTACTTCTTTCTGCACTTCTTTTGTTTTTTTCTTCACCTCTCATGCTTTTTTCTGCACCTCTCTTGCCTCTTTCTGCACACCTATTCCTTCTTTCTGCACCTCTGTTTCTTCTCTCTGAACTTCTCTTGCTACTTTCTACACCTCTCTTGCTTCTTTCTTGACCCTCGTGCCACTTCCTGCACCCCTATTCCCTTTTCTGCACCCCTCTTGCATCTTTCTGCACCTCTGTTCCTTCTTTCTGCACTTCTTTTGTTTTTTTGTACCCCTTATATCTTTCTGCACCCCTCTTATCTCTTTCTCCACCAATCATCCCCCTTTCTCTGTTGCTTCTTTCTGCACTTCTCTTTCTCCACCTCTCTTCCATCTTTCTGAACCTCTGTTGCTTCTTTCTGCACTTCTCTTGCTTCTTTCTGCACTCCTCGTGCCTCTTTCTGCACCCCTCTTGCCTCTTTCTGAACCCACTTGGCTATTTCTGCACCACTGTTCCTTCTTTATGTACTTATGTTGTTTCTTTCTGCACCTCTCTTTCTTCTTTCTGTACCCCTCTTGCCTCTTTCTCCACCCCTCTTCCCTCTTTCTGCACCTCTGTTGCTTCTTTCTGCACTTCGCTTGCTTCTCTCTGGATCACTCTTGCTTCTTTCTCCACCCCTCGTGTGTTTTTCTGCACCCTCTTCCCTCTTTCTGCACCCCTCTTGCCTCTTTCTGCATCTCTGTTCCTTCTTGCTGCACTTCTTTTGTTTCTTTCTGTACCTCTATTTCTTCTTTCTGCACCCCTCTTGCCTCTTTGTTCCCCCTTCTTACCCCTTTCTGCACCTCTGTTGCTTCTTTCTGCACTTCTCTTGCTTCTTTCTCCACCTCTCTTTCTTCTTTCTGCACTTCATTTGTTTCTTTCTGCACCTCTCTTGCTTCTTTCTGCACCCCTCTTCTCTCTTTCTGAACCCCTCTTGAAACTATCTGCACCTCTGTTCCTTCTTTCTGCACTTCTAGTGTTTCTTTCTGCATCTCTCTTGCTTCTTTCTGCACTTCTCTTGCCTCTTTCTGTACCCCTCTTGCCTATTTCTGCACCGTTGTTCCTTCTTTCTGCACTTCTTTTGTTTCTTTCTGTACCTGTCTTACTTATTTCTGCACTCCTCTTGCCTCTTTCTCTACCCCTCTTCCCCCTTTCTGTATCTCTGTTGCTTCTTTCTTCACTTCTCTTGCCTCTTTCTCCACTCCTCTTCCCTCTTTCTTCACCTCTGTTGCTTCTTTCTGCACTTCTCTTGCTACTTTCTGCACCTCTCTTGCTTCTTTCTGCACCCCTCTTGCCTCTTTATCCACCTCTCTTCCCTCTTTCTGCACCTCTGTTGCTTCTTTCTGCACCTCTGTTCCTGCTTTCTGTACTTCTTTTGCTTCTTTCTGCACCTCTTTTACTTTTTTCTGCATCTCTTCTCCTTCTTTCTGCACTTCTTTTGTTTCTCTCTGTACCTCTATTGCTTCTTTCTGTACCCTCATGCCTCTTTCTACACCCCTCTTGCCTCTTTCTGCACCTCTCTTCCTTCTTTCTGTACTTCTTTTGTTTCTTTCTGCAACACTCTTGCTTCTTTCTACACCCCTCTTGCCTCTTTCTGCACATCTGTTCCTTCTTTCTGCACTTCTATTACTTCTTTCTGCACTTCTTTTGTTTTTTTCTTCACCTCTCATGCTTTTTTCTGCACCTCTCTTGCCTCTTTCTGCACACCTATTCCTTCTTTCTGCACCTCTGTTTCTTCTCTCTGAACTTCTCTTGCTACTTTCTACACCTCTCTTGCTTCTTTCTTGACCCTCGTGCCACTTCCTGCACCCCTATTCCCTTTTTCTGCACCCCTCTTGCCTCTTTCTGCACCTCTGTTCCTTCTTTCTGCACTTCTTTTGTTTTTTTTGTACCCCCTTATATCTTTCTGCACCCCTCTTATCTCTTTCTCCACCAATCATCCCCCTTTCTGCATCTCTGTTGCTTCTTTCTGCACTTCTCTTTCTCCACCTCTCTTCCATCTTTCTGAACCTCTGTTGCTTCTTTCTGCACTTCTCTTGCTTCTTTCTGCACTCCTCGTGCCTCTTTCTGCACCCCTCTTGCCTCTTTCTGAACCCACTTGGCTATTTCTGCACCACTGTTCCTTCTTTATGTACTTATGTTGTTTCTTTCTGCACCTCTCTTTCTTCTTTCTGTACCCCTCTTGCCTCTTTCTCCACCCCTCTTCCCTCTTTCTGCACCTCTGTTGCTTCTTTCTGCACTTCGCTTGCTTCTCTCTGGATCACTCTTGCTTCTTTCTCCACCCTCGTGTGTTTTTCTGCACCCTCTTCCCTCTTTCTGCACCCCTCTTGCCTCTTTCTGCATCTCTGTTCCTTCTTGCTGCACTTCTTTTGTTTCTTTCTGTACCTCTATTTCTTCTTTCTGCACCCCTCTTGCCTCTTTGTTCCCCCTTCTTACCCCTTTCTGCACCTCTGTTGCTTCTTTCTGCACTTCTCTTGCTTCTTTCTCCACCTCTCTTTCTTCTTTCTGCACTTCATTTGTTTCTTTCTGCACCTCTCTTGCTTCTTTCTGCACCCCTCTTCTCTCTTTCTGAACCCCTCTTGAAACTATCTGCACCTCTGTTCCTTCTTTCTGCACTTCTAGTGTTTCTTTCTGCATCTCTCTTGCTTCTTTCTGCACTTCTCTTGCCTCTTTCTGTACCCCTCTTGCCTATTTCTGCACCTTTGTTCCTTCTTTCTGCACTTCTTTTGTTTCTTTCTGTACCTGTCTTACTTATTTCTGCACTCCTCTTGCCTCTTTCTCTACCCCTCTTCCCCCTTTCTGCATCTCTGTTGCTTCTTTCTTCACTTCTCTTGCCTCTTTCCCCACCCCTCTTCCCTCTTTCTTCACCTCTGTTGCTTCTTTCTGCATTTCTATTGCTTCTTTCTGCACCTCTCTTGCTTCTTTCTGCACCCCTCTTGCCTCTTTATCCACCTCTCTTCCCTCTTTCTGCACCTCTGTTGCTTCTTTCTGCACCTCTGTTCCTGCTTTCTGTACTTCTTTTGCTTCTTTCTGCACCTCTTTTACTTTTTTCTGCATCTCTTCTCCTTCTTTCTGCACTTCTTTTGTTTCTCTCTGTACCTCTATTGCTTCTTTCTGTACCTTCATGCCTCTTTCTACACCCCTCTTGCCTCTTTCTGCACCTCTCTTCCTTCTTTCTGTACTTCTTTTGTTTCTTTCTGCAACACTCTTGCTTCTTTCTGCACCCCTCTTACCTCTTTCTCGCCCCTCTTCTCCCTTTCTGCATCTCAGTTGCTTCTTTCTGCACTCTTCTTGCCTCTCTCTGCACCCTCTTTCTTCTCTATGCACCTCTGTTGCTTCTTTCTGTACTTCTTTTGTGTCTTTCTGCACCTCTCCTGCTTTTTCTGCACCCCTCTTTCCTCTTTCTCCACTCCTCTTCCCCTTTCTGCATCTCTGTTGCTTCTTTCTGCACTACTCTTGCCTCTTTCTCTATCCCTCTTCCCTCTTTCTGCACCTCTGTGGCTTCTTTCTGCACTTCTCTTGCTTCTTTCTGTACTTCTCTTACTTCTTTCTGAACCTCTCGTGCCTCTTTCTGCACCCCTCTTCCCTCTTTCTGCACCCCTCTTGCCTCTTTCTGCACCTTTCTTTTTTCTTTCTGTACTTCTTTGTATCTTTCTGCACCTCTCTTGCTTTTTTCCGCACTTCTCTTGCCTCTTTCTCCACCCCTCTTCCCCCTTTCTGCAGCTCTTTTGCTTCTTTCTGCACTACTCTTGCCTCTTTCTTCACCCCTCTTCCCTCTTTCTGCACCTCTGTTGTCTCTATATGCACTTCTCTTGCTTCTTTCTGTACCTCTCTTGCTTCTTTCTGCACTCCTCTTGTCTCTTTCTCCATCACTATTTCTGCAACCCTCCTGCCTGTTTCTGCACCTCTGTTGCTTCTTTCTGAATTTCTCTTGCTTCTTTCTGCACATCTCTTGCTTCTTTCTGCATCCCTCATGCCTCTTCCTGTACCCCTCTTCCCTCTTTCTGCACCCCTCTTGCTTCTTTCTGCAACTCTGTTCCTTCTTTCTGCACTTCTTTTGTTTCTTTCTGCACCTCTCTTCCTTCTTTCTGCACCCCATTCTGGCCTCTTCATCCACCCCTCTTTCCTCTTTCTGCACCTCTGTTGCTTCTTTCTGCACCTCTGTTCCTTCTTTCTTCACTTCTTTTGTTTCTTTCTGCACCTCTGTTGCTTCTTTCTGCACCTCTGTTCCTTCTTTCTGCACTTCTTTTGTTTCTTTCTGCACCTCTCTTGCTTCTTTCTGCACCCCTCTTGCCTTTTTCTGCACCCTTCTTCCCTCCTTCTGCATCCCTCTTGCCTTTTTCTGTACCTCTGTTCCTTCTTTCTGCACTTTTTTTGTTTATTTCTGCACCTCTCTTGCTTCTTTGTGCACACATCTTGTCTCTTTCTCCACCCCTCTTCCCCCTTTCTACATCTCTGTTGCTTCTTTCTGCACTTCTCTTGTCTCTTTCTCCACCCCTCTTCCCCCTTTCTGCACCTTTGTTGCTTCTTTCTGCACTTCTCTTGCTTCTCTCTGCACCCCTCTTCCTTCTTTCTGCACCTTTGTTGCTTCTTTCTGCACCTCTGTTCCTTCTTTCTGCACTTCTTTTGTTTCTTTCTGTACCTCTCTTGATTCTTTCTGCACCCCTCATGCCTCTTTCTCCACCCCTCTCACCCCTTTCTGCATCTCTGTTGCTTCTTTCTGCACTTCTTTTGCCTCTTTCATGACCCCTCTTCCCTCTTCCTGCACCTCTGTTGCTTCTTTCGGCACTTCTCTTGCTTCTTTCTGTACCTCTCTTGCTTCTTTCTGGACCTCTTGTGCCCCTTTCTGCACCCCTCTTGCCTCTTTCTACAGCCCTCTTCACTCTTTATGAACGTCTCTTGCCTCTTTCTGCACGTCTCTTGCCTCTTTATGCACCCCTCTTCTCTCTTTCTGCATCTCTCTTCCTCTTTCTGCACCTCTCTTGCCTCTTTCTGCACTTCTCTTGCTTCTTTCTTCCTCTTTCTGCACGTCTTACCTATGTAGGCATAATTAGAAAATAGCATTAAAAAACTTTAGAAATTCACTGAAAAAAACAGTGGTTTCAGGGACGTTATAGCTAGTAATTAGCATTTAAAAAACCTTAGAAATTCATTGAAAAAAACAGAGGTTTCAGGGACGTTATAGTTAGGCTGACATTTCACTTGTACAAAAACAGAGAAATGTAGCCGTTATAGTTAGCTGAGCTAACTATAACTTGCGTCCTCGCAATGCACTGCTGATGACGTCACATATTACATCACTCATGACATGGTCAGTGACATCACTGATGACATCACTGATGACATCTCAAATTACACCACTGATGACATCATTCACATAATCTCTGATGCACCTACTCACATCACAATATAACCTATCATACACCCCTCTTCCTCTACCTCTGTTCCTTCTTTCTGCACTTCTTTTATTTTAGTCTGCACCTCTCTTGCTTCTTTCTGCACCTATTGTGCCTCTTTCTGCACCCTCTTCCCTCTTTCTGCACCCCTCTTGCCTCTTTCTGCACCTCTCTTTTTTCTTTCTGCACTTCTTTTGATTCTTTTTGCAACTCTCTTGATTCTTTCTGCACCCCTCTTGCCTCTTTCCCCACCCCTCTTCTCCCTTTCTGCATCTCTGTTGCTTCTTTCTGTACTTCTCTTGCCTCTCTCTGCACCACTCTTCCTTCTTTCTGTACCTCTGTTGCTTCATTCTGTACTTCTTTGTATCTTTCTGCACCTCGCTTGCTTTTTTGTGCACCCCTCTTGCCTCTTTCCCCACCCCTCTTCCCCCTTTCTGCATCTCTGTTGCTTCTTTCTGTACTTCTCTTGCCTCTTTCTCCACCCTCTTCCCTCTTTCTGCACCTCTGTTGCCTCTTTCTGCACTTCTCTTGCTTCTCGCTGGACCACTCTTGCTTCTTTCTCCACCCCTCGTGTGTTTTTCTGCACCCTCTTCCTTCTTTCTGCACCCCTCTTGCCTCTTTCTGCATCTCTGTTCCTTCTTTCTGCACTTCTTTTGTTTCTTTCTGCACCTCTCTTGCTTCTTTCTGCACCCATTGTGCCTCTTTCTGCACCACTCGTCTCTCTTTCTGCACCCCTCTTGTCTCTTTCTGCACCTCTCTTCCTTCTTTCTGCACTTCTTTTGTTTCTTTCTGCACCTCTCTTGCTTCTTTCTGCACCCTCATGCCTCTTTCTACACCCCTCTTGCCTCTTTCTGCACCTCTCTTCCTTCTTTCTGTACTTCTTTTGTTTCTTTCTGCAACACTCTTGCTTCTTTCTGCACCCCTCTTACCTCTTTCTCGCCCCTCTTCTCCCTTTCTGCATCTCAGTTGCTTCTTTCTGCACTCTTCTTGCCTCTCTCTGCACCCCTCTTTCTTCTCTATGCACCTCTGTTGCTTCTTTCTGTACTTCTTTTGTGTCTTTCTGCACCTCTCCTGCTTTTTCTGCACCCTCTTTCCTCTTTCTCCACTCCTCTTCCCCCTTTCTGCATCTCTGTTGCTTCTTTCTGCACTACTCTTGCCTCTTTCTCTATCCCTCTTCCCTCTTTCTGCACCTCTGTTGCTTCTTTCTGCACTTCTCTTGCTTCTTTCTGTACTTCTCTTACTTCTTTCTGAACCTCTCGTGCCTCTTTCTGCACCTTTCTTTTTTCTTTCTGTACTTCTTTGTATCTTTCTGCACCTCTCTTGCTTTTTTCCGCACCCCTCTTGCCTCTTTCTCCACCCCTCTTCCCCCTTTCTGCAGCTCTTTTGCTTCTTTCTGCACTTCTCTTGCCTCTTTCTTCACCCCTCTTCCCTCTTTCTGCACCTCTGTTGTCTCTTTATGCACTTCTCTTGCTTCTTTCTGTACCTCTCTTGCTTCTTTCTGCACTCCTCTTGTCTCTTTCTCCATCACTCTTTCTGCAACCCTCCTGCCTGTTTCTGCACCTCTGTTGCTTCTTTCTGAATTTCTCTTGCTTCTTTCTGCACATCTCTTGCTTCTTTCTGCATCCCTCATGCCTCTTCCTGCACCCCTCTTCCCTCTTTCTGCACCCCTCTTGCTTCTTTCTGCAACTCTGTTCCTTCTTTCTGCACTTCTTTTATTTCTTTCTGCACCTCTCTTCCTTCTTTCTGCACCCCATTCTGGCCTCTTCATCCACCCCTCTTTCCTCTTTCTGCACCTCTGTTGCTTCTTTCTGCACCTCTGTTCCTTCTTTCTTCACTTCTTTTGTTTCTTTCTGCACCTCTGTTGCTTCTTTCTGCACCTCTGTTCCTTCTTTCTGCACTTCTTTTGTTTCTTTCTGCACCTCTCTTGCTTCTTTCTGCACCCCTCTTGCCTTTTTCTGCACCCTTCTTCCCTCCTTCTGCATCCCTCTTGCCTTTTTCTGTACCTCTGTTCCTTCTTTCTGCACTTTTTTTGTTTATTTCTGCACCTCTCTTGCTTCTTTGTGCACACATCTTGTCTCTTTCTCCACCCCTCTTCCCCCTTTCTACATCTCTGTTGCTTCTTTCTGCACTTCTCTTGTCTCTTTCTCCACCCCTCTTCCCCCTTTCTGCACCTTTGTTGCTTCTTTCTGCACTTCTCTTGCTTCTCTCTGCACCCCTCTTCCTTCTTTCTGCACCTTTGTTGCTTCTTTCTGCACCTCTGTTCCTTCTTTCTGCACTTCTTTTGTTTCTTTCTGTACCTCTCTTGATTCTTTCTGCACCCCTCATGCCTCTTTCTCCACCCCTCTCACCCCTTTCTGCATCTCTGTTGCTTCTTTCTGCACTTCTTTTGCCTCTTTCATGACCCCTCTTCCCTCTTCCTGCACCTCTGTTGCTTCTTTCGGCACTTCTCTTGCTTCTTTCTGTACCTCTCTTGCTTCTTTCTGGACCTCTTGTGCCCCTTTCTGCACCCCTCTTGCCTCTTTCTACAGCCCTCTTCACTCTTTATGAACGTCTCTTGCCTCTTTCTGCCACGTCTCTTGCCTCTTTATGCACCCCTCTTCTCTCTTTCTGCATCTCTCTTCCTCTTTCTGCACCTCTCTTGCCTCTTTCTGCACTTCTCTTGCTTCTTTCTTCCTCTTTCTGCACGTCTTACCTATGTAGGCATAATTAGAAAATAGCATTAAAAAAACTTTAGAAATTCACTGAAAAAAAACAGTGGTTTCAGGGACGTTATAAGCTAGTAATTAGCATTTAAAAAACCTTAGAAATTCATTGAAAAAAACAGAGGTTTCAGGGACGTTATAGTTAGGCTGACATTTCACTTGTACAAAAACAGAGAAATGTAGCCGTTATAGTTAGCTGAGCTAACTATAACTTGCGTCCTCGCAATGCACTGCTGATGACGTCACATATTACATCACTCATGACATGGTCAGTGACATCACTGATGACATCACTGATGACATCTCAAATTACACCACTGATGACATCATTCACATAATCTCTGATGCACCTACTCACATCACAATATAACCTATCATACACCCCTCTTCCTCTACCTCTGTTCCTTCTTTCTGCACTTCTTTTGTTTTAGTCTGCACCTCTCTTGCTTCTTTCTGCACCTATTGTGCCTCTTTCTGCACCCCTCTTCCCTCTTTCTGCACCCCTCTTGCCTCTTTCTGCACCTCTCTTTTTTCTTTCTGCACTTCTTTTGATTCTTTTTGCAACTCTCTTGATTCTTTCTGCACCCCTCTTGCCTCTTTCCCCACCCCTCTTCTCCCTTTCTGCATCTCTGTTGCTTCTTTCTGTACTTCTCTTGCCTCTCTCTGCACCACTCTTCCTTCTTTCTGTACCTCTGTTGCTTCATTCTGTACTTCTTTGTATCTTTCTGCACCTCGCTTGCTTTTTTGTGCACCCCTCTTGCCTCTTTCCCCACCCCTCTTCCCCCTTTCTGCATCTCTGTTGCTTCTTTCTGTACTTCTCTTGCCTCTTTCTCCACCCCTCTTCCCTCTTTCTGCACCTCTGTTGCCTCTTTCTGCACTTCTCTTGCTTCTCGCTGGACCACTCTTGCTTCTTTCTCCACCCCTCGTGTGTTTTTCTGCACCCTCTTCCTTCTTTCTGCACCCCTCTTGCCTCTTTCTGCATCTCTGTTCCTTCTTTCTGCACTTCTTTTGTTTCTTTCTGCACCTCTCTTGCTTCTTTCTGCACCCATTGTGCCTCTTTCTGCACCACTCGTCTCTCTTTCTGCACCCCTCTTGTCTCTTTCTGCACCTCTCTTCCTTCTTTCTGCACTTCTTTTGTTTCTTTCTGCACCTCTCTTGCTTCTTTCTGCACCCTCATGCCTCTTTCTACACCCCTCTTGCCTCTTTCTGCACCTCTCTTCCTTCTTTCTGTACTTCTTTTGTTTCTTTCTGCAACACTCTTGCTTCTTTCTGCACCCCTCTTACCTCTTTCTCGCCCCTCTTCTCCCTTTCTGCATCTCAGTTGCTTCTTTCTGCACTCTTCTTGCCTCTCTCTGCACCCCTCTTTCTTCTCTATGCACCTCTGTTGCTTCTTTCTGTACTTCTTTTGTGTCTTTCTGCACCTCTCCTGCTTTTTTCTGCACCCTCTTTCCTCTTTCTCCACTCCTCTTCCCCCTTTCTGCATCTCTGTTGCTTCTTTCTGCACTACTCTTGCCTCTTTCTCTATCCCTCTTCCCTCTTTCTGCACCTCTGTTGCTTCTTTCTGCACTTCTCTTGCTTCTTTCTGTACTTCTCTTACTTCTTTCTGAACCTCTCGTGCCTCTTTCTGCACCTTTCTTTTTCTTTCTGTACTTCTTTGTATCTTTCTGCACCTCTCTTGCTTTTTTCCGCACCCCTCTTGCCTCTTTCTCCACCCCTCTTCCCCTTTCTGCAGCTCTTTTGCTTCTTTCTGCACTTCTCTTGCCTCTTTCTTCACCCCTCTTCCCTCTTTCTGCACCTCTGTTGTCTCTTTATGCACTTCTCTTGCTTCTTTCTGTACCTCTCTTGCTTCTTTCTGCACTCCTCTTGTCTCTTTCTCCATCACTCTTTCTGCAACCCTCCTGCCTGTTTCTGCACCTCTGTTGCTTCTTTCTGAATTTCTCTTGCTTCTTTCTGCACATCTCTTGCTTCTTTCTGCATCCCTCATGCCTCTTCCTGCACCCCTCTTCCCTCTTTCTGCACCCCTCTTGCTTCTTTCTGCAACTCTGTTCCTTCTTTCTGCACTTCTTTTATTTCTTTCTGCACCTCTCTTCCTTCTTTCTGCACCCCATTCTGGCCTCTTCATCCACCCCTCTTTCCTCTTTCTGCACCTCTGTTGCTTCTTTCTGCACCTCTGTTCCTTCTTTCTTCACTTCTTTTGTTTCTTTCTGCACCTCTGTTGCTTCTTTCTGCACCTCTGTTCCTTCTTTCTGCACTTCTTTTGTTTCTTTCTGCACCTCTCTTGCTTCTTTCTGCACCCCTCTTGCCTTTTTCTGCACCCTTCTTCCCTCCTTCTGCATCCCTCTTGCCTTTTTCTGTACCTCTGTTCCTTCTTTCTGCACTTTTTTTGTTTATTTCTGCACCTCTCTTGCTTCTTTGTGCACACATCTTGTCTCTTTCTCCACCCCTCTTCCCCCTTTCTACATCTCTGTTGCTTCTTTCTGCACTTCTCTTGTCTCTTTCTCCACCCCTCTTCCCCCTTTCTGCACCTTTGTTGCTTCTTTCTGCACTTCTCTTGCCTCTTTCTTCACCCCTCTTCCCTCTTTCTGCACCTCTGTTGTCTCTTTATGCACTTCTCTTGCTTCTTTCTGTACCTCTCTTGCTTCTTTCTGCACTCCTCTTGTCTCTTTCTCCATCACTCTTTCTGCAACCCTCCTGCCTGTTTCTGCACCTCTGTTGCTTCTTTCTGAATTTCTCTTGCTTCTTTCTGCACATCTCTTGCTTCTTTCTGCATCCCTCATGCCTCTTCCTGCACCCCTCTTCCCTCTTTCTGCACCCCTCTTGCTTCTTTCTGCAACTCTGTTCCTTCTTTCTGCACTTCTTTTATTTCTTTCTGCACCTCTCTTCCTTCTTTCTGCACCCCATTCTGGCCTCTTCATCCACCCCTCTTTCCTCTTTCTGCACCTCTGTTGCTTCTTTCTGCACCTCTGTTCCTTCTTTCTTCACTTCTTTTGTTTCTTTCTGCACCTCTGTTGCTTCTTTCTGCACCTCTGTTCCTTCTTTCTGCACTTCTTTTGTTTCTTTCTGCACCTCTCTTGCTTCTTTCTGCACCCCTCTTGCCTTTTTCTGCACCCTTCTTCCCTCCTTCTGCATCCCTCTTGCCTTTTTCTGTACCTCTGTTCCTTCTTTCTGCACTTTTTTGTTTATTTCTGCACCTCTCTTGCTTCTTTGTGCACACATCTTGTCTCTTTCTCCACCCCTCTTCCCCCTTTCTACATCTCTGTTGCTTCTTTCTGCACTTCTCTTGTCTCTTTCTCCACCCCTCTTCCCCCTTTCTGCACCTTTGTTGCTTCTTTCTGCACTTCTCTTGCTTCTCTCTGCACCCCTCTTCCTTCTTTCTGCACCTTTGTTGCTTCTTTCTGCACCTCTGTTCCTTCTTTCTGCACTTCTTTTGTTTCTTTCTGTACCTCTCTTGATTCTTTCTGCACCCCTCATGCCTCTTTCTCCACCCCTCTCACCCCTTTCTGCATCTCTGTTGCTTCTTTCTGCACTTCTTTTGCCTCTTTCATGACCCCTCTTCCCTCTTCCTGCACCTCTGTTGCTTCTTTCGGCACTTCTCTTGCTTCTTTCTGTACCTCTCTTGCTTCTTTCTGGACCTCTTGTGCCCCTTTCTGCACCCCTCTTGCCTCTTTCTACAGCCCTCTTCACTCTTTATGAACGTCTCTTGCCTCTTTCTGCACGTCTCTTGCCTCTTTATGCACCCCTCTTCTCTCTTTCTGCATCTCTCTTCCTCTTTCTGCACCTCTCTTGCCTCTTTCTGCACTTCTCTTGCTTCTTTCTTCCTCTTTCTGCACGTCTTACCTATGTAGGCATAATTAGAAAATAGCATTAAAAAAACTTTAGAAATTCACTGAAAAAAAACAGTGGTTTCAGGGACGTTATAGCTAGTAATTAGCATTTAAAAAACCTTAGAAATTCATTGAAAAAAACAGAGGTTTCAGGGACGTTATAGTTAGGCTGACATTTCACTTGTACAAAAACAGAGAAATGTAGCCGTTATAGTTAGCTGAGCTAACTATAACTCGCGTCCTCGCAATGCACTGCTGATGACGTCACATATTACATCACTCATGACATGGTCAGTGACATCACTGATGACATCACTGATGACATCTCAAATTACACCACTGATGACATCATTCACATAATCTCTGATGCACCTACTCACATCACAATATAACCTATCATACACCCCTCTTCCTCTACCTCTGTTCCTTCTTTCTGCACTTCTTTTGTTTTAGTCTGCACCTCTCTTGCTTCTTTCTGCACCTATTGTGCCTCTTTCTGCACCCCTCTTCCCTCTTTCTGCACCCCTCTTGCCTCTTTCTGCACCTCTCTTTTTTCTTTCTGCACTTCTTTTGATTCTTTCTGCAACTCTCTTGATTCTTTCTGCACCCCTCTTGCCTCTTTCCCCACTCCTCTTCTCCCTTTCTGCATCTCTGTTGCTTCTTTCTGTACTTCTCTTGCCTCTCTCTGCACCACTCTTCCTTCTTTCTGTACCTCTGTTGCTTCATTCTGTACTTCTTTGTATCTTTCTGCACCTCGCTTGCTTTTTGTGCACCCCTCTTGCCTCTTTCCCCACCCCTCTTCCCCCTTTCTGCATCTCTGTTGCTTCTTTCTGTACTTCTCTTGCCTCTTTCTCCACCCCTCTTCCCTCTTTCTGCACCTCTGTTGCCTCTTTCTGCACTTCTCTTGCTTCTCGCTGGACCACTCTTGCTTCTTTCTCCACCCCTCGTGTGTTTTTCTGCACCCCTCTTCCTTCTTTCTGCACCCCTCTTGCCTCTTTCTGCATCTCTGTTCCTTCTTTCTGCACTTCTTTTGTTTCTTTCTGCACCTCTCTTGCTTCTTTCTGCACCCATTGTGCCTCTTTCTGCACCACTCGTCTCTCTTTCTGCACCCCTCTTGTCTCTTTCTGCACCTCTCTTCCTTCTTTCTGCACTTCTTTTGTTTCTTTCTGCACCTCTCTTGCTTCTTTCTGCACCCTCATGCCTCTTTCTACACCCCTCTTGCCTCTTTCTGCACCTCTCTTCCTTCTTTCTGTACTTCTTTTGTTTCTTTCTGCAACACTCTTGCTTCTTTCTGCACCCCTCTTACCTCTTTCTCGCCCCTCTTCTCCCTTTCTGCATCTCAGTTGCTTCTTTCTGCACTCTTCTTGCCTCTCTCTGCACCCCTCTTTCTTCTCTATGCACCTCTGTTGCTTCTTTCTGTACTTCTTTTGTGTCTTTCTGCACCTCTCCTGCTTTTTTCTGCACCCCTCTTTCCTCTTTCTCCACTCCTCTTCCCCCTTTCTGCATCTCTGTTGCTTCTTTCTGCACTACTCTTGCCTCTTTCTCTATCCCTCTTCCCTCTTTCTGCACCTCTGTTGCTTCTTTCTGCACTTCTCTTGCTTCTTTCTGTACTTCTCTTACTTCTTTCTGAACCTCTCGTGCCTCTTTCTGCACCCCTCTTCCCTCTTTCTGCACCCCTCTTGCCTCTTTCTGCACCTTTCTTTTTTCTTTCTGTACTTCTTTGTATCTTTCTGCACCTCTCTTGCTTTTTTCCGCACCCGTCTTGCCTCTTTCTCCACCCCTCTTCCCCCTTTCTGCAGCTCTTTTGCTTCTTTCTGCACTTCTCTTGCCTCTTTCTTCACCCCTCTTCCCTCTTTCTGCACCTCTGTTGTCTCTTTATGCACTTCTCTTGCTTCTTTCTGTACCTCTCTTGCTTCTTTCTGCACTCCTCTTGTCTCTTTCTCCATCACTCTTTCTGCAACCCTCCTGCCTGTTTCTGCACCTCTGTTGCTTCTTTCTGAATTTCTCTTGCTTCTTTCTGCACATCTCTTGCTTCTTTCTGCATCCCTCATGCCTCTTCCTGCACCCCTCTTCCCTCTTTCTGCACCCCTCTTGCTTCTTTCTGCAACTCTGTTCCTTCTTTCTGCACTTCTTTTGTTTCTTTCTGCACCTCTCTTCCTTCTTTCTGCACCCCATTCTGGCCTCTTCATCCACCCCTCTTTCCTCTTTCTGCACCTCTGTTGCTTCTTTCTGCACCTCTGTTCCTTCTTTCTTCACTTCTTTTGTTTCTTTCTGCACCTCTGTTGCTTCTTTCTGCACCTCTGTTCCTTCTTTCTGCACTTCTTTTGTTTCTTTCTGCACCTCTCTTGCTTCTTTCTGCACCCCTCTTGCCTTTTTCTGCACCCTTCTTCCCTCCTTCTGCATCCCTCTTGCCTTTTTCTGTACCTCTGTTCCTTCTTTCTGCACTTTTTTTGTTTATTTCTGCACCTCTCTTGCTTCTTTGTGCACACATCTTGTCTCTTTCTCCACCCCTCTTCCCCCTTTCTACATCTCTGTTGCTTCTTTCTGCACTTCTCTTGTCTCTTTCTCCACCCCTCTTCCCCCTTTCTGCACCTTTGTTGCTTCTTTCTGCACTTCTCTTGCTTCTCTCTGCACCCCTCTTCCGTCTTTCTGCACCTTTGTTGCTTCTTTCTGCACCTCTGTTCCTTCTTTCTGCACTTCTTTTGTTTCTTTCTGTACCTCTCTTGATTCTTTCTGCACTCCTCATGCCTCTTTCTCCAACCCTCTCACCCCTTTCTGCATCTCTGTTGCTTCTTTCTGCACTTCTTTTGCCTCTTTCATGACCCCCTTCCCTCTTCCTGCACCTCTGTTGCTTCTTTCGGCACTTCTCTTGCTTCTTTCTGTACCTCTCTTGCTTCTTTCTGGACCTCTTGTGCCCCTTTCTGCACCCCTCTTGCCTCTTTCTACAGCCCTCTTCACTCTTTATGAACGTCTCTTGCCTCTTTCTGCACGTCTCTTGCCTCTTTATGCACCCCTCTTCTCTCTTTCTGCATCTCTCTTCCTCTTTCTGCACCTCTCTTGCCTCTTTCTGCACTTCTCTTGCTTCTTTCTTCCTCTTTCTGCACGTCTTACCTATGTAGGCATAATTAGAAAATAGCATTAAAAAAACTTTAGAAATTCACTGAAAAAAACAGTGGTTTCAGGGACGTTATAGCTAGTAATTAGCATTTAAAAAACCTTAGAAATTCATTGAAAAAAACAGAGGTTTCAGGGACGTTATAGTTAGGCTGACATTTCACTTGTACAAAAACAGAGAAATGTAGCCGTTATAGTTAGCTGAGCTAACTATAACTCGCGTCCTCGCAATGCACTGCTGATGACGTCACATATTACATCACTCATGACATGGTCAGTGACATCACTGATGACATCACTGATGACATCTCAAATTACACCACTGATGACATCATTCACATAATCTCTGATGCACCTACTCACATCACAATATAACCTATCATACACCCCTCTTCCTCTACCTCTGTTCCTTCTTTCTGCACTTCTTTTGTTTTAGTCTGCACCTCTCTTGCTTCTTTCTGCACCTATTGTGCCTCTTTCTGCACCCCTCTTCCCTCTTTCTGCACCCCTCTTGCCTCTTTCTGCACCTCTCTTTTTTCTTTCTGCACTTCTTTTGATTCTTTTTGCAACTCTCTTGATTCTTTCTGCACCCCTCTTGCCTCTTTCCCCACCCCTCTTCTCCCTTTCTGCATCTCTGTTGCTTCTTTCTGTACTTCTCTTGCCTCTCTCTGCACCACTCTTCCTTCTTTCTGTACCTCTGTTGCTTCATTCTGTACTTCTTTGTATCTTTCTGCACCTCGCTTGCTTTTTGTGCACCCCTCTTGCCTCTTTCCCCACCCCTCTTCCCCCTTTCTGCATCTCTGTTGCTTCTTTCTGTACTTCTCTTGCCTCTTTCTCCACCCCTCTTCCCTCTTTCTGCACCTCTGTTGCCTCTTTCTGCACTTCTCTTGCTTCTCGCTGGACCACTCTTGCTTCTTTCTCCACCCCTCGTGTGTTTTTCTGCACCCCTCTTCCTTCTTTCTGCACCCCTCTTGCCTCTTTCTGCATCGACAAACAGGCTAGGAGGTAGTGGCTCGCTAGTGCTCTACCCTCTTGCACACGAGCAGCTCTCTTTTTTATTGTACTCACTGTTTTTAGCAATTTTAAACTTCTGCTTTTAAAATTGTTTTGTGTGGGAATCTGTGACTTACTTTTGGGGACTTGCATTATACTCCCGGCGCCCTCCGGTCCACCGCGGTTTCCGTTTGTGTGGAGGGGTGCGGGAACAGGAGGCGGAGTGGGGCGGGGCCAGGCTGATGTTCTTCCGGGCTGGACCTTTGAAAAGGCAGGGGAGAACGGACGCGCAGCGGCAAACAGGCTAGTGAGGTAGTGGCTCGCTAGTGCTCTACCCTCTTGCACACGAGCAGCTCTCTTTTTTATTGTACTCACTGTTTTTAGCAATTTTAAACTTCTGCTTTTAAAATTGTTTTGTGTGGGAATCTGTGACTTACTTTTGGGGACTTGCATTATACTCCCGGCGCCCTCCGGTCCACCGCGGTTTCCGTTTGTGTGGAGGGGGTGCGGGAACAGGAGGCGGAGTGGGGCAGGGCCAGGCTGATGTTCTTCCGGGCTGGACCTTTGAAAAGGCAGGGGGGAGAACGGACGCGCAGCGGACGCGCGCAGCGGGCGCGCCGCTGGCGCGCCGAAGGCGCGCCTAAGGCAAGCCCGTCTGCGCCTGTCCGAGCCCGGCCGGGACCAGGGGCCAGAAACCCTGTCCCTCAATCCTCCCATAAAGTGACGTATACCTCTCTGCAAATTAGAGAGCTTAGGGACCTGGACAAAATAGATTGCCTCCACTCTATGTCCCTGGATCATGGGGATTCTTCCTGTACAAAATGCCCTTTCACACTGAATAGCAGTTTGGGACATCACAGACAGAACCTTGTATTTACAACCTATAAAATGTTCTCACTCAACTGTAGGTCCCTTCCTAAACACTCGGGAGAGCTGAAAATGCTCATTGAGGACAGGAAGCCGGATGCCCTCTTCCTAACAGAAACATGGATGCACAAAGATTCAGCCCCCGATGTGGTCTGCACGCTACCCCCAGGCTATAATATCCAGCATAATGATCGAGTGGGAAAAAAAGGTGGCGGCGTTGCCATAATTTATAAAATATTTTTAACTGTAGAACCAAACCTAACCTAGTACCTAACTGTGAGAGTCTTTTTTCTCTCTCTCCCTATCAGCTACTCTATCTTTTACGGGAATTCTTATCTATCGGCCTCCGGGCCCAGGGGCCCTTTCTTTAGCTCACTCCCAGAAGTGGCAGCTGCACTAGCAAAATCAGCCAGTAACTTTACCTTGATAGGGGACCTAAATCTTCATTTTGAAGACCCTAGTAAAAGAGAGGCTTTTGAGCTGATGCAAGATCTTGCCGCAATACAACTTGTACAAAAAGTTAATGCACCAACACACATAAAGGGTCATACTTTGGACCCAGTGTTCACCAATATTTTGGAGTTGACAGTAGAGACTCCCATCCCGTTACCATGGACTGATCATCTGATGATCCCTTTCTCGCTAAAATTCCCTCTTCACTGCAAGGCTAAGGAGCATAAGTCGGCGAAAATCCGACCATGGTCCAAGCTATCTGCTGAGACATGGTCAATACAACTTCTTAACACAAAACCTAATTTTGGGACTGATACTCTCTCGGCAGCTGAGGCACTCAATCATTGGTTAGAATCTACACTGGACAAAGTCATTCCGAAAAAGAAAATTAATCACAGTGTGAGAGAAAATATTTCCCCATGGTATTCACCCCAGCTTAGATCGCTCAAACAAAAATGTAAACAACTAGAGAGGATTTGGAGGAAAGATTTCAGTGAAAGCACAAAACATACTTACAGAGAAGCCATAAAGCGATACCAAGTGGAAATTAAAAGGGTGCAGTCATCCTATTATGAGGATAAAATTAAAGCAGCATCTAACGCACCCAAAGAAATCTTTAAAATCACTAAATCCCTCCTTGAGCCCTCTCTCCATGATATCCCTAGAAATTCATCTAAGGGACAGTGCAATGAACTGGCGAGTTACTTTCAGGGAAAAATACAAGCTATCTATAAAACCCTCCCTACATCTCCACTTCCTAGTGACTTAGATATTCCCTTAATGGAAGTAGCTGGGCAACAGGATCAGGGAGTAGTAGCAGCAGCTACTCCCACCTTGGAGAAATTTCCTCTCTTGGATATGGAGACTCTTGTTAAAATCTTCGCCAAAATAAAATCTGGATCCCCTCTAGACCCCGCCCCTCCACACATTCTATTTAAGGCTAATGGTGTGATTTTTCCAGCTATCCAAGAGGTGCTTAACATGTCCATCACCAATGGACTTGTGCCATCGATATGGAAGCATGCTATGGTAAAGGCACTACTTAAAAAACCTAGCCTGGACCCAGAAGCACTGAGTAACTACCGGCCCATTTCCCTCCTTCCCTTGCTTAGTAAGATCTTAGAAAAACATATAAACTCCACCCTATCAGCCTTCCTAGAAACCCATGAACTACTTCACCAATCTCAGACGGGTTTCCGCCCACAACATGGCACGGAATCCGCTCTAACGGTTGTGGTTGAGGAAGCTAGGAGGATAGTGGATCAGGGAGGAGTGGCGGCCATTGTCCTCCTGGACCTCAGTGCGGCATTTGATACGGTCAACCACAATGTTCTTATTGAACGGCTAAGGAGAATCGGGGTAGCAGGAAGTGCTATCTCCTGGATTCAATCATTCCTTAATGACAGAGTTTTTCAGGTCTTTTCGAAGGAATCCATTTCCAGCCCTCTCCTTCTGAATTATGGAGTGCCCCAAGGATCCTCCCTAAGTCCTACGTTATTTAACGTATATATGAGGCCACTAGCGGAGGTCATCCAGCCATTTGGGATCAAAGTGGTCACCTACGCGGATGATACTCAGCTGGTGATATCTCTTAATCATCCACGGACTGATCCTGCAGACCTGGAGCTCTGCCTAGGAAAGGTAGCTACCTGGATGCAACACTCCTGCCTTAAACTGAATGGAGAAAAACAGAAATTATGTATATGGGCAACACTGCCAAGTTAACTCCCACACTATCATGGCCTCAGTGCCTAGGTGCCCCTCCAATTCCGAAGTCCAAGATCAAGAGCCTCGGTGTATGGCTGGATGACTCACTCAAATTTGATCAGCAGGCAGTGGCAGTGACGGGGCGTGTCACGGCATCCTTAGGAAACTACGGAAAGTCCTCCCCCTATTACCCACTGAAGCGAAGAAGATAGTAGTCCAGGCCCTGATTCTTTCGCGGCTGGACTACTGCAATTCATTGTATCTGGGAGCCCCAAAATCCACCCTAAGGAAACTCCAGGTGGCCCAGAACTGTGCAGCACGACTTCTGACAGGCTGCAGTAGTAGGCAGTCAGCTAGCCCCAGTCTGAAAGCCCTTCACTGGCTACCAATAAAGGAAAGAATTTCCTTTAAAGCCTTATGTACTGCTCATAAGACCCTTATGGGCACAGGCCCCAGAATTAATCAGCATTTGATCACCGCCTACCTCCCCAGGAAATCTCTTCGATCGGAGAATTTAAATCTAGCATGTATTCCTAAAGTCAACAGGCAGCGGAGTGGAGGCCGCTCCTTTTCATATAACATAGCTGGATTGTGGAACTCCCTCCCTCTTAATCTCCGCCATGAAACTACTCATCTCTCTTTTCGGAAGGGTCTTAAAACATGGCTATTCCAGAATAGTACCTGACTAGCTCTCCCTTACTAGCCCTAATTGCCTTCAGCGATGGGATGCCTTTGGGTAGCCATGCGCTCTATAAATGCTAATTAATAATAATAATAATAATCTCTGTTCCTTCTTTCTGCACTTCTTTTGTTTCTTTCTGCACCTCTCTTGCTTCTTTCTGCACCCATTGTGCCTCTTTCTGCACCACTCGTCTCTCTTTCTGCACCCCTCTTGTCTCTTTCTGCACCTCTCTTCCTTCTTTCTGCACTTCTTTTGTTTCTTTCTGCACCTCTCTTGCTTCTTTCTGCACCCCTCTTACCTTTTTCTCCACCCCTATTCCCCCTTTCTGCATCTCTGCTGCTTCTCTCTGCACTTCTCTTGCCTCTCTCTGCACCCCTCTTCCTTCTTTCCGCACCTCTGTTGCTTCTTTCTGTACTTCCTTTGTATCTTTCTGCACCTTTCTTGCTTTTTTCTGCACCCCTCTTGCCTCTTTCTCTATACCTCTTCCCCCTTTCTGCATCTCCGTTGCTTCTTTCTGCACTTCACTTGCCTCTTTCTGCACCCCTCTTGCCTGTTTCTACACCTTTGATGCTTCTTTATGCGCTTCTCTTGCTTCTTTCTGTACCTCTCTTGCTTCTTTCTGCACTCCTCTTGTCTCTTTCTGCATCACTCTTTCTGCAACCCTCCTGCCTGTTTCTGCACCTCTGTTGCTTCTTTCTGAATTTCTCTTGCTTCTTTCTGCACATCTCTTGCTTCTTTCTGCATCCCTCATGCCTCTTCCTGCACCCCTCTTACCTCTTTCTGCACCCCTCATGCTTCTTTCTGCAACTCTGTTCCTTCTTTCTGCACTTCTTTTGTTTCTTTCTGCACCTCTCTTGCTTCTTTCTGCACCCCTCTGGCCTCTTCATCCACCCCTCTTTCCTCTTTCTGCACCTCTGTTGCTTCTTTCTGCACCTCTGTTCCTTATTTCTTCACTTCTTTTGTTTCTTTCTGCACCTCTGTTACTTCTTTCTGCACCTCTGTTTTTCTTTCTGCACTTCTTTTGTTTCTTTGCACCTCTCTTGCTTCTTTCTGCACCCCTCTTGCCTCTTTCTGCAGCCCTCTTCCCTCTTTCTGAACGTCTCTTGCCTCTTTCTGCACGTCTCTTGCCTCTTTATGCACCCCTCTTCTCTCTTTCTGCATCTCTCTTGCCTCTTTCTGCACTTCTCTTGCTTCTTTCTTCCTCTTTCTGCACGTCTTACCTATGTAGGCATAATTAGAAAATAGCATTAAAAAAACTTTAGAAATTCACTGAAAAAAACAGTGGTTTCAGGGACGTTATAGTTAGGCTGACATTTCACTTGTACAAAAACAGAGAAATTTAGCCGTTATAGTTAGCTGAGCTAACTATAACTCGCGTCCTCACAATGCACTGCTGATGACGTCACATATTACATCACTCATGACATGGTCAGTGACATCACTGATGATATCACTGATGACATCTCAAATTACACCACTGATGACATCATTCACATAATCTCTGATGCACCTACTCACATCACAATATAACCTATCATACACCCCTCTTCCCTCTTTCTCTACCTCTGTTCCTTCTTTCTGCACTTCTTTTGTTTTAGTCTGCACCTCTCTTGCTTCTTTCTGCACCCATTGTGCCTCTTTCTGCACCTCTCTTCCCTCTTTCTGCACCCCTCTTGCCTCTTTCTGCACCTCTCTTTTTTCTTTCTGCACTTCTTTTGATTCTTTTTGCAACTCTCTTGATTCTTTCTGCACCCCTCTTGCCTCTTTCCCCACCCCTCTTCTCCCTTTCTGCATCTCTGTTGCTTCTTTCTGTACTTCTCTTGCCTATCTCTGCACCACTCTTCCTTCTTTCTGTACCTCTGTTGCTTCATTCTGTACTTCTTTGTATCTTTCTGCACCTTGTTTGCTTTTTTGTGCACCCCTCTTGCCTCTTTCCCCACCCCTCTTCCCCCTTTCTGCATCTCTGCTGCTTCTTTCTGCACTTCTCTTGCCTCTTTCTCCACCCCTCTTCCCTCTTTCTGTACCTCTTTTGCCTCTCTCTGTACTTCTCTTGCTTCTTTCTGTACCTCTCTTGCTTCTTTCTACACTCCTCGTGTCTCTTTCTGCATCACTCTTTCTGCAACCCTCCTGCCTGTTTCTGCACCTCTGTTGCTTCATTCTGAACTTCTCTTGCTTCTTTCTGCAGATCTCTTGCTTCTTTCTGCATCCCTCATGCCTCTTTATGCACCCCTCTTCCCTCTTTCTGCACCCCTCTTGCTTCTTTCTGCAACTCTGTTCCTTCTTTCTGCACTTCTTTTGTTTCTTTCTGCACCTCTCTTGCTTCTTTCTGCACCCCTCTTGCCTCTTCATCCACCCCTCTTTCCTCTTTCTGCACCTCTGTTGCTTCTCTCTGCACCTCTGTTCCTTCTTTCTGCACTTCTTTTGTTTCTTTCTGCACCTCTGTTGCTTCTTTATGCACCTCTGTTCCTTCTTTATGCACTTCTTTTGTTTCTTTCTGCACCTCTCTTGCCTCTTACTGCACCCCTCTTCCCTCGTTCTGCACCTCTCTTGCCCCTTTCTGCACCTCTGTTCCTTCTTTCTACACTTTTCTTGCTTCTTTCTGAACCTTCCTTGCTTCTTTCTGCACCCCTCTTGCCTCTTTCTGCAGCCCTCTTCCCTCTTTCTGCACATCTCTTGCCTCTTTCTGCATGTCTCTTGCCTCTTTATGCACCCCTCTTCTCTCTTTCTGCATCTCTCTTCCTCTTTCTGCATCTCTCTTGCCTCTTTCTGCACTTCTCTTGCTTCTTTCTTCCTCTTTCTGCACGTCTTACCTATGTAGGCATAATTAGAAAATAGCATTAAAAAAACTTTAGAAATTCACTGAAAAAAAACAGTGGTTTCAGGGACGTTATAGTTAGGCTGACATTTCACTTGTACAAAAACAGAGAAATTTAGCCGTTATAGTTAGCTGAGCTAACTATAACTCGCGTCCTCGCAATGCACTGCTGATGACGTCACATATTACATCACTCATGACATGGTCAGTGACATCACTGATGACATCACTGATGACATCTCAAATTACACCACTGATGACATCATTCACATAATCTCTGATGCACCTACTCACATCACAATATAACCTATCATACACCCCTCTTCCCTCTTTCTCTACCTCTGTTCCTTCTTTCTGCACTTCTTTTGTTTTAGTCTGCACCTCTCTTGCTTCTTTCTGCACCCATTGTGCCTCTTTCTGCACCTCTCTTCCCTCTTTCTGCACCCCTCTTGCCTCTTTCTGCACCTCTCTTTTTCTTTCTGCACTTCTTTTGATTCTTTTTGCAACTCTCTTGATTCTTTCTGCACCCCTCTTGCCTCTTTCCCCACCCCTCTTCTCCCTTTCTGCATCTCTGTTGCTTCTTTCTGTACTTCTCTTGCCTCTCTCTGCACCACTCTTCCTTCTTTCTGTACCTCTGTTGCTTCATTCTGTACTTCTTTGTATCTTTCTGCACCTTGTTTGCTTTTTTGTGCACCCCTCTTGCCTCTTTCCCCACCCCTCTTCCCCTTCCTGCATCTCTATTGCTTCTTTCTGCACTTCTCTTGCCTCTTTCTCCACCCCTCTTCCCTCTTTCTGTACCTCTGTTGCCTCTCTCTGTACTTCTCTTGCTTCTTTCTGTACCTCTCTTGCTTCTTTCTACACTCCTCGTGTCTCTTTCTGCATCACTCTTTCTGCAACCCTCCTGCCTGTTTCTGCACCTCTGTTGCTTCATTCTGAACTTCTCTTGCTTCTTTCTGCAGATCTCTTGCTTCTTTCTGCATCCCTCATGCCTCTTTATGCACCCCTCTTCCCTCTTTCTGCACCCCTCTTGCTTCTTTCTGCAACTCTGTTCCTTCTTTCTGCACTTCTTTTGTTTCTTTCTGCACCTCTCTTGCTTCTTTCTGCACCCCTCTTGCCTCTTCATCCACCCCTCTTTCCTCTTTCTGCACCTCTGTTGCTTCTCTCTGCACCTCTGTTCCTTCTTTCTGCACTTCTTTTGTTTCTTTCTGCACCTCTGTTGCTTCTTTATGCACCTCTGTTCCTTCTTTATGCACTTCTTTTGTTTCTTTCTGCACCTCTCTTGCCTCTTACTGCACCCCTCTTCCCTCGTTCTGCACCTCTCTTGCCCCTTTCTGCACCTCTGTTCCTTCTTTCTACACTTTTCTTGCTTCTTTCTGAACCTTCCTTGCTTCTTTCTGCACCCCTCTTGCCTCTTTCTGCAGCCCTCTTCCCTCTTTCTGCACATCTCTTGCCTCTTTCTGCACGTCTCTTGCCTCTTTCTGCACCCCTCTTCTCTCTTTCTGCACCTCTCTTCCTCTTTCTGCACCTCTCTTGCCTCTTTCTGCACTTCTCTTGCTTCTTTCTGCGCCTATCTTCCTCTTTCTGCACATCTTACCTGTGTACGCATAGTTAGAAAATAGCATTAAAAAAATGTTCGAAATTCACTGAAAAAAAACAGTGGTTTCAGGGACGTTATAGCTAGTAATTAGCATTTAAAAAACCTTAGAAATTAATTGAAAAAAACAGAGGTTTCAGGCACGTTATAGTTAGGCTGACATTTCACTCGTACATAAACAGAGAACTTTAGCCGTTATAGTTAGCTGAGCTAACTATCACTTGCACCCTCGCAATGCCTTGCTGATGACGTCACATATTACATCACTCATGACATGGTCAGTGACATCACTGATGACATCTCAAATGATATCACTGATGACATCACTGATAACATCATTCACATAATCTCTGATGCACCTACTCACACCACAATATAACCTATCATACACCCACTCTAAATTTCTGACTATCATTCTTAAAACAATTGACACACCAATACCACGATGTACATACCCACTCACTGATTCATAGGTCTACATACACATCATCTCACTCACCCATACAGGCACTCATACAGCCACTCACTCGCCAATATAGTTGCTGAGATATCCACTCATACACCCATACAGCCAATCATATACTGTCAGTCACCCATAGAGCTACACACATACCTACTCACTCATCCAAACTCTCAATCACACAGCCACTTACTCACTCATATAGAAACACACACACACTCACTACTCATACAGATATTAACAAATACTTACTCACCCATACAGCCACTCTCACAATCACCCACTCACACATAGTCATTTATATTCTCCAACACTCACATATACTGCCTTTCACATATGCAGTTACTTACCTATATACCACTGAGACATCCATTCACTCACCGACACAGCTATATGCACACTCACTCGCCCATACAGTCCCTCACAGATGTACTCATGAACCCATATACCCAGGGATTCACCCACTCAGACATCCATGCAGGGAGTCACACACAACCTGACCCACCCACACAGACACTCAGGCACCCATAACAGTATGCAGATAACTATTCAATAACCCATATAGACACTCATGTATCTACTCACCAACCCATTCAGCCACTTACACACCAACTGACAAACTGATACAGACATTCACACAGATTAGTCACTCACCCATACATTCACTAAGACACATTTAATCACTCACTTATACAGTCAGTCACGCACCCACTAAATCATCCATACAGACACTCATACACCCACTCATTCTTCAATACACCTTGTCGTATATATAGATAACATTCTTAAACTTGTTAAAAACACTCAGTCACTGGACAATGTCATAAATGATATCATCAGTGATGTCAATTGAGATGTCATCAGTGATGTCACTGACCATGTCAGGAGTGATGTAATATGTGACGTAATCAGCGGTGCATTGTGGGGCCGTGAGTTATAGTTATCTCAGCTAACTATAACGGCTGGATTTCTCTGGTTTTGTAGAAGTGAAATGTCATCTTAACTATAACGTCCCTACAACCTGTGTTTTTTTTGAGTGAATTTCAAAGGTTTTTTAAAATGCAAATTCCTAACTATAACGTCCCTGAAACCTGTTTTTTTCAATGAAATATATATATATATATATACATATATATATATATATGTATATATATATATATATATCGCGTAGCTACCTCAAATATTGTCATACATACTGTTATTATGTATTTCTTTTTACTCCACATGAAACCCATTGCACTCGATGCCATGCCAACTCTGTAAAGCACCATATACTCTTATACTATATCTTCCTCATAACAGTATCACCTTTATTTCGTGATGTCTGTCATATATTTCATCTACATACTGTCGCTATGGTTCTATACTCACACCAAATGTAACACATGCAGTTGTGGATGTGCAAATACTGTGAAGCGCTCTGATAACTTCGGATCAAGTTTGAGCTATACAAAACTCAATAAATAAATAAATAAACAAATACATATGATCGTAGTCCATACAGACCCAAAAGAGTGCTAAAATGTGTAGCGGTATATGCCTATAGATTGATACATATGTATCAAGCAGAAGAAATGCTTGTCTATTCTTCAAAATTTGTCTTCAATGTGAACCTTGCTCTGGACACTGTATGTGTCCAAGTCCCTCTTTAATCAAGGTGGCTGATCATTGGTTATCCATCTGAAATTCTGACTGCAGTTCTTCCTTTTCTTATCGTCATGCTATGCATTGTTCTTTTTTTCTACCCCTTTGCTAAAAAAGTAATGCACTTTTGTAAAAAAAAAAAGTCTAGTGTCATTAGAGGTTTCTGAGATTAATTTACAGGCCAAAGAATATTCCACTTAGTCTTAAAATCGGCTTCTGGTTTCACCTTTGCTTGTATAAACCCATATAGCACTGTCAGATAATTATTTTCCTCGACCCCATCATGCACCATGTTGCAGAAAGAGCTAGAATATCAGAAAAAAAGGTTTTTGTGTCCATGGTTGTCCTAAACAATCTGCAATACTATAGGTATGTAATACATTTGAAAATGCCAAATAAAACCCCACCCCATTTTGTTTACATTTCTCAGACCTCAGCACATGTAATTGCCAATAGCAGTGCTTTTAAACTTAAAGAGTCTACAACGTGGGCACTCAATGCAGAGTTTGCCTGGATATTAGTTTATTTACTTGTCAACATTGACTCATGGCTAGTTTAACTCTTTTGGTGCTTGCGTTGGCCAATGGCCGACGCAAGCACTACCTCCCTGGTGCTGCGCACGTCCATTGGACGTCACCAGGGAGGGCACTAAAAAATCGTTCGGTGCATCGCACCGGATTTTTTTTTTAATTTTATTTTTACTGGGGGAGACGCGGAAGGCTTTCCGCGTCTTCCCCGCACCCCCTCCCGCCCATCTGTGACGTCAGCGCACCGCGAGGCGCTCTGACGTCACTGATTTCCCCACCGGAGCCGAGGACAGCAGCAGGTAAGGCCGCGCTCGACTCCGGTGGGGAAATCTGTCCGGAAACGGCCTCCCCAGCTTTCAGGGAGGCCTCGTTTGAAAGGGAGAGTCTCCCTTTCAAGCGAGGCCTTCCTGAAAGGGTTTCCTGGCCGTGGATCGCAGCGCTGCTGCGATCCACGGCCAGAAACCCCACTAGACACCAGGGATGTCTTTGGGGGTCGGCCCTCGTGGTGATGGGTCGCCCCCACCCGGGGGCACATTTTAAAATTAATTTACCTGGCTTTCCTTGGGGGCGCGATCGCCCTTTAAAAATTAAAAAAAGAAGTTTTTTAAATTTAAAAATGGCGGCGATATTGGCAGGGGGTCGGTCCTTCTGCTCAGTGGCCGACCCCCTGTGGGGGCAATAATTATGTAGATAGTTACGGGGGCCACAATCTGCTCCCAGGGGAGCCATAGGCATGCACATAAAGTTTTAACTCATTTCGCAATAGGAGCAAAAATGAAGCCAAATCCCTTGATAAAGATTAGATCTATGACAAATCTGACAAAGTATGGCTGCTTATTTTTGAAGGTGTAATTTTTTTCTGAAAGAATTGGCCATAACCATACGTGCAAACAGATAGGCACACGGAGGACATACAACCTAAAACTTGAACTAATTTCTTATGAAGATACAAGGACAAGATGTAAGGAGCAGAGAAAACAGTGGAATTATTAAAAACAAAGGCGACAATTTTCAGAGAAGAGAGATAATGTATGGAAAGATGTGCCAAAAAACAAGAAGCTGGGGGAGGCGGGGAGGGGGAGAAATACTCAAACAAAAAGTTCATGGAGAAGTGCCTTGGGGTATCCCCAAAGAAAGGCAGGAAAGCCACTGACTGATCAATCAGGGTTTTGGTAAATCAAGTCTTGAAGAGCTCAAGAAAAACATGTCAGAAAATGTCTGATCAAAAAGACATGTATTCACATAAATACTACCCTATGTAAGTCACAAAGACCAAATGAAGTTTACACACATATGATAAAGTAGGGTAATATAAGGACACAATTAATGGTGCAGGCAATGTTAATACCATTTGAGTATCCTAGATTAAAAAATCATGAGTCAGGTTAAGTTGAAGAATTTTTGTCCTGCACTAAAAAGTGTGCTGCTGCAGGATCGGACATTTGAAACGCAAATGCACGTTTTTCTTACCTTTCAGAAGCATGGCAGGTTGCTGGCAGTGCATACACCCCCTGTGTGGCAGCCCGGGCTGAAACAGCTTCCCGGGCACACACAGGCTTTGTTGGTTTTTCACCCCTTCTAGAGCCCCTGCATTGCCACTCTGACTATTGCTGGAAGAATTAGCACGTTACACAATACCAAGCCCTGTCAGCTGAAACCCCGAGGAATCGGGTTTTTGCTTGCAGGAATTGGGAGGCGGGAGGCTAGCCTTGAAATCGGTAGTCTCCCGCCTGAATCGGGAGGGTTGGCATGTCTGATATAATGTAAAGAGGTTAGTGGGTTACTGCTTCTGTGCCAGCTTTATGTTTTTTGCCCAGTCTTTCATCATCTAATCTTGTGAAAAGGGTTCATTTGGGTAGAAAATAATTCTTATTATGAAAGAGAATCCCCAATGATGGTACGTTTTAAATTCTGGATTTGTGCTTTCCCAGAATAAGGGCTCAAACTATATTGCCTGCCAGTATAGATGGCATGTTACTGCTACACTACACCTTGTCCTGTCTGATGTAGCATATCCTATGTACTGTTGTCTCAGTGCGTGTGTGTGGTGTAAAGTGCTCTGACACCGTACACTGGTGTGAGTGTTGCTATAAAACTAAATGAATCTGAGAGACAGTGGTTTTGAGACTTGAGGGGCACTGTATGGTGCTAGTGAGGGAATCCATGGCAGAGGTGGTCATTGGTGGGGCACCAGCAGACATTGTCGCACAGGGCGCCACCAGCGCTAATGCCGGCCCTGGAGTGAATGATATATATGTATCTATATACATATCTATATATATATATAGTTGGACCTTTTTTGATGTGTGAATAAACTTTCATCCTTTCCACACCAGCTTTTGGAGTCTGTGCCCGTGTGTTGCGCCGGAGTGTCTGTCGTGACATTGGGATTTCTTCGTGATATATATATATATATATATATATATATATAGATACATGTACTCTTTGACTGCTGTTACCTGCTTTCTCGACTGGAGGGCTTCCTTTGTGCTATAATACGGCATGATTTTCATTTGGAATAGTAAAGCGGCAATGTCGCTACGAAGCCCTGGCCCACCTGGAAGGGCGCCTTTTCTCGTCATGATTCATATGGATATATATATATATATATATTCAGAAACACCAAGGATGCCGCACTCCAGAGATTGGTTTCAGAGTTGCTTTATTTTCACCACGACTGGTGGTAGTGGTGGTGAAAATAAAGCAACTCTGAAACCTGTCTCTGGAGTGCGGCATCCTTTGTCTTTCTGAATTTAAATATCGTGTAAGGATTCTACCCGTTGCTGCCTGCACCAGGTATTGAGCGCGTGACATTGGGAATTAATTGTTATATATATATATAAATATTTATTTACAGAGATATTTCTCAGTGCTGAAATTATGAGACTGTGAAAGAACTATAATGAGTCTCTTTGAAGTTACCTGAAAGGCAGTAAAGTGTGGTACTGCTGCAGAGTACAACATTTCTGCTAGATAGAGATATCTGACTTTTGTGTAGTGGCAGTTTTGACGCCATAAAGGGTATGCTGAAACGAACAGATCGGTATTATGTAGACAGCTAAGTGGATTAGTAAAGCCACGCAGTAGAAACACTTTGTAACAGACTAAATGTATGTGAGAGAGGGGCTATGGAGAGATGAGGGGCACGTTTGCAAGGATGGTAGTGGGCGCATCAAAGGAGGTCATAGTGTGCAATTGTAAAGCACACGTTCACCCGTAGGCATCTTGGCGCTAAAATGATGGTAGCACTGGCTCCCACCAGCGCTAAAAGGCTGCGATTATGGGTATGTGGCAAGGTAAAGTAATACTGTGTCTTTTTCTCTCTTTCTTAGTCTTTTTGGAGAGCGTACAGATTTCGCAAAGGTAAGGTGACTTCGTCATTATTGACTTAAACACTTCACTTATGCACACACCCACCTACACTTTAAAACCAACAACCTATCTGCCTTCTACGTAGGATAGTGTTTTAAAAGGATAGTTTAGGCACTAGCAGAGATGGCATATCGTTGGATTAATGCTGCCCAGGCCCTAAATCTGGTTCTGGAGTCCAGCTCTGAGGCAGGATCAGAGACTGAGACAGCAGATACTGAGACAGCATCTGAGGGAGAGGACAATGGAGCCGAATCTGGGAGTGACTTTTCAGTCGGCGCAGTTCCATCCGATGACTCATCGTCCAGCGATTCTGAAGGAGACGATGTCAGTCGTGCTGTCCCTTTGCCAGCACAGTCTTTGCAGCAGGACACCCGTAACAGGTTAGAGCAACCCAGAGTGCAGGCACGTGCGGCCGCAAGCACAGACGGAGTGCTGTCTTGGCAGCCTCCCAATTTAGTTCAGCCCCAAATTCCGCCTTTCACTGGTGACGCTGGATGTAAAGTAGATACGGCAAATTTTTTGCCAATTGACTACTTCCATCTCTTTTTTGGTGTTGACTTCCTAGACGAAATTGTGCAGCAAACAAATTTGCGTGCCGAACAATTTCTGAGGGAGCAAGGAGGCACTCTTGGGCCTCATTCTAGGGCGCGCAAGTGGACTCCCACTTCACTAGGGAGTTGAAGATATTTTTGGGCCTCACACTTAAAATGGGGGTAGTGCATAAACCAACCTTGCTATCCTACTGGTCTACTCGCACGGTTTGGTTAACCCCCATCTTTGCACCATACATGAGCAGAGATCGTTTTTGCTATTGCAGCGCATGCTGCATTTCAATGACAATTCTGCTGCATTGCCCCGGGACCATCCAGACTATGACAGGTTGTTCAAAATTCGGCCTGTCGTGGAACATTTGTCTGCCAGGTTTCCAGAGGTTTATACTCCTGGAAAGAATATAGCCATTGATGAGTCCTTGATCTTGTATAAAGGGCGGCTGCTGTTTAGGCAGTACATTCCGAGCAAACGCGCTCGCTATGGCATCAAGCTGTACATGCTGTGTGAGAGCTCGACTGGCTATGTGTACAGCTTGAGAGTGTATACAGGGAAGGACACAACTCTTAACCCTGTAGGTTGCCCTCCCATGCTAGGGGTCACAGGAAAGATTGTATGGGAGCTTGTCCAGCCACTTCTTCACAAAGGTTATAACCTTTATGTGGACAATTTCTATACAGGAGTAGAGCTGTTCAGTGAGCTCTACAAAGCTGGCACCGTGGCTTGCGGTACAATTCGTTGTCGCCGCAAAGGATTCCAGCAGGAGCTTGTTTGCAAGAAGCTCCAGAAATCCCAGAGCACTGCGTTGCGTTCCAACGAACTGCTCGCAGTTAAGTTCTCAGATAGGCGTGATGTGTACATGCTCACTACAATTCATGCTGAGAGCACTTCCCCTGTCACGGTTTGGGGTCAGATGGCCGAAGTCCACAAGCCCACCTGTATACTTGATTACAACAAGTACATGGGCGGAGTGGACAAGAACGACCAGGTTCTTCAGCCATACAATGCGAGTCGTAAAACTCGCACTTGGTATAAGAAACTGTTTACGCACCTGATCCAGATGGCAACATACAATGCGTATGTTGTTTATCGTGAGACCACCACAGGAAGACTCATGTCTTTCCTTGACTTTCAGTTGTCTGTAATTGAAAGTCTTACTGCTACAGAAGCAGAAGCCTCCACTTCATGTGTTCTGGAGGACGTGGCAAGGCTGCAGGAGCGACACTTTGCAGATAAAATTCCTGCAACACCCAAAAGGAGCGACCATGTCGTCGTTGTAAAGTGTGCTCGATGCAGGGAAAGAGGCAGGAGACTCGTGTTTACTGTCCCCAGTGCCCAAGTAAGCCTGCCTTCTGTTTTCCTACTTGCTTTATGTTGTATCACACTAAAGCAAAATACTGGGAAATTGACTGAGGTGGAGCTGCCAATAGGATAACCTTTCAATTGGTGTGAATGGATACCTACTGTCTGTGGGCCACTCCTTCACTACGCAAGCAGCTGCAGGATATTTCTTCCTCTACTTCATGAAATCATGGACTTCTCAACACCTTTATCTGCTTTCAGAACGTGGTAGTTGTTCTGTTCGCCAATTGACAAGTGCATTATAGTCCCCACGCTGCACATACTGGTGGGCAGAACATATGCCACGTTGTCATGGAGTACCCGTGTTTCACATTCAACCGTTCTTCGTAGTTTATGATGTTCTCTTTAGGAAGTTTTTGAAAATTTCCAGCATGTTTGCCTTAGTTTCAAAGGTAGATATGCTTGCTCAGCTCGAGAAATGTTTAAGCGGCATACTCGGGCACCCCCAACTTGCATCCACAAACTGGAAGGAGTTGGATAGAGCATTGTGAGAGCATTGATAGCTCGTGACAGAAATGTTCACTCAAGCTTCAAGTAGCTAGAGATGAAAGGCATTAGTATAGGGTCTCTTAACAATTGGACAGGGTTAGTCAGGACTCTGAGGACAGACACACGAACGGGTTAGAACAGCTTACGGTAGGTACGCTTTCCGAGGAATATTGCAAAGGTAGAAGGCAGATAGTAAAGGTAGTATAGATACACGTCCTGACTTCTTCTTCACCCATGGATTCAAATCCATTGCTGCCACACTCACACTGAATTTACTGTGGTACTTATGGGTCAATGCTGCTTGCCATGTTCATCCTCCGTTAGCACTTAGTAGATGGTCAGTTTGCTGTATGATAAGTGCATTACAGTCACTGCACATAACGGTGGATTGGACATATGCTACGTTGTCACGGACTACCCTTGTTTCACATTCATCCGTTCATAGTTTATGATGTTACCTTTTGAAAATTTCCAGCATTTTGCCTTAGTTTCAAAGGTAGATATGCTTGCTCAGCTCGAGGAATGGGCTTCACGGCATACTCGAGCACCCCCAACTTGCATCCACAAACTGGAAGGAGTTGGATTTAGCATAGTGAGTGCACTAAAGGTGCATGAAAGACATGTCTTCCTGAGCCTCATGTGGCTGTCATGGAAGTCATTAGTATAGGTTCACTGGGCATGAGTTTGGTAACGTTCTGGAAGAAGGAGGTGGAGACTTGACAGGTGGTAGAATATAGTCAAAGTCATTATGTCTTGTGGCATATGAATGTGATGGGCCCTTGCATGGCGGCAGTATGTTTGTGTGAGTGCAAGTGATATGGTTGTTTAGGCCCGTGGCTGGCGGTACGGAAGTCTTGTGTGTGGTGTGTGAATGGCGTGTGAATGGACCATAAAGTGGTTGGTGCCGTGATGTGGCTTTATGGCTCCCCTTCAGAAGGCTTGGCTTCAATATTTATATACTTTGATAAGTATTTGTGCTTTGAAGCCAGCATTTCTGGAGGTGCTAAAACCAACCTGTGTAAGTGGTGGATTAGCTTTATCAAATGAGTGTTAGATTTATATTTGTGTCTGTTTAATGGCCTTTTGTAAGATATTTTTTTTTCCACAATGGGTAGCAGGGGACTTTCTGCCCTAGCTCAGTCGTCACCTAGGCAAACCATTACATTTTTGAGTAGTAGACAAAGGGGGAAGTACAAGGGTGAATGACTTGCGTGGTTCTCACTGTTTTTTACCCAACATGCCCTGCTAGCCTCATATTTTGTTGAAAAAAATCACTATTTCCACACATTTTTGTGTGGGAAAGTTGTGGCATCGCTGGGCAGACACGCATTTCCTACCACCCAGCGTTCCCCAAGGTCTCCCGATAAAAATGGTGCCTCACTCGTGTGGGAGGCCCAAGTACCCGCGACAGGCTAGGGCCCAAAAGGTATTGAGGCGACATTAAAATTGCCTATCACAAAACAACCTGGTTTTGCAAGGGGGTCACCTCGGTTTTGGCCCCGTGCTCGGTGGCCAGCTAGGGAAACCTATCAAACCCACACATTTCTGAAAACTAGACACCCGGGGGTTCCAGGGAGGTATGGCTTGCGTGGATCCCCCAACGTTTTCTTACCCAGAATCCCCTGCAAACCTCGAATTTAGGTGGAAAAATCACTTTTTCCACACATTTTTGTGTGGGAAAGTTGTGGCATCGCCGGGCAGACATGCATTTCCTACCACCCAGTGTTCCCCAAGGTCTCCCGATAAAAATGGTACCTCACTCGTGTGGGAGGCCCAAGTACCCACGACAGGCTAGGGCCCAAAAGGTATTGAGGCGACATTAAAATTGCCTATCACAAAACAACCTGGTTTTGCAAGGGGGTCACCTCGGTTTTGGCCCCGTGCTCGGTGGGCAGCTAGGAAACCTATCAAACCCACACATTTCTGAAAACTAGACACCCGGGGGTTCCAGGGAGGTATGGCTTGCGTGGATCCCCCAACGTTTTCTTACCCAGAATCCCCTGCAAACCTCGAATTTAGGTGGAAAAATCACTTTTTCCACACATTTTTGTGTGGGAAAGTTGTGGCATCGCTGGGCAGACATGCATTTCCTACCACCCAGTGTTCCCCAAGGTCTCCCGATAAAAATGGTACCTCACTCGTGTGGGAGGCCCAAGTACCCACGACAGGCTAGGGCCCAAAAGGTATTGAGGCGACATTAAAATTGCCTATCACAAAACAACCTGGTTTTGCAAGGGGGTCACCTCGGTTTTTGGCCCCGTGCTCGGTGGGCAGCTAGGGAAACCTATCAAACCCACACATTTCTGAAAACTAGACACCCGGGGGTTCCAGGGAGGTATGGCTTGCGTGGATCCCCCAACGTTTTCTTACCCAGAATCCCCTGCAAACCTCGAATTTAGGTGGAAAAATCACTTTTTCCACACATTTTTGTGTGGGAAAGTTGTGGCATCGCCGGGCAGACATGCATTTCCTACCACCCAGTGTTCCCCAAGGTCTCCCGATAAAAATGGTACCTCACTCGTGTGGGAGGCCCAAGTACCCACGACAGGCTAGGGCCCAAAAGGTATTGAGGCGACATTAAAATTGCCTATCACAAAACAACCTGGTTTTGCAAGGGGTCACCTCGGTTTTTTCAGCTAAATTTGAGGTTTGCAGGGGATTCTGGGTAAGAAAACGTTGGGGGATCCACGCAAGCCATACCTCCCTGGAACCACCCGGGTGTCTAGTTTTCAGAAATGTGTGGGTTTGATAGGTTTCCTAGCTGGTCGCCGAGCACGGGGCCAAAACCGAGGTGACCCCCTTGAAAAACCAGGTTGTTTTGTGATAGGCAATTTTAATGTCACCTCAATACCTTTTGGGCCCTAGCCTGTCGCGGGTACTTGGGCCTCCCACACGAGTGAGGTATCATTTTATCGGGAGACCTTGGGGAACACTGGGTGGTAGGAAATGCATGTCTGCCCGGCGATGCTACAACTTCCCACACAAAAATGTGTGGAAAAAGTGATTTTTCCACCTAAATTCGAGGTTTGCAGGGGATTCTGGGTAAGAAAACGTTGGGGATCACGCAAGCCATACCTCCTGGAACCCCGGGTGTCTAGGTTTCAGAAATGTGTGGGTTTAATAGGTTTCCTAGCTGGCCGCCGAGCACGGGGCCAAAACCGGAGGTGACCCCTTGCAAAACCAGGTTGTTTTGTGATAGGCAATTTTAATGTCACCTCAATACGTTTTGGGCCCTAGCCTGTAGCGGGTACTTGGGCTTCCCACACGAGTGAGGCACCATTTTTATCGGAAGACCTTGGGGAACACTGGGTGGTAGGAAATGCGTGTCTGCCCGGCGATGCCACAACTTTCCCACACAAAAATGTGTGGAAAAAGTGATTTTTCCACCTAAATTCGAGGTTTGCAGGGGATTCTGGGTAAGAAAACGTTGGGGGATCCACGCAAGCCATACCTCCCTGGAACCCCGCGGGTGTCTAGTTTTCAGAAATGTGTGGGTTTGATAGGTTTCCCTAGCTGGCCGCCGAGCACAGGGCCAAAAACCGGAGGTGACCCCCTTGCAAAACCAGGTTGTTTTGTGATAGGCAATTTTAATGTCACCTCAATACGTTTTGGGCCCTAGCCTGTCGCGGGTACTTGGGCCTCCCACACAAGTGAGGTACCATTTTTCTCGGAAGACTTTGGGGAACGCGGGGTGGGTGGAATTTTGTGGATCCACGCAGATTCCAGAACTTTCCACCACAGAAATGTGAGGAAAATGTGTTTTGTTTTACAATATTTTAGGTTTGCAAGGGATTCTGGGTAGCATAACCTGGTGAGAGCCAGCCAAGTCACCCCATCCTGGAGTCCCCTGGGTGTCTAGTTTTCAAAAATGTATAGGTTTCCCTAGGTGCCGGCAGAGCTAGGGTTCAAAATCTACAGCTAGGCACTTTGTTGAAAAAGGGTCCGTTTTCACTGCGAAAATGTGGTGTGTCCACGTTGCATTTTGGGCCGTTTCCTGTCGCGGGTACTTAGGCCTCCCACACAAGTGAGGTACCATTTTTCTCGGAAGACTTTGGGGAACGCGGGGTGGGTGGAATTTTGTGGATCCACGCAGATTCCAGAACTTTCCACCACAGAAATGTGAGGAAAATGTGTTTTTTTAACAATATTTTAGGTTTGCAAGGGATTCTGGGTAGCATAACCTGGTGAGAGCCAGCCAAGTCACCCCATCCTGGAGTCCCCTGGGTGTCTAGTTTTCAAAAATGTATAGGTTTCCTAGATTTCCCTAGGTGCCGGCAGAGCTAGGGTTCAAAATCTACAGCTAGGCACTTTGTTGAAAAAGGGTCAGTTTTCACTGAGAAAATGTGGTGTGTCCACGTTGCATTTTGGGCCGTTTCCTGTCGCGGGTACTTAGGCCTCCCACACAAGTGAGGTACCATTTTTCTCGGAAGACTTTGGGGAACGCGGGGTGGGTGGAATTTTGTGGATCCACGCAGATTCCAGAACTTTCCACCACAGAAATGTGAGGAAAATGTGGTTTTTTTACAATATTTTAGGTTTGCAAGGGATTCTGGGTAGCATAACCTGGTGAGAGCAAGCCAAGTCACCCCATCCTGGAGTCCCCTGGGTGTCTAGTTTTCAAAAATGTATAGGTTTCCTAGGTTTCCCTAGGTGCCGGCAGAGCTATGGTTCAAAATCTACAGCTAGGCACTTTGTTGAAAAAGGGTCCGTTTTCACTGCGGAAATGTGGTGTGTCCACGTTGCGTTTTGGGCCGTTTCCTGTCGCGGGTACTTAGGCCTCCCACACAAGTGAGGTACCATTTTTCTCGGAAGACTTTGGGGAAGGCGGGGTGGGTGGAATTTTGTGGATCCACGCAGATTCCAGAACTTTCCACCACAGAAATGTGAGGAAAATGTGTTTTTTTTACAATATTTTAGGTTTGCAAGGGATTCTGGGTAGCATAACCTGGTGAGAGCAAGCCAAGTCACCCCATCCTGGAGTCCCCTGGGTGTCTAGTTTTCAAAAATGTATAGGTTTCCTAGGTTTCCCTAGGTGCCGGCAGAGCTAGGGTTCAAAATCTACAGCTAGGCACTTTGTTGAAAAAGGGTCCGTTTTCACTGCGAAAATGTGGTGTGTCCACGTTGCATTTTGGGCCGTTTCCTGTCGCGGGTACTTAGGCCTCCCACACAAGTGAGGTACCATTTTTCTCGGAAGACTTTGGGGAACGCGGGTGGGTGGAATTTTGTGGATCCACGCAGATTCCAGAACTTTCCACCACAGAAATGTGAGGAAAATGTGTTTTTTTTAACAATATTTTAGGTTTGCAAGGGATTCTGGGTAGCATAACCTGGTGAGAGCCAGCCAAGTCACCCCATCCTGGAGTCCCCTGGGTGTCTAGTTTTCAAAAATGTATAGGTTTCCTAGATTTCCCTAGGTGCCGGCAGAGCTAGGGTTCAAAATCTACAGCTAGGCACTTTGTTGAAAAAGGGTCAGTTTTCACTGAGAAAATGTGGTGTGTCCACGTTGCATTTTGGGCCGTTTCCTGTCGCGGGTACTTAGGCCTCCCACACAAGTGAGGTACCATTTTTCTCGGAAGACTTTGGGGAACGCGGGGTGGGTGGAATTTTGTGGATCCACGCAGATTCCAGAACTTTCCACCACAGAAATGTGAGGAAAATGTGGTTTTTTTACAATATTTTAGGTTTGCAAGGGATTCTGGGTAGCATAACCTGGTGAGAGCAAGCCAAGTCACCCCATCCTGGAGTCCCCTGGGTGTCTAGTTTTCAAAAATGTATAGGTTTCCTAGGTTTCCCTAGGTGCCGGCAGAGCTATGGTTCAAAATCTACAGCTAGGCACTTTGTTGAAAAAGGGTCCGTTTTCACTGCGAAAATGTGGTGTGTCCACGTTGCGTTTTGGGCCGTTTCCTGTCGCGGGTACTTAGGCCTCCCACACAAGTGAGGTACCATTTTTCTCGGAAGACTTTGGGGAAGGCGGGGTGGGTGGAATTTTGTGGATCCACGCAGATTCCAGAACTTTCCACCACAGAAATGTGAGGAAAATGTGTTTTTTTTACAATATTTTAGGTTTGCAAGGGATTCTGGGTAGCATAACCTGGTGAGAGCAAGCCAAGTCACCGCATCCTGGAGTCCCCTGGGTGTCTAGTTTTCAAAAATGTATAGGTTTCCTAGGTTTCCCTAGGTGCCGGCAGAGCTAGGGTTCAAAATCTACAGCTAGGCACTTTGTTGAAAAAGGGTCCGTTTTCACTGCGAAAATGTGGTGTGTCCACGTTGCGTTTTGGGCCATTTCCTGTTGCGGGTACTTGGGCCTCCCACACAAGTGAGGTACTATTTTTCTCGGAAGACTTTCGGAAACGCGGGGTGGGTGGAATTTTGTGGATCCACGCAAATTCCAGAACTTTCCACCACAGAAATGTGAGGAAAATGTGTTTTTTTTTACAATATTTTAGGTTTGCAAGGGATTCTGGGTAGCATAACCTGGTGAGAGCCAGCCAAGTCACCCCATCCTGGAGTCCCCTGGGTGTCTAGTTTTCAAAAATGTATAGGTTTCCCTAGGTGCCGGCAGAGCTAGGGTTCAAAATCTACAGCTAGGCACTTTGTTGAAAAAGGGTCCGTTTTCACTGCGAAAATGTGGTGTGTCCACGTTGCATTTTGGGCCGTTTCCTGTCGCGGGTACTTAGGCCTCCCACACAAGTGAGGTACCATTTTTCTCGGAAGACTTTGGGGAACGCGGGGTGGGTGGAATTTTGTGGATCCACGCAGATTCCAGAACTTTCCACCACAGAAATGTGAGGAAAATGTGTTTTTTTTACAATATTTTAGGTTTGCAAGGGATTCTGGGTAGCATAACCTGGTGAGAGCAAGCCAAGTCACCCCATCCTGGAGTCCCCTGGGTGTCTAGTTTTCAAAAATGCATAGGTTTCCTAGGTTTCCCTAGGTGCCGGCAGAGCTATGGTTCAAAATCTACAGCTAGGCACTTTGTTGAAAAAGGGTCCGTTTTCACTGCGAAAATGTGGTGTGTCCACGTTGCGTTTTGGGCCGTTTCCTGTCGCGGGTACTTAGGCCTCCCACACAAGTGAGGTACCATTTTTCTCGGAAGACTTTGGGGAACGCGGGGTGGGTGGAATTTTGTGGATCCACGCAGATTCCAGAACTTACCACCACAGAAATGTGAGGAAAATGTGTTTTTTTTAACAATATTTTAGGTTTGCAAGGGATTCTGGGTAGCATAACCTGGTGAGAGCAAGCCAAGTCACCCCATCCTGGAGTCCCCTGGGTGTCTAGTTTTCAAAAATGTATAGGTTTCCTAGGTTTCCCTAGGTGCCGGCAGAGCTAGGGTTCAAAATCTACAGCTAGGCACTTTGTTGAAAAAGGGTCCGTTTTCACTGTGAAAATGTGGTGTGTCCACGTTGCGTTTTGGGCCATTTCCTGTCGCGGGTACTTGGGCCTCCCACACAAGTGAGGTACCATTTTTATCGGAAGACTTTGGGGAACGCGGGGTGGGTGGAAATTTGTGGATCCACGCAGATTCCAGAACTTTCCACCACAGAAATGTGAGGAAAATGTGTTTTTTGGACAATTTTTTAAGTTTGCAAGGGATTCTGGGTAGCATAACCTGGTGAGAGCCAGCCAAGTCACCCCATTCTGGAGTCCCCTGGGTGTCTAGTTTTCAAAAGTGTATAGGTTTCCTAGGTTTCCCTAGGTGCCGGCAGAGCTAGGGTTCAAAATCTACAGCTAGGCACTTTGTTGAAAAAGGGTCCGTTTTCACTGTGAAAATGTGGTGTGTCCACGTTGCGTTTTGGGCCGTTTCCTGTCGCGGGTACTTGGGCCTCCCACACAAGTGAGGTACCATTTTTATCGGAAGACTTTGGGAAACGCGGGGTGGGTGGAAATTTGTGGATCCACGCAGATTCCAGAACTTTCCACCACAGAAATGTGAGGAAAATGTGTTTTTTTGGACAATTTTTTAAGTTTGCAAGGGATTCTGGGTAGCATAACCTGGTGAGAGCCAGCCAAGTCACCCCATCCTGGAGTCCCCTGGGTGTCTAGTTTTCAAAAATGTATAGGTTTCCTAGGTTTCCCTAGGTGCCGGCAGAGCTAGGGTTCAAAATCTACAGCTAGGCACTTTGTTGAAAAAGGGTCCGTTTTCACTGCGAAAATGTGGTGTGTCCACGTTGCATTTTGGGCCGTTTCCTGTCGCGGGTACTTAGGCCTCCCACACAAGTGAGGTACCCTTTTTCTCGGAAGACTTTGGGGAACGCGGGGTGGGTGGAATTTTGTGGATCCACGCAGATTCCAGAACTTTCCACCACAGAAATGTGAGGAAAATGTGTTTTTTTACAATATTTTAGGTTTGCAAGGGATTCTGGGTAGCATAACCTGGTGAGAGCAAGCCAAGTCACCCCATCCTGGAGTCCCCTGGGTGTCTAGTTTTCAAAAATGTATAGGTTTCCTAGGTTTCCCTAGGTGCCGGCAGAGCTATGGTTCAAAATCTACAGCTAGGCACTTTGTTGAAAAAGGGTCCGTTTTCACTGCGAAAATGTGGTGTGTCCACGTTGCGTTTTGGGCCGTTTCCTGTCGCGGGTACTTAGGCCTCCCACACAAGTGAGGTACCATTTTTCTCGGAAGACTTTGGGGAACACGGGGTGGGTGGAATTTTGTGGATCCACGCAGATTCCAGAACTTTCCACCACAGAAATGTGAGGAAAATGTGGTTTTTTTACAATATTTTAGGTTTGCAAGGGATTCTGGGTAGCATAACCTGGTGAGAGCAAGCCAAGTCACCCCATCCTGGAGTCCCCTGGGTGTCTAGTTTTCAAAAATGCATAGGTTTCCTAGGTTTCCCTAGGTGCCGGCAGAGCTATGGTTCAAAATCTACAGCTAGGCACTTTGTTGAAAAAGGGTCCGTTTTCACTGCGAAAATGTGGTGTGTCCACGTTGCGTTTTGGGCCGTTTCCTGTCGCGGGTACTTAGGCCTCCCACACAAGTGAGGTACCATTTTTCTCGGAAGACTTTGGGGAACGCGGGGTGGGTGGAATTTTGTGGATCCACGCAGATTCCAGAACTTACCACCACAGAAATGTGAGGAAAATGTGTTTTTTTTAACAATATTTTAGGTTTGCAAGGGATTCTGAGTAGCATAACCTGGTGAGAGCAAGCCAAGTCACCCCATCCTGGAGTCCCCTGGGTGTCTAGTTTTCAAAAATGTATAGGTTTCCTAGGTTTCCCTAGGTGCCGGCAGAGCTAGGGTTCAAAATCTACAGCTAGGCACTTTGTTGAAAAAGGGTCCGTTTTCACTGTGAAAATGTGGTGTGTCCACGTTGCGTTTTGGGCCATTTCCTGTCGCGGGTACTTGGGCCTCCCACACAAGTGAGGTACCATTTTTATCGGAAGACTTTGGGGAACGCGGGGTGGGTGGAAATTTGTGGATCCACGCAGATTCCAGAACTTTCCACCACAGAAATGTGAGGAAAATGTGTTTTTTTGGACAATTTTTTAAGTTTGCAAGGGATTCTGGGTAGCATAACCTGGTGAGAGCCAGCCAAGTCACCCCATCCTGGAGTCCCCTGGGTGTCTAGTTTTCAAAAATGTATAGGTTTCCTAGGTTTCCCTAGGTGCCGGCAGAGCTAGGGTTCAAAATCTACAGCTAGGCACTTTGTTGAAAAAGGGTCCGTTTTCACTGCGAAAATGTGGTGTGTCCACGTTGCATTTTGGGCCGTTTCCTGTCGCGGGTACTTAGGCCTCCCACACAAGTGAGGTACCCTTTTTCTCGGAAGACTTTGGGGAACGCGGGGTGGGTGGAATTTTGTGGATCCATGCAGATTCCAGAACTTTCCACCACAGAAATGTGAGGAAAATGTGTTTTTTTTTACAATATTTAGGTTTGCAAGGGATTCTGGGTAGCATAACCTGGTGAGAGCAAGCCAAGTCACCCCATCCTGGAGTCCCCTGGGTGTCTAGTTTTCAAAAATGTATAGGTTTCCTAGGTTTCCCTAGGTGCCGGCAGAGCTAGGGTTCAAAATCTACAGCTAGGCACTTTGTTGAAAAAGGGTCCGTTTTCACTGTGAAAATGTGGTGTGTCCACGTTGCGTTTTGGGCCATTTCCTGTCGCGGGTACTTGGGCCTCCCACACAAGTGAGGTACCATTTTTATCGGAAGACTTTGGGGAACGCGGGGTGGGTGGAAATTTGTGGATCCACGCAGATTCCAGAACTTTCCACCACAGAAATGTGAGGAAAATGTGTTTTTTTGGACAATTTTTAAGTTTGCAAGGGATTCTGGGTAGCATAACCTGGTGAGAGCCAGCCAAGTCACCCCATCCTGGAGTCCCCTGGGTGTCTAGTTTTCAAAAATGTATAGGTTTCCTAGGTTTCCCTAGGTGCCGGCAGAGCTAGGGTTCAAAATCTACAGCTAGGCACTTTGTTGAAAAAGGGTCCGTTTTCACTGCGAAAATGTGGTGTGTCCACGTTGCATTTTGGGCCGTTTCCTGTCGCGGGTACTTAGGCCTCCCACACAAGTGAGGTACCATTTTTCTCGGAAGACTTTGGGAAACGCGGGGTGGGTGGAATTTTGTGGATCCATGCAGATTCCAGAACTTTCCACCACAGAAATGTGAGGAAAATGTGTTTTTTTACAATATTTTAGGTTTGCAAGGGATTCTGGGTAGCATAACCTGGTGAGAGCAAGCCAAGTCACCCCATCCTGGAGTCCCCTGGGTGTCTAGTTTTCAAAAATGTATAGGTTTCCTAGGTTTCCCTAGGTGCCGGCAGAGCTATGGTTCAAAATCTACAGCTAGGCACTTTGTTGAAAAAGGGTCCGTTTTCACTGCGAAAATGTGGTGTGTCCACGTTGCGTTTTGGGCCGTTTCCTGTCGCGGGTACTTAGGCCTCCCACACAAGTGAGGTACCATTTTTCTCGGAAGACTTTGGGGAACACGGGGTGGGTGGAATTTTGTGGATCCACGCAGATTCCAGAACTTTCCACCACAGAAATGTGAGGAAAATGTGGTTTTTTTACAATATTTTAGGTTTGCAAGGGATTCTGGGTAGCATAACCTGGTGAGAGCAAGCCAAGTCACCCCATCCTGGAGTCCCCTGGGTGTCTAGTTTTCAAAAATGTATAGGTTTCCTAGGTTTCCCTAGGTACCGGCAGAGCTAGGGTTCAAAATCTACAGCTAGGCACTTTGTTGAAAAAGGGTCCGTTTTCACTGCGAAAATGTGGTGTGTCCACGTTGCGTTTTGGGCTGCTTCCTGTCGCGGGTACTTGGGCCTCCCACACAAGTGAGGTACCATTTTTATCGGAAGACTTTGGGGAACGCGGGGTGGGTGGAATTTTGTGGATCCACGCAGATTCCAGAACTTTCCACCACAGAAATGTGAGGAAAATTTGTTTTTTGGACAATATTTTAGGTTTGCAAGGGATTCTGGGTAACAGAACCTGGTGAGAGGCAGTCAAGTCACCCCATCCTGGATTCCCCTGGGTGTCTAGTTTTCAAAAATGTATAGGTTTGCTAGGTTTCCCTAGGTGCTGGCAGAGCTAGGGTTCAAAAACTACAGCTAGGCACTTTGCCAAATAAGGGACATTTTTCACAGTGAAATTGAGGTGTGTCCACGTTGCGTTTTGCGCCGTTTCCTGACGCGGACACTAGGCCTACCCACACAAGTGAGGTACCATTTTTCTCAGAAGACTTTGGGGAAGGCGGGGTGGGTAGAAATTTGTGGATCCATGCAGATTCCAGGACTTTCCACCACAGAAATGTGAGGAAAATGTGTTTTTTTTTGACAATTTTTTAGGTTTGCAAGGGATTCTGGGTAACAGAACCTGGTGAGAGGCAGTAAAGTCACCCCATCCTAGATTCCCCTGGGTGTCTAGTTTTCAAAAATATATAGGTTTGCTAGGTTTCCCTAGATGCAGGCAGAGCTAGGATTCAAAAACTACAGCTAGGCACTTTGCCAAAAAAGGGTCATTTTCACTGTGAAATTGGGGTGTGTCCACGTTGCGTTTTGCGTGATTTCCTGTTGCGGGCTCTAGGCCTACCCACACAAGTGAGGTACCATTTTTCTCGGAAGACTTTGGGGAACGCGGGGTGGGTAGAAATTTGTGGATCCACGCAGATTCCAGGACTTTCCACCACAGAAATGTGAGGAAAATGTGTTTTTTTAACAATTTTTAGGTTTGCAAGGGATTCTGGGTAACAGAACCTGGTGAGAGGCAGTAGAGTCACCCCATCCTGGATTCCCCTGGGTGTCTAGTTTTCAAAAATATATAGGTTTGCTAGGTTTCCCTAGATGCAGGCAGAGCTAGGATTCAAAAACTACAGCTAGGCACTTTGCCAAAAAAGGGTCATTTTTCACTGTGAAATTGGGGTGTGTCCACGTTGCGTTTTGCGCGATTTCCTGTCGCGGGCTCTAGGCCTACCCACACAAGTGAGGTACCATTTTTCTCGGAAGACTTTGGGGAACGCGGGGTGGGTAGAAATTTGTGGATCCACGCAGATTCCAGGACTTTCCACCACAGAAATGTGAGGAAAATGTGTTTTTTTGACAATTGTTTAGGTTTGCAAGGGATTCTGGGTAACAGAACCTGGTGAGAGGCAGTAAAGTCACCCCATCCTAGATTCCCTGGGTGTCTAGTTTTCAAAAATGTATAGGTTTGCTAGGTTTCCCTAGATGCAGGCAGAGCTAGGATTCAAAAACTACAGCTAGGCACTTTGCCAAAAAGGGTCGTTTTTCACTGTGAAATTGTGGTGTGTCCACGTTGCGTTTTGCACCGTTTCCTGTCGCGGGCACTAGGCCTACCCACACAAGTGAGGTAACATTTTTCTCGGAAGACTTTGGGGAACGTGGGGTGGGTAGAAGTTTGTGGATCCGCGCAGATTACAGACCTTTCCACCACAGAAATGTGAGGAAAATGTGTTTTTTTTGACAATTTTTAGGTTTGCAAGGGATTCTGGGTAACAGAACCTGGTGGGAGCCAGTCAAGTCACCCCATCCTGGATTCCCCTGGGTGTCTAGTTTTCAAAAACGTATAGGTTTGCTAGGTTTCCCTAGATGCCGGCAGAGCTAGGGTTCAAAAACTACAGCTAGGTACTTTGCCAAAAAAGGGTCATTTTTCACTGTGAAATTGGCGTGTGTCCACGTTGCGTTTTGTGCAGTTTCCTGTCGTGGGCACTAGGCCTACCCACACAAGTGAGGTACCATTTTACTCGGAAGACTTTGGGGAACGCGGGGTGGGTAGACATTTGTGGATCCATGCAGATTCCAGAACTTTCCACCACAGAAATGTGAGGAAAATGTGTTTTTTTTGACAATGTTTTAGGTTTGCAAGGGATTCTGGGTAACAGAACCTGGTGAAAGCCAGTCAAGTCACCCCATCCTGGATTCCCCTGGGTGTCTAGTTTTCAAAAATGTATAGGTTTGCTAGGTTTCCCTGGGTGGGTGCCGGCAGAGCAAGGGTTCAAAAACTACAGCTAGGCACTTTGCAAAAAAAGGGTAATTTTTCATTGTGAAAATGTGGTGTGTTCACGTTGCGTTTTGAGCCGTTTCCTGTCGTGGGCACTATGCCTACCCACACAAGTGAGGTACCATTTTTATCGGGACACTTACGGTAATTCAGATTTGTAAAGCAACTGTTATTACCTATTGACTTTCGATGCATTTCTGCCTTCCAAATGAAAGACAATGTGTAAAAAGAAGTTATTTTGAAAAATGACCTATAATTCTCATGCTAGTATGAGTATTACCAATTTCAGAAATGTGCAAATATCTACTGTTTCTAAACTCTATATTGTGTTCCCATTTCAGAAATGCATAGGAGTCTTTCATACCGAATATTCCATGTATACATTTTCCCAGAATAATTGCTATATACCCGGTACATAATAAAAAACCATTGCAAGACGCTGCTCAGTTTTTGGCTCTGGGTTCGTCGGGTTCTTGGTGAACCTACAAGTCCTATATATCCCCACAACCAGTAAGGTCCAGTGGATGTAACGGTATATTGCTTTCAAAGAGCAGTCATAATTAGAAGAAGTTACAGGTGAAAACGTTGACACAAAAGGCTGTTTTTTTCAACTAATTTTCCATTTTTCCTATATTTAACTGTTAGTTTCTATAAAGAAACCTTGATGGATTTACACAAATGACCCCTTGCTGAATTCAGCATTTTGTCTACTTTTCTAAAATGTATAGATTACTAGGATCCATTATTGCTTTCATACCCATTTCTACCATTAACTGGAAGGAGGTTGAAAGCACAAAAAATAGCAAAAAAGGCTATGTCCCAGAAAAATGCCAAAACTGTGTAAAATTTTTGGGTTTTCTGACAAAAGTCTGTCATTCCCTAAAATCTGGGAAAATGGAGATTTCAGCCCCACAAACCCTTTTTTGATACCATTTGCAGGGAAAAACCCAGACGCTTTCATATGCGGGACTTTTTTCCCATTTTTCCCCAAAAAACCACAATTTAGCTGTATTTTGGCTAAAATCTGGAACCCCTCCAGGGGAATCCACAAACCCTGGGTACCTTTAGAATCCCCATGATGTTGGAAGAAAAGGACGCAAATTTGACGTGGATACCTTATGTGGTCAAAAAGTTACAGAGGCCTAATCGCGAACTACTACAAATAGCCAAAAAAGGGCTCAGCACTGGGGGGGAAAAGGCCCAGCAGTTAAGGGGTTAATCCATCTCCCAGGAAGGATTTGTAATCTTGTGCGGTCTGGAATTTCAGGGTGCCCAAAGAGAAACTGATTAATGTCCCCCTAGTTTAGCCTTAAGGTCAGCCAGCATTCCAAATCAGAATGAGCTGGGTTCTATATTTATATATATAAGCATAGTGCCTGCATAAAGTTATATTGTGTGTTCTTTATGCCACCCCTGACTATCTGAACCCTTTATTTCAGGTCTTTGGCACTAGGGCCTGGGCAAATATACATATTGACAGTAGGCAAACCTGTATCTTTGCAAATCCCAAAATACATTTGTTCAACAGCACAGTGGTTATCTCGATGCTGGCCAGTGGATCACTCTACTAAAGATTTAGTGAGGTCAGGACTTCCTGCCCAGACCTCTTTATATGAAAGACACTCAAATATTGGGGCTTATTAAGTTGCTTTTAACACAACTAACCCTGGGCGTAGTTTGCGTAGTAGCACTTCACGTAGCTACGTGAAGTACATTTTGAACTACACGTAGCTATGCAAATTGCGTAGTGCGTAGCTGTGTGCTTGACTGCACTGTACAATAATTGCCAAAGGCATCTTGCACAGTGCAAGTTAAGATAAAATAAGTATCTCTGTCTTTATATGCTAAAATGCATATAGCATTTCACAAAAATGAAATCAATAAATTAACAAGCAGTGAGAGAGGTGATGATTTTGGTATCCTCCCTAACCTAGGGAGAGAACCAAGCAGATGCCTTGAAAACAAAAAGCACATCTTTTGAACGATTCAGTGGTGGTCCCATCCTCTTAGGACCACCCCAAGCACAGTTATTGGCAAAAATACAATCCCAACCAAAGGCCCTGCAAAGCATTATGGGACGAGATTAGCAGTGGGCAGTGAATATTATAGTATCCAATATCAAAATAATTCTACAAAGAGCTGCAGTTCCACTAGTCATTACTAGATGTCCCTCACGAGTCAAATGCAAAAGCTTCATGAAAGGGTTTCAATGCTTTTGCATTTGACTCGTGAGGGACATCTAGTAACGACTAGTGGAACTGCAGCTAGATGTATTAATAATTTCAATGCTTTTGCATTTGACTCGTGAGGGACATCTAGTAACGACTAGTTGAACTGCAGCTCTTTGTAGAATTATTTTGATATTGGACACTATAATATTCACTGCCCACTGCTAATCTCGTCCCATAATGCTTTGCAGGGCCTTTGGTTGGGATTGTATTTTTGCCCATAACTGTGCTTGGGGTGGTCCTAGGAGGAAGGGACCACCACTGAATCGTTCACATGATATGCTTTTTGTGTTCAAGGTATCTGCTTGGTCCTCCCCTAGGTTAGGGGGGAACCCAAAATCATCACCTCTCTCATTGCTTGATATTTTCATTGTCAAAGTTCACTTTTGAGAATTTGTTATATGCTTTTTAGCATAGAAAATTGCTTTAACAAAGCATTTGTATGTGTTTAATATACTGCTGCTACGCTGCGTCGATTAGCAGAGTTTTTTACTCTGCTACGTGCACTTTGCATGCTCCGTAGTAACACAAACTTTGCATGCTCCGTGAGCGTAGTAAAGTATTATGCCCAGGGTTAAACACAGCTCAGCAAGGTGACCAAATTTGTTGTGCTGCATTGCGTAAGGGAAAACCCAGAGCCACATCTATTAAGATTGGCCTACTGCTGTGGTGTTTCACATCCCTGTAGAATATAAAGGCTGCCATGCCTGAAGCATGAGTTTGCAGAGGTGAGCATGTGCTGCTTAGTACAAGATTTCTACTGGAAGTATAGCCTTTCAATACAATTTTAAATGTCTGGTAGGATCCCACTCGCTGGATGCATCCCTTCCTGCACAATAGCTATCCTGCCCATAATGCAGGTACCCTTCCAGCATGGCACAAGAGTGCTTGTGTTGGTGCTAGGCAGCCACAAGTGCACCAGGACTGGGGGACAGCTGAAGAGCACCATATCCTTGTAATATGGTGGTCTTCAGCCCTCTCCCACACATGCAATGCAGCAGCTTGCCTTGCTGCACTGTGTTGTATGAATTCTTAGAACATTTTCCCCCAAATGAGCTTCAAAAGCGGTAGAGAGCATCGGTCATGCTTCCGGTTATAACAGCTAAACCCTCTTGCCCCAGTTATCACCCTATTTTTTCATAAGGGAAACAGGAGCTGTTAGGCTGGCTGAACAAGATACCTTAAATCCGAGTTGTGGAGTATTGCGAGGACCCGTGTTGAAGAAGCACAGTGCAGCTGTAATGCTACAGGCATTTATATATATTATGAGATCACGTGTTGACCATTGACTCCATGTTGCTTTAACTACATTGCGTGAGTACGGTTTCATCTTATGTCTGTCTGATCCTGCCTATTAGCAGCAAACACAGGCAGGCTCCAGGTTACTCGCGCCCACACAGAAATGTTTATGTTTTTCATTTCCCTGAGCAGGAGAGATAAGCTTCTAGAACAGACAAGTGTGGGCTGTGTACAAGGCCCAAGGATGAGAAAGTGAAGAAATCTGCCTCAGCTCTCATTGGAGCCTGGCCAGCTCCGTTGAGTGACCTCAAAGCAGAGAGTGCAGCCAGCACCAACAGTGCAGAAGAATGTAGGGGGAGCTTCTAGAAGCCCCTTTCTGTGTAAGTAAGAGTATAAAGATGGAGACCTTTTGGTGCTTTGACAGGAACTCTCCTGCATAGTGGACGCACTGCCCAGGGCTATTGTGCCCGGTTGGAGATCTCTCTGCCTGAGACTGTCAACGGGTTCCCCAGTCGTGCTGGCAGAGATGATGCTAAACAAACAGCCAGTGATACATTACAAGTTTTAATTACTCATTCTTGTGTACATGCAGTTATCTTTCTTTGCATTTATTCTTGTGTATATACATTCATTATATTAGTTACACAAAATCCTGGGACCAGGGGAGGCTACAGGCGGGTAGAGAGATCCTCAGTTAAGAGGATAGAAAGGACACGTCCTCCCTATTTTAGATACTTTTCACAAAAAGAATGTCTTTCCTACAGCTGAATTGTTACGCCCTCCAATAGTGGAGGAGAACAAAAACAATTTTTTTTTATAAAGAGACAATCAACATTGGGTGGGGGGTTCCTAAATGTGTGATGGAATTTCTCACATGAGAGAATTCTAAGTGTAATCAACACGATTGTTACGGGTGGAAAGGGAAAGAACCCTTTGTCTTTTAGTAGCTCTCACTCACTCTAATAGTGACATGCTTCATCATGGGGCTCACTCCAGCTCCTAAAGGCCGGGGTGGGCTCAACCGTATTTCAGGGAGCTCTTAGAATATATATTGTATGGGGGCGTACCGTTAAAGATAAAATTCCTCACCCACTCCTAAAGAATTCTTTAATAATGGAGTGGGAGGGAAGGTTAAAATATATACAAATGGGTATTAGGATGTGATGGTCCTATGACCCTAAATTCTGCACCAACATGTTTCAGCCCTGTTGATTGTCTCTTTATAAAAAAAAAGGTTTTTGTTCTCCTCCACTATTGGAGGGTATAACAATTCAGCTGTAGGAAGGACATTCTTTTTGTGAAAAGTATACATTCATTATATGCATTTCTTTTACTTGTGCATTATTGACATTTGATATATGGGAACTTGTTGCAGTAAATATTCCTATTTTTTTGGCAAATGAGTGTTGGGCTTTTGTTTATGTTGTATTTTGGTACTCTAAAGGGTGTTTAGTCCAATCTAGAAGAGTGTTCACGCTGTATCCAGGTGTTTTGAAGTTTTGCTCAGGTGTTCTGAAGAGAAAGCAAGACAGCACCCAAAGAGATGCGTTGGTTCTGAAATGCGGTGAGGTGGAGGTGATAGGTCCTGTTGCATAGACGTGAAGCATCCTGTCGATGGGGCTTGCAATGCGAAGTCTGGCATTGGGGTTGAGGTGCGCAGTCGGATGATGTGTCAGTTCTGAAGAGCTGCGAAGACTGCAATGCGGAGTCCAGCATCATCATTGAGGCTGCCATCGACAAGAGATGCGAGGGCCTGTGCTGAGGATGCATCGGTTAGCAGCTGTTCCAAAGGCGATGCAGGTTGGGGCACCGATGCGAGTCTTTGCAACTGGCCAAATCCCCATAGCAGTAGAGATGCATCAATCAATCAGTACTTGTTAAGTGTGACTAACCACCCATGAGGGTCTCAAATTGCTGGAGAGGGGGGCTGCAGATCCGACTTGGTGCTGCAGTTCAGTCGAACAGCCAGTTCTTGAGATCCTTCCTGAATTGGGTCTGCAACAGGGATAGCCTTAGGTGGAGAGGCAGGGTGTTCCAGGTTTTGGGAGCGAGGTAGGAAAATAATCTTCCACCGGCCCTGGTATTGCGGATCCGAGGGACGGTGGCAATAGCCAGTTGGGTGGAGTGGAGGTGTCTGGTGGGCACATGGAATGAGAGCCGGCGGCTCAGGTATGCTGGTCCAGCTTTGTGGAAGGCATTGTAGGCGTGTGTGAGGAGCTTGAAGGTGAGCATTAGCATTGCATCATGCAGCAGAGGAGATTCGCCAGTTCCTCAGAGGCTGGTAAAGCACCTTAAGCCCGCTTCCAAGGGTCTCAGACAGGGGTGGCACCACTTGGCAGGGTATACTCACAGATGGCCAGGTTCAGATGTAAGCTTTTGGAAGCCTATTATGTCCCACAGCCTTCAGATCAGGAGACCAGTCATCTATCCCTTGGAGTTATTCTGGGTTGTGGGTTCAAGAGCTACAGGTCCAGTCCTTCTAACCCAGGCAAGAAGGCAGCAGGTCAGCATATTAAATCAAAGGTCCAGCAGAGTGGCAGTCCTTCAGCAGCACAGCAGTCCTTCTTTCTGGGCGAGTATCCAAAGGTCCAGTAGTGTACTGAAGTGGTGGTGTCTGAGGCCCAGTATATATACCAAGTTGTGCCTTTGAAGTGGGGGAGAAGTTTTTAGAGCTTTCCCTTTGAAGTCTTCTGGTACCCTGCCTTCCCTGTCCTTGCTCCAGACTAACTACAGGGAGTATGCAGCTCACTCTGTGGCAACAGGACACATCCTATTCAGGTATATGTGAGGCTGAGCCCAGCTCTTCCTGCCCATCCTGCCAGTGACAGCCCATACACTCACACTTAAAGCTCTCTATTGTGTGTGGCTGTCTAGGAGGAATACGCAAACTCCAACTGTCAGCTATACTCAGTCATGTGACCCAGAGACAGGCTGCAGGCCCCCAAATAGCTAAGGCAACTGTTAGAAATGGGATTTCAGTGGTGCAGCGTGCGGTACCCCCAGGTCGCGGTGCGAGCAGCAGCTCGGTGGCGGCATCAGATGGTGGCGTCGGTGAGACCAGTGTCGCGGTGCGAGATGGAGGCGGTGCTCGTCACTGTGCTAGCAGGTCACGGTGCAAGCAGCGACGTCGTTGTTGCTGAAGCACTGTCGTCGGTTGACGAGCGGGAGTCGATGGCACCGGCGTCGGTGGGCTAAGGCTGCGGTGTGGGATGAGGGCGGTGCGTCGTGAAACTTACGAGCGGTGCCGCCGAACCATGGTGCAGGCAGCGGCATCGATCTCAGCGGGAAGTGGTGGCGTCAGGAAGGCCACGGTGCCCACAGGTCACGGTGCGAGCAGCGGCTCAGTGATGGCGTCAGCAGGCGTCGTCGGTGAGACCAGGGTCGTGGTGCGGCATTGCGGCGGTGCCCTCTGCGGTGCCAAAGCTTCGGCGTGAAGCAAGGCGGTGCGGAGTGCGGTACCCACAGGTTGCGGTGTGAGCAGCGGCTCGGTGATGGTGTCAGCGGCTTTGTCAGTGAGACCAGGGTCGCGGTGCGGCGTTGCTGCGGTGCCCTCTGTGGTGCCTTCAGGACACGGGGTCGGCAGGGTCATCGTAGGCGTCGTTGAGGTGGTGTTCTTCGGGTTGCAGTACGAAACACACAGTCCCCCGTGCTGCGGGTCGAAGAACCTGGAGTCTTTGATGTTCCTGAGACTCCGTGAACAGGGGGCAAGCTCTACTTCAAGCCCTCGGAGAGTCTCACTAATGCGGTTGCAGAAAGTCCAGTCCAGGCCTTTCACTGCCCAAGACAGAAGCAGCCACTGCAGGTCGGCCCAGCAAAGCACGCAGCAAAGCAGTAGTTCCTTCTTGCAGCTTCTCCGGCTCTTCTTCTTGGCAGTCTTCTTGATCCAGATGATTTCTAAAGTTCAGGGGTCTGGGCCCCAGTATTTGTATCCAAAAATCCTTTGATCTTTCAGGCAGAGGGTGTCTGTGCCTGGCCAGGACCAGTTCTGCCTTCTCTGGTGTGATTTCCTGGCAGGAGGTGGAGACGGCATTGTCAGAGGCAGACCAGGCCCTTTGAGGTGCAAGGAAATCTCCTCCCCCTTCCCCCATCGTAGCCCAGGTCTATTAAGCCCTTTCCTGACCTAACTAGACTATCTGGAGCCCCTCCCGCCCCCCAGCCTTCTGTCATCCAAAACCCAGACAGGCAATCCACATTCCAGCAGAGGCACACGGGATGACTGAGCAAGAAAATACCTACTTTCTAAAAGTGGTATTTTCAAACACAGAATGTAAAAATCACCTTCACTAAAAGATGCATCTTTAGATTCTGAGTTCAGGCATTCTAAATTCTATTTTCTTACCGAATTCCCTGGGCCAGTTATGTTTATAAGATGTTATAAACAAACCTCCCATTCTATCCAATGGGGAACTGGTAGCCTTGCAATAGTGAAAAACGAAATTGGCTGTAATTCACTATCAGGACATGCCACACACACCAGGGCATGTCCCACCTTTCACATACACTATACCCTGCCCACAGGGGTACCTTGGGCCTACCTGAGGGGTGTCTGACATGTAAGAAAAGGGAAGGTTAGGGACCGGCCAGTGTGTGCACTGGCCAAGTCGACAAGGCAGTTACCAACTGCGCGCAGACTCTGCAATGGCAGGTCTGAGTTACCGTTTTCATGGCTACTCACGGGGGTGGCACAACCAGTGCTGCAGGCCCCCGAGTAGCATTTGATTCACCAGCCCTGGCACACGCAGTGCACTTTACTAGGGGCTAACAGGTAAATCAAATATCCAATCATGGAAACACCCATCCATAACACAATTTACACAGAGAGCATATGCACTTTTGCACTGATTAGCAGTGGTAACGTGCCCAGAGTCCTAAAACCAACACAAACAGGTCAGGGAAAAATAAGAGGAAAAAGCTAAAAGTTTGGGGATAACCCTGCAAAAGGGCCATTTCCAAGAGCAATAAAAAGCCAACTTTCTAAAAGTAAAAGGCACACAAATGATGGAGGGAATGCAGAACAAATCAAACATTCACCCCCAGTCAAGAGATCTGCGTTAAATCCATTGTTCATTTGCTCATTATGCCACCCCAGTTTAGACACAGCCACATGCAAATCAGTCTTGACCCTCCTCCTCATGGGAACAGTCCAACCCAAACTTTTGAAAAGTGGCATTTTCAAAATTGTAACTTAAAATCTGACTTTACAATAAGTTAGGATTTTAAATTCCAATTCCAGAGACACCAAACACGAAGGGGTCACCTGTTCCCATTTGGTAATTACACTTATAAAATTTAATAAGGTTATTCCAATGTTACCCTAAGGGGGAGGAAGGCCTTGCAGCAGTGAAAAACGTATTTGAGAGTTTTTGACTATCAGGACATGTAAAACATAAAAGTACACGTCCTACTTTTTAAATAAATTGCACACTGCCCTCTACACTGTCCATGGCCTAACTAGGTCGAAATGGCAGTTTAAAACTGCACAGGCAGGCTACAATGACAAGCCTGAGACATGTTTTAAAGGGCTACGTAAGTGGTTGACGCAATCAGTGATGCAGTCCCACTAGTAGCATTTAGTTTACAGGCCCAGGGCACATGTAGTGCCACTTTACTAGGGACTTATAAGTAAATTGAATATACCAATTGGGTATAAGCCAATATTGCCTTGTTTAGAGGCGAAAGCACATGCACTTTACCACTGGTTAGCAGTGGTAAAGTGCTCAGAGTCCTAAGGCCATAAAAAACAAGGTCAGAAGAAGTGGAGGAGAAAGGTAAAAAAGCTGCGGGGAAGACCACAGGGTCCCCCCCAAGGTTGACAGCTCTTACAATAGATAATACCACTACATATGTTAAGAGAGTCATTAAAGTGTGGCTGGAGAAGTGTGGCTCAATGGTTAGAGCGGCAGACCCTGATGCAGAGATCTGGCCCGGGACCAGGGTTCAATTCCCGCCTCGGCGGGTCTTGGGCTCAATTTCCTCGGACCTGATAATTCTCGCCTCGGTGCCTATTCTAATCATGGGTACCACTCTGCAACTCTGGGCAATAGCTTGCTTAATCTCCACAACGGCCCCAACAGCGCTGGGATGCCTGGCTTCACCCTGGGGGTGCCCAGGAGTGGACATTTCACAGGGAAAAGCCAGGAAGGGTTCCACAGCGGTATGCGTACAGCGCCTGGACACCCCTTTGGGGGTATGGGTGCGCTTTACAAGTACAAATTTCAATTTCAATTTCAAATTTCAATTAAAGGGAGATGTTAGCAGGATAAGACATAAGAAAAGAGGCCAGGGGTCTAATGATGTTGGTGCATATGTTTGGTTTGTGGCTTTGAATATGAGTATGAGCTCAGTAGAAGCTGTGAGAGAGAAGGCAGAGAGCATTTTTTATAAATGCATAGCGGGCTAGATGAGCTGTAGGAGTAAAGATGTGGACTTAAGTGGAATGTTGCAAGGTTAGTTCTAATGCCAGCGTTCTTAAAATAGACACAAGAGGTACAATATTCAGGTGCAAGGGAACAATAAATGACAGGTGAACAAGGGGAAGAGGCAAGAACCTTGGTGTTGCAGATAAGACATGTGGCATGGAACCATAGTAAGACGTTTAGAGTCTTATAGTAGTAATTGGGATTAGTGAGGATAAATGTGGGAACATTTAGGACATAGTTTCGGCCTCAATATATTCTATGGTTGAATTTTCTTCCATTTTTGATGGAGCACATGCATTACAATTTGTAATGCTCGTAATATGGTGTAATTCATGTTTATAAATGTGGGGCTGCAGGGATGAAGTTACAAAAAGAAGTGTGTAGACCAAATGTTATTTTTAGCTGAGTCATTGAATTCCTCAAATGATGTAGAGTTCATTATGTGTTTGAGATTCTTTTGAACTTCATCCAATCAGTGTGCATGACATTTGGGAAGTATTTGCCCTTGGTGATAGTGGGTCTTTGTTGAGGGATGACCCGGAACGGAAGGAAGCTAAAATTCTTTGGATGGACCGGTCAAATATAGAAATCAATAGCAGATCAATTGGATTGCTGCATGAGTGTGTGGGACAGGCATTTTAGTGAATGATCTGAGATAATTGATTGAATAGTCATGAATGGAAAATGTTCTAAAACTTCATCCAGAAGCAGGAGCCAGTATTTCTTGGTGGGCTTTAGATATCCATAATGTGGGTGTTGAATTCTATGTTGATGATGGCATCTTGATGGATAAAAAGTTGGAGACTAATACGAATGGGTGTATCAATGATGGCAGTGAAGTGCAGTTATGAGAGGTGAAAGCCAGAAGGTATGAAAGATGGGGATGATGAAAAAGTGATGCAGTGAGTACTGTGAGTGGCCATCATGGCCTTTGACTTTAAGGAATAGAAGGCAAAGGAGGATGAAACAAGTAATCAGCTGATACATGCCCTGTGGATGAAACTAATATGATCCTACTAGTGGATGGTGATGTTGAAATACAATTGTATAAGTGTTTGCCTAATTCAAAGTAATACTTCATTTGTGGCGTTTTGATTTCATGCAGGGATTAAATGACATAGAATGTCATGTGTTATGTTATGTTAAAAAATGTTTATAAAGCGCACGTACACCGGGTTGGTTTCATGGCGCTGCTCTGAGAGGTGCCTGAGTCCTAGGGAGTTACTCGTAAGCTTGTTGAAACAGCAAAGTTTTGAGGAGCCTCCTAAAGCCTAGGAGGTCGGTGCAGGATCGAATTTCGGAGGAAAGAGAGTTCCAGAGTCTTGGAGCTAGAACAGCAAACCTAGCACCACCCATTTGCTTTAGTTTGAAGGAAGGGGTGGACAGAAGGTGCTTGTGGGCCGAGCGCAAGTTGCGCGAAGGTACAAGCCTCAGAATAAGGCTGTCCAAGAATTTAGGGCTCCTTCCATTCAGGGATTTGAAGATGAGACAGCAAACCTTGAAGGCACAGCGCTGTGTGATGGGGAGCCAGTGCAACTTCCTCATGAGGGGGGTGACATGATGGTGCCTAGGTTGCTGAGAAATCAGTTGCGCTGCTTGGTTCTGTACCAGTTGCAGACGTTTGGTTAGGTATAGAGGGATGCCAAAATACAGTGAGTTGGCATAGTCAACATGGGACATAACCATGGCAAGAACCACCTGGGTCAGGGCTTCCTGGGTGAGAAATCTTCTAATCTTCCTTATTTTTCTCAGCTGGAAGAAGCATGTGGATATCACTGACCCAATTTGAGACTTCATGGTGAGATCGTGGTTTATTGTTACCCCGAGGCTTTTGGCCGAGGCAGAAGGGGAGGGGGATTTGCCCAGTTCCTTTGGCCAAAAGTGTGGGCCCCAGGGGTTGTCGATTCCTCCAGTTAGAACTAGCTCGGTTTTGTCCGGATTGAGTTTTAGATGGTTGCTATTCATCCACCCGATGATGAATAGCATGGTGGACTGAAAATCACGGACCTAGTAGGGGGAGTTGCTGATGGGGAATATTAGTTGGAAGTCATCAGCATAGTTGAAAGTGCAGATATTCCTCTCTTTCAAAGCCCGAATCAGTGGGAGGAGGTAGAGATTAAACAGGAGGGGGGAGAGTGAAGAGCCCTGCAGGACTCTGCATGTGGTCCTTATTCTGGGAGAAGTAAACTGAGCAATGCGGACCGACTGAGAGCGGTTTTCCAAGAAAGAGCCGATCCAGCCCAGGGCTAGTCCCTGGATCCCCGCGTCTCTGACACGGTCGACCAGTATGCCATGGTCAACCGTGTCAAAAGCCGCGGGAAGATCAAGCAGGACAAGGGCCTACGGGGAGCCCTTATCGGCATCCCTGGGGAGAGTGTCTAATACTGTCAGCATTACGGCCTCGGTGGAGTGTGCTGGGCGAAACCCTGCCTGATGGGGGTCGAGGTATTCAGACTCTTCTAAGAATCCGAAAAGGCATCTAGTGACATAAGTCTCCAAGACCTTGGCCAGGTATGGGAGAAGGGAAATCGGATGGTAATTCATCAGGATTTGGGAGTCCGCTCCTGCCTTCTTCAGGAGGGGGACAACAATTGCCTCCTTGAAGGTTTCAGGGACAAGGCCCTGGGACAGCGACTCATTCAGAAGAGATAAGGCTGGATTGGGAAGGGCGGTAAATATTTCTTTTAAGATGCCGGGAGGGCAGCAGTCCCTGGGAGAGCCAGATTTTACCTTGGATAGGAGATCCAAGAATGTCTGGTTGTTGATTATAGGGAATTGTGTGAAGATGCTGGGGTTTTTAGATGTAATAGGGCTAGACTCAGGGTTCGAGCATGCCGGAATGCTGGACTTGATTTTTGTGATCTTGTCAATGAAGAAGGTGTTCAGGGAGTTACAAAGGGTTTGAGAGGGAGTGGGTTCAATTGTAACTCTGTCCGGATTAGACAGTTCATTGACAATTGAGAAAATCTCCTTGGACCTATTCGTTGCAGTCAAGATTTTAGAGGAAAAATAGGTAGCTTTGGTAGTCAGGATAACTTTTTTATAGGCCTTCATAGCGTCTAGATACGTTTTTTTGTCCTCAGGTAAATAGTTGTGTCTCCACTTTCTATCAAGTTGTCGGAGAGCTAATTTTTGGGCTTTTAGATTGGTGGAAATGATAAAATGTCACTTTGCAGTAGTAGCATTGTAAAGTGCACTAGCATTGTGGTAAGTTTATAGTTGTGTTCTGATACTTATATTTGCCAACAAGCTTAGACAGACATTGGATTATGATCTTGAACTCAACCCAAAACAAGGATGCACTTAGATGAATGAGATGATATGAGAAAACATTAGTAAATCTAAATATGAAAATTTGTCATTGTGAAGCAGGTTCAAGGAGATCTTACCAATATAGAACTTTAGTAGGGGAGGGATACAAATTGTACATAGTTTAATGCCTTGCAGCACACATGTGGTCTTACCAAGCCCTAATGTAGTGACTTCCATAGACGCATAGCACTACGCTAGAGATGCCTAGACTGAGATACCCCTGGTGGGGAGCATATATACAGGCTTGAGATAAGGGCAGATATGGGAGGAAAGTGCTTGGAGAGCTTCCTCCATTAAAGCTGGGAACCCACACCGTGCACACTGATGCGCCAGAAGCTGATCTCCATTGGCGGTATTTCAGCTGAGATGATTGGGTCTCAAGGGTAGAGCTGCCAAGTGCATTTCCTATCTGCTAGGATGAATGGGTCTGTGGAGAGGAGTAGCCAATTGATCACAACCCTGAGGCAGTGTGGACAGGAGGATAGTGTGGTACAATTCTATCCATTTTCAAGCCTTTCCATTGTGCAGGAGGTGTGGGCAGTCAGAAAAAATGAATACTCTGAAAACACCACAGCCAAAGATGATGGGCAATACTGTACATATGGCTGCGTGCAACCCCAGTTCTCTGTGGATGGAATTGCTTCAGCTACGCTCCATGGATTTCTGGGACAGGGCTGTCAATCACTGTGCCTAAACTAAGGAGGTGGGAGCTGATTGCTCTCAACCTGTGAAGAGAGTATGAACATCTTTTGCCTGTTTTTTTAATCTTAAAGTAAGTGGCAGACACAAATCATTCTATGCTGACATTGAAGAAATATGTCTGTCTGATCGAAATACTATTGGTACACCTTCATTATGATTAAAGTATGGTTATGTCAGCTGATTTAAAAATATATAATAACTCAGTTTATCAAACCTATTATATGCAGACGATGTTATCCTACTAAGCCAAACAAAGGTAGCGTTACAACGTCTGATCAATAGGATATCAAGCTACTTCCTAGAAAAAAATAATAATAATAATTCTGAAGTGTGAAGCGTCCATTAAAGCTAGGCGGCTCACAAACATTTGTCGTTCTAAAAATTGTGCTGTGGTTGTAAAAGGTTTGGGAAGCACCACCCTATTCCAGGGGTTTTACCAAATACATTTACTATATGCTCAAATCATGAGGTAAAGGAGGGAAGGTTGGGGGAGTAGGGAAGGAGGTTCTGTTAGCAAGGCAATCTTTGTATGCTTTTCCCTGTTTGAAAAAAGGCATTAGACTTGCCTGTTGCTACAGTCAAAGTCTTTTGCAATTTTTCCAGCCGGAAAATTTGGGTCAGGGTTTTCCACACCCATTAAACCCGGGTCTGTTAAAACCTAACCACTAATAATGAAGCCGAGCAAAATTACTGGATGTAACCTTGCATCAATTTCTTTCTACTTGACTTGTAATCAGGTCCATTGTGCCATTCCAAGCCCCTTTTATTACACAACAGTGCAAGCTTGAAGTTTTGGATGCACAAGTGAACAGTAAAGGGCATTAACCCCTCTTTGAAAGAAATCTGTGATCCATTAAACACACCTTGACTCTTCATTACTGACCCATTTGATTCAGAAAGTGGGCTGTTCTAACAAATTAAACCATAACATTGTCAGCCCTCCCAAGTACTACACATCAGGAGTTAGACTAACACATTTTAGTGCTGGTGTCCCCATCACCACACTAAAACGTCTAGTCACACATTTCTAGTTCCTAGCAGGACAATGAGGAGCTGCAGGCAGCTTTTCAGGGTATTTATATTGGATCAAAGCAGCCTCATGCAGTGATGAACTAGACCCAGGTCGTGGAGAGGTGATTCACTGCTATCCTAACACCCTGAACTGGGTAAATTGTTTGAACAACATTGCCCTTTAAAAGCACTGCCCAGTGGTATGCTGCCTAGAAACCTTGCTGAAGCTACTATTGGCAAGCCAGCCCAGCCTCTCCACTTCAGCATATAATCAGCACCACTCAGTGACCCTCACGCTCAGCCTCGCTGACAGTCACTGGGTGGCACTCGACTCTTGGAACTAGTGAGCCATTTCTACCCTGGCAAAGAAAGTTAGAATTTAACTTATAACTCAAGATCATCTCAGGGGTAGAGGCCGAGGAAGTTAACCAATAGTACTCACTGGTGGCGTGTCACCCAGTTGCAAGCCCCGTTGCTTGGTTTCATCAGCAAGAAACAGGCATATTCTCAAGGAGCTATCGCCGATTTATCGGCACTTTAGCGCCGCAAAAGTGGCTATAGACTTATCGCCCTATTCTTAAGCTGGTGCAAACTGCCGATATCGCCAGTTTCCCAGCGATATCCTCCGCAAAAAACATCACCACGGATGAGAGCAACAACTAACACTGATGATATGCAGAGTAGGCGTTCCCGTGCAAAAACACACGAAAACACCACTTCGCAATATTCTCAACGACCAGCCAGATCCGCGATGCGACCCAAAAACAGGCGATAAGGTGCGTTAGCAGCAGGGATTTAACACCTGCCTTTTACTGGTGTAAAGCAGGACGACAACCTGCAGCATGAAAGGGAGCCCAGCCCAGAGCCACATCTGAAGACCAACACATGTCATGGAGCTACTGACCATGCAGCTCGGAGACCCAAGAGGGCCACAACAGCCACCGCCACCCCCCCCCACCAGGAGCCCCCCCGGACTACCACTGAGGCAGCGCAGAACAAGACAGCTGACCTTCCCAAAACAGCATGGCTTCTCAGCCACACAATTGCAGAATGTGGGGAGAGGTGAGAACCACGTATGTGTGAAGGAGGCAAGTCACCCATGAATAAGAATGTACACAATGCCAAGTGTGGCGGTGATGTGCTGGACAGACTACAGTATGCAGAGCACAGACATGTCCATGTGGACACATACTGCTGGTGTTTGTAGTGTTGTGGACAGTGGATGCAACCATGTTACCTCAGGCAGTGGGGAAGACCCCGGTCATGTATCCGTGCCATCCCCGCCTGTAAGCATAAGCGGAGTGGGCTGGGCCGGTGTACGCCAGGCCAGCGTAGGAGTGCGAATAAATAGGCCGGGGCTCTGGGCATTGTTCACTTTCCGGATGGCCAACGTGTCTGCCAGAGAGGCGCCCCTCACCCTGTCACGAGTCCACCGCCATTACCGCCAGCCTCCTCAGCCGATCGCTGGTGTCCGCGACACAGGCCCCCAGCACACCCAGCGGCCCAGCACTGCGGAGTTATGTGTGTGCTGACTACTGTCTGCAGCCTACACTGTGGTCAGCAGGGTGCTCAAATCAAATCCAATCCTGACCTGCGAGGACATGCCATCATCTCTGGCTGCACACCCGCTGAGTGCTTCAGGTGCCACCAACTCAGTGCACCACAAGTCATCGCCACGTGGCTATGGGCCCTTTCTGACCGCTGCCTCCGGCCTACACTGCGGTCAGCAGGGCGCTCAAATCAAATCCAATCCTGACCTGCGAGGACATGCCATCATCTCTGGCTGCACACCCGCTGAGCACTTCAGGTGCCACCAACTCAGTGCACCACAAGTAATCGCCTCGTGGTTGTGGGCCCTTTCTAACCGCTGCCTCCGGCCTACACTGCAGTCAGCAGGGCTCACAATTCAAATTGAGTCTTGATTTATTAATGGCGCAGTCCAGTAGGCAACAGACATTGCTTCCAGTGCGGCCCGCCCGGACAATGCCTCATCGCAGGCTGCATACCCGCTGAGCGCTTCAGGTGCCACCAACTCAGTGCACCACAACACATGTACCCTTTATGATTGAGTTTTGTGCTGTGGACAGCTGACATGACAATGTAGCCTCAGGCAGTGGGGAAGACCTGTGACGATGATGATGAAGATGAGGCAGGTGTACCATACCCCACTGAAGCTGCAGCGGGAATATCCCGAAGGGACATAATGATTAACAATCACTTCACATGAGCACGCTCATCTCTGGTGCCCCTACCTCAGTGCACTGCAAGTCATGGACCCTTTATGATTGAATCTGTGTGTGTAATACGAAGATCACTGTTCTAGTTGTTGCCAGCACCAACCACTCCCTGAGTGCTGGCTTTCACTCACCCCACACCCATCCAGCACAGGCGTCACTGGACATGTGACCCTGGCAATAAAAAGTGGCCGGGCGCACGTGCCCGTAGCCAGTTCCACTATCTATCTAAGTGTGTCCTTGTGGTCATTATGTATGCATGATGGGCCAGGGCCCTACCACTTTACCTTGTGCTGTGGACTGCAGACGCAACCATGTCACCTCAGGCAGTGTCTAAGACCTTGGACACGTAGCTCTGACGTAGCCCTGTAAGCGTAAGCGGAGTGGGCTGTGCCGGTGTATGCCAGGCCAGCGTAGGGGTGTGAAGGATTTGCCAGGGGCTCTGGGCGTGGTTCGGTTCTGGCCTGGACAAGGAAGTAACTAGTGCGTGTGTCTCTGTTGTAGTGTCGGCGCCACCCTGCCCGCAATCGACAATGTTGCAATGTAGCATGCACCCTGAGGGCGGGCTCGCACGAACGGAGAAATGAAGGAGCGCAAGACCGCTCGGGGTCTTGGCTCATACATGCCAAGTGTTGTGTGTATCTGTAATGCCGCAGCAAGAGCCAAATGCCTAGACCTACTCGCAGCGCGAGTTCAGCCACGCATGGACTCTACATCTGTGTCCGCCATATCCTTACCATGGGCCTACACTAACGTGGCCGCCCACCTTCAACGGACAACATCACAGTGTGGTTGTCAGGCTTGTGGACATGCGCAGACAGGCATGACAATGGTGTGCCGTAGGAGTGCAAGTGATGCAACCGCGATGCGCGCACAAGTAAATACGCTCAGGGGAGGGAGGAGCAGCTGTGAGGCAACGTAACACACAGTGATGCCGCACATTTGCCACATGGAAGACATGTCAAACATGAATCCCAAAGTCGCACACATCCCACCCCACCCCCAACAAGCCACTTCACATTTCCTGAATGCAAGCAGATGAGAGACTAACATAAGGGATGAAAGCTCCTTTGTCTGAACTATCAGGCGGAAGCACATCTGCACCTCTGACCTCGGAATTGCATGTGCCCGGCACCCCCTGACAGATACTATAGCAGCTGATGTCGACTCCCACACTACGCACAGCCCGACGAAAGACCAACGTATACACACCCCACACACAGAAGTCCTTGCTCGAAGTTATCTTGCATGGAATGGCCTTCACACTTACTCCCACACCATCCCAGGCGTACAACCGTTGCACACTAAAACAACTCATTGATCCGAGCTGTGGCATTTCATCCACAGAACTGGCGCAGGTCAGAACAGTGCCGCTTCAACCAGAGCCACTAACGCAATGGCCGAACATCCCGGACACATGCATGTTAGAACTGGGGATCTCTAGGTGGCAGAGGTAGGTACCTTTGTCCAAATAGGGACCCTTGCTTCTAGGCAGGGTAAGGGGGATACACTACTAAAATAACCCCTGCTCACCCCCTTGGTAGCTTGGCACAAGCAGGTAGGCTTATCTCAGAGGCAGTGTGTAAAGCATTTGTGAACACATACAGTAACACAGTGACAACACTACAGATGGACACCACACAGGTTACATTATAAAAATAAGTATTTTTATATAGACTTAACACAAGACCAAAAACGACAAAAATCCACAATACACTATGAAAAATATGACTGTCAATGGTAGAAAATATTTCAGTTCAATAAAGATGGTAAATGCGACACTCAATGTTCAATGTACCTTTGGATGCGTAACGCGATACAAACAAAAGAGTTGCAGGGAAGGTGATGCGTCAGTTCCTTACACGCAAGAACGGTGATGCGTCGGTTCCTTGCTCCGGGGGAGGTGATGCGTCGGTTCCCTACTGCTGCGTAGGGGACGGTGATGCGTCGGTTCCTTACCGGAGAGGAGGTGATGCATCGGTTCTTCACTGGGTGTGGAGGTGATGCGTCGGTTTCTTACTGCGCTTCTGTGGCGATGCGACCAGCAGCGCCGTGATGCGATGATGACCCGGTGCAATGAAACAAAATGACGTCTTCCTCTCAATGCGACAATCAGGGGGGCGATGCGTGCATGCCCGACGGCCGTGCTGCGACTCGGTGAATCTTCTGAGCCGCGACAGGCCCTGCGACACGCTTCTCCGATGATGCGACGGCGTCTGATGCGACGGCGACACTCTTCTCCGGTGATGCGAGGCGCTTCGGTGATGCAATGGCTACAGCGGTAGCGGCGGCACACTTTCTCGGCGATGCGACGACAACTGCAGGTGCGGTGACATGCTTCTTCCTCGTGAGTCACGCTTCCAGCTCCCAGCGACACGCAGTCTCTCAGAAGGCCCAACACAACAGCAGGCACTTCAAATTCCCAGCAAGGGAATTCAGGGGAGCTGGTTGGTGAAGTCTTGTGTCCCTGAGACTTCAACAGGAGGCAAGCTCAATCTTCAAGCCCTTGGAGATGTTCTGCAAGATGATGAAAGTAGCACAAAGTTCCTTTCTTTGGCAATCAGGCAACCATTGCAGGCCAATCCCTCAAACAGCACACATCATAGGGATAGTCTCCTCCTTCAGCTTCTCTGGTTCCTCTCCTCAGCAAAGGTTTGTCTTGTTTGTTCCAGAAGTGATCTAAAGTCTTGGGGTCAGGAGGTGGAGCCAGCATTGTGGAAGGCAGGCACAGCCCTATTCAGGCCCAGGTGCTACCCCTCCCACCACACTACATGCAGATAGGTCTATTAAGCCCTGTGCTGACTCACCCTGTCTCCTGGAGTCCCCCAGCCCCTGTCACTCACAAACCCAGACATACAATACACAAGCTAGCAGAGGCAGGCTGGATGGTTAGGCAAGAAAATACCTACTTTCTAAAAGTGGTATTTTCAAACACAGAATGTTAAAACCAACTTCACTAAAAGATGTATTTTATCATTCTGAGTTCAGGCATAGTAAATTCGTTTTTCTACCATGTTCCCTGGGTCAGTTAGGATTATAAGATGTTATAATCAAACTGCCCATTCTGACCTATGGGGACAGGTAGCCTTGCAATAGTGAAAAACGAAATTGGCTGTAATTCACTATCAGGACATGCCACACACACCAGGGCATGTCCTACCTCTTACATACAATGGACCCTGCCCGCAGGCCTACCTTAGGGGTGACTAACATGCAGAAAAGGGAAGCTTTGTGGACTGGTAAGTGGGTGCACTTACCAAGTCGACATGGCAGTACCAGACTGCACACAGGCTCTGCAATGGCAGGCCTGAGACACACTTTACAAGCTGCTCCTGTGGGTGGCACAACCAGTGCTGCAAGCCCACCAGCAGCATTTGAGTCACAAGCCCTGGGCACAACCAGTGCACTGTACTAGGGTCTGACAGTGAATCAAATAGGCCAAACATGGAGTCACTAATCCATACATCAATTTATCATAGGGCGCACTTGCACTTTGGCACTGAATAGCAGTGGCAAAGTGCCCAAAGCATCTAATCCAGCAAAAACAGGTCAGTAACTTAGGAGGCATAGCGAAAAAAATGGAAGGGAGATCCACGCCAATGGTACCAGGTCTAACAATGCACAACCCCTGTCACGTGGAACTGTACCATGCACGTATGCTGCATTTACTGGGGGTACTGACATTGGCAGTGCTGTGGATCAGTTACCGGCTAAGCTTCCGCCTTGCCAACGTCACCTGCGTTCAGCCTGTGTTGCATTGTCGATCGTGCATATTCGAGTGGTGGATGTCTGCCTATCCAACAGGACAGTAGCTGAACTGGATTTTGACATGTGTGTGCGCCCACTGTTGGCCCACGACCAGGAGTGTCACCGTGATACACGTTTATGGGATGCCTTGATACTTGGCATACATGCTGGTAGCTGGACCTGGGAGATTGCACATCTCCTCGTGTGCAGTGACCACATTGAACCGCTCCCCTATTGGGCTGTAGTGCTAATAGGTGAAAGGGGGTGGACGCAGCACATCTGTCCGGACCTGCTAATGGATGGCCTCGCCATCCTGTTTGATAAAGTCGACAACGAGCTAATGTTGGAAATGATAGCCTACGAAGCTGCAATCGCTTTTATGGACGAGTAACTACGTACCTACAGCCACAACAGATTGAAACCTATTGCACATGTCCCCACACCTTGTTGCATATTGGAGATCTGGTCACATATCCCACGACAACAGTGGACATGGCTGCATTCGCCTGGACTCCGAATACATGAGCGGACAACAACGCCGAACAACACACACCTGTGAAAGGTGAGGCACTCCCCCGGAGTGGTCAGCGGCGCTTGGCAACGTTCCTCATTCTGACATACTGCTGCATTGGTCTGCATGTTGTGGCACTAATATTGCCCGTACTGACACGCGTATGCTAACAAAGTCTACGCACCTTCACCTGTATTCAACTGTGATGAGTGTTGGTTTGAATGACAATGTGTGTCTCACTGCCTATCTGGGTCACAGCCATACATGCGCACTGATAGCATTACCCAGGGAGTACCTTTTTGTGGAATCACTGTCCCTACATTCATCCATACTTTCATACTTGATTGAGCATAGCTATGACACATCTGTGTGAATTAGAATGTTTTATTCACATTCAGTGGAGTGTTGAAGCTGGACCAGTACAGGGCCATGCAAACCCCACTTTGCAATGTTGTCCCGTGGCGGGCCAGCCGGAGTCCTTTAGGGATTGACAAGTTCATCGGGAGTGGAAGACTTCAGTCCGCAGTGTGCTTGCTGTGTCATTGGTAACCAAAACAAATATGGCAGTCCATGTCGAGGTCCAAGGTGAGTGTCGCTGAGTGTATCGGGGGACAGTGGAAGGTGTTATTCCAGGGCATGATGCAGAGGGCAGAACCAAGCTGGAACAGGCCATATGGCGGAGATGAATGCTACCACTTCATTCTTACCACAAAGCCCGATTCATCATCATCTCTGTCCTCTGATGTGTCCGGTGCCTCACATGTGGGTGGTGGTGTTTTGTCTGCATCACTGTGTGGCAGTGACACATCAGGGGCCGGAGGTGGAATGTCTGCTGCAGTGTGTGGCACTGACACTTCAGGGGGCGGAGATATGGATGGAGTAGTAGCAGCAGCATTCATCCGCGCCAGGCCTTGTGATGGCAATGCCATGACGAGGATCTGCAGGGCATGGAGGATCACAGCTACATCTGACTGGTGTGCAGCCGTGGCAAACATTCTTTCCGCCTGCATCGCTCCAAGCTCTCCATCATTCTCCTTATGTGTCCCAACTCCCGGCTGACATCGCTGGAGCCACTCTGACCAGACAGTTGTTCTTGGCTCAGAGTCATGACTCCAGCGATGTCAGCCATGGATTGTTGGAGAGCATGGAGTGGACAGTGGGTGTCCGTTAGGGACTGTAAGTCGTCCCTGATGGGACTTAAACACCGACGTATGGCATCTAGTTTGGCTGACATGAGTTCGGACCCCACCCGCAGCTGGTCAGCCATCTTCTCCTGGCACCCATACACACGGCGTTGGAATGCAATGTGTTGGTCGTGGGGGTCCTGGGAGACAGCTGTGGTGGTGGGTGCTTCCTGCTGTGTGGTCTGTGCAGGGGGTAGGGTCTCATTGATGCAGCTGGGCTGCCCTGCTGCTGGAGGTGGGGTGCCGGAGCTGTCCATGAGCTGTTGGAGGGCGTCGGTGTAGATGTTGGTGTGGTCCTCTTCATCATCAGTGCTGTGTTGTTGGGTCTGCTCTGCAGGAGGTGTTGATTCTCCCTCTGCAATGTGAAGGGGAGATGCAGATTGACATTGTGTTCACATGTATGTTCACGCATTGTACAAGTTTACATACAGACTGCATGACAATGTACATTGTGACTGTTTGTGAGGAGATGCCAATTTGATGCGGGACAGTTGACATTTCTGCACCATCAGGGATGTGAGGGTGTACTTGTACATTATCATCTCAAAGTTTCCTGCTATGCCACATGCGAAAGGCCATTTTCTACACACAAGCGGCAGCAGTTGTGTCCTCTGTTCTGTTGTGTGAATGTTGCAGTTTGTACCACATTGTTGTCAATGTTGAGGTGCTCTGATTCTTATGTGTGTGTTCTGCATTGTGGGAGAGTTGCCCCTTCAGCTCTGATTTGGCTGGCCCTTATCCCTTTCAGGCGATGTGCCTTTCACTTCTGTGCTTATACAGTGCTGAGATGTTGCGGACTTGTGTAAATTGGTCTCTTGTTCGGAGTTGTGACTCTTGGGCATGGTTTGTCCGCAGATGTGCTATACTTAATTGTGCATGTGTGCCACTGTGCTCAACTCCCCCCATCCCCCCAGTCACTGGTCGTTACTCACCCTGTTGCTGTTGGGTCAGGTCATGTTGTGCAGTGTCCGGTCCCCCAAATCCTGCCACCGTCTCCCCAATGATGGTCCCAGGCTGGTCCTCCGTGGGACTTGTGGGGTTCTGGTTGTCCTCTGTACTTGCTCCAGCTACCTCCATGGTGCTTCGCGGTTGTTTGTGTTTTTGTTTGCCGCTTTTATAGTGGTTTTTCCTGCCTGACTTGTGTGACTTGCAGGCCTGGCGCTGCTTATCGCGGAATTTTCTATCGCAGTTGGGCCCATCGCAACTTTTTTCACGTTCGGGTTTCCTTTTTTATCGCTGTAGCGGTGGTTGTATCGCAGACATTTGAGGCGTTATCGGGAAACTATTGAATGTTACCGCCGTGTTGAGAATACGACGTTAACACAGAGTTATTTTCCCGCGATAGACGGCGATATGAAAAATTGCGTTAGGCTATTTTGGCGATGTTTATCGCACGTTCTTGAGAATATCCCAAAAGTGTCCCTCATGGTGAAATCCAATTTAGCAGCAGAATGTCACTCATAAGTACACTGAAAACATCGGAATGTCTCTCATAAGTTGGGTGGAACATTTGCAGCTATTCACCAAGTGCAGCGTACATGTCCGAACAACAGGACAAAACATGTGTTAAGCAGTGCTTTAAATGGGCTGCTACTGCCCGGTGCGGAGTACCGGCACTTTTTTATTTTGGGAGGGAGAGTACCGGCACTTCTCAAGAGAGACGTAATACTTTTAATCGGAGAGTACCGGCACATCTCAGAAACAAGCAGGTGCTCTGGTACAGAGTATCTGCACTTCTATTTTTCCATTTCAAGCACTGGTGTTAAGATTTCCATTGAACACTCACATGTTTAATATCTCTAGAATTTATGGCATGCAACTATATATACTCAAAGAGTGAAATGTTCACATGCCCTTTCAAGTTGCAGCGTCTGATCAGTTTCGTTGGGAAATATGTTTCAAATACAACTCCTGAAATCTGACCTGCCATCTAAGCAGGACATGTTGATTTCTTGAAGATATTTCTTCGCTTCCTCATTTTTAATATTGTTTCACAACACATTTCTTTCTTCTAAACATATATAGCTAAGTATTTTGTAGGCGACTGACGTTCTGCATCTTTCACAGAATTTCCAGTTGTATATATTTCATGAAATTTAAATCTCAATTTTCGTCATGCTTTTTGGTCTCCAGCAAGAGCCAACGTATTTCAATTTAGGGCGCTGCTTATAAATTTTAAATCTGTATGCCTAGAACAAGTAAGAGCTCATCATAAAAAATGAATGTCATTGCATGTTACTGGATTGAAATGTGAAATCGTCATTTAGAAAGCTTTCGAACTACTATAAATTTACAGCCATCCAGCAATGCTTCATGAGTCTCCATGAATTATTTAAAGTTTTAAAAATTGCACTTTTTGTTTTATTTTTCTGATTTTCAAATGTAAATCTTAGGAACAGGACGAAAGTATGTACTCTGGCACGAAAGGAAAAATCATCGAAGCACAAACTGACCCTTTGGGATGAAAAAAACACACCCGGAGTCACTTAATCTCATAATTTCAGCGTGCATACAGTTTGTGGTTGGTCTGTTTGAATCTAACATAACTTGACATCATTTGCTGCTTCGCGGGATAAAGTAATAGGAACCGACAACGGTTTAAAATTGCAGACTTGACTTAATTCGGTGACAAAGGCGATACGGTGGATGTGGGCACCGGAGACGTCGCTGGCTCTACCTGGGTTCACTCTGAGGACAGGAGCTCATAATGACACAGAAGCTGAGTTTTACGGTTCATGCTTTTTTCGATCACAATAAGACGCTGTCAGCCTCCCAGAAGACGCCATCTTGCAAACTCGACAGCAAGAACAAGGGTGTTTTGCAAGTGATTCAAATGAGTTGCTTTATTTCTTGAGGTGAATTACAGTTCATCATAACAGCTGTGAATGTCAATGGCTCGAAGAGAATGAACAGAAGTCACTGAATAAATAACGCAAAACCGCAGCACGTGTTGAAAATAAACAGAGCAAACCTAAAATACAGGCACAACAGAATTACAGGCGGCCCTCCCTTAATTACCCCTAGAAAGCCAAAGATATTTATTTTATGTTTTATTCAAACAACTATAGGATAGTTCCATAACCTTAGAACACAGATGGTAAAAAGGAAGGGGTAAGTTAAGAAGGCGCATAAGATAACGTGGTTGCAGGTGAGCATTAAAGTTTTTCCGAAATTTCAAACATTTTGCTGAAGTCTCATGAGGAGGTTGAATGTGTTCCAGAGGGTTGATCTGATTTCATTTATTGATTTGATTTTGGGTGTCCTGCTGCTGCAGCCTGTAAAAAGAGGAAATGACATAAAGAGAGGAACACAAAAAGTTACTGGAACAAGTGCATTTTCAGGACTTTAGGGAGCTTGAGTCAACGTGGTTCCGAACAGATAACAAGAAGCAGAGGGGCATATTTTCAAGGAGTCATCGCCGATTTATCGGCACTTTAGCGCCGCAAAAGTGGCGATAGACTTATCGCTCTATTCACAAGCTGGGGCAAACTGCCGACATCGCCAGTTTTCCTGCGATAGCTTCCGCAAAACACATCGCCACGGATGAGAGCGACAATTAACGCTAATGATATGCAGAGTAGGCGTTCCCGTGCAAAAACACACAAAAACACCACTTTGCAATATTCTCAATGACCAGCCAGATCTGCGATGCCGGACAAAAACAGGCGATAAGGCGCGTTAGCAGCAGGGACTTAACACCTGCTTTTTACTGGTCTTAAGTAGGATGAAAACCTGCAGTACAAAGGGAGCCCAGGCTAGAGCCACATCTGAAGACCAACAGATGCCATGGAGCTACTAATCATGCAGCTTGGAGACCCAAGAGGTCCACAACACCCACCGCCACCACCCCCAGGACCACCCCCACCCCCAGGACCATCCCCCACCCCCCCGGACAACCACTGAGGCAGCGCAGAACAAGACAGCGGCCCTTCCAAAAACGCATCAGCCTCACAGACTTAATGCCAGAGGATGTCATTGCCCACTACAGGCTCAAAAGGACAACCATCCTCTGCATCATGACCCACATTGCCCACAGGCTGACGGTACCAACACATCGGACAACCAACATCCATCCGCAGACAAAGCTGCTGGCTGTGCTGCACCTGTTGGCCTCTGGTACCTTCCAACCAACAACTGCCAGAGTCGGAGGAGTCTCACAGTCAGCCCTATCAAAGGCCATCGCACCTGTCCTGGATGCCATCATCAGTTTCATACCCCAGCACCTTCACTTCCCCCACACTGCGCAGGAACAGCTGGAGACCAAGCAAGGCTTCTACGCCATAGCTGGATTCCCGCACGTGTTGGGGGCAATCGACTGCACACATGTCCTACTTGTGCCCCCTGCAGACACTGCACACAATTACCGCAACAGGAAGTACACGCATTCCATCAATGTGCAGGCAATAGTGGACCACCGGGGATCTGTTCACCAATGTCGTCGCCAACTTCCCAGGCAGTGTGCATGATTCATACATCTTCCGACAGTCCATCATCAACCAGCGCTTTCAGGATGGCACCTATGGAAATGGACTGCTCGTTGGTAAGTACCAACGGAGCACACCACACACCTCAATTCCACAATCACACAACGCACAACTGTGGGAATGGACACGTAACAAAATCACATTCAACATGCCAACCAACATGCACACCTGCCAGACACGACAACACAAATAACCGTAGTAAGAGGGGCCAGAAATGTGGACAAACCATACACTAAGGCATAGCCCCTCTGCCACACATTTGCAGAATATGGGGAGAGGTGGGAACCACGATTGTGCGAAGGAGGCAATGGACCTATGAATAACAATGTACACAATGCCAAGTGTGGCGGTGATGTGCTGGACAGTCTTGAGTATGCAGAGCACAGACATGTCCATGTGGACACCTACTGCTGGAGTCTGTAGAGTTGTGAACAGTGGACGCAACCATGTCATCACAGGCAGTGGGGAGCACCTTGGACAAGTAGCCATGTCGGCCCCCCTGTAAGCGTAAGCATAGTGGGCAGGGCCGGCGCACGCCAGTCCAGCGTAGGGGAGTGACTGAATAGGCCGGGGCTCAGGGAGTGGTTCACTTCTGGGACAGCCACCGAAGTAACTACTGCGTGTGGCTCTGTGTCCGCCATATCCTGACCATAGGCCTACCCATACGTGGCCGACCACCTACAACGGGCAAAGTCACACCGGCGACGAGGTGGCTACGTCCCACGCCACCCGGCACACATCTCGTCATCGCCTGCAGTGGCGTGTCTGCCAGGGTGGCGTCCCTCACCCTGCCACGAGGCCGCCATCGTGACCGGTGGTGCCTGCACGATCCTGTGCGCCTGCCGCACCCCAGCCCGCTGATCCCCAGACCCGACCTGTGCCCAGCGGTGAATGCCTGCCCCTGCGCACCCAGGCCTCACTGCTCACCTGCCGCCACCGGCGTCTCTCCAAGAGGGCCCACCACGTGCCTGTGCAATCTCCAAGGCCGGGCTCCGCGAGCTTGGCAGCCTCCTCAGCCGATCGCTGGATTCTGCGCAACAGGCCCCCAGCGCACCCAGCGGCACCGCACCGCGGAGTTGCAAGTTGGCTACTGCTGCCTTCTGACCACACTGCGGTAAAAAAGTAACAGACACATCCTTTCCAGTCCACCCCTCCAGGCCTGCTGCATTATCGCAGGTTGCACACCCGCTCAGCTCTTCCAGTGGGCCGAACTCAGTGCACCACAAGTCACCGTCCAGCCTCCAGCATTATAGCATGATGCACACCCGCTCAGCTCTTCCAGTGGGCCGAACTCAGTGCACCACAAGTCACCGTCCAGCCTCCAGCATTATAGCATGATGCAAACCCGCTCAGCTCTTCTGGTGGGCCTACCTCAGTGCACCGCAAGTCATCGCCACGTGGCGGTTGGCCTGTGCCGGACACAGGGCCTCAGGTGCCACTAACTCAGTGCACCACAAGTCACCGTCCAGCCACCAGGCCTGCTGCATCATCGCAGGCTGCACACCCGCTCAGCTCTTCCGGTGGGCCGAACTCAGTGCACCGCAAGTCATTGTCCCGAGGGGCTACCCCACAAGTCCGCCTCCAGTAGCCAACAGCATGTCCACGGTAACACCACTGGAGCCCTTCACAGTCACGGGGCCACCCCCGTCCCAGGCAGGCTGCCAGTAAGCCTGGGTAGATCGTCTGGAGACGTATTCCGAAGCGCACAACATCCCAGCGCCGCAGCGGCGGCGCACGCATTCGAGGAGTGCGGAGAAATGGCCCGGGGCTCTGGGTGTGGTTCAGTTCTGGACTCTGGGCGTGGTTCAGTTCCGGCCTGGCCACAAAAGTGACTATGGCGTGTGTCTCCGTATTAGTGTCTGCCCCACTCGGCCTGTAATCGACAATGTTGCAATGTAGCATGCACCAGGAGGGCAGCCTTGCACGAATTGATTAATAAAGGAGCGCGAGACCGCTCGGGGTCTCGGCTCATACATGCCAACTGTTGTGTGTGTATCTACATTGCCGCAGCCTGAACCGAAGGCCTAGCCTCAATATCAGCGCGAGTTCAGCCAGGCCAGAACTCCACATCTGTGTCCGCCCTATCCTTACCATAGGCCTACACACTCGTGGCCGCCGACCTTCAACGGCCAACTTTACAGTCTTGCTGTCATTCCTGCGGACATGCGCAGACAGGCATGACAATGGTGTGCCGTAGGAGTGCAAGAGATGCAACCGCGCAGCACACACAAGTAAATAGGCTCAGTGGGAGGGAGGAGCAGCTGTGAGGCTACGTAATACACATTGTCCTACCACATTTGCCAGCAGCAATACATGGCTAACATGAATCCCAAGGTTGCACAAATCACACACCACGAAACTTGTATGTCTGCCAACACAGCATGCAGAACCACCAGTTAACACTAATCTCACTTACCTCTCACAGGTGATCAAGGATATGCACTCTGCCCGTGGATGATGACACCCCACCGAGACCCGAACACCCCGGCCCAGAGGCAGTACAATGTGGCCCACAAACGCACCAGGGGCATTGTTGAATGCACATTTGGTGTGTTGAAATCACGTTTCAGGTGCCTGGACATCACCAGTGGAAGACTCTTGTACAGCCCAGAAATAGTGTGCAAGATGATCACTGCATGTTGTGTATTGCACAACATATGTGTACGCACCAATGCCCCATGGATCCAAGTCCCAGAAGCACCGGACGATGATGAGGAAGATGATGCAGGTGGACCACACCCCACTGCAGCCGCAGCAGGAATAGCCCGAAGGAACACAATCATCAACAATTTCTTCAAAGGAGCGCGTCACATTGTGACTGTCCACAGCAATCATGGCACAGTACAAGATGACCACATGACCAGCATGTGCAAATAAAATCTTAGCAACACACATTCCCCGTGTGCATGTCAGTCCTCTGCATTAGCACATTACACTGATGGGTGTAAGTGCAACATTGAGTGCTAACATTCGCATATGTTGCAAGAAGAGATGGTGTGTATGTCACTTCTGTACCGAGAGGCTTTTTAGGGCGTCACGTATTCGATATGCCATATCAGGGTGTCACATGTAGTACGTCATGCCACTCATCAGCGTCCCACGTGTACATGAACATGACATGAAGGCCGTCATTGGTGTTCAGGAAAAGACAACAGGGTGCCATTTGTGGTCAGAGATGTACCTGCCTGATGCAAATATACACACTGTGTGTCGAGTCCCACAACATGAACAACATGGCTGTAAGGGGGATGTGGGCACAGTGGACACCTCAGCAACATTGGGAGATGCACACCAGCCTAGAAGCCAGCAGGTCCACCTTGCGTGGAACACACCAAGGTGTCCCAAGGTCAAATGTGCCATGTACAGGTCACATGTGTACATGGACGTCATCCATCAAGAGTAGTGATCAGCGCCAGCTAATAGGTGCAAGGTGAGTGGTCAACCGCCTCCTCCCAGCTACCTGCACCGATCACTGTCAGACTGCAGCAAAACAACACTGCTACATCAGAGCATGCAATACTGACCGTGAGGGCACGTACATGGCTGGTAAGGGTTCAACCATGCCGGAAGGTGAAGCAGTGACATCCCCCCACCCAATCCCCATCACATTTCCAGAATGCAAGCAGATGACAAACTAACATTGTGGATGACAGCCCCTCTGTCTGAACTAGAAGGCGGTAGCACATCTGCACCTCCGGCCTTGGGAATGCATGCGCCCGGCACCCCCTGAGCGATACCATAGCAGCTGCTGATGGCTCCCACACTATGCACAGCGCTAACCAGAGACCAATGTATACACACCCCACACACAGGAGTCCTTGCTTGTGGTTCACTTGCATGGTATGACCTTCACACTTATGCACCGACCATCCCAGGAGTCCAAGCGCTCCACACTCAAACCAATCATTGCTCCGAGCTGTGGCTTCTACATAACTTTGACTTTCCCTTTGTGACACACAGCCCTATTTCATACATTGACGTGGGGCTAAGTTTGGAAATAGCGAGATTGTTGTATTGGAGAAATGAGGCCACAGCTAGTTCACACATTCCCAGTCATCTCACTGCCTATCTGGGTCACGGACATACATGCGCATTGAAATCAGTTCCCAGGGAGCACCGTTGTTTGGAATCACTGCCCCTACATACATCCATAATTTCATACTTGCTTGATCATGGACATGACTCATCTGTGTGAATTTGAATGTCTTAATCACATTCGGTGGAGTGGTGAAGGTGGACCAGTACCTGGCCATGCACACGCTACTTTACAATGTTGCCCTGTGGAGGGCCAGCCAGGGTCCTTTGGGGAGGGAAAAGTACATTGTAGGAGAGGGAGTTCAGTCCGCAGTCTGATTTCTGTGTCATTGGTTGCCTAAACAAATGTAGCAGTCCATGTCGGGGGCCAAGGTGAGTGTCGCAGAGTGTTAAGGGGGACAGTGGAGGGTGTTATTCCTGGGCATGATGCAGAGGGCAGAACCAAGCAGAAAGAGGCCATATGGCGGAGATGAATGCTACCGCTTCCTACTTAGCCCAACCACTGATTCATCCTCATCATTGTCCTATGTGTGATGTGCCTCACATGTGGGTGGTGGTGTTTTGTCTGCAGCACTGTGTGGCAGTGACACATCAGGGGCCGGAGGTGGATTGTCAGCTGCACTATGAGGCAGGGGGCGGTGATGTGGAGGGAGTAGTGGCAGCAGCATTCATCTGCACCAGGCCTTGTGGCCGCACTGCCATGATGAGGATCTGCAGGGCATGGTAGATCCCTGCTACATCTCGCTGGTGTGCAGCCGTGGCAGCCATTCTTCCCTCCTGCATCCGCTCCATGTTCTCCATGTTCCTCCCCATGTTGGCCAACTCACAGCTGAGATCGCTGGAGCCACTCTGACTAGATAGTTGTTCTTGTCTCAGAGTCATGACTCCAGCGATGTCAGCCATGGATTGTTGGAGACCATGGAGCAGACTGTGGGTGTCCGTTAGGGCCTGTAGGTGGTCCCTGATGGGACATGGACACCCACGTATGGCATCTAGTTTGGCTGCCATGAGGTCGAACCCCACCCGCACCTGCTCTGCCATCGCCTTCTGGCCCTGCGACACACGGCGTTGGAATGCCACGTGTTGCTCGTGGGGATCTTGGGAGACGGCCGTGGTGGTGGGTGCTTCCTGCTGTGTGGTCTGTGCAAAGGGTGGGTTCTCTTCGATGCAGCTGGGCTGCCCTGCTTCTGGGGGTGGGGTGCTGAGGGTGTCCATGAGCTGTTGGAGGGCATTGGGTCGATGGTGTGTAGGTCATCTTCATCATCGGTGATGAGGAGTACGGTCTGCTCTGCAGGAGGTGATGATTCTCCCTCTGCAATGTGAAGGGGAGATGCAGTTTGACATTGTGTTCACATGTATGTTGACGCATTGGCCAAGTTTACAAACAGACTGCATGTCAATGTACATTGTGACTGTTTGTGTGGAGATGCCTATTTAATGCTGGACAGTTGACATTTCGCCACCATCACGGATGTGAGGTTGTATTTGTCCATTATCATCTCACAGTTTCCTGCTATGCCAAATGCGAATGGCCATTTTCTACACACAAGCGGCAGCAGTTGTGTCCTCTGTTCTGTTGTGAAGGTGTTGCAGTTTGGTCCACTTTGTTGTAAATGTTGAGGTGCTCTGAGTGTTATGTGTGTGTGCTGCATTATGGGTGATTTGCCCTTTCAGCTCTGATTTGGCTGGCCCTTATCCCTTTCAGGAGGTGTGCCTTTCACTTCTGTGCTTATACAGTGCTGAGCTGTTGCAGACTTGGGTAAATTGGGCTCTTGGTCAGAGTTGTGACTCTTGGGCATGGTTTGTCTGCAGATGTGCTGTAGTTACTTGTGCATGTGTGCCATTGTGCCCATCTCCCCCCGCCCCCCCAGTCCCTGGTGGTTACTCACCCTGTTGCTGTTGTGTCAGGTCATGTTGAGCAGTGCCCGGTCCTCCGACTCCTGCCACCGTTTCCACACTGACAACTGTGGACACCATTTCCTCCATCTCATCCAGCTCCTCCTGTGGCGCAGTACTCCCACCCCCAGTCTGCATTGCTGCTTTGCGGTTGTTGGCGAGTTTCAGCTTGGTTTTGCACTTCACATCATTCAAGCGCCTCTTGACCTCTTCCATTGTCCTCCTCAGGACTCCGACTGCATTCACCTTGTCCACAATGGACTGCCATATTCCATTTTTTGTTGCCAATGACACAGTGGAGGTAACGAACAGTTGTTGATGGTGTTCTGTCACCTCCGTAATCAGGATCCTGATTTCCTGCAGACTGAACCGCGTCTTCCTCTTCTTCTTCTCCTTGCCCTTCCCTGACCCCGAGGTCCCAGGCTGGTCCTCCGTGGGGCTTGTGGGGTTCGGGTTGTCCTCTGTGCTTGTTCCGGCTACCTCCATGGTGCTTTGCAGTTGTTTGTGTTTTATTTGTATTTCATTTTTGCCGCTTTTATAGTGATTTTTCCCGCCTTACTTGTGGGACTTGCGGGCCTGGTGCTGCTTTTCGCTGGATTTTTATCGCAGTTGGGCCCACCGCAACTTTTTTCACATTCGGGTTTCCTTTTTTATCGCCGTGGCGGGAGTTGTATCGCGGACATTTGAGATGTTATTGGGAAACTACAGCATGTTACCGCCGTGTTGAGAATACGACGTTGACACAGAGTTATTTTCCCGTGATAGACGGCGATATGAAAAATTGCGTTAGCCTATTTTGGCGATGTTTATCGCACGTTCTTGAGAATATCCCCCAGAGTGTTCCAGGCTCTCGCGATAATCACAGAGAAGGAACACCCTTTCAAAACCTAGGGACTTGAACAAAATAAAAAGTGGTACAGCGTAGAGGCCTGTAAGGATATATCTCGGGAACAATGCAGAGGTTGAGTTTGTGTGTGAAGCTAAGTGGACTGCCTTGTGGCAAAGACAGAGTTCATTAAAGAGGCATCTTTTTTAATGAGGAGCCAGTGTAATTTCTTAAGGTGCATCGAAACACCTGCATGTTTAGGAATATTCGGAATTATTCTGACTGGCCCGTTTTGGTGGATTTGTGTTCTATGGGATAGCTAAAGGAGAAGTCCTACATATAAGGCATTGTAGTAGTCCAATATGCTTATGACCAGCGACTGGAACAACTGTTGCTTAAAGACAGTGAAGATAAGCAATAAGGGGTAGGACATTAAAAAAAATAGTTTCATAATAAGGAAGCAGGTGGAAGTTAATTTCTGAATCTGAGCATCAAAAGAGAGATTGGCATCAAACATGACTTCCAGATTCCATACATAGGTGGCAGGGTTAGGGCAAAAAGAATGGGGCCATCAGGACGATGACCAACAGGTAGATTTTCTAATCACCAAGACCTCCGTTTTATCTGAGTTAAGTTGGAGTGAGTTAGTATTTATCCATTCAGCAACCGCAACCATGAAAGATTTAAAGTGATCTTGCAAGCCTGATCCATCCTCCGAGAGAGGGATCAGTCAAGTATAATAATTTGCACTTGTATAAAAAACTGGAACGCGTTTCGTCTGTTGACACAGCCTTTGTCAACCATAAAATGCACTGATCTTTTCTTTTAAACTCTCTCCACAGGTGCAGCCAATTACATAAACATGAAAGAGTCACTTTTGTAGTCTTTCATCTTTCGTGTTTGTAGTTCCCAATATTTTCATCTTGGCAATCACTTGTAGAAAAGTAAAGTTAAAACCAATTTCGGTTATTGCATGTTTCTAGCAATGTACGACTTTTTATAGGTCAATGTACGACCTTTTATTAGTGCATTTTATGGTTGACAAAGGCAGTGTCTACAGCCGAAACGCGTTCCAGTTTTTTTAATCAAGTGCAGTTGGTGAATAAAAGAAGTTAACCCTAAGATTCGAGTGCGGATTTTCTCTATATAGAGTGAAAAATATTTTTTTATATATATATATATATAGATATATAGAAATATATAGATATATATCTATATATCTATATATATATATATATATATATATAGATATATATCTATATATATCTATATATCTATATATATATATATATATATATATAGATATATAGATATAGATATATATATATATATCTATATATATATATCTATATATATATATATATAGATATATATATATAGCTATATATATATATATATATATATATATATATATATATATATATATATTCACTGAAAAAACCATAGGTTTTAGGGACAGTTATAGTTAGTTGGACATTGCACTCGTACAAAACCCGTGAAATTCCCCCGTTATAGTTAGTTCAGCTAACTATAACTCACGCCCATAATGCACTGCTGATGACGTCACATATTACATCACTCATGACATGGTCAGTGACATCACTGATGACATCACTGATGACATCTCAAATGACATCACTGATGACATCATCCAGTGACTGTGTGTTTCTGTCAAGTTTAAATATTTTTAATATATATAGGGAAAGGCGTATTGAAGAATGAGTGGATGTATAAGTGTCTGTATGGATGATTTAGTAGGTGCGTGACTAACTCTATAAGTGAGTGATTAAACGTATCTTACTGAATGCATGGGTTAGTGACTAAACTGGGTGAATGTCTGTATCCGTCTGTCTGTTGCTGTGTAAGTGACTGCATGGGTTTGTGAATAGCTACATGAGTGTCTATATGAGTTATTGATTGGTTGTCTGAGTATCTGTATGGGTGCCTGAGTGTTTGTGTGGGTGGGGTGTGTGCGACTCTGTGCATAGATGTGTGAGTGGGTGATTCACTGGGTGGATGGTTTCAAGAGTGCATCTGTGATAGACTATATGGGTGGGTAAGTGTGTGTAAGAGTGTGTTAGTGAGTGAATGTATGTCCCAGTGGTACATGTGTGAGTAACTACATATGTGAAAGGCAGTATATATGTGTGTTAGAGTATATAAATAGCTATAAGCGAGAGTGTGTGATTGTGAGAGTGACTGTATGGATGAGTGTGTGCTTGTATCAGTGATTGTATTAGAGCGTAAGAATGTGCTAGTATTTGTATGAGTAAGTGAGCTGGTGTGTGTATAACTGTATAGGTGAGTAAATGGCAGTGTCTTTAATTATTTGCATGACTGACTAGGTGTGTGAGTACCTCTATGGATGAGTGGCGGTGTTTGAGTGTCTATATAGGAGTATGAGTGCATATGAGAGTCCTGTACTGAGTGACCGTAAGTATGAGTGACTGTACGGGTGAGTGAGTGGATGTGTGTGTAGACCTAAGAATCAGTGAGTGGGTATGTAGTTATTGGTGTTGGAGTGTCTATGGTTTTGCGAATGGCAGTCTGTAATTTAGAGTGGGTGTATCAAAGGTTATATTAGGGTGTGCGGAGGTGCATCAGATTATCACGTGGATGATGCCATCAGTGATGTCATCAGTGATGTCATTTGAGATGTCATCAGTGATGTCATCAGTGATGTCACTGACCATGTCATGAGTGATGTAATATGTGACGTCATCAGCAGTGCATTGCGGGGCGCGAGTTATAGTTAGCTGAACTAACTATAACGGGGAATTTCACGGGTTTTGTACGAGTGCAATGTCCAACTAACTATAACTGTCCCTAAAACCTATGGTTTTTTCAGTGAATTTGTAAGGTTTTTTAAATGCTAATTTCTAACTATAACGTGCCTGAAACCTATGGTTTTTTCAGTGAATTTCAAATTTTTTAAATGCTAATTCCTAACTATAACATGTCTGAAACCTATGGGTTTTTTCAGTGAATTTCAAAGGTTTTGTACATGACAATTTTTAAATGTATTAATTGTTATATTTATTTTTTTGATACTGATTTACTACATTTTTTTATACTATTTATTTTTAGATATTTTATTTTTAAATTACATTGTAATTACATTATACATTACATTACAAAATATACTTTCTCAGAATGAATTACTTTAGTTTAAATACTTAGCAAATAGGCAATAGACTTTTAAGTACAGTAGTTACAGTTGTTGCAATGGGCAACACAATTTCAAACACATTGAGCTCAATGTGAATTTCTAGCTAAATGCAATTAGTTACTTTAGGGATTACTTTTCTAACCACAGGACTGGATCCTAGATTCAGTCCTGGGACATCTCCTGTAAACAGTTGAGTAAAAATGTTTTGGTTACAGTAGTGATTTTTAAGGAATATTATTGTATTTTAAAAGTTGACACTTGAAACTTTTTCACATAGAATCACCAATTTTATCCTATGGGAGGAAATTCACTTAGCAGGTAAGTAGTGTTATCGTTACTTTTTCTTACTCAGTGGTGGATCCTGGATCCAGCACTGGTGCATCTCCTGTAAACAGTTGAAAGAATGCGTTTAAGTCATACAGGCGATTTGTAAGGAATATTTGTAGTTTGTGAAAATCGACACAAACTTTTCTGCTGAAAACCAGACAATGGATTCCTATGGAAGGAAATACAAGTTACTGGTAAGTACGGTTAGAATTACTTTTCAGGGTCAGTGCTGGGCTAAAAGATGCAGCACTGCGTTCTCTCCTGATAACAGGTGAGTAAATCGGAATTCGTAGTTCGGCTGATTTTAGAGGAATATTATAAAGTTCCAAAACTCCACACACAGAAGAATTTCCAAGTAAAACCAGTCAATGTTAGCCTATGGAAGGAAATTCAAGTTACTGGTAAGTACGGTTAAAATTACTTTTCAGGATCAGTACTGGGCTCAAAGATGCAGCACTGAGGTCTCTCCTGATAACAGGTGAGTAAATCGGAATTCGTAGTTGTGCTGATTTTAGAGGAATATTTGTATGTTTCAAAAATCGACACTTAGAAACTTTTTCAGCAAAAAGCAGGCAATGATATCCTATGGAAGGAAATTCAAGTTACTGGTAAGTACGGTTAAAATTACTTTTCAGGATCAGTACTGGGCTCAAAGATGCAGCACTGAGGTCTCTCCTGATAACAGGTGAGTAAATCGGAATTCGTAGTTCGGCTGATTTTAGAGTAATATTATGAAGTTCCAAAACTCCACACACAGAATTTCCAAGTGAAACCAGTCAATGTTAGCCTATGGAAGGAAATTCAAGTTACTGGTAAGTACGGTTAAAATTACTTTTCAGGATCAGTACTGGGCTCAAAGATGCAGCACTGAGGTCTCTCCTGATAACAGGTGAGTAAATCGGAATTCATAGTTCGGCTGATTTTAGAGGAATATTTGCACAATGGTGAAGGAAGGGGTGGGGCCTGAGGTGACATGTCTGCAAACACGCCCTGTGGCGCGTTTTAAGTTGGAGAATTAATTCCTCCTCAATCCTGAGGGTCCCTAGGGGCCAACTAGCCCACCAGATACCTCCAGTATGCGCCAGAGAGCTGCGTTGCAGAGAGGTGTTCAGAGGCCACGCCCCTTTTACAACACTCTGCAACGCAGCTCCGTGGCGCTTACTGGAGGTACCTGGTGGGCTAGTTGGCCCCAGGGACCCTCAGGATTGAAGGGATTTAATTCCCCATCTTAAAACGCCCCATGGGGCCTGTTTGCACATATGTCACCTGAAGCCCCGCCCCTCCCTTCACCACTGTGCAAACGCGCCCGTGGCGCTTTTAAGTTGGGGGATTAAGTCCCCTTGAATCCTGAGGAACCCTGGAGTCCAACTAGCCCACCATGTACCTCCAAAAAGCGCCACAGAGCTGCGTTGCAGAGAGGTGTAAAGGGGCGTGGCCTCTGAACACCTCTCTGCAACGCAGCTCCTGGCGCATACTGGAGGTTCCTGGTGGGCTAGTTGGCCCCAAGGACCCCCAGTATTCAAGGGAATTACTTCCCCTTCTTACAACGCGCCAGGGGGTGCGTTTGCAGAGTGCTGCAGGGAGGGGGCGGGGCCACCGGCACAATGCCGTTTTTTTTTTTTTTTGCTCTCTTTTTTTTTATGGGAGGGGGGCTGCGTGGCCCCCCTTCCCTCATCCACTTTTGTCCCCGGGGACCCCATCCCCCGGGGCCTGAGGCTGTTCTTTTATTTTTTTATTTTATTTTTTTAAACGGGAAGGGGGCCGCGTGGCCCCTTCCCTGGGCCTGTATTTGCCCGGGGACCCCATCCCCCGGGGCATGCCCTCTTTTAAAAAAATATATATATATTTGGAGGGGGCTGCGTGGCCCCCTCCTCAGGCCATTTAAGGCCCCGGGGACCCCATCCCCCGGGGCCGGCCTTTCTGTCCTTTTTTATTTTATTTTTTTAATTGATTTTTGGGGAGGGGGCTGCGTGGCCCCACTCCGGGGCCACTAATGGCCCCGGGGACCCCATCCCCCGGGGCCAGCCCACTCGTTGGGGACCGTGGGGGGGTCCCCAATCCCCGCACGGTCCCGCCGGCTCCCCGCGTCCTGCGGGAGCCAGCATTGCTTTTCCATAAGGGGAGCTGCTGACATGCAGCTCCCCTTATGGAAAAGCAATCTGCTTGCTTCATTGAAGCGAGAGCAGGTTTCCTGCTCTCGCTTCAATGAAGCAAAGCAAGTTTGCAATGGCAGGATGGGAGCCGTGAGGCTCCGTCCTGCCATTGCAAACAGCAGTGTCCCGGGGGTAGGCACCCGGGACACTGCAGGAGCCGACCCTGGGGGTGGCGGTCCCCAGGGCCACCACAGGCTCCAGGAGGGGGCCGCGCGGCCCCTCTCCCATGTCTTTAAAGCCCCGGGGAGGTGGTGGTCCCCGGGGCTCGAGGGTCCGTAACGGACCCCGCATTTCATTATTAGTGCCCCGGGGAGGTGGTGGTCCCCGGGGTGTGTGGGGGGTCGAGCCCCCCACACAGGTTCATTTAATTAAATAAAAAGAAGCCCCGGGGGGTGGTGGTCCCCGGGGCTGCGGGAGGGCCGAGTGCCTTCCGCACCATTTTGAAATAAAAGCCCCAGGGGGTGGCGGTCCCCGGGGCTTGGGGGGGCCTTAGAGGCCTCCCAAATCATTTTTATTAACCCCCGCATGCCCCCGGGACTTGGCCCACCCGGGGGGCAATTAAAAACGAAGCGCGGGAGACCACGCTTCATTTTTTTTTATCGGCGGGATCCGCGCACCCTAAGCGCATCCCGCCGATTTAAAAAAATGCTTTTTCTGCCCAGGGGGTCCTTGTGGGACCCCTGAGCAGACCTAGGGAGTCAGGGTGTTTCTACCCTGCCCCCTTTGTGCGTTTTGCGCACTTGTTTCTTGTGCCTCGGTTCTACCGAGGGACAAAATGGCTGCCAACACTTCCATGTATACCATCTCAAATTCATATATAAGCTCAAATATGATCACCAATCATGGATGTATATATATTTGATTATTGAGCTTCATATCATTTCACAATGAATTGCATTATTTATGCGAATTTGTTTATAATATGGGTTGTTTAGGAAATTATAGGCTTCTACTGTACATTCAAACAATGTTACAAAATGGCCGACATGTTTTAACTCACTTTTGATAGTCACTTTGTGGTGATGTAGTCCGCTTTCTGTTTTTATGAATACATTTAAATAAGGAAGTGTGTCTATGGAGGTTGTAGACCGTGATGAAGGCGTAAGCGAAACGCGTCGTTTTGCCATTAAAATATATATTTGCAGCATATTGGAGTGTCTGGTAATTCCTACTGACGAGGAGGAAGAATTTTTAATTTATTCGGGTTGTCCGGTAACCCGTGCCAGACCGCCCTTACGACAGCCTCTGCAAACCGAAACTGGTGTTCGATATATATATATATATATATATATATATATATATATATATATATATATATACTTCATTTAGGTGTATATTTTTAATAAACATCAATAAATATTTACATAAGAACAAAAACATATAGTAATTTTGTAAAACAAATATAATTAAAACTATTTAGAACATAATTTTAACATTTGTTACATGAGGTACATCAAAATAATATGTATGTTTCCAACCTAAGCAACAGTAGGGAAAGCATTAGATTCCGATTTACTTTTTCCACTCCATCATCAACAACAGTAGGTAAAGTGAAGGGAATATGTTTAATAATATTATAAAATATGTTTAAGAAATCACAACATATCAAATTAATCATTAAAATATCAATTAAAATACATTAAAAAAAAAAATATGAATACCAATTTTATAACCAGTCAACAAAATACTCTTACACAAATATTGTTTAAAATGTACTTATTTACTTATAAAAAATTAATAGTATAATCATTATTTGTCAATTAAAAACTGTGAACACGTCCCACTCTACTCTAGTACAATTTCACAAACTGACAAACAATTCAAAAATAAATACATTCTAACAAATAAAAATTATAAATCACAAAATATTTAAAGCAATGACATGTCACATAATGCATTAAACACATGTAAATCAATTAATTCAACAATTATACAATGTACATAACTAATCAAATTAATAAATTTAAAAAAAACATGGATAAATTATAAAAAATGAAAAATAATTGAACAATTAACTAATCTACATAGTGAATAGTAAAATGAATCAATTGAAAAACAAGTGTATAAAAATATTAAAATATGTTAAATAAACTTTCCACCTTACCTCCTCACAAACTGAACAATCCTCCAATAAATACAAAAATAAAAAAAAATTAAAACACTACTTTAAAACTATCATCAAAACAATAAAAACTACTAAAAACACATCATTAAGTTTAACAGATTAATAACAGACATATTCATGTAACATTGCAAAATAATAAAAAAATCAATATTATTAACAATTATATTTCCGAACAAATATTAGACTCTTAGATAATTGATATTCTACAGGATTCTGTCCCACAATAGTTTCTCATTAAAACATTTTTGTAAAGATATTTGTAATGATATTTGTGTCAGACAATACTTTTTATACAATATTAATGTTGTGCACCGTTTGGAGATCTCAGCAGTTAAGCATCAGTGCTTCAACTGACATCTAAAGAGGTCTATCATGACCCCCTTCGGAAGGGCCAGGTTATTTATTGAAGAAGAATTCATATGTGATACTTCCTCACAACCTTTTTTCATGCTACGACTTCCAAGGCACTGACTTCAAACGGAAATGCTCCTTGGTTGATGATACTTCACCCTGAGTCACTCGCTCCTGAGAAGCTGAGTATACTGTGAACGCTTTTGTTCACTGACTCTTGAGTTAATACATTTTCTAAATGACAGTCTATAATCTGATGCAGTAGGAGACTGGGATCAGGACAAGTGATGAGGGATGTAGTTAGACACTGTCTTACTGATGCACAATGATATTGGGGTGCATACTGGCTTCATGAATAATTCAAATAATTTGTTCATATGTGCCGAAAGGGTTCAACTTCCCTGTTTGTCTGGACCTCGTTAGACTAATTTTGATGTGATTTATTTTTAAGAATTTGAAGTGTTCATCAACCTCTTTACCTTGAAAAGATTGCCCACTACTAGTCCAGATAAAATCAGTATTTCAAGGGATACAAAGACCTATTCAATCTTTTGGATCATGTAATCTGCAGAGGTCAACTCTACGCCTTCCCATCTAGGAGACTTCTAAATTTGGCACCCCCCTGGTATAGGGAACAACAGGAATATTGTCAGTAATGGTAGGGATACAGATCCCAATCAACCCTGATGCCTAATAGGCAGTGTTGACTTTATCCAGAGCTTCTATAATATTATTGAGGTGAGGGAACCATACCTTACCTCCAACTCTTTTCTTTGGTTTGATGATCACTTCATGTAAGCTAGATGCAGTGTTACTGGGATTAAGCAACCAGGCATTAGTAGTCACTTGCCTCTCAATAGGAGACCTTCTGCGAAAATAGAAAGATCTTGATATTTATTTTGTAATACTGACAGATATCATGAAGCGTCTGAGCAATTTTCCTTCATGAATTCTCCTTGGTTGCAGATATTGCAATCTGGATTGCATACAACTCTTCCAGAAATATGGGAAGAGGTTTGGAACCTTCTACAACCATCTCACGCATTTTCCAGTCTCATGAGCTTGAGCTTCTTCCTGATTAGGGCTGAAAAGGGTGTTGGAGAGGTAATCAAGAGGGATTTGTTTTCCTGCATGTATACAATCTAGAATAAGTATTCAAAGAGCTGTAGCACCACTAATTGGGGTGGCGATTTACAGATAGACAGAGGTAGAAGTGGCTTGTGATGTGTGAAAAGTTGAGAGTATCTGCCTTGCAGCTATAGATGGAACTGTTGCCCCCCAACATGGGGACATGGGGTCATGGGGACATGGGGACATGGGGACATGGCAGTCATTGTGTTCTCAGTGTAGAAGTTTTATTTTTCCATCAACATTAGCGTGTTATTCACATATGTAATGAGAGGCCCCTCTCTGTTCTGTTGTTTGTAGGGGGCTGCTCCAATCCTCATGATCTCCATAATGCTCAAATCGACAGCAAAGTTCTGTCACCTTGCTTTTGATGGGATTTCCTAATTGTACATGCTGACAGTGTGGTGCTTTGAAAACCACATTCTATTACCACCAGCTGCTTATAATTTGTAATAGCAGTGGATCAGTCACAAATGCACAAACTGATTTCCATCCATCCATTCTTGCTCACATCTACCCAGCCACAAATACACTTGCTCAGCTTACACCCATACATTCACAAGCTCACACACATACTCACACCCACCGTTCAGAAGCATATACATGCACACACTTACACACACCCATTCACAGGATAGGCACACAAATACAGATACATTCATGAATACACACACGCATCCAAACATGCAATGCCCACATACCAGGCTGTAGCATTGGTGGCAGGACCAGCTGGTGGTGGGATGGAGAATCATGAAAGCCTAGGAAGAAGCTTTAGTCTTCAGGAAGGGAAGGGACAAACTGTAGATTCTGCTGCATCCTCTCCTTTACTAATTTTATCCGCTAATTAGGAGAGAACTTTCCCTAACTTGTCACAGATTTAAGAGGGGTCAGTGAGACTTGTTAATCCCAGTCCACTCTAGGGTAAGTTGGGAAAAGGTAAAGTGAGGTGTCATAGAAAAAAAGTATTCCTGGTGAGATCAGGGTTTAAGCCGGACGTGTTCAGGGTTAACTCTATCAGTGATGCTCTTCATCGTCGTGAGGGGGAGGACCCTCGTCAGGATTCCCTAAACTGATGATATCACTTCCCTCAGGGCTGAGGGAGCTTCCACCCTGCAAAACGTGGTTCAGGCTGCCAGGTGCTTGCTCATTAGCACATGTAAAGCGACTGGCCTCCTGAACCGACATGATGAGTGTCTAACAGGCTTGCCTTTCCTCAGCCTGTAAGTGTGAGAAGTTGGCCTGGTATATGCTGTCCACTAATTATAGTGGGCACCTTGCACCAGTCCAAACAACCCCTTATTGGAGATAGGTTAAAGACAACCTTTATGGAAAGCTATCCTAGTGGTAGCTATGGAGAGCAGCCTTCAGGCTAAGTCTTGAAGGAATGTAAAGCAGCTTGTTTTACCAGTCTATAATCTCTTGAGTGACCAAATGAAAGAGGACCACACCAGGTATATATTCAAAATATATGTATTTATTGCTAAACACACCCTCTAGTCTCTTTATGAGGCTAGAGTTCGAAATACATAAGTTATAAGTTAGTTATCAACAGTAATAGCACAAATACACGTTTGAGCCCTAGGGGCGTACCAAACCATATACCAATAAAGTGGTATAAGAGCCACGACTGAGCTAGACACAAGGCCTAGAGCCTGTAGAAGTGCTTGGACCACAAGGAACCACCCAAGGTAGTGACACAGGGGACCCATGGGGACGCATGCAGTGTGAGAACACAGCCGCGAATCGCCGTTGACTTCTATGGGGAAAGTCGCGGCTGGAATTTTAAAGAAAAGGGACACTTAGAGGAGGACTTGGAGCAAACCCCTTTAGAACTGGGTTGTTCTAGAGTCTATACCCACGGGAGCACCGGAGTACTCGAGTTACCTCACCTAGGGAAGCCGGGTGCATAGGTGTCTTTCGGGGTCGGGTTTCGTCGTCGGTTTCAATGGAGATCTGCTGCAAAGCGCTGCTGGCGGCCAAGTCGAAAGTGTTCGGGTGGATCCAAAGGTGGATCAAAGATCTGAAGAACCTGAAAGCAGAGGGGACAGAGTCTGGGTCACTAGCCAGTGACCAGGAAGGCGATGAGCGGATGCCCACCGATGTCGGGTGCTTCAGGTAGGTTGACGGTTGTCTTCACTCTTCAGCCACGAGGTCCAGGAGGCGTCAACAATGACCAGGAGCTGGATTAGAGCTGCCCCATGACGTCTGTCGATTGCTGAGGTGTCAGCGACCAGATTGGACCCAACAAGCCTTGGCAACGGCAAGTCTTGTGGAAATAGAAGAAGGACGGTGGTGCAGACCAGCAAGGTCTGAAGGACTCACCCAGCAAGGGTAAGTCAGGGCACGCCTGGAGCAATCAGGGAAGCTCAAGCAGAAGAAGATTGGCCTTCGGGAGGGCCCACTAGCCAACGGACTAGCGACCGCAAAGGAGCCTCGAGTGGACGCACTTAGAGCTGGCTCACGGGACACTCGTGGAGTGGAGGCCAGTGATCTTCGGTGCAGTCGGTGTTGGAGGCGGGGGCTACTGGGAGCCCAAAGTACAACTTTGTGGGAGACCAGGAAGAGGATGCACTTGAAATGCGCTCGGTGTCCAGGGGTCACGGTTCCACATTACCCACGACAGCTACGGGCCTCAGCTTTGCTGGGGACTCAGGACAGCCTCGGGGAAGTCTGGAAATCCAACTCTGGTGATGCAAAGACTTCGGCGTCTGGCGGGAGCTTCAGTGATGCAGACCAGACAATTGCTTCATTGGTGCCTGCCAAGCAGGGGAGTCACTCCTTGACCCCAAGGGAGATTCTTCAGTCCTCTAATCTTAAAGTAGAGTGTCGAAGGTCCAGGATTCTATATCAGAGTTTCGTCCAGGTAAATCTAAAGTCCTAAGGACTGGGGTCCCATACTTATACCAAGTTAGGGGGTTGGACATACTCTGGGGACCCACCTATGGGAGGGTCAGGGCAGAGGGTGGTTACACCCCTTTCCCTTTGTCCAGTTTTGCACCAGAGCAGGGGCTGGAAGCCCCTGAGCCGGTTTGAACTGGGGTATGCACAGGGACACCAAATGTGCCCCCAGTGCTGGACTTCAAAGCACTTTGAGAATGCACCCACCCAGCCCCAATACACATCAGCCTGTCTGGGAGGTGGTTACACCTCCCTGCAACAGGAAACCTATTGTCCAGGCCTCCCCTGCTGGAGTTTCGGTCAGCAGCAGGAGGCCAGACCCGTGTCTGTGGCTGCAGCATCCATTTTGTGATGCCAGGGCTCTGTAAAGTTAATACCGGGTATGCCGGTTGGCACATGTCTCTCCCTCTAGAAGGGTGGAATGCTACCCCCGCTGCCAGAACTGGTGGGGGGGTAGTATTCCAAGATGTTTGACACCAAACACAACATGTTTCCGTGCAGCCATCCCAAAGTTAGCATTTAACGAGAGGATATAATGCACTTAAGAGTATATGGTCAGGCTGCACTGCAAACAGCATCAGAGGAGGTACTCCGAATGCTGCAGAGGGACTCTGCTCATGCAGGGGCACCCTCTCACATGAAAACCAAGCACTCTGCCTTCAGGATTGTCAAGGCCTGCCATAGGAGTGACTTATAGGTTTATATGTGTGTGCAATGGTAGTGATATAGGTAGCCTATACCACTGTAAGGGGTGCAGGCACCACCTTACTCAGGCTGCAGTAGCAGACCTGTGGTGTCATTTTGGCTGGCCTTCCAGGGGTGGCATAATACATGCTTCAGCCCCTGGCAGGTCACTGAGGTACCTATGCCCTGGGTACATAGTATACCATATACTAGGGACTTATAAGGGCACTCAGATTCCAGTCAGAGATGTGCCTAAGGCACATGGAAACCATTTTAGAGAGGAAGCAGCTAGGCTGGAGTTCTGATTAGCAGGGCCCCAGCCAGACTAAAGTCGAAAAACAGTGAAGCATCAGCAAAAGTGGGGGTACCCATGTGAAGCAGATCCTACTCTCCTACACAACCCCCCAAACGTAGGGACATTAAACTAACCTTGTCCAGTTGAGTCTTCATGTTCTAAGTGGAAGTACCTAGAGAGTCCATCTGCATTGGCATGGTTACTCCCAGGTCTATGTTCCACTGTAATGTCCATCCCCTGTAGGGAAATGGACCACCTAAGCAGTTTGGGGTTTTCACCCTTCATTTGTTTTAGCCATAAGAGGGGCTTATGGTCTGTTTGAACAAGGAAGTGAGTACCAAACAAGTATGGTCTCAACTTCTTCAGAGCCCAGACCACAGCAAAGGCCCCCCTCTCAATGGCTGACCAACGTTTCTCTCTAGGGGTCAGCCTTCTGCTAATAAAAGCTACTGGCTGATCCTGACCTTCATCATTCAATTGTGACAGTACAGCCCCTACCCCCAATTCAGATGCATCTGTTTGGACAATGAACTTCTTGGAGTAATCAGGACTCTGTAGAATGGGAGCAGTGCACATGGCCTGCTTTAGGTCATCAAATGCCTTTTGACAGCTAACTGTCCACTGAACCTTTTGGGCATTTTCTTGGAAGTTAAGTCATTCAGGGGTGTCACTATTGATCCATACCCCTTGACAAATCTCCTATAGTACCCAGTCAGGCCTAAAAAGGCTCTCACCTGAGTCTGGGTAGTTGGAGCAGTCCAGTCCATGATGGTCTGGATCTTGCTCTGCAGTGGTTGAACCTGGCCTCCACCCACAAGGTGGCCCAGGTACACAACCTGACTCTGCCCTATCTGGCACTTTGTGGCCTTGATAGTCAGGCCTGCTTTCTGCAGGGCCTGCAAAACATTTCTGATCCTCCCAGGTGGAGCTAAAGACAGCAATATCATCTAGATATGCTGCACTATAGGCTTCCAGACCTGTAAGGACTGTATTCACCAACCTCTGAAAAGTGGCAGGTGCATTCTTCAGACCAAAGGGCATTACCACAAATTGATAATGCCCACTAGGGGTTGAGAATGCGGTCTTTGGCTTTGCATCATCAGCTAGTCTGATCTGCCAGTAGCCAGCTGCCAGGTCAAATGTGCTTAGATACTTGGCTGAGGCCAAAGTGTCTATTAGCTCATCTGCCCTAGGTATTGGATGGGCATCAGTCCTAGTGACTGCATTGAGACCCCTGTAGTCCACACAAAACCTCATCTCTCTTTTCCCACCACTGGTGTGAGGTTTTGGCACAAGGACCACTGGACTAACCCAAGGGCTATCTGAGGGTTCAATAACTCCCAAATCCAACATTTTCTGGACTTCTGTCCTGATACAGTCCCTGACATGGTCAGGTTGCCTATAAATCTTATTTTTAAAAGGCAGACTGTCCCCAGTGTCCACTTCATGAGTGCACCAGGTGGTCTGACTTGGAGTCAAAGAGAACATATGTCTGTACTGATTGAGCACTTGTCTACAATCAGTTTGCTGCTGAGCAGTGAGGCTGCCTGCCAAGGCTACACCATCCACTGACCCATCATCAGGGTTCTGTGAGAGCAGGTCAGGGACTGGGTCACTCTCTTCCTCCTGTCCCTCATCAGTAGCCATGAGCAAGCCCATGTCTGCCCTGTCCACATATGGTTTCAATCTGTTGATATGGAGAACCCTGTGGGGACTCCTGGGTGTTCCTAGGTCTACTAAGTAGGTAACCTCACCCTTCTGTTCAACAATGGTATGGGGTCCACTCCATTTGTCTTGGAGAGCTGCTGGGGCCACTGGCTCCAACACCCACACCTTCTGTCCTGGCTGGTAAACAGTCAGTACAGCCTTTAGTCATGCCAGGCTTTTGAATTTCCTGGCTAGCCTCAAGGTTTTTAGTTGCCTTTTTCATGTACTCAGCCATCCGGGAGCGGAGACCAAGTACATAGTCCACTATGTCTTGCTTTGGGGGCTTGAGAGGTAACTCCCATCCTTCCTTCACCAAGCACAATGGACCCCTGACAGGGTGACCAAACAAAAGTTCAAAAGGGCTGTAGCCAACCCCTTTTGAGGCACCTCCCTGTATGCAAATAAAAGGCAGGGCAAGAGTATGTCCCATCTTCGCCTAAGCTTCTCTGGGAGCCCTTTAATCATGCCCTTCAAGGTTTTGTTGAATCTCTCAACTAAACCATTGCATTGTGGGTGATAGGGTGTGGTGAACTTGTAAGTCACTCCACACTCCTTCCACATTGCTTTCAAGTATCCAGACATAAAGTCAGGGCCCCTGTCTGATACAACCTCCATAGGGAAGCCCACTCTTGAGAAAATTCCCAGGAGGGCTCTTGCCACCACAGGTGCTGTAGTGGTCCTAAGGGGAATAGCCTCTGGGTACCTGGTGGCATGATCCACTACCACCAGGATAAACCTGTGCCCAGATGCTGTTTGGGGATCCATGGGACCAACAATGTCAATCCCCACCCTTTCAAAGGGAACCCCCACCACAGGTAGTGGTATCAGGGGGGCCTTCGTAGTGCCACCTGCCTTGCCACTGGCCTGGCAGGTTACACAGGAGCGACAAAACTCCTTGGTGTCTTCAGACATGTGGCACCAGTGAAAGTGAGGGACAATTCTGTCCCAAGTCTTGTTCTGGCCCAGGTGACCTGCTAAGGGAATGTCATGGGCTAGGGTCAATAGGAAGCCCCTGAACTTCAGAGGTATAACCAACCTCCTGGTGGCACCAGGCTTGCGGTCTCTACACTCTGAGTACAAGAGTCCATCATCCCAATACACGGTATGGGGACCACTAGCTTTCCCAGCAGCCTCAGCAGCAGCTTGCTGTCTGAGGGGTTCAAGAGAGGGGCAGCTCTGCTGCTCCTGGCTCAGATCTGCCCTGGAAGGGCCCCCTGTCCCCAAGAACTCAACCTGGTCAGGTTCAAGCTCCTCTGGGACAGTTCCTTCCTCAGGACTGAGATCATCCCCCTCAAGAGACTGATCTTCCTTCTGAGCCAAGGGGAAGGCACTGCCTTTACCCTACTACTCCTCTTCTTGGAGGGCACTTGGTCCATTATTCCAGAATCCAAGGCCTGTTCAGTGTTAGACATTTTGGCCTGTGACCTGGTCACAGCAAACACATCTGCAGGGATGCCCAGCATTTCTGCATGGGTCCTGAGCTCCACTTCTGCCCAAGCTGAAGTTTCCAGATCATTGCCAAGCAAGCATTCAACTGGTAGGTCTGCACTTACCACAACCTTCTTAAGGCCAGTTACCCCTCCCCAGGAGAAGTTAACAACTGCCAGAGTATGGTCTGTTCTGACATTGCTAGCATTGGTCACTTGGTACATTTCACCAAGTATAATCTGCCCAGGATCCACAAGGTCTTGTGTCACCATGGTGACACTTGCCCCTGTGTCCCTAAATGCCAAAGCCTCTTTTCCATTTATTAAGGGCTGTTGTCTGTACTTGCCCAGATTACTGGGACTCACAGAGGAGGTCACATCCATGCCTCCATCACAGACTAGGACAGCCTGAGTGAGTTCTCTGACTAGGTCAGAGCTCATCGCCTTACCCAGGGTCAACCCTACTAACCCCTTGGCCTGTGTATTCCCACCACCAACTGTAACTGCACTAGGAGGAGCAGGTGCCTTAGGGGCATTGGTGGGGGCTGGAGTAGAGTCTTTGGACTTGGTGCAATCACTGGTCCAGTGGGTCTTTTGCTTACAGACCTTGCACCATGGTTTCTTTTGGCCTTTCCCTTTGTTAGACTGTGAATCCCCACCTGAAGAAGATTTTTGGGGGCCTTGTGAAGACTTCTGGTCTTTACCCTTCTCCCCACCCTTATCAGAGTTCTTAGAATCTTGCTTCTTTGGGTCACCACCTTGGTTCTGTACCTTCTGCCTCACCCTGGTTCTGACCCATTTGTCTGCCTTCTTTCCCAATTCTTGGGGAGAGGTCAGATCAGAGTCCACCAGGTACTGATGCAACAGCTGATTTTGACAGTTATTAAGAATCTGCTCCCTCATGTTAAGATTGTACAACCCTGTGAAGTCACATACCTTACTGCCCATCAACCAACCTTCCAGAGCCTTAGCAGAACAATCCACATAGTCTACCCAGTCTTGAGTCTGTGCTTTTGGGTATCTCTGAACTTTAACCTGTATTGTTCAGTTGTTAGGCCAAACCCATCAATCAGAGCACTCTTCAAGACTTTGTAATTGTCAGCATCCTCTTCTCTTACAGTGAGGAGCTTGTCTCTACCTTTGTCTGCAAAGGAGAGCCACAAGATTGCTGCCCACTGCTCCTGAGGGACCCTCTGTACTTTACAGGCCCTCTCCAGTGCAGTTATCCATTTGTGGACGTCATCCCCACTCTGGTAGGGAGGGACAATCTTGCTCAGGTTTCTATGGTCATAAGACCTTTCCCTATCTCTGGGGAAATTGCTGCCACCATGGGACTCTAGTCCCAACTTTTTTCTTTGCCTTTGAATCTCTAGGGACTCCCTGTCTATAGCCAACTGCTCTCTTCTGAGCTTCAACTGAGCTTCTCCATATCTGAGCAGTCTCTCTTTCCTTTCATGAGAGGATTCCCTCCTATGAGAGGAAACAGAGGTCCCTATTGAGGTGTCAGAGTGGTTAGACTCCTGAGAAGGAGATCTAGGCCTTCTGGGCACACTCACAATTCTTCCTGGGGGGACAAAGGGGTGGTCATTCTGATCCTCCTCTTCCTCCACAGGAGGAATTGGGTTCTCCAGGTCAAGGTCATTTTCACCTTCCTGGCCAGTTTCAGAGGGGGGGCCCTGGGTTTCTTCACCCCTGACCCCTTACTCATCTTCTGCCCCACCCTCTCTGCCTACCCCTTCAGACCCTAGGGGTCTGCTGAGATCATCTGACAGTAGCACCTCCCTGAGGTGTTGGGTGCTGGCACTTTTGCCTGCCTTCAGCTTCCTAGTATTGCACAATGCTCTCAATTCCAAGAATGGGAGATTATCATACTTGGAGGGAAGAAGCCCACTGGCTTCTGGCAAGGACTCACTGGGTCCTGGCTTTGAAGACATTACTAGTGAGGTGTGGTGTATGCACTACCTATTCTAGTGTGGCCTACTAAACTCTCTTGAGTTGTAGAAAGGGTGTGCTATCCCTTAACACACAACTCTAAGTTCAGTAGAACTTACTGTATCCTAAGCTTGATTTATATGTACCTAAAGTACCCTTAGTGGTTTTCAGTTGATCAATTCAATGGAGATTATCTGGTAAAACAATAGCAAGCTGGAATCCCACACGCTGCACACCAATGTGAGAAGTTGGCCTGGTATATGCTGTCCACTAATTATAGTGGGCACCTTGCACCAGTCCAAACAACCCCTTATTGGAGATATGTTAAAGACAACCTTTATGGAAAGCTATCCTAGTGGTAGCTATGGAGATCAGCCTTCAGGCTAAGTCTTGAAGGAATGTAAAGCAGCTTGTTTTACCAGTCTATAATCTCTTGAGTGACCAAATGAAAGAGGACCACACCAGGTATATATTCAAACTATATGTATTTATTGCTAAACACACCCCTCTAGTCTCTTTATGAGGCTAGAGTTCGAAGTACATAGGTTATAAGTTAGTTATCAACAGTAATAGCACAAATACACGTTTGAGCCCTAGGGGCGTACCAAACCATATACCAATAAAGTGGTATAAGAACCACGACTGAGCTAGTCACAAGGCCTAGAACCTGTAGAAGTGCTTGGACCACAAGGAACCACCCAAGGTAGTGACACAGGGGACCCACGGGGGACGCGTGCAGTGTGAGAACACAGCCGCGAATCGCCGTTGACTTCTATGGGGAAAGTCGCGGTTGGAATTTTAAAGAAAAGGGACACTTAGAGGAGGACTTGGAGCAAACCCCTTTAGAACTGGGTTGTTCTAGAGTCTATACCCACGGGAGCACCGGAGTACTCGAGCTACCTCACCCAGGGAAGCCGGGTGCATAGGTGTCTTTCGGGGTCGGGTTTCGTCATCGGTTTCAATGGCGATCTGCTGCAAAGCGCTGCTGGCGGCCAAGTCTAAAGTGTTTGGGTGGATCCAAAGGTGGATCGAAGATCTGAAGAACCTGAAACAGAGGGGACAGAGTCTGGGTCACTAGCCAGTGACCAGGAAGGCGATGAGCGGATGCCCACCGAGGTCGGGTGCTTCAGGTAGGTTGACGGTCATCTTGACTCTTCAGCCACGAGGTTCAGGAGGTGTTGACGACAACCAGGAGCTGGATTCGTCGATCTGCCCCACGACGTCTGCCGATTGCTGAGGTGTCGGCGACTGGATTGGACCCAACAAGCCTTGGCAACGGCAAGTCTTGTGGAAATAGAAGAAGGATGGTGGTGCAGACCAGCAAGGTCTGAGGGACTCACCCAGCGAGAGTAAGTCAGGGCACGCCTGGAGCAACCAGAGAAGCCCAAGCAGAAGAAGATTGGCCTTCGAGAGGGCCCACTAGCCAATGTACTAGCAACCGTGAAGGAGCCTCGAGTGGACGCACTTAGAGCTGGCTCACGGGACACTCGTGGAGTGGAGGCCAGTGATCTTCGGTGCAGTCGGTGTTGGAGGCACGGACTACTCGAAACCTAAAGCACAACTTCGTGGGATACCAGGAAGAGGATGCACTTGCAAATGCGCTTGGTGTCCAGGGGTCACGGTTCCACATTACCCACGACAGCTACGGGCCTCAGCTTTGCTGGGGACTCAGGGCAGCCTCGGGGAAGTCTGCAAATCCACCTCTGGTGATGCAAAGACTTTGGTGTCTGGCGGGAGCTTCATCGATGCAGACTGGACAATTGCTTCGTTGGTGCCTGCCAAGCAGGGGAGTCACTCCTTGACCCCAAGGGAGATTCTTCAGTCCTCTAATCTTAAAGTAGAGCATCGAAGGTCCAGGATTCTATATCAGAGTTTCGTCCAGGTAAATCTAAAGTCCTAAGGACTGGGGTCCCATACTTATACCAAGTTAGGGGGTTGGACATACTCTGGGGACCCACCTATGGGAGGGTCAGGGCAGAGGGTGGTTACACCCCTTTCCCTTTGTCCAGTTTCGCGCCAGAGCAGGGGCTGGAAGCCCCTGAGCCGGTTTGAACTGGGGTATGCACAGGGACACCAAATGTGCCCCCAGTGCTGGACTTCAAAGCACTTTGAGAGTGCACCCACCCAGCCCCAATACACATCAGCCTGTCTGGGAGGTGGTTACACCACCCTGCAACAGGAAACCTATTGTCCAGGCCTCCCCTGCTGGAGTTTCGGTCAGCAGCAGGAGGCCAGACCCGTGTCTGTGGCTGCAGCATCCATTTTGTGATGCCAGGGCTCTGTAAAGTTAATACCGGGTATGCCGGTTGGCACATGTCTCTCCCTCTAGAAGGGTGGAATGCTACCCCCGCCGCCAGAACTGGTGGTGGGGGGTAGTATTCCAAGATGTTTGACACCAAACACGACATGTTTCCGTGCAGCCATCCCAAAGTTAGCATTTAACACGAGGTTATAATGCACTTAAGAGTATATGGTCAGGCTGCACTGCAAACAGCATCAGAGGAGGTACTCCGAATGCTGCAGAGGGGCTCTGCTCATGCAGGGGCACCCTCTCACATGAAAACCAAGCACTCTGCCTTCAGGATTGTCAAGGTCTGCCATAGTAGTGACTTATAGGTTTATATGTGTGTGCAATGGTAGTGATATAGGTAGCCTATACCACTGTAAGGGGTGCAGGCACCACCTTACTCAGGCTGCAGTAGCAGACCTGTGGTGTCATTTTGGCTGGCCTTCCAGGGGTGGCATAATACATGCTTCAGCCCCTGGCAGGCCTCTGAGGTACCTATGCCCTGGGTACATAGTATACCATATACTAGGGACTTATAAGGGCACTCCAGATTCCAATCAGAGATGTGCCTAAGGCACATGGAAACCATTTTAGAGAGGAAGCAGCTAGGCTGGGGTTCTGATAGCAGGGCCCCAGCCAGACTAAAGTCGAAAAACAGTGAAGCATCAGCAAAAAGTGGGGGTACCCATGTGAAGCAGATCCTACTCTCCTACAGTAAGACACTCCGCATGCTTTGGAAAAGTGAGGAAGTGGTGCAGCAGCACCCATAAGGAAGGGCTAGCACTCTCTTTTTCTTACCCCAGGACCACACCATGGGATTCTCTAACTGGGCTGAGTTACTTCATATTCTTTATTTGCAGTGACCGTACTTGACCATGCCACAACGCATCTCACTTTAGAAATTGACTGCAGGCTGCATAAACTTGATGTCCTCTTCTTTCTGTGGAATAGACACACTGCAGTCTGCTGAGAAGTGGTATCCATAAAAACATATTTTGGATTTCATTCATTCATATTGTTGCTGGTGAAACATGAGGCCTTACCTTTGAGTCTCTCATGTTTGGGGTCATTCTCCAACAGATGTCAACAACAATGCAATCACTGACAGCAATGAACCCTATCAGATGTGCAATAACTTCATTAATTCAGCTCTAGCATAACTGTGTGGCATTGTATATTGTATATTTTTATTGTTTATACCTATTTAAGCAGGCTTAGAATGAAATCATAACATTGTAGCTTGAAGAAACATGAATTCAAAATTTATGATATCTGCAAATCAGGTCTCATATTGCCAATTATCTAGATCTAATTACCACTGTCATGAGGTCATCAACTGTTTTTAAATTGTGTATTTCCCTGCAAAGTTGGGTAGCTGCATGCCAATGCAAATTCATGCTGTCTTATTTTGGGTGTAACCATGGCTGGCTGGGCCCATGTTGACAGATATCCTACTTTTTCAATAGCACAAGCATTTCGCAACTTTTTTAGATCCTCCTCCAGTTTGCAACATGTGAGATGTCACTGATCGAGGTGTCAGTACTTTCAGGTCAATATCATCTTTGAGTGCAATGTCAACGATTTATCCTTAAGGCACCATCCACATTCAAAGAGGCACAGATTTTGTTCATGTATGCCATCTAGTTCAGGTAGGTATGAACCTGTAGCAATTTGAGCCAGCTAATACTATTCTTCTGTTCTGCAACTGAAGAGAGTGCAGGATTTAGAGCCAGGTTTATTTATGAATACCTCAACCCTCATTTTGTTGAGGTGGCAAAATATATCTGCACTGAAGGCCCCTTTCCATAGTAATAAAAAACTAACTCCATAGGAACATATCTTGATCTTTGCTACAGATCGTCATGGAGGAGGACAGAGAAGTTGGCATTGATATAGCAATGAATTTGACGTTCTCTTTAGACTGCTGGTAAATACTGTAAGAATATAGCTATGAATTGAATACTGGCGCTTTGGTTGATTTTGCTGCAGATATAGTACTGCATTTGTCATGCATATGGCATGAATAGCATCAATGTCTTTGTAGTTATCCAAATTATTTGCAGTATTTTATGTGCTTTGAGGTTTCACTCTATTGATGGATTTCATGGTTTCTCCTACTCATGGATGCAATAGATTAAATGTTCTTGGATCTTCATAGTTTTTGCAATGTGATTAATCGTTTTACAAGCTGAGCAACATTGAATCATTTTGTTTTCTGAGTGCCTGGTCATTACCGTATCAATCAATCAATTAGCATTTGTAGAGTGCTGCACTGTCACCCCTGGGGGTACCTGGGCGCTAGGGTGTGAGTTCTCCATTGAAAAGCCAGGTCTTGAGGAAACGGCGGGAAGAGGGAAGAAATGAGCAGAAGAAGGCAAAACAGAGAGCAGAAAATTGGCTGAAAAAGCAAAACAGAGAAGAAAGGTCCAAACAAAGGGCAGAAAACGATTAGAAAAGGCTAAACAGAGGGTAGAAAGATGAGTAGAAATGGTCAAACAGAGGGCAGAAAAACAAGCCGAAATGGAATAACAGAGGGCAGAAAAATGAGCAGAAAATGGCAAACGGAGGGCAAAAAAATTAGCAGAAAAGGCAAAAACAGAGCAAAAAATGAGCAGAGGAGGCACAAACAGAGGGCAGCAGGCAAACAGGCAGCAGAGGGTAGCGGACAATGGGCAGGCTGGACAGGAGAACTGTTGCAGGGGGAGCTGGCACGAGGAACTTAGCCACCTATTCAGAGATACAGATTTTTTTGTCATGCCCACATTCCATTTTGAATGCCTCTTAATTCAGATAATGTGTGTTACCTTCCCAGTTTAAGAAGGTTATGGGATGTGATACCTGTTTCATGGAGTATAGGCAGACACAGCTTAGCTGTTCATGACCATTGAAATAACTGTACTTTTATTTCATCTCTAGCATTATTTAATGTAAACTGCTGGAAAGTTATGTTAGTATGTCAAGGAAGTCACTCATAGTTTGTTGCTGTCTGAGAAAATGTTCTCGGTAGTGTTTGCTCATAATCAGTATTAATAGGCAGCTCAAAGTAAGTGTTCAGCACAATTTACATAGATGCCTACCTACCTGTTGTGTCTGATAGTAGCCCGAACCATTGGTGTACCTCCGGCTCTTTGAAGTCTGGTAGTAATAATCTCATTAATGTGCCATTTGTTTTCTCTGTGGTGGTGTAGTTGCTTTTAAGCCTAGCCATCAACGGCCTCAATTTTGGAGCTGATGTGTACAACTGAGATATTGATGTGCAAGATAGGACCTATTTCTGACATCTTTTGATGATTTACTTTAAGTCCTGGATCTCAAATCTTCTAGCTGGAGGTGATGATATATTCCATCCTTCTATACAAAAGGTAATCACGGAATTGAAAACCCCATGAACTTTGAAATTGTAATATCTTTCCTGAGCTTGTGATGTTTGAATTATTATATGTACCTTGTACTGAAATGTGCTTGGGTGTGAACTGTTATTTTTCTTAAAAAGAGGGACACTGTACCTTGACATTTTTAGCAAGCCTCGTGTTTCTCAGTTCTTTACTGTACTCTTGGTATCTGGCAGGAGTGTGCAACCTCTTCTAGAGTGGTGGTCTGTGAACCTGCATGTAGATGGATGAGGTATCAATCCTGACTCAATTTTCCAATGTGAGATAATAACTTTCAGAGCATGTGTGTGTAACTGTGGCTGCTAATTAAACACTAAACAGTAGTTTGGTAACTTGCTCTAATTGGAGCTTATGCACCTGCACCTTCATTTCATTAGCTTTTGCATTACCTCATACATTTTAATATTAACATCATTGAGAATAGGGGAGAACACAATATGGTCTGTTCCACCCCTGATGATTCACCCTCAGAACATAGTGATTGCAAGGTCCCATACGCCAATGTTATGAATGAAATATCATCCATGGTGCTTAATCTTGATGGAATTTTGACCAAAAAATCACTACAGTATTCCACATTGGTTTGATAACAATTACAATTACTCATTGATTTTAGTATACTTGGTCACTGTCATATTCCTAGGCTCTTTAGCCACCTCTAATAATAATTTGACAAACCATTAGGGTTTCCCCTGAAAGAGTAATCTAGGTAATGCCATAAAAGTGAAAGCTCTATTACTGCTCCCAGTTTTTCCAAAGACACATCTTGTTAGGTAAAACCTAGTGGAAATTGTGCCTGGCAAACAACCCAGAATTTGGAAATCCCCTGGAATAATTACACTAACTTTCCCAGTAATCTCCAATTCCATACAGGAAAACTTGATATTCCGTGGAAATACCACACCCCGGAATAGATGACTCCTACTGTTTTGATATTCCTTCTATGTGGTATTACTACACCAAGAGACCTTCAGCCCTCATAATGAGGGCCTTAGTGAGCCAACTGCAAACTAATCTGGCAGTGTTTGTGAGCATATAAATAGGGTGAAAATTTACAGAGCATCCACGGTTTAATAGCACGCTTTAGATGGCTTTTTTCAGAGCATCAAGAGAAAGGAGAGTTCTAGGCTTAAGAGCAAAAGGGGAACACTGTCTAATGACATTATAGAGAAACATTATTTTCCAAAAGGCAACTCAAAGGCATGGATTGGAGGATCTCAGAGATGTGTATTAAGGAGTGGTGATTCCCTGAAATTAACAGACATCTTTACCCAGGAGAGGTTTGTGAGTCAGAAGAATGTTTAACTTGAGATGGACTTGTGAATGGGTTTAATGAAGGGTGCAACAAGCACTCATTTTATGCCAACTGCATAAACTGTGTCAGAGCCTATAAAACTAAAAGAAACAGGGACTTCTTCAGGCACAAAATAACACAGAAGGATTAACAGATTGAGGATCTGTAGATATGTCTACTTTGGCACATAACACAGGCCATTACCCACATCCTCCTCCAGTGATAGCTGCAAGCAGAGGGAAGCCAAAATGTGGCCACTATAGCCCAGCATCCTAAATGCACCCCAAACAGTGCATTTTGGGGTGCCAACTCTCCCACCACAGAAAGCCAAGAGTAGGCTCAAACCGCATGAGCTAAATTTAAACATTGTGATCGCATCTCAGCAATATGAAGGCACCTGCTCATTAAAACTGGAATTAAATATATGATTCACTGCATGGAATACAAAGCCATTTATTTAAACAATCTGCCACACATATCTGTTCTGCTCACCATTTATTCAGAACATAAAGGACTCAGAAATAAACCTTATTTTACCTGGTGACCTGGAGTTAAAATCTTCCAAATTATAATATCATCGTTTCAGAGGTGCAGTAACATCACCGTGGCACTCTTTTGCAGCTGATGAAAGAACTAATCTCCAATTTTTCACAAAACGTCTTCTGGTTGTTCCTAAGATAAGTTTATTTAGTTATATTTTTTGGGACATTTTAATGTGCAACTGTTAGAAATCGGGGTCTCTAGTTTGCAGAGGTAGGTATATTTGTCCAAACAGGGACCCTTGCTTCTAGTAAGGGTAAGAGGGATACACACTTTTGATAACCCCTGCTCACCCCCTGGGTAGCTTGGCACGAGCAGACAGACTTATCACAAAGGCAATGTGTAAAGTATTTGTACTCAAAACACACAGTAATACAGTGATAACACCACAAATGGACACCACACCAGTTTAAGAAAAATAAAGTATCTTTATCTAAACTCAACAAGACCAAAACAGCAAACATCCAACATGCATGTAATAAGAATATCACTTTAGAAAGGCTTCAAGCAACTGGGTCCATAGAAAACTATCGATGTGTGAATTCTCACAAAGTACCTGTAGATGCGTCAAAATTCACAAGGCCAAACGGCTACAGAAATGGGAAGCGTTGAGAAACAAAGAGATGTGTCAGTACCTGAGACCATGGGGAGGCGATGCAACAGTTCTGCTGCACGCAGGAAAAGTGATGCGTCGGATCCGGTCTGTAGGGGGAAGTGATGCGTCGACTCCAAGATGGTTCTGGTCCACAGGTGATGTGTTGGGAAAACTTGCCACACAGGTACGATGCGTGGAAATCCGGGATGCGTCGGCGATCGATGCGGCGTCGTCGAGTGGCTCTGTGTCGGTTTCTTCAGCTGCGATCCCTCGATGCATCAGTTCTTGCAGCTGCGAAAGGTGCTGTGTTGGTTTCGGCAGTGGCGCGTCGATGTGTGGAGATTCTTCTCGCACAGCAGTGCTGCATCAGAAAAACAGCTGCAAGAAGAGCGATGCATGGATTTCTTCAGTTCTTTGGGTTTCTTCCAGCTCCCAACAGCAGGAACAACCTCCAGAGGCCCAGCACTGGAACAGACACCTTCTGGCAGGTCAGAACTCTCAGCAGCAGAGTTCAGGTGAGCTGGGGGTGAAGTCTTTGTGACCCTGAGACTTTAGAACAGGAGGCCAGCACACACAGCCCCTTTGAGATCTTCAAGCAGGTTCAAAGCAAAGTTCCAGTCTTTGGTTTTTTCTTGGCAGAAACAGCAACTGCAGGCCAACCCCACACAGCACACAGCAAAGGGGCAGTACTCCTCCTCACAGTGCTTCAGCTCTTCTCCTTGGCAAAAGTTCCTCTTGAGTCCTGAAGTAATCTAAAGTTCTGGGGTTTTAGGTCAACTACTTATACTCAAAAATGTATTTGTTCTCTTATGTGCAAGGGTCTCTGAGCACAGTCCAAACCAGTTCTGTCCTCACTGGTGCACTATGACCACAGGGGGTGGAGTCAGCATTGTGCAAGGGAGACAGGCCCTATTCAGCTGCAAGGAAATCTCCTCCCACTACTCTAAATGCAGCCAAGCTCCATTCAGCTCAGCTCTGAGTCATCCATGAAAGTCCAGGCACACCTCAATTCCCCCAGTGGCTGTCTACAGTGAATGCACATCCCCAGCCCCTGTCACTCCAAAACCAGACGGTCAATACACAAACAGGCAGAGGCACACAGAATGGTTAAACAAGAAAATGCCTACTTTCTAAAAGTGGCATTTTCAAACACACAATTTAAAAACCATCTTTACTAAAAGATGTATTATTAAATTCTGAGTTCTGAGAGCCTAAACTTTATTTATCCATCTTGTCCCAATGGGAAGTTATACTTGTAAGATGTTACAAAGCATTTCCTATTCTATCCTATGGAGCAAGATAGCCTTTCAATAGTGAAAAATGAAATTGGCAGTATTTCACTATCAGGACATGTCACTCACACCAGTACATGTCCTAGCTCTCACATACACTGCACCCTGCCCAGGGGGGTACCTTGGGCCTACCATAGGGGTGCCTTACATGTAAGAAAAGGGAAGGTTAGGGCCTGGCAAGTGGGTGCACTTGCCAAGTCGACATGGCAGTTCAAAACTGCACGCAGACACTGTAGTGGCAGCTCTGAGATACCTTTTTAGGGCTACTCAAGTGAGTGGCACAATCAGTGCTGCAGGCCCACTAGTAGTATTTGATTAACAGGCCCTGGCACACTTCAGTGGAATGTAATAGCGACTTTCCAGTAAATCATATGTGCCAATCAGGGAGAACCAATTGTAACAACAATTTGTACAGGGAGCACTTGCACTTTGACACTGATCAGCAGTGGCAAAGTGCCCAAAGCATCTAAGCCAGCAAAAACGAAATCCAGCACAGCATCAAAAATACAGGAGGTAGAGGCAAAATGTCAGGGGAAACCACACCAAAGATGGCAAGTCTAACAACAACATGTGTCTCATTTCATTTACTTCACAGTATTTGAGAGAGATGTAAATCAGAGCCTCATTATTACAGGAAGTCAGGGTTCAGAGGCACACATAAATAATTAACCATTCCGGAACACGTCTTTCACAACCCATGTTCAGTGTTGTATTCCATTAAAGGCAGGTCTGAATAGTTTGGCTTTCAAATGTTTCCTGAATTACATCTAGCTAGGTTGGAATATCATTTTGCACAAAAAAACATTCTATAGGAGAGGTGCTTGTATGGATTGTGTTCTTTCTCCATGTTTTACCCTCTTGGTTGATCATGGGTGATCCAATGGGTGGACAATATGTTGTTGGTTTAAATGTGAAGATCTAGTGTAGCTCAAGGAGCAGAGCCATAGGCATGCAAAGACGTTGAAGAGAATGAATGAAGGGGATGATCTCCAAGGGACACTGCAAGCCGCTGGCCATGTGGATATTTTAAATGGTCAAATCTTACATTTTTGGCTATGACTAGTGAGAAATGAGGGGACCCACTGCAACATGGAACTGTAATTTCCTGGCTACTGTTTGAGAACCTCAGGCTATGTTGGGTGGCTTACTATGTAGTAATTTGCACAGATAATTCAAGGAGTTTAAGGGTAACTTTATTGTTATCATCGATGGAAAGGGGGGACTTTATCTCATATACACCAGCCTGCTGTCTGTGCTCCTAGAGGGATATAACCCTGGCTGTTTGTTGCAGAGGAGTCTTGAAGTTTTTTTATCACCTCTATCTCCAAAAGTGTGCTGATGATGGGTTGAGTTTTTAGTTGTCCAGCAAATATTTTTGTGTGCATGACTGAGGGCAATCATTTTCAAGGAAAGTCAACTAGCAAAGGTTGAAAATGCTTCATTAAACCTAGATTTATTTTGTCATTTGCATAAAAGCAACTGATTGCATTCATCAAAGGTGCTGTTATGATTCCGGTCCACAACTTGTAACCAAGCAATCACAACCTAACATTTTAGGTTGGGCGCTGCAGCAAGCCCACAATCCCAGCACCATCTTCTGTACCTTTCTCTACATTACTAATGCCAGAATTAGGTTATTCTGAATGTTAAGCATATTTGGGTACCAATCCTCTGACTTTACATATTTCTTGTTTCCTTGATGTCCTCGGTAGTCAATTCTGAGAATATAATTGTATCTAATCGAATTACACCTTGGCAGTACGAAAATAACCTTAAAATGACATGATGAAAATGCTCTTTGAGAAGATCATCGAATATATCCTTAACATAAAAAGACATTAACGCAGCAAACAGAGGCCCTTCATCTGGAGTCTTTAAATCACGCCCTGTATACCGAGGACCTGATCGGAGCACAGCTGCTTTACAATCAACACTTCTTTTGCTATCATGCTTCCATCTGCTGCCTTCAGAGACAGACATGTGGCTTCGTGATGAGTTTCCGAAGATTCATGCTGGGGGAGGCTGCTGTTATCTTTCCTTCCCTCATTTCTGGCCTCTGAGACCATTACAGAAAACGCTAGATTGTTACAGAAAACGCTAGGTTGTTAGTGGCGGCCGCAGAGTTCTACATGAAAAAAGTGACACCAAGTCAACGTGTGACTTAAAACGCATCATGTGATACAATTGTAATTGTTTTCTCTTTTCACCTGGAAGAGAATGAATTATTAATCATCAGCTGTAGAGAAAATAATTTCTCAGGGAATGATGCTTTGAGGGTGTAGAATCATAAATATATTTTTACCGATTCTGATTCACAGAGTCAAATGTGTATTTTTGGATAATTTTATACATTAATTTTGGGCTCAGTTTAGAGTTAGCTGATAGTGGAAAATCCTCCTTTTGTGGAGGAAGTGATGAATATGTAGGATAATCCACCAATTGAATTTCCTTGATTACACAGTTTCTGTGGTGAAGGACATTTCACTGGAGGATTCATCTCTGGATTTGTACCTTCCACCAGAATTTAGAGGATTTTTCATTACTGCCAAACTCTAGATCGGGCCCGATTGATCATTTTTACAGCATCTAAGTAGAATTTAGGTGTTCAAAAACTACTCTCTAGGCATACATGTTCATTCCAGTAGCGGCTGGTGTGTTGATAGAGTGGTAAGACGGGGGATATGCAGGGGGACAGATGGACGGATGACGAGACAAATACAAAAATACCTGCTTAATATTCTACTTACCTGCTGCATCGCGCTCCTCCACTGTAGACACAGAATCCCAGACTCCACTGCGGCCAGTCCTGATGCTGCTTTCATGCTGGCGAAAGCAGCATAATATAATAATAACCCATATTGGTAAAGTGTGAACACTTCGGCTTCGAGAGGAAAAACAACATGATAATAAACAAGGGTTCATTATCTTTTTTTTTTTTCTGCTAGCAAAGGGGGGTGACGCTGCTGGAGAGGCGTGATGCAGCAGCCATAGCGTCTGACTTTGGAGCTCAGGGTTCATGGTTCGATCCCCGCACCGGCGGCAGCTCAGCACCATGAGACTCTTGGCAATAGCTCACTTAATCTCCCTGATGGCCCCCAGCGCCTTAAGACCCTTAGGGGTGAGTAGTTTGCGCTTTACAAAAATACCAGATTTTAGCGGAGGAGCCACCGCTGGTTCATTCCCTTATTTAGAGTTTGGCAGATGCAGATGTCTGAACAGTCCTATTAAGAGCGTTTAGGGCCTCTTTGCTCTCTAAATGGGAGGATCCGACATCTGCTGCTTTTTAGGATCTGTTCCCCATCTTCCGAACTCTCTGAAGTTCCATAGATTCTTACTATAATAATAAGGTTTAGGAAAGGGGGCTTCCACAGAGCTAAGAATCATCAAAACACACTCTAAACCATTAACATCATTATCAATTATGTTTAACTAACATCTCTACGGAGAGAAAGTGACTCTGCACACTCCAATTTTCTGTGATTGGCTGGATACGCTGAACCCCACACCCACTTGTGGCACTATATTGTGGTGCTAGAGATTCAACAGAGTTCCTTACTCAGATGACAGCAATGAATAGCAGCTGTGATGTTACTAACATCTGTCGAGGATGGCACAGTGATTGCCCAGCCTGCATCTGTTTTCCCCAGGTTGCAGAAGCACGAGAGCGCTGATAATTTGTTTGTGGTGGGGCTGATTCATAGTGAGCACTGGGAGAGGGTCCAAATCACACAGCTCAAGTCAGAGAGAAACCAGGGGACACAAAGCCCTTTTTTTACATTTTTTAGTAGGGTTATCCATGACTTCTCAAAGATTTACATCAGTAAAAAGGCAGAGGAAAGAAAAACAAACAGTACATGAATCAATGAAAAAATGAATAGAAAGATATCGATGTCCCTCAATGTCCATGTAAGAAAGTGGATTAATATTGAGGTGGGGGAACACCCAACACACGGAATAATAACACAAACTTGTCACAGTGAACACTAAGGTTACTAAATAAACCTGAGCTCTCCTCCTTAGTAGCTAACAGGATTAACTTAGGGCAATGTGTAACATATTTATGCAGTAATAAAACAGTCAATAAAACAGTAATACAATCAAAACACCCCACCCCCAAAAAAAAATGAATTAGAAAAATTGAGTACATTTATCATAACTTATGACACCAAATGACATATAGTTAATATTGGGAACAGGAGATACGAATTCTTAAAGTTTTAAGTAAAAATACTGCAAAAAAGCACAGCACACTAATAGACAGGTACCTAGGCAGCAGAGGCCATCACTGTTGTCCAGTCTGGCTCCAGTTAGTACTTTGAAACTTTTCACTTCTGGAAAAAGGCCTCTTCTAGCTTGTTGTGTCCCTGTATCCACACAGGAGGTCAGTCCACTGACCCTTGGAGTCCACTTTTTTGTCCAGGTGGAGCAGGTTCTGTCCCAGTGGCGAGCTAGACCTACTGCCACCCTGGGCAGACCCTAAGCTTGCCACCCAGTGCAGGTAAAAGTGGGGAAGTTGGCGGCCGACTAGTTCTTGGGGCGGGGGATGGTGGAAGTCGACAGACACGACTTGCTCACCTCCGCCGTCCCCAAAACAGTGCCTCCCAGGGTCGACCACCCCCTTCCAGCTATGCCACTGTCCTGTCCCTCAGGGTCCTCCCAAGTCACCACAAGCAGGTTCCAGATCTTTTCTTCATTCTGCAAGTCCAGAAAGTGCTCTCAGGAGGATTTAGTTACAAGCCAATGGGTGGGGGTGACTACTGTACTCTCCGGGCCTGATTCACAGAACTAACTTACGTCAAAAACGTAAAGTTAGTACTTTTTGGTATTCACAGAATACACTTACTCATTTTGGTATTCACACAATGAACTTACTCATTTCGGTATTCACAGAAGTTAGTAGTCCTAACTTTAGGACTCCTAAATGCCTTCTGTGAATACCGAAAGTCTTAAAGTTAGGATTTTTATCAGTTTAGGAGTAGTAAAGTTAGGACTCCTAACTTTAGGACTCCTAAATGCCTTCTGTGAATACCGAAAGTCTTAAAGTTAGGATTTTTCTCAGTTTAGGAGTAGTAAAGTTCTTCCTAAACTGAGAAAAATCCTAATTTTAAGACTTGTGAGGCTTGGTTCACCAAAGCTCTGCATTAGCTCTGCATTGATGCAGATCTGCGTTTACTGACTCTCACTTTTATTTTTGAGCTGTACTGTCTAGCACTTGCATAGCCTCACAGTACAGGAACATTTAAATTGTGCATCATGGTGAGACTGAGCTGTGGGGGGTGTCGGGCTGTACCAGCAGAGGAGCAGCAGGTCAGGTAGGAGGTGCATTGGCAGAGCTGCATTTGAATAACACTAGAGGCCAGGGCCCCAGTTTACAAGATCATTCTATACATATTAAAATTTGTAAATATGAAATCAATGTTTTTTCCATCTAGACTAGTGTGAATTATTGCCATACTGGATGTAAAACAGAAAACTGATTAATCTCTAAGAAGCGCTAACATTTTAAGATACATGTTGTAAGTGTTCTCTTCAAGAACAAAGGAGTGAATGGTTCTAATTATAGAAGACTTATCCAAGGGAGTAGCTCAAACATTTTTATTCCCCCTTGAAACATAGCTTAGAAGAAGGTTGCACCGCATCTTTAGTCTAGCTGAAATTAGAACATTTTTCATTTTAGATTTGGCTACAAACGAGTATTTCAGGTTGAAAGGGAGTTCTTATAGAATAGTGAGATGGTATTATTTCTGTTCCTGGATTACATTTGTATTGTACTGAGTTTATACGATTCTGTTATGAATGACCCCAGTAAATGGCAGGTGACACGCCTGAATTAACCATATGATGTCTTCTGTTCTACTGACTTAGAGCAAAGAAGAGCACACTATCTCAGTGTTAGCTACCAAGGATTCAAGCACTACGTTCACCTTTACATGAGAGCTGCATTGCTCTCTTATCTACTAGTGTGCCTTCTACAGGACTTGGTTCATCACAAGCATGTACTGCATTTAACTCCTGCTGGTTAGCTTGAATGCTACGGTGTCTGCTGCATAGTTGTACCCTGCTAGTAACATATTGTCAGGAAAGTATACCATTTAGGTAGCTCAGAGGCTTAGATTGGTGTAGAAATCTTAGAATAATTTACAGATTATACCGCTGAATACTCAGAAGGTCACTTACCATTCTGCTGTTCCAAGATTGACAAATTCAGTACATTTACACATGGTAATACCAATAGGACTGGGAACCTCTGGAAAATGTCCAAAGCAAACACAATAAGATGATGGACAGACCCTGTTCCTCATGGGAAAAGCCCAGCCTGAACTGCCAACCCAGGTCTTCCCTGGACCGGAAACAAGCATCCTGAGACTGGTTTCGAGGTAAGATCCCTCATCAGACAGGCTAGCTTGAATCCAGTGGCAAAGTGAGCAAGGGACCCATGTCTGGGCGTACCCTGCTAACGTAGGGCAAACAGCGCAAAAACAATAAGATGATGGACAGAGCGGTCTTCCTCTTCCCTCACTCTAATTACCAACAACAGAAAAAAGTGTCTTTTCCTCCAACATGCTAGAGGCAATTTTTTAAAACAAAAAATAGTTTAAAAAAAAGTTCATATACAGAATTGAGTGCTGAAGAGTATTTTTTCAGAGTTCACCAAGTGAAGCTTTTATTAAACAACTGTTATATTTTTTTGTTACATCTATGATTATAATACCTTCATCTGCGTCATCCCAATTGTTTTCAGGGAGAAAATGGAAGTACTCCTGACATCAGGCTTACATACCCACGCCAAAAAATTTAACATAATGGGGAGCCTTGGCCAACAGGCAATAGGTCAAGGGAGCCGGGTGTCAAAAAAGTTTGGAAACCACTGTTCTCCACCATAAAGTAGGGATTTACAGGCAAGTTTAATATGTCAGTCAGAGGTAATCCAAATTAACTAAGTATAAAGGGCACAGGCACTTTAGTCCTGTTCAGGAGGGGGAAAGTGCACAGATTTAAAAGCAGCAAAACATAGGATGAGAAAGGATGAAAATTTTGGGGTGAAGCTGCAGGAAAAGCAGATTAGCTACTGCTCATGTATGATGTATTTGATTATTTAATAATATTAATAATCACAGTATGTTATAATCTTCATATATTTTCTGTTCTAGCTATCCCCTCTTTGGATTGTATGTGTTCATTTATTTAGACATATGTGTCAAACACATATTCATAATTGTTAAGGCTGTTATTCATTGCAGCATGATAATTCAGCTTGCTTGGATATATATATTCGTTTATTTCTGTAAAGTTTGTATTGCTTTTCCAGTTACTGTTTTTAAACTATAAGCATTGTTTCACAGAATATGAGTAGATGAAAGGCTATTATTCTTTTATTTTGAAAATGTTCAACAAAATTTAAACAGAGTATATAATCTGGACAAAGCATTATTTGATAGAGAGCAACTTCTCTCCAATAATTTGAAACTGTGAGTCATCTTTTAGCTGTAAACACAGTGGCGGCTCGCATAGGGCGTGCTGCGGGCGGTGGGGCGAGGCGGGGAAGGGGCAGGGAGGGGGGGTAGTAAACTCGGACATACAACGGAAAGGAGGAAAGTAATTATTACGTTCCTCCGTTCCGTTGTATGTCCGAGTTTACTAACCCCCTCCCCTGCCCCGCCACACCGCCCCGAAGCACGCCCTATGCGAGCCGCCACTGTGTAAACACCTTTCTTTTTAATTGAAGGCTACAGGGAAGGAACATTGAGTCCTCCACTCGGATGATCTGTAGACCTGGGCAAAACTTTCATTACATAGGATCAAATTGGAGTAATTTCAGTAATTACACATTACTCTTGTGATGCAAAATGACCAAAATCACATGATTACTCCAGCTTGAGTAATTAGGAGTAATTTAGTGTACAAATACTACCACAGCAGCACAGGAACAATGAACTAAGAGTGAGCAAGAGTGAGACATTTAGGGGAACATTAAGATGTTGGGCGGAATCACCTCCGCCCGACACCGACTCGGTCATGGGACCGACCGACACCAGGTCGTCGGTCCCGACCGCTGCATTAGGATTTGACCGAACACTCTTCGGTCGCATTCCTATATTTCACTATGGGAGCAGGCATTACGGACGTAAACCGGCGGTAATGCATGCTCCCAAACTGAAATGGGAGGTACGGTTCATCCCTGCTCCCCGTGGCAGGCACAAACAATGAACTGGGTACCTGTTCCCATTTGGAATTACAGCTGATTAAATGTAATAATGTAACTCCAATATTAACCTATGTGAGAGGTAGGCCTTGAAGTAGCGAAAAACTAATTTAGGGTTTTTAACTACCAGGACTTGTAAAACTTAAAAGTTCATGTCTGTCCTTTAAAATACACTGCACTCTGCCCTCTGGTCTAACCAGGGCCTACCCTAGGGGTGACGTATGTGTATAAAAAGGGAAGGTTTGAGCCTGGCAAAAGGTTTATTTTGCCACGTTGAAATAGCAGTTAAAACAGTACATATAGGCTGCAATGGCAGGCCTGAGACATCTTTAAAGGGCTACTTAAGTTGGTTGCACAATCAGTGCTACAGGCCCTTTAGTAGCATTTAACTTACAGGCCCTGGGCACATGTAGTGCCACTTTTCTAGGATCTTACAAGTAAATTAAATATGCCAATTGGGGATTACCTAATATTACCATGTTTTAAGGAGTGAGCACGTGTCCAACTCGAGACCAGGACGGGATCCCATATTTTCTCATTCTCAGGTAATGGGGTTGACTAGATCCTAGAGGGATTCTTGGCATAACACCTACACAGATGCTAGGTACATTTAGGTACATCTAGTTAGGAAGGCATTGTAGGATACGCACTTTTTATCATGTGTTTTATGTACTTGTATATATACATGATTTCTGCAAGATGGTAGAACTTTACCATCCCTTTACTTTCGTAGTACTTCTAATCATATATCTCTGCTACTGTCTAATGGTTGTTGCAGCTCATCTATTATATACTAGAATAACAACTGTTCAATAAATACTTATTAAAAACGCCCAGCCTGTTTAGTCTGTGTAACTTTCTGAGACAAACTAAGTAAGCATGAGTGACTGAGCGAAAGGTAGTATATTGTTTCCACGATTCTGAGGGATCAGGGTTGTCATGCTCTGAGGTTGCCAGAATCTATTCTCTCCTTGGTAAGAGGAGATTATAGTGGCACTGTGAGCTAGCTGATACAGACAGGCTAACGTATCCGGTGGGGGTGCACGGAATCAGTCTGCCACCAATCCCACAGTTTATGTTATCCAAACGCGCAGATCCTGTATAGGTTATATAGGAACTACACGACAATATGGTTTTGATTTTAATAAATATATACCTAGCCTCCTACTGTTGCTGAGTGCCTTTTTAAAAAGAAAGAGGATTTGTGTTGCACTAACTATCCCTGTGAAATCTCACAGGACTAATCGTTACCTAAAGCGTAACTCACTCAAGTAATGCTCAGTGCATTGCAGGGTGGTTGCAGTCTATCCGGTTATCTTTCTCAAGTTGTGACACTGACTACGGGCCTGATTTAGAGTTTGGCAGATGGGTTACTCCATTAAGATTGTGATATATTTACCATCTGCCTAATTACAAGTACATTATATCCTAATGCACTTGTAATTAGGTGGACAGGATATCCGTCATGTTTGTGATGGATTACCTCATCTGCCAAACTCTAAATCAGGCCCTAAATCATAAGTGCTGGAGGGTCAAGAGAAACCATTCCTGGTTTGTGTCCTGCAGAGAAATCAATAAAATGTATCATTGGTGCCTAATGCGGGCCTGATCTTTGAGTAATCTTGGATGACACACTCAAGACTTTACCAATTATTACTAATAGCAGTAATTTTGGTCACACCCTTCAGTTCAGGTAGGTGCTCCCTCTCTGCTGTGGGTTTGCCAAACATGTGACTTATAGAAGGTTATTCCTCATTTTGTTTTCTATTTCGAATCTCATGTTTGAAACAGTTTTTCATATTTCGATGAGAGTAGAATCCAGGGCTGCAATTACACAACACTTCTTGGCTAATGGTTTTTCAAACACAGGAGATGGAGTAGTTTTTATTGTAAGTACACATGCTGCATATTCTTTGGAAGTACTTTACTCATGGGTGGAGTTTGATGCTTTAGGTCCCAATACAGGACATTTCCATACATACTGAGCTTCTGCAATACCTGTTAATTAGGAATCCTATTGTGACTTAGAAATCCAGTTAACATACCAAGAACATCAAGCATGGTTTGGTGGACAACTACCCCATCTATCTTAGAATGTTACAATATGTTCAATGAGTAATTAGGGGCTTCTTGACTCATATTGGTAAGGGATACACCATATCTTAAAACAAAAAATCTGACAGTTCAAGAAGTAAGACTCTTACTAAATTAGTTAGTGGCAGAGTACATACAATTGCTGTTAATAAGCACCACAAAAATGTATACCAGAGTAATCCCCAGTCTACAAAGACAAATATAAAAAAATGTGCTAATTGCAGATAAAAACATCAAAAAGTGGGCGTTACTAAAAAAAAAAAAAAAAAGTGCTGCCTGTCCCTATTAAACAGCTCTACCAATGGGAAATACCAGATGGAGTTATTTACTTCCCCACTACCTTCATCAGAAGGGTAGCAGTAAATAAGAATTTATAATCCATACGCAAATTAACTTGAACTGAAGAAGCTGACACAATGCAGATCTATAACTTCAGATGGCTCTGTAATGGAATCAGGAACTGTTTTTGAGAGACAATTTATAATTTACAAAAGAAAAAAAGATGTAAAAGAGACTGGGCTGATATTAAATCAAAAGGATAAAGGTGCAAGTGTGCATCGTGGTATGCAGAACTAGGATAAGAAACCATAGGTGAGCTGTGCCAGATCTGAATCTGGTTAAATAAAATCTTTGTGAATGGGAAAGGGGAAACCTCAGGTAAGTTTCCATGGAAATTATGGTAATGGAAATTATGGTAATGAGAGGTTAAAATTCTGCTTCTTTTTGGAGTCATGCTCTAGCTTTTGTTGGGAAAATATAGCAAACAGATCTTGTGTGAGCTGTTTTTATGGGATGGACGCTATTAAAAGTTGATTGGAGTAACAGGCTTCTCTCCCCAACAGGGCCAACTGCTCCTTTATATAGGATAACCAAGGGAGGTTCTGTGCTTTGTCTAAAGACTTGCAATCATTGATTAGGGCCTGACTAAATAAAGTTTTGTGTTTAACCCATATTGATCTTCATAATAATAAGGGTGCTGCTTTAACATAATCTACTTATGGAGCAAGTCTCAATTTTGCTTGGCAAAGATATGGGAAACAGCGTTTATAACACTGCCATTACATCGCGTTCCTTTTACAACGCGGTCGTTACAATGACCGCGTTGTTAGAACGAGATACCTTTACATCGCAAGTCATTAGATCGACTTGCTGTAGGGGTGCTCTAACCTAAGGAATAGTATAATTTACTATGCCAACACCTTCCCTACTATTGCGCAAGCTGGAGTTGGAATAGTAAATTATACTATTCCTAAGTCCAGGGCGCCCCCTACAGCAAGTCGATCTAATGACTTGCGATGTAGAGGTATAGTGTTCCAAAAATGCGGACGTTGTAACGACTGCGTTGTAATAGAACGCGATGTAATAGCATGCGTAGTAACATGCTATATTCCAAAGATATATAGGAAGACGATTAGCAGTCCTCGTAAAACATTATTGTCTGACACCTGAAGGGCATCCACATTACAGTAGCCCTGAACCCCTGCTCCAAATGTCGCCAAGGGAAGGCATCGCTCATATTCATTAGTCATGGAAGTCAGGGGTTTGTTTCCTAGCTTCCTCGCAAATCTTAAAAACTTCTTTAGTAGATTGTCCAAGTCTTTGTTTCCTGATATTAATCAGGTGGGTCGATGTGTATTTGTTATCAAAAGGAACATCCAGATATGAGAAAGTAGAGACTTATGAAAGTTTCTCACCATTAATATACTGGGGCATAAGGGCAGAGCAGGCCTTCCCTAGAACCATGACATGGGATTATGTAGTATTTGTCTTTAGGCCCAAGTTATTCATAAAAAGATGAAACCTGTTAAGTAATTTTTGTAAGGTTTTTTTTATAATCAACTGGTATGGGGGCATTTTTCCCTGGCCCCGCACAAGTGCATTCCACAGTGCAGGCATGTAGTCCATGGATTATCAATACTTTTATGGACATATCACCTACAAAACGAGTCAAGATTCAATTTTGGATCACTCATAAAACTAGCTAGAAGCGGTCTATCCTTGCACAACATCCCAGGGTAAACATTTGATGAAACATTTGTGTGTTCAACTTAGTATGGTGCCAGCCATAGAAGATTGTATCAGGTGGGAAACAATCTTTGCAAGTATCCACATGATCACACATAACACTAACTCATTAGCGGTGTTGCAGAAGGTGTTGAAACAAATACAGAATATGTGCAGAGCTTCACTGGCTTGTGAGTTAGGAAATGAAATTGATAGAGTATTTTGAAATAGTTTCTTCACTATTTCTGAGTAACTTTCTAGTTAAAGCAGTTCTAGCAGTGTGCCAGCGGTTGGCAGCATTTTCTGTTTAAGATCTTGAATTGGAGCTTTCTAAGATAAGCCCCAAAACTGCAACCCCCTGCAAAAAATGGGACTGAAGGCTATGGCAAAGAAAAAGCTACACTGGGGCCTAGGTAAAAAACAGAAAGCAAAACAGAAAACCAGAACTGGATCTCTTTGATTACAAGTGCCCATTAGGGATAGAAATAATCTGAGGGACCATGATAAATGTGGAAAGCTAAATTGACATTTGTATTCTCCATAGCCATTCTTCCCATTCAGATCTCTGAGTACAGAAAAAGGATAGAAATGAGTGACATACTGAGTACTGCTGAAAGTATGAATACGTCAAACAGAAATGTGAACCAGTGTGTGAAGCTGAAGTTAGTATAAAGAAGAGAAAGTTTCAGATTCAAAGACATATTTTAAGAAAAAGAAAGTAACTATTTTAGCAAAAAAGCATTCCTTGGTGACTATGGGTTCTTATAGGGAACAGAATTTGGACAATGGCGCTTCTGCACAGCTCAGCAAAAGGGACAACACTTTGCAGGACTCTCAAGGATCATCATGTGGTGACACCAGCAAATGAAAATATACAGGTTGAAACATCGAATGGACATGTGAACCCTCTTGACAGGCTAGAAAGAAAGTTCGAGGGTGATATATCGCTTAAAATCAAAGCTATAGGGGCATATTATCAACTGACAGCGATGAATATCGCTAAGCGCGCTTAGCGCGATTTTAGTTATCGCCGGCTATCGCTGGAACTTATCGCTGAGATAGCGTGTTATCATCAACGGCTATCTCCAATGCGATAAAAATTCCAGCGAAAGCGGCAAAATGCTGGAATATCACTGGTAATCCAGCGATAATATTACAGCGATAGGGAATTCCTTGATAATAAGCCATGGTGGATTTAGCCTGACAATCCACCTCCTATAGGGTAATATAGCTAAGTCAGAAATTTTTCTGACGTTAGAATCCAGCGTTAATGGGGCCTGAGCATGATTTTTATTGTCGCTACGTGGGTATGGGGCATCGTTGTAAATAGCGCGAAGCTGCGTTAGCGATGTTTTCCCATGTAGTGAATGTGAGGCACGCCTACTTTGCATCTCATTAGCGATGAGATGCAAGGTGTTAGTGAAACGGGTGCTAACACAAGGAAACACACGTTAAAGCCTGTTAGCGTGTCCTTGTTAATACTGTGATAGAATTATCGCCGCTTTTCGGCCGAAAACGGCGATAATTGTCTTGATAATATGCCCCATAGTCTGTTGTCACTTATGGATGGATATGACATCATCCTTGCAGAGGATGACTGGCCTCTGGTTTTTATAAGGGATGCACATTGAGATGAAGAGTTAGTAATGCAAGTTTTTTCCTTCTTAGTACCTAAAGAGAGCTCTAGGAAAAATATACTCATGAATGGGCCATAAAGCAGACTCTAGATTTGTATAAAAACAAAACTGGTCTGACAAAGAATTTATACCACATGTGCTACCTCTAAGTAATGAGCCCGAAGTCCATGTTCAATATCCTCTTAAGTCAAAAGCTAAGCACAATATAAAAGGCTATTTAAGATCAAATACAATACCAAGTTATAATAGTGCCTCGTCATTCTATCCTGAATACTCATTTTCTCTGGTATTAAACCTGACAATGAATATAAAATAGCTTTAAATGATAGAAATGTAAATGTACACTCAAACACACATTCTTTACAAAATGGTCACAGCACTTGCCTAGTTACAAATCTACTCAGAAAAAAATAGAAAACTTTGGATATAGCTAACGGTTTCTTCAATAAAATTATAAAGCTTGAATCCGGTATCTAAATCCTTTTTCATTCTGTGGTTTTTTGTATGCTTATACAAGATTGAATGAAGGGTATAAGAACAACCTTGGACTCCTTGCAGTAATGATTATAGAGATCTTCCAAAAAGATCCTGAGCCACTATAATATATTGACGACATCTACGTCACAGATGAGAACTTAACTGTACACCTTGACAAGAAACAGAATAATGACACTTTTAGTCCAGCATAGATAGAAAAACAATTATAAAAAAATTAAACTTGCATATCTAAATGTGATTTTCCTTTAATATGACTTATCCAGAGAGAGTAAATGATTTTCTACTGGCTTCCTGCACAAGTGTGCTACTTTACAACTTCCAAACATATTTAAAACGTTACTAGCCCTACTGGGGCTTTTAACTTTGAAAGAGCCTACTTGCAAAATTATGCTGAGTGGGTTAAACCCCTATATGAATTATTTATTCCCACATTTTCTGAAAGGATCTGGAAGAAAACACACAAAGCTATTTTACGGGGTCTGAAAGCAGACATCCTAGAGACATATGGGTTTCTTCCCAAAGGTTACTTACATGTGTCAGTAAATTTACAAGTGTAATTTACTATTACCATGTTGAGTAAATGTCCAACTTTTGGGTATTCACAACATTCAAATGTAAATTTACTCAAAAATGTAGACTTACATGTCTCCCTATCCTCAGTTTAGGGAGTGGCGTCAGAGTAATCATGATTTATGACCGTATAGCTATTAAATGTAACTTACAACTGTACTTTACATCTAGTGTAATCTACACATTCGGGACGAAGCCTCGCTGACAGGGTGGAGACTCCGCATGGTAGTGAGTAGATCTCCACACAAGGGGTGGAGTCTCTGCTAACAGGGCAGAGACACTCGCATGGCAGTGAATAGGAAAATGAAATGCTGCCGAAAGAAATCAGACACGCCTAACACACATTCCCTTACAAATGCAAAACACACAAATACTACCCATAACATAGGATTTCTTTCTTTCCTCTTCAATTTAGTGTTGTTGACTCACCATTGGTTCTTTCTCAAACTCAGGATGCTGCCTGTGTTGAAGAGGAATAGATTTTTTACTGAGGAGGAGACAACACTTACAGTTTAATTTGTGGATAAATACTACAAGCACCCCTCTCCAGATGGACATCCTCTCCACAATGCACCCACATCTGCTGTATCGGCTGCCACTTCAGGACAACACTAAGGTGGTGCCAGGTAGGATTATGGCCCTCTCAATTCCCCAGGTCCATGTGTGACAAGGTAAGCCACTCACAGTTTTTTCTTTGAGTTATGAGACTTGTAATCCTAGAATGCTAAAAAACAACGTGGCAGCCATTACTCTTTCAAAACAAATCTACACTCACTTATCTATATCTGTCCTTCACTCACACCTGCATTGTTAATCGCACATTACTAATATATTCCTCCTAAACACCCTGTAACACAAGTCCTAAAAGTTTATACATGTTGTATTGATGTTGATTTTACTTCTTTTCATACAGCCGAATTTATTGCTTCAGCTGGGGCAGAAGTCAGTACAATGCAGTGTGGCGACACACAGGGCAGGTCTTATAATGCAAACCATCTACACAGATAGATATGTCCCTGTGCTGGCAGGTTGACTAACATAGAGCATTGTTCTCACTTGTTTTTTTTTGTTTTCCAAACAGAAATGTCAGTATGTGTTTTGCTGTGTCTTTTAATAACAGACGATTGAGGGTTGTTGTCACTTTTTAATTCAATCAAAATATCAAGAGAGGGACCCCTTTACCTTACCAAAGGAATAGGGTACTATCAATAAGTAAAAAACAAATCTTCCTTTGGTACCTCGAAAATAAACACCACTCGTATCAATTCACACAAACCGCTATAATCAAAACCAATCACTCTTTTATAAAAAAGGAACTATAAGCCCAAACAGTAGTTCAAAAAATGCATAAGTAGTAGGAAAAGTACACGTTTTATTAGATAAAATGGTTTCTTATCAAAAACAAGAAGGAAATGTAATCTAGATAACATAAAAAAGGAGCTAAAAATACAAGAATTTGCAAGTCAAATATTTCATACACAATCTAATCACATCATCATAATAACAGGAGCTACAGGAGTATTATTCAATGTCCACATAAGAGGGAGAGGGAGAGAGAAAATAAAAAAGACAGTACACTTTGTCATTAGGTAACACACATTCGTGTTAACCCGTATCTAGACTGAAATTCGATACATGAACACTCGTATTGGTATCTGCAGTTCCAGCCAACTGCACGAATTGTGTGACAGATGCGTTGACGCGTTTCGATGGTGTACTTCAACTTTAAACTATCTTTATCAAGACATTCATTAGACTCTCGTAGTTAATCATTTGGTTGATCCTAATCAAGTTCCTGTACATTAAAACAAATATAAATATGTATCAATGCTATGTCCGCTATCTAAGGTAAAAATAATAATAAAATCAACCATTTTCAATCCTACCATACTACAATAATGTAAGTGCTCCATTATAAAGATAAAACAAATTTATGCTACAGACATATTTTGACACAATGGATGGGCATCATACAAACAAAACTATAAGACATCCTCACTTCTCCATACACACCATACCAGATTTAAAATCACATCCTTTCATGATCCCAAATCAAACCCCTATATTGAAGAAAAAGTATCTTTTCTATGATGTGCGATCTTCTCTTCAATAAGAAAGATACATAAGGCAGGACAGGCCTCACCTGTTCACTCAGTCTGATGATTATCCAACGGGAAGGCAACAATGCTCTTGATAACAGAAATAGTCATCTAGTTTCTTATATCCAGATAACTCGGTTCATTCAGTCATCTAAAGGAAACGGAGGGTTAATAAAACCTCTTATATCCATTACTCTCAAATTTGCAAGACTCCGTCTAGATGTAATGTAGTTACTAGCTCCAGAGGATCTCACCTCATTCAAAGTGAATCCAAGGCTAAAAAATACTGTTTCTTCTACGGTGCCATGATATCAGTTGTCAATTAAAGAAGATTTGTTCTCTCTATGGTTCTGGGGTAATCTGTAAGGTGTAATCTCCTTGTGTTTGCTTTGTTCGCCCTAAGTTGGCAGGGTATGCCCAGACGTGGGTCCCTTGCTCACTTTGCCACTGGATTCAAGCTAGCCTGTCTGATGAGGGCTGTTAGCCCGAAACCGGTCCCAGGATGCTTGACTCCGGTCCAGGGAAGACATGGCTTGGCAGTTCGGGCTGGACTGTTCCCATGAGGCACAGGGTCAAGACTGATTTGCATATAGCTGTGTCTGAACTGGGGTGGCAAAGTGAGCTAAAGAATGATGATGAATTCAACCCAGATCTGTGACTGGGGGTTAGTGTTTGAAAAGTTTCAGCACTCCATCCATCATCTCCTTGTGTTTGCTTTGTTCGCCCTAAGTTGGCAGGGTATGCACAGACGTGGGTCCCTTACTCACTTTGCCACTGGATTCAAGCTAGCCTGGCTGATGAGGGCTGTTAGCCCAAAACCGGTCCCAGGATGCTTGATTCCGATCCAGGGAAGACATGGCTTGGCAGTTTGGGCTGGACTGTTCCCATGAGGCACAGGGTCAAGACTGATTTGTATATAGCTGTATCTGAACTGGGGTGGCAAAGTGAGCTAAAGAATGATGATGGATTCAACCCAGATCTGTGACTGGGGGTGAGTGTTTGAAAAGTTTCAGCACTCCGTCCATCATCTCCTTGTGTTTGCTTTGTTCGCCCTAAGTTGGCAGGGTATGCACAGACGTGGGTCCCTTGCTCACTTTGCCACTGGATTCAAGCTAGCCTGGCTGATGAGGGCTGTTAGCCCAAAACCGGTCCCAGGATGCTTGATTCCGGTCCAGGGAAGACATGGCTTGGCAGTTCGGGCTGGACTGTTCCCATGAGGCACAGGGTCAAGACTGATTTGTATATAGCTGTGTCTGAACTGGGGTGGCAAAGTGAGCTAAAGAATGATGATGGATTCAACCCAGATCTGTGACTGGGGGTGAGTGTTTGAAAAGTTTCAGCACTCCGTCCATCATCTCCTTGTGTTTGAGGTGTAATCATTCACCATCAATATTTGCAAATTGTTCCTATTTCTTCTAATCTAAGTGAATATCCAAAATTCACATACCTGATATATAATATGTATGGAATGACGCTGATTACGTTTGTTCAAGTATCCATACAGTCTGTGTTGCACTTATGTATATAAGCCCTTCATCAATTGGACCTATTCTGGAAAAATGTGAGACACTGTATGTTAGGCATTGGTAGAACATATTGGGGTGCAAAGGCATATCCGGCTACACATCTATTGTGCCTCTCCGTTATTGGGCAAGGCCAACCCGACGTTTGATCTCAGTAAATCTAAAATCTTAAGGTGATTCATTGACCTAGAAAATGTTATACCTCTGCAGTCACTAATGTCCCCTTACTACTCACTTCCTATATCTTACTGTGGTAACCGGGGAGTTCTATTTAGCACAATTGCCGACCGACAACTCTTTATTGGCATGATAATATGCATACACTATGTCGTAATAAGTTAATATTTTTTTGTTATCCCCAAACGAATAAACTACCAAGCCGTGCCACTCTCTCCTGCCTGCTCTTTACTAGGCTACAGAGGAAGATAGCATACACGGCCTAAGCTACCAATATAACTATTTTATAATCATGGTCCACTGCTCACTCACATATCTATATCCATACCTGCAAACTCACTGTGAGATTCCTTCTCGTGCTTCCGTGAATTTTCTGGAACCACTCACAGTTCCTCATTGGGGCCGGATATAAATACTCTTCCAGGCTCCGATAATTGAGGAGGCCTTACTCTTTCCTCTAATCCTTCACGTGCGTTGCTTCCTCTTGACCCGGTAGTATTTCTACACTTTCAATACTCTCGCTATAACTAACTATTGTATGGCGGCCCAAACAAATGACCCAGATGTAAAAAAAACACAGCCCGCAGTGGCTTGGAGCATGATCCGCCATCTTTAAATGAAGATATCCACGATAGGAACCTACTCGAGAATAGTAATACTCGCAATGATATCATTGTAGAACTGGTTTTATGTAATATAGGTTCTAATATACCAAGACAAAAACCTATCACAGCCTAAAGTGTCACTAAGTACTCTATATTGCGCAACGCTTTTAAACAAAGCATAAGCGAGAAAAGCTATCACTTACTCAAAAACTTGCTCATCCTAAACAAATACCTGAACACATTATAAAGGTAATAGTGGGCTCTTTTGGAGGAAAGGCCGGGAGATCTTACCCTCAGAACCATATATTTCCATCAGTTACACTAGAGACCTAACTATTAATTTTGGTAGGGACTTCTTAGAGGGATATGTATAGACCTTTTTTGTGAGGCAGACACCTAATGTATTCCTAAATAAATACATTTTTTCGTTAGACGATTAATGTGATCCTCTCCTCGCGTGAGTTGAGGCCTTTCTCTACTGTTCCTAGTTTACACATGTACCACTGTTATCTCTTTTTCTCTTTTTATCTATGTCACCAACTCTTCTATCTATTCCAATCTTTTCTACAATAAACCATCTGAACTCGTTGTGGTCATGATTCGCTACCTCATAGTGATCTGTTAGGGGTGCATTGGTTTTCTTAGTTCTCAAAGCTGATTTATGTTCCAGCATTCTCAATCTTAATTCTCTACTGGTCTCACCAATATACCCTAGTCCACATGGACATATCAAGAGGTAGATAATATTCTTGCTCCTACAGTTGTTTAATATTCTTGCCGTTAGTGTTATCCCATTAAATGTCATGGTTTTAGTTTCTAGACAGTGTTCACAGATGGAGCAGCTGCCGCATCTGTAATTACCTGTAGCTTTTTTATTGTCTATTGTAGTCTGTATGCTGTCCGCTATATTTTTATAGCTCTTCACTAATGAATTCGAATACTTTTATTGCATCTAAATGCAAAGAGGGGTTTCTCCAAATGCATTTCTTGCTTTTCATCTATGATTTTCCAGTTCCTGTTCACTATGTTTTTAATTTTATTACTCACACCAGAGAATTGGCTAACAAATACTATTCTTGTTTTTTGTTTTGTCTCTTGACATATCTAACAGATGATCGCGATCATAAAACCTAGCTCTTTTGAATGAGTGCTTAATACATTTTTTCGGATACCCCCTATCTTTGAGTTTATTCTTTAGAGTTTCTGAATGTACATAGAAGTCATCAATAGTAGAGAAATTACGCCGAAGCCGCAAAAAGTCTCCAAATGGAATGTTGTCTTTTTGTGACTTGGGGTGATTTCTCCCATGATGGAGTAATGTGTTTTTGTCTGTTGGTTTCACAAATAACTCAACCGCTAACTCTCCCTCTCTATTTTTAATACAGATGTCCAAAAAATTAACTCTTAAATTGCTCCTTTGGGGTGTAAACTTGAGGTCTGGATCCCCAAGATTTGGCCATTCAATTAATTCAAGGAGTCCTTCGCTGGCACCGTTCCAGATGAAAATGATATCATCAATGAAACAGTGCCAGCATTTCACGTTCTCAAAGAAAGGTGCCATCTCGTTAAAGATATGATGTTCCTCAAAACTACTTACATATAAGCATGCCAGACTTGGGGCACATGTGGCCCCCATACTGGTCCCCTTCACTTGTTGGAACACATTTTCTTTAAATAAGAACACATTGTTCTTCAGGACCATAGAAACACAGGACATAATGAAATCTTTACTGCCCCATACATATTATATATCAGGTATGTGAACTTTGGATATTAACTTAGATTAGTAGAAATAGGAACAATTTGCAAATATTGATGGTGAATGATTACACCTTACAGATTCCCCCAGAACCGTAGAGAGAACAAATCTTCTTTAATTGACAACTGATATCATGGCACCGTAGAAGAAACTGTATTTTTAGACTTGGATTCACTTTGAATGAGGTGAGATGCTCCGGAGCTAGTAACAATATTACATCTAGACGGAGTCTTGCAAATTTGAGAGTAATGGATATAAGAGGTTTTATTAACCCTCCGTTTTCTTTAGATGACTGAATGAACCGAGTTATCTGGATATAAGAAACCAGATGACTATTGCTGTTATCAAGAGCATTGTTGCCTTCCCGTTGGATAATCATCAGACTGAGTGAACAGGTGAGGCCTGTCCTGCCTTATGTATCCTTCTTAGTGAAGAGAAGATCGCACATCATAGAAAGGATACTTTTTCTTCAATATAGGGGTTTGATTTGGGATCATGAAAGGATGTGATTTTAAATCTGGTATGGTGTCAATCAATTTGTATGCCTCTTAAAATGAGTAGTAAAAACTTGTAACTGGCATCTTACTCATTGATTTACAGTTACTCCCCTACGTATGTGTCTCTCTTTCTCTCTCTCTTCCATCAGCTTCTATCATAGAACAGCTCCTGGTGTCAACCTTCAAGATTCCTTCAACTCAATCACCGAGGGACTTCCTGGAAGCAGCAAATAGGCTATTTAACATTCTTCTGTCCTATAAATCTAGGAACCTGTGATCTTAATTTCTACATCTCATAATTTGTCTGTTCACTAACTCTTTCTCTTTTTGCTAGTATAGTAAATGTTTACAGATGTATTTCATGGTGATGTATATGCTCCTGTATATCTCTCTAATGTACCTTGATTCGCAGTCATGATGACTCGTTTAGGTTGCCAATATCAATCAAACCAACATCCTTATCCAAATATTACGTGCATGAGAGCAAAAGGGCAAGAATGTGCTGTAATCAACACTATACAGTGCATCCTGCCTTTTCCTTGCATTGGTGCACAATGTGCCAATGCAGGCACCCGTACACAGTGCGGGCTGGCAAGGGTTCCATCATGATGAGGGCAATGTGATCATATTCCTTCACGACCTGAATGAGATGTGTTTTGAATGCCCTTACTGGGTGCCAGTGTTGAGCCTGGAATGCCACAGAGAAGGGCATTGTCACCATCCACACATGAGAGCACTCGGGTTTGAACAGCAGTTCTGAAGTCACTTTCTGGAAGAAACAGTTTGATTTTTATTTAGAAGAGAGAGTTGATACCAGGCCAGCTTTATTTGGCTTTTGTTCTGTTTTTTGAGTTTGGTGTGGAGAGTGAATCCAATATACATGGCATTCAGTGACTGTAGAGGTTGGAACTGTCATAGTTCATGTCATTCAACTAGGTTTGTCCTGTATCTTGTTTGTTGATTTTGGAAGATGTTAGGAATTGTGTCTTGGTTGGGTTTGTATTCAGGTCAGCACTGAACATCTAGGTCTGGATGATGTGCAAGTAGTGTCTGAGGCACTGGATGTCTGAAGCAGAGGAGACTTTCAGGTAGAGTTGTGTTTCATTGGCATTTTGATTAAAGCTTGATGCTGTTATTGATAAGTAGACATAGTAAAATATACAAAAAAGTGATGGCTAGAAAGCTTTTATTAATCTCAGCCACTGATAATTACACAGGGCTGCATCCCAATCCATTGTTATTTTGCACACCATGCCACCTTAGTTTGGACCCAATGTATTGGGATGCAGCCTTAGCGATTGTCATTGGCTGAGATTAAATCAAGCATTCCATCCATCATATTGTTGTTGTTGTGGCAGTTATCTGTGTGCAGAGCACCACACTGCTCCTTGTAAAGGTTTGAAGATGACAAAAGACAGTATTGAACCGCTGGGAACTCCACAGGTGATCAAGGTCCATTGTGACCTGGAGGTGCTAATGTGAAGAAATTGGTGTTGGTTAGAAATGTAGGCGAAGACCCAGCGAAGGGCATTGCCAGTAAATCCAATTTAAGACTCCAGCATGCATAAGAAGGTGTAGCGATGGACTCTGTTGAAGCGGTTGAAAGACCAGCAATATCAGGACATAGGGGTCATCTTCATCAGTGGTCAAAAGTGCATTATCTACCATGTGTATGTTAGTGTTCTTCATTCTGTAGCATGATCTGAAGCCAGATTGCTAGTTGTGCGGGAAATTGTTAGCACTGATGTGATCTTGGAGTTGAACATAGAGTGCTTTTTAAATGATCTTGCCAATGAATGCTAGGTGAATAATTCACAATGTAAACTTCTGTGATAATGCCTTGAGAAAGAGAAGCATTGACAATGGTAAGTACAGGTAAGAAAGTGTCCCTACAGAGAGCTTCAATCAAGGACCTCCTGTTAAGCTAGAGGGACACAAAAGTTGCAAGAAGCCCACTTTTGTGAAAGAGCCCAGCTGACCAGTTTATACTGGAACTACCCTGGACCTTTCTGGTGGCTTATGTTGGCATGAGTTCTGACCTCCAAATGCTGTGCCTGTAGTCTTGAAACAGTTAGCATGTGCCAGAGTATATTCATGCTGCCTAACCCTAAAACCTAGGACTTAAACAATTTTCAGTATTTTTTACCTGGAGAACTGACAGAAGAACAGGACCAACCTGCCAAGCTGATTCACTGAGGGTGCATCGCTGGTTGGCCTGACTAAGCCTCAGCTCCCGCTATGTTCTTCTCTGCAGCAACAAATTCATTTCAGTGGGTCCGATGCAGACTGACATCCAACGATATTAAACTCTCCGGCTACAGGCTGCATCCTTTTCCAGCTGGCAGAATCCGATTCCGAGAAAAGTGATTAAGGGTCTTGGTGCATGGGTTACTCGATCATGATGGTGATGGATATCCCGTCCACCAAAATATAGATCCCATTATATCCTATGGGATTTATATTTCAGCAGATGGGATATCCGTCACCAATTTGACAGACTAACCCATCTGCCATTATTTAAATCAGGCCCTAAGTCTGAAGACAGAAAAATTTGCCTGGCCCAATGCTGAGCTGCAGCCAGCCGTAGTCAATGACTTCCAGGGCACAAGCTCCCGAATATTCCTGTTCAGAGATTTTCCTGCCTTGGTCAATGGCTTCACTGGGTCTTTACACAGCGGCAACCCTTCATCATCGACCCCGTCTATGGATACAGACGGCTTCCAAAAGTAACTCTTTGACCTGGACTGACCTGCCCCATGTATCCGACCCGTGCTGCATCTCGGTCGGCCTCAAATCTTATCCTTGTACCTGTCCAGTGAGACCAGTTGCCTGTGGATGGCTTTATGCTTTTTGGCTCTGTTCTTATTTAAAAAGGTTAACAATTCATATGTCTGGTTCTTCTTATTAGATTTTTGTCATATTTGTGTCATTTTGTTCATTATAATAATCTCTATTTTTATAAATTAAATGGCAATTTCTATTGTGTTTCGGTTTTGAATGTTTAGCTGCTTTGGTACTCCTAAATGCTTTTCACATTTTCTTAAGTTAAACCTGTTTGCTCTGTGACATAGCTACCAGGGTTGAGTGCAGATTTAAATTACTGAAACCTTTACTGGTCCTAATAATAGTGATGTTACTAGTTTTGGTGGACTACGGTCTACCATAATTAATAATCCACTTTTTTCACATGAGTTGAGCATGTCAGTGAGATCTGTTAGAAGTAGGGCTTTGAAAGCTGCCCATTGTAGTATTTTACGGGTAGGGGTGGGTTTAAGAGATGAAGCAGGCTTAGTGTTGTCCATGTGCTGTTGGATTTTCTGTATTTTGTTACTGAAGAAGAGGTTGATGGCATTGCACTTTTCTGTGGTGTGAGGAATAGGAGGGTCTTGCAGGGGGTTGATGCAGTGATTGATTGTCTTGAATAGTGTTTGGCTTCTGTTGGTGGCAATTTACAATGGCTGGTGAAATGAGCTGTCTGCATGCTGAGTGGAGGGACTTCAGACTGAATAAATAAGAATGGAGATTTATAAAGTGAACTTTCACTCAAACAAATTAGAATCCTGGTGCTAATATTAAACAGCAGTGTGAGCCCTTTAACATAGCCTATGTTTAAATGGTAGAGTGACAAAATTTGTCAGAGGCTTGAAACAGCCAGGTCTTCAATGTCTTTTTAAAAGCATCTTCCGTATTTATAAATCAGAGATGCATTGGGAGTTGATTCCATTCCTTGCTGGCTTTTAGCATGAGGGATTTTCAACCTCGATTTTTTAATCTAAAAGAGGGGTTCTTCAGCAGATTTGCATTTGAGGATCTCAGTGTTCTCAGGGTCTTGTAGTGGCTGAATCTGGCTGTTGGAAATTTCGGTCTCGTGGCTATGAAGGCCAAAAAGACTAGTAGCAGTGTTTTAAACAAAATTCTTTTATGTATGGGTAGCCAGTGAAGTCTTGTTAATGCGGCTGTTTATGTATTAGCTGTTTTGCATATCCCACATACAACCTGTTACAATAATCCAATCTTAATGTGATAAGTACAAATGCTACAGTCTTCCTGGCATTCAGGGAAGAAAATGAAGACATTCCTTAAGGGATTTGATTAGGTTGAAAACCGCTGCTTGAAGTTAAAAGAGTAGTTCGGTGTCAAATTTGACCTCCAAATTCTTGGCAACTTTAACCGAACCTGGCGAAGGGGGGACTGAGTTAGGCCACTAGCGTGTAGGAGAAAAGAGATTAGATTTTCCAAAGAGGAGAATTTCTGTTTTCTCAGAATTGCATTTCTTGTGATTATTTTGCATCCATAAAATCATGTTAGAGAGACATTTTTGGAAGTTCATTTCTGGCCTAGTTGATCCCTTATCTAGAGAAAGGATCAACTGGGTGTCATCCACGTGGGATGCAGTTGCATCTCAGTAGGAGTCAATTAGCAAGATAAGAGGGACAATATCAATATTAAAGAGGGCAAGGATGAGGGAAATTTCTTGTGGTACGCACCTGGTAATTAGTTTTTCTATGTAGGAAAATCCTCCTGGGACAACCGCTTGTCTCCTATCAGTTGGAAATGATCTAAGCCAGGATTAGGCTTTGTGAGAGATCCCTACATCTTGGATTCGCTTCAGTATCAAGAGGCCCTTAAGAGTTTGCTGCTTGCTGCTGTTCGTTCTGTTACAGATACCTTTGCCCACCATGGTCATTTATCTGGATTGGTACTTCAGTTCTGTCGACTGTATAATAATGTTGATTATCATTTTGATCTTGATAGAAAGGAACTGCATTCCTGATAAAACAGTGCTGTTTCCTGTGGTTCAGGAACTGCAACTGCATTCTTCTCACTAAAAGTAAAAATGGTTTATCATGCTGTGAACATCACTGTGCATCCTGTGCTGGTCAGAGTTATTTGGAAAACAGTTACTTATCAAATTATAGGTCCAACAGAAACAATTCAAATCCCCTATATTTAAAAAGTCTCCTTGTATGACATCATAGCTCCTGACTATTCCTGGGACACAAATGTTGTTAAAGAATGGTTTTCCAATTCATATGCCTCAGTAGATGATGAAAACCTCTATTTAAATGCAGAAAATCATCAGGAGCTGTTTTATTTTCAGCACAGTGGACATATTACACTCATTGATCTAACAGCCCTGGAGAAATGTATAATTTCCACAGTGGGAGCATTGTTGGACCTTGCCCTTAAACAGTCCTAAGAATTTTCATTGAGGGTTTCCTATTTAATGTTGATGACAGGTCTGATCCATCTGCTTTTTATTATTCTCAAGAATCAGAAACATTGAAAAATATACTGATTATGAATCCTCAGTTTAGTTGTTCTACACAATTTATTGATTCATTTGCAGAACAAGGTCATGCATATTAAAAAGAATGTATAAATGCAAAATTGTATGACTAATGGTCTGATTCAGAGTTTGGTTGACAGAAACTACATTACAAATGTGACGGATATTCCGTCCATCTTCTTACAAGTGCATTATATACTATTTCACTTGTCATTAGGCAGACAGGATAACCGTCATGCTTGGGATGGAGTAATCCACCTGTCAAACTCTAAATCCGGCCATACGTTTTGGCAAATTAGGCACACTGATACCAGGTTTAGGACATGCATAATTCCCACAGAAATAATATTTCTAAATAAGACAGTACAGCAGACCATATGCATTAGCTTTGCGTCTTTTTAAGATCAAAATACACCATCAATTGCAGAGATTAATTTGACACACTTTACAGGTAGGACATGGAAATAAAAAATTAGTGATAGTGATTTAACTGAAATGGTGAAGAATAGAACATATAATTTAACATTGTTTGGTTCAGATGGAATAGCTTTGTGGCCAATAAATATTGATGCACAGATGTCTTTCTTCAGCTGCTGGTCCAATAGGAAATAGACCAAATCCCTGATATAATATATAGTCCCCTATGGCTGTAACTATGTATAGTCTTGGAAAATTGGGCAAGATATGGTGGTCTCATTCAAGTTTGAGTGCTGTGAAAGAGCACCTGTCAACGCTTAACAAACACACAGTTCAAGTAAATTTCTCCTAGTGCCATATCCCCTTCAAAATAAAAGCTGTATATATGCACCCTGGTATATGCTGATATAAAAGAAGAGCAGGCAGACTTTGAAAGAGAAGTTGCAGAAAGAATTGAGGAAACTGACAAATAAATGATACAGAGAGAATTTAAAATCAACAACAATGGTCTATTTAAATCCGGATGCTGTGATTGCGCGCTTGGCTCGTGCTCTGGGGATAGCGCTCACAGTGCGTGGGGTGGGCTGTATTTTTTATATTTGTGCTGTCTTAAAATACTTTCACCGTTTTAAAAAAATATTGCGAATTGTACATCTTTCTGCTCTAGGCCTACCTTATAATTGCTGTGACGCTGAGTGTGGTGCCCGCCTGTAAGAGCGGACCCGCACAGAGGTCAGCGCTCTAGTTTTTTTCATCGGTCCACCTCACTTCCTATTTAAATCCGGATGCTGCGACCGCGCAGCGGGCGCGCCGATGGCGCGCCGAAGGTGCGCCAAGGCAAGCCCGTCTGCGCCCGTCAGCGCCCAAAATGCGCCCAGCGCTAGAACCCCTGTTCGTTGCTCTAGGCTTGCCTACTCACACAATGAACTTATGAGTTATAATCTTGGGAATTGTATGCTTCACAACTTACAGGTGGATAACCCACGTTCCTGCCATAGGTGTTGTAACATCTGTGGCTGGATGGCCTCAGATTTGTCTACAACTTATTCAATAAAGGACTTGGGGGTTAACAAGCCGGTCTACAATAGGGTTATTAACTCCTTACGTGATAGAAAGGGCTCCCAATCAGCTGCACAAACCTCTCATCCTTTTAATAAAAACTCTGGAGCCATAAGCTGTATTTTACTCAACACAAGATCAATGATCAAGCATAAGCTTCATTTAGAGTGCCTGATCCAAGTAGAAAACCCAGACCTCGTTTTCCTTACAGAAACCTGGGCAAAAGAAACAAATGAACCGGACTGGAATGCTGCAATCCCGGCCGGTTACGTTGTTGCTAATTCTGATAGAATAGGGGCAAAGGGTGGTAGAATTGCTGTAACTTCTCGCTCTCAATTTACGGTGAGAATCACACCAGAATCCACATTAGATGCTGAGGCTTTCTCCTTCAGTATAAAACTTAATAACCGAGAATTGTCCCTGGACTTCTTGTCTATAGACCTCCTGGCCCGAGATCTTCTTTTATTACCTCCCTTCAGTCCTATTTGGAATCATGCCTAGATACTGAATGCTTCACGGTACTTGGCGATTTTAACTTTCACTTGGAAGCCAATAACAATCCTGACACGTCCAGCCTAATAGATAAGCTTGCTGGTTTTGGGCTGAATCAGATTGTTAGTGAGCCAACTCACCAAGCTGGCCATACACTAGATGGCATTTTCACTAATAATGATCTGATAGAAGTGAAGACGGTATGTCCATTACCCTGGTCTGACCACTCGGCAGTACACTTCACCATCAATCTGGCAACAACCAATACCTGTCGTAAGAACAGACATTCTGTGGTTAAGTTTCGTGCTTGGAAATCAGTTTGCAAACACGACCTGTCATTGGCACTGAGCGAAAGGCCTCTAATTCCAACGGACTCCAACCAGGCTGCAACTATTTTCGAGAGCTGGCTCAACAGGGCAGCAAATAAAGTGGCACCGGAACTGGCGAAGCAATCTCGAAGAAAGCTAGCCTCCTCCCCCTGGTATTCGGCGGAACTTAAACAAGTTAAAATCAAATGCAGGCAAAAGGAACGCATTTGGAGATCTGAATACAGCATGACACACAGGAAAGATTACTGTGTTGCCTTAGAAGAATATAAAAGTGCTATAACTCAGGCCAAAATAAAGTACTTTACCGCCAAAATTCAGGAGGCCACAAACTCCCCAAAAGAATTATTTAAAACTGTCTCCGCCTTGACGAGATGTCCTCGTGACACCACATTCACGCCAGATCAAAAGTTTGCGGACAAACTCGCCCATTTTTTTCAAAATAAGGTGGAGTCCGTATTTAATGAACTTTTGAAAATTGCTGAGGTGGCTGGGAGCAATCTTGTAGAGAAGCAGGAGGATAAGGTCTCCCATTGCAGCCTAACGCATTTTCCATTGTTGGGTGAGGAAACAGTGGCTGATCTCTTGCTGAAATCCAAGTCAGGGTCCCCTTAGATCCTTGTCCGTCGCATATCTTACATTTAGTCCCTAAGGAGATTAGCGCTTTATTGACTCCAATATTAAACCAAATTGTAATCTCTGGGATCTTTCCGCTGACTTGGAAAAAGGCTTGTATTCGTCCTCTTTTAAAAAAACCTAAGTTGGACCCCCTGGAGGAGAAAAACTATCGTCCCATCTCCTGTCTGCCTCTACCTGCCAAAATTCTGGAGAAGGCTATGAATTCAGAACTGACAACATATTTGGAGTTAAATAACATCCTTGATTCTACCCAACACGGTTTTAGATCACTGCACTCCACTGAATCGGCCCTGATCATGGCAACTGAGGAAATTCGGAAGGTATTGGATGGTGGAGGAAGGGCTGCCTTAATCTTGCTTGATCTGACAGCAGCCTTCGACACCGTAAATCATGCAGTACTAGTTCGAAGGCTGCAGGATGTTGGCATCAGTGGTAAAGCTTTAGCTCCTCTTACTTCTTTTCTATCATCCAGGGAACAATTGATCCTCTGGGATGGCCTTCAGTCTGAAGATTTCACTCTCCCTGGTGGAGTTCCACAGGGCTCAGCTTTATCCCCGACGTTGTTTAATATTTACGTTGCCCCTCTGGCTTGACTCATAAAAAGTTATGGCTTTAAGCTGGTGTCATATGCTGATGACACTCAGCTTGTAGTTTCCGTAGCACACACCTTGGACGTAACAGCTGCCCAGTTTCGTAAATGTCTTTCTGCACTGATGTCCTGGATGAACTCTAACTTTTTAAAGCTTAATGCCGAAAAAACTGAGGTTGTGGAATTTGGACAGAATTCATCGGTCTGGAGCCAATTATGGTGGCCTACTGCTGCCGGTACCTGCCCGGTACCGGTAAATAAGGCAAGGAACCTTGGCTTTCTGATCGATAAAGACCTCACTTTGGCACCACAGATTAATCAGGTTTCGTCAGCCTGCTTTTTTACTTTAAAATGTTTAAGGAAGATACTCCCGTTCATCCCTTTCTCCTTGAGGAAAACTGTGGTAGGAGCCATGGTTTTATCAAGACTAGATTATTGCAATGCTCTTTATTTGGGAGCAGGTGCTGCCCAACTTTCTAAACTCCAATCAATTCAAAACGCGGCAGCGCGAGTATTGCTTAAACTTCCTAAACATCATCCTACATCCACTAGCATAAAGCAACTTCATTGGCTCCCAGTGAAACGACGGATTGATTTTAAGGCACTCTGCCTAGTACACAAAGCCTTATTTGGAGGAGGGGCTAAGGATGTGCAATCTTTGTTTGGTCGATATGTACCGTCGCGTCTTTTAAGATCCTCTTCTTCTGGATTGGTAGTCCTTCCAAAGATTAAAAAAGTAAGGTGTGGAGGTAAACGTTTCTCTTTCTTAGCGGCTAAACTGTGGAACTCCCTTCCGCCACATCTTAGACTTCAGCCCAGCAGGCTGGCATTTAGGGAGGAACTAAAAACCTGGTTTTTCACCTATCCATGATCCCTGTTGGTTGCTGTCCCTGCACTCCACTTAGCGCCAAGACGCCTTGGCATTAGTGCGCTCTACAAATATGTCAGTCAGTCAGTCAGTCTTCAAACTCTTTCAAAACACAAATATACAATATTAACCATTATTTCTTTCACTTTTAGGCCAAGATTGCCAAAGGTTTTGCATTGGGTTTGTGTTACTTTTTTAACACAAACCTGGCACAAAATCATTTGGGGGATTTACAAACCAACACAAATTGGCATTTGTGTTGGTTTTTTAGGAAAAGCAACACAAACCTACACAAAGCGCTACTTTGCACTACTTAGGATCAAGGGGGTGTTATATCAGTAGCACAAGGTCGTTCCTATGCAAACACCCATGCTTTTTGTTCCAAACCCAATATACTAATTTTAGTATACAGGGTTTTACACCACAAAATAATGCTGCTGGAAAGCAGGCATTAAAAGGAGAAATTACTCCTTTCTTTTCCAACTTTGTTTGTGTGCCTCACAATACAGGACACATACAACGTAGGAAAAGTTTTAAAACTTGTCTAGTAATAGTATTTTGCACTAAAACCTAGGCTGGACTCATGCACACACCCTTGCACTATGGCACAGAGATGTCTGCTTGGAGCTCAGCAGCAAAATTCTGTGCTGACACTTGGTAGAGGGAAGGAGAGTGTCAGAACTCTATAGATATGGCGCTCTCCTGCTCTCTCCCCGTCAAGCAACACAGTCCAGTACCTTTGGGTTCTGCACTGCATTGCGTGACACCTTTGTAAATCTGGGTCTTAATCTTTTAAAAGATTTGAATCTCTTGCAACAAGGACAGGCTCAGATGCGAGCAATAACACAATTGAATTGGGCATTGCACACTCTGAAAATGATTAAAGTGTCATGGCAGCTTATAAATGACTCAGCTGTGCTTCTGCCCTATATATTGACCTCAAAACAGATATCAATCTCTATGAAGGACATTGTAAATCCTCTTATTAATAGAATAGAAAGTGAATGTTCCACTTTCTGTAGCAAAGGCTCCACATCTTAAGTGACTGCTGAATGGAGTAATCTCGATGCTAATAATTGCTTTTCATTTTTATGATTATCGAAAACAGACATCATTGGGTTGGTATGAAAAATTACACAATGCCTTTTTCAACAAGAAACTTACTTTTGAGTCTTACTGTTGGACAAAAGACAATCCTGAATTCATTAGTAATCTGCAAGCACTAACCCACTAGGGCAGGCACTCCTTTGTGACTCTATCACTTTGCACAGCACTTGTAACCCTTTAAAGCCTCTCCCTGCTTGTAAACTCCTTGCAGCACCTGTCTGTTCCTTCACATGATACAATCCTAGGAATTAGAACAAATGAGTCTTGTTGTGGGTTGGCCCCAGGTTTCGTCTGTGTTTTAACAGATTAAGAAACTGTGCCGCATCGTGGTACTACATTTTATGCCCCCCCAACCCCCAGAAAGATTGTTTGGAAGTGTTCCTTGGCCAAATGTAGACCTAATAAATATATGCTCTGATAAATTAAACACAAGTGTTGAACTTCTGCCACAGAAAGAGATGTATTTAATTTCTGTAGCAGAAACATTTCTCTTCAAACAGCTTGGTCTGTATCTGAAATTCAACAGTTTTTGTAAACTCAGTGCTAAACACATTTTGTTAATTTATTACACTATCTCACATGCATCAAATACAACAGGCTTAGACATGTGTTTAAAATCATCAGATAAAGCCTGTTAACTGGCTATAAGACTATTTTGGGATTTATTACCTTGATCTTCAGTTTGATGTTTTCAAATCTGTTTGGTGAAATCTCATCTGCAAGCCTGTTAGACCATGCCCTTATTTCAGGTTCATCCCCAAACGTTCTGCCTTTTGCCTCCTATTTTTCTGGCCCTCTTTTTCTGGCTATAGGATTCTGGGCACTTTACCACTGCTGATCGGTGCTAAAGTGCATATTCTGGCTCTATAAATTGTGATATGGTTATCCATGATTGGCATATTTGATTTACTGGTAAGTCCCTAGTAAAGTGCCCAGTGTGTGCCAGGGCCTGTAAATCAAATGCTATTAGTGGGCTTGCAGCACTGGTTGTGCCACCCACATGAGTAGCCCTGTGAATGTATCTCAGACCTGCCAATGCAGTGTCTGCGCATGCAGTTGTAAACTGCCATGTTGCCCTGGCAAGTACCCCCACTTTCCAGGCCCTAACATTCCCTTTTCTTACATGTAAGGCACCCCTGAAGTAGGCCCAAAGTACCCGTATAGGCAAGTTGAAGTGTATGTAAATTGATGACATGTACTGGTGTGTGTGTGACATGTCCTGATAGTGACATACTGTGTATTTAGTTTTTTACTATTGAAAGGCTGTCTGTCCCATAGGTTTATCATTGGGACTGCACTGTAACATTTTTACATGTGTAACTTCCAATAGGGGCAAGATAGAAAATTGGAGTTTAGGCTCTCTGAACTCAGAATCTATTAACACACCTTTTGGTGAAGGTGGTTTTTAAATTCTGTGTTTGAAAATGCCACTTTAAGAAAGTTGGCATTTTCTTACTTTACCATCCTATGTGCCTCTGACTGTTTGCGTATTCAGCATCTGGTGTTGGAGTGACAGGAGTTGGGGATGTGCATTCACTCTAGGCAGTCACAAGGGGGGTTTAGGTTTGCCCTGCCTTGCCTTGGTGACTCATCTCTGGGCTAAATAGACCTGGTCTGCATTTAGAGTGGTGAAAGGAGTTTTGCTTGCAACTGAAAAGGCTGTGTCTCCTTTTGACAATGCTGTCTCTACTCCCTGTGTTCATGCTACACCAGGGAGGACAGGATTGGTTTGGACTGGGTTCAGAGACCCTTGCCACAGAGAGAACAATGACAAAATGGGTAATAAGTATTGGACCCAAAACCCCAAAACTTTAGATTACTGACAGAAACAAGAGGACCCTGCCAAGATGAAAAGTTGAAGGACTGTGTGAGGAGCGCTGCCTTTTCTGTGTGAGGGGTGGGTTGGAGTGCAGTTACTGCTTCTGTCTGTATTGGAGGAAAAGGACTGACTCTTTTTGCCCTGCTGTGGTATCCTGCTTGTGAAGAATCTCCAGGGCTTGTGTGAGCTTGCCTCCTGTTCAAAATCTCAGGGAGATAAAAGATTCCAAAACAGATCCTTGTTGGATCTTAAAACGTGTCCTGCCTAGGAGAAGTGCTGAAGAAACTGTGTGAGGAGCCCCTAATGTGAGTGGGGTAGGACAGCCTGCAGTGGCTGCTCCTGCCTGGAGCAGGGAAAGGACTGGACTGCTCTTCACCTTTTTGTTTTAATAGGAAGCCTGCAAGAGCACTTGATTTGTTTTCTCCTTCCCAAAGTGCGTGTGGAGCACTTTGCTTTCCATTCCACTCTGAGGAAGTGCAAACAAACCAACCACAAGGAGGGCTTCACAGGGTGAAACCAAGAGTGTAAGGATCGCTGTTAATTCTGTTGGCCGAGTTCAGGGCTGAGGCCCCATCCGCTGTGGCAGGAGAAATTGGGAAAAGCAGAGTGCGGCCATGAGTCAATGAATCAAGCACCGCAGGAGTGCCAGGTTTTGCTAGCAACCAGCTGAAGCTGCTGACTTAGGAGCAGTGGCCCGCAATAAGGACCACGGCTTCCCGCAGCCCGGCCCCAAATCAAGACGCCACGCCGAGTGCTCCAGCACCGCACCCACACGGGACATCTTACAAGCTGAAGCGGGGATGCTCTTGGGAGAGAAGAGAGCCGCAGCTTCACCGAAGTGGCGTATGGCCGCCTGACAGAGGGGGAAACCCTCTGCATCCCGTACAGTGCAGCCAAAGAGGTTGCAATGCCAGTGACCCGAACGAGGACTGTGGGAGTCCAGCCGCACCCCCCCAATCGTGGTGAGATTGGTGGGGGCATTTTGTTCTATTACCTTTGCCCTGTAGTTGGGGTTCTCCCCTCTGCCAGCTGAAAAGAGCCAGGGGGAAGGAGCCCCTAGGTGTTGTTCAGGCACGTGTGGATTCTGGCATTTCAGGACGGGGTAAACTCTTGATGGGGATCTCTTTCTTGTGACTCCCCCGCTGTGGCCCCAAAGCCTGTGCTAGGTGCGCAGGCATTCCTGTCCCCAATGGGACAGCAATTACTGTGGAGCCCCTATGAGCAGTGTTGAAGCATTGGGGCTGCACAGTAAAGTACAAAGTGGTGATTTGGGGCACCATGATTATCTGGTGATTCCCCCTAAATAACCTAACAGCATTCTCATGCCCTAATGTTAGGATGCCAGAGCAACAACTATCATTTTCAGGAAGTGCATATTATGCGCAGTGGTTTTTATGATGTTTTCTAATGTGTGCAACTTATAAGTATTTGCTTATTGTACTAAATGTGGTATTATGACAATTGCCTTGTGGCAAAGTGATTTATGACATGTGCAAGTTATGAGTATTTACCTCAATACACTTCATGTGATGGTACAACCATTGCCTAATGGCAAAGTGATTTATTGTTTATGTGATTTTTTTGTATTATGTTTTATGTATATTACAAAGGATATTTTTAAATAGCCTTGTGTGAAGTCTCTTATGTAGTGTGCCTAGTGTGTCACTGGTGTATGTGTGTGTGTTGCGCAAATGCTTTACACATTGCCTCTGGGATAAGCATGACTGCTCTGCCAAGCTACCAAGGGGGTTATCTTGGATGTGTAACTCCCTTGCCCTGACTAGAGTGGCGGGTTCTGCCTGGCTTAGTTGCATACCTAGCCAACCAGAAACCCCATTTCTAACAAAGTCTGATAGTTGAATGTGTGATTCTTAATGTTTTCCTAGTAAGGACATTAAGTCAGCATGGATGCCAACATGAATGAAGTTAATTCTATTCAACTGAACAACAGTGTCATGAAGCTATGACATTATACTTTGATGGAGAGCAGATTAAGGTCCTCATTACGATATCGGTCAGAAAGGCTCCGTAAGGCATTCGGATTTTCCTAACCCGTGTCGGAACCCATGTTTCCAACCAACTCATAAACACTTACGACCAACCGATTAAGATAGAAGTTAACCATTCGGTCTTTCCGACTCGGTTCCGACCAACGTTCGAAGACGTATTACGATGTCAGATTCGGACAGCCTTTCTGAATCGGTCTGTCTGACACAGAATGGCTGTCGGAAACTGACTTTGGGGGCCCGTAGCAGGGCCCCCTTCACGGGAGGCCTCTGGTTGGGGCCCATAGGGGTACCCATGAGACCCCTCTTTACAACCATGCACAGTGTGGCAGGCACCATGGGGTCAATGGAAGTCCGAACGAACGGTGTTCGGAAACTTCGTAATCGGTCGTTTGGACTCGCCAAACCTGAGTTGGTTGCAAACAATTCTGACAATGATTCAGTCGGATTTCTTTCCGACCAACATCGTAATGTGGCCATAAGTGTCAGTTCACAAGTTTCAAGCTCCCTAAGTGTGACCTGCTTTCTTGTGCATATTATGCTTTGAAACTGTTTATCTGGGCATCCTGTTGCAATAATCACCAATAATGTTACTTGACATTTGGGAAATAATTAAACCAATCAGAGTATTCAAGCACATCAAACTGCAATGACATTGCCCATCACTAAAAAAGCTATAGTGGCAATCTATAGATGCATTAACCTGGGTTATCGCCACCAATGTCGACCCTGGTATTTACCAGACTCCCAACAGTGTCTGCATTTATAGATTCAATTGATGTTGTTCTGCAAAATGCTTCAGTTCATCTTCGACAATGACACCATTTTCACCTGTGGTTTCAACATTTTCATTCTTTGAGAGACTTATTGCTTCCTCATCATCATTAACATCTGTAGAAAATTCATGAATTTTCAGTGAAATTTGAAAATGTTGGTCTCTTCCACTTAATGAAATCAGTGTTCTTGTCTAAGTATCGTTTTTTCTTTCCAGTGCTACAAGTTTGAAATTATCCATATGTTTGCATATCAAGGTAACTTCAAGAAAACAATCAGTATCTGCTAATAGCCTAGTTTTATTCATGTATCACTGCGCATAAATTCATATGTACATATTCATAGCATAGGCTTCATTATTTCCTGGGATGTTATAATCTTCATATATTTTCTATTTTAGGTATCCCCTTTTTGGATCATTTGTTTTCATATATTTAAGTGTATGTTTCTAATCAGTGGTGGCTGGTGACATTTGAATGTGGTGAGGCGTAAAAGTTCGGATTGAGTGCCCTGTGTCGAGTGAGTGAGCCTGATCATCATAGGGCTGGTTTGGGAGGGGGTACCCCCTTCCTGTGAAAATTTAGAAAAAAAAGAGTTGGCAAATGGTGCATATTCAAGAAATTTTGAGAAAGCTAGAAAGTTAATAAAGCAATTGTGAAAGTGTAGTTATGACATCAATAAAGAGATTTTAGATGATAATGGCTTAGTTAACTGCTTATTTATTATAACCAGAGAACTTCATGGCAGAATTTGAAACTATTAACCAATTTAGAGGTCCATTTCCCTGCTAGTTGGTCCTGCCGAACATTTGGGCCTGCATCTTATGCTCTTCTGATTTTACACCACATTCCCTTCTCAACATTAGCACTTCCTTAGGTTTTTCCCATCAGGTCTATGTAGAGAATTCTAATAACAGCTAATTTCCTACTTTCATTTTTGATGACTTGGAACTTGCCTCACCCTCCCCGTCTGCTTTTTCCAATGGCCACAATAGCTTTGGCCAGAAACCTTGCCGTACACTTCAAGCCATCAAGGAGCATAGAAACAATCATACCAAAAATACCACAGAAGCCAGATTTCTAGTGTAGAATTTAAATATGTTCAAACATTTCCTTGCAAAAATCCCAAAAAAGGTTATCCTCTCTCATCTTAAGTGTACTTGACTACTGTAAGAGTCTGCTGTAAGGACCTAAATTCATTTAATCTACTGGATAAAGATAAACATTTCACTAGAAAGACTCCACAGTCTCTTATGAAACACTTCTACCTCACTATACCACAATCAACCAGAGGGACTATCAGCTAAAAATATTGCTCCCTTACAAGCTACTGATTACTGATCATCCATGCCAAAGTCCTTCTGTACAGTGTCAACATAGCTATGCAACGCATTTCTTCTCAAAATACTCTGCTCTGGAATTTTGAATTAAATAAATAAATAAATAAATCAGCTCCTTTGCAATTGATGCACTTTCCTGTGCAGGTTTCGGTCAACCGAATACAAAATCCCCTGATTATTGACGCACTTGTGTTGGGCAATGTGTGCTGTCTGCTGGGTTTTGTTGAATAATTAGGGCATTACATTTCTGTGTCTGCCTTATTCATTAATATGAGTTTTGATTGGCATTATGGAATTGCTAAGTTCTCAAGAATGATGTTCTGTAACCACAGGGCCTTATATTTGCTGATAGAGCGTTAATCGTTCACTCACTTTGGGATGTAGGTAACAGATTCTGTTGCAGGGATTCTGCACATGTACAGAACTATGCGCAGGAAAACAGGACCTCAGTGAATAGGGGTGTACCAACCTATCACATTAGTACCCAAAATCCCAAACCGACTAGCTATATGTCTCATTCGTTCTCCGACTAACAGCGAAGCTACCAATGATTAGACAACCCAGAACATGTCACTCCCGACTCTCAGGAATCGCGGTAGCCAGACAACTCTTTCGCTCACTCACTCATACTTGTCCACAATGCGAGTAATCAGAGTCACGGTATAGTTTAAAATGTTTATTTTAACTAACGCGCTCTATGGTACAGTACATGTGCCATTACTAGCAGCAAAATGCATAAACACAATATAGTCAGCATTGTCACAACTCCATAGAATATAAACGGGGATATCATTTTATAAAGACAGTGGAAAAGGGCTACAATACCTAACCACCCTCCCCGTTGTAAGAAACAGTTTATTATAAAAAAGAAGACCTCTGGGATTTGTCAGCCGACCCCATACCTCAAGGCCTAGATGAAAGGTTTACAACTCAGGACAAGCACAGCTCTTCTCTTCGGAAAGGATTCTCTCCAAGTGCCCGCACAACATGTTTAGCTTGCAATATTAAAGCGTACGATTTTCAGTAGTGCAGCAGTGTGTCATGTTATGTCTAGGTGCGAGGGACTGACCAGAACAGAATAACAAGGGGCATTGTTGATCGACCTTGTACATCGTGTGCAGACTAAACGTCAGAGCACGGCAGAGAATGCGAAAAGCTGACAGTACTCATGTAAAAGGGCACAAACAGAGTCTTGCGAAATCTATGCTTGCAGTGTCGTGCGCAAAAGCAGCCTCATGGCAGCGAAGCTCATGTTAACTTAGCAGATGTCAACAATGGACCTATAATCCATACTACACCCTCCCCCTGGTAAGTCCATCGTATATAGACATAGATTGAAAACAGTGTTCAAAAAGTGCAAACAGAGTTCACAAGCGTCTATGGGTTTTAAAAGTGAATGATTTGAACAACGGAGAAGGGAGAGAGAAAAAAATAACCTAGTAGGAAAAAAGTAATTTAGTATAAAGGCATCCAAAATCCAAGAACCGGTGAATTTAACCATCAGAGTGTAGGAGCAAAAAAATGCAACACCCTCCAGAAGGACATCATTGTCGTTGGTAGAAAAAAGGGAAGCCATCCAGTTAATCAAATCGAATGAACAAGTGTGCTCCTCATATGCGGGTGCCTCCATTAGCATCTCCGGACAACTTGCGTGATATTCAATGTAACTTTGAAGTAGGAGATTCTGCGCAGCCTCACAGACATCCCATTGAGCCAAGACTCCAAGCGCAGCCGCATGCGCTATTAAGCCAATCCCAGAACAGTCCCGCTCATGGGCCACTAAGGGACCCACCAGCTGGTCGAAATCCGGGTCCGGACATGACGAATTGGAGAGGCACAAATCCAATGCCCATGTAAACGGACATTGTAGACATGAAAAGACGGGTTGCACGCAAGTGAAGTACGCAAAGCGGAAGGACAACCCATAAGACACACTGAGAGCTGCTAGTGGTAGTGTACTGAAGCACTCATGCTAGCGGTCACGAAGCAATCGCAGCCGGTCTTGTCTGTGCAACACCAAAAGAGGAGCAGCCATCGCGCAGCAGACACAGGAGAAGCAGGATTCCAGCAGCTAACGCCAGCATTAAAGGGAATCCACCAAAGACGCTGGAAAAGATAGAATGAATGAATGCAGGTATAACACCAAATATTGTCTGAAAAGAAGTCAGAAGGCCAGAGCCGACAGCTTAAAAAAAATGAGCAAGGCCACTCGTATCAGACGCATTAAATATGCGGTGTATTAACTCCCCAAAATGTAGTGGGAGGTTAGTGGTTAAAAGTGTTTGAATTTCGCTAGCAGAGCTAGCCACCTGCAGGCTGAAGGTTTCTCGGGCGGAAGTCAGGGCGACTTCTTGTTGGGTTAAAAGCGCCTTTAATCTGCTCAACTTGTTGAAATCTGCTTTCAAAGTTGGTATGGAAGGCCAAATTGAGCTATCGAGCTGCCCACGCGGAGGAGGAAAAAGCACATTGTTACAACAAATTACGCGCTGGGAAACCGTTACTATGTATGGTATGCCATCCAGAAAGCCGCAGCATTCTTGGTTATTTAGAATAAGATAACTACCGTTAGTAAGCAGAGTGAACGTGGGAATTATTTCGGGAACCGGATTACCTTTTAAAACACATGCAAGGTTCAGAGCTGACATATTACATGCTCCGTGTAACTTTATATTTTTGCAAACAAGGGAATGACCCACTGTAGAATCACAGTCCTCCCCCGTAAGGTATACTTCAGTTTCCTCCCGCAAACATCGGTAGGTGAAAGGTAAAGACCACAGTTCATGCAGAAAAGCGCTACCCAGGGGTTCAAAGCGGCCTAGCGGGTAATGTTTCATACAGGAGCTGAATTGGAACAACGAGAAAGGCAAAGAAATAACCCCATAAATTAGCCAAACTGCAGAATCAGTTTCCGCTACAGAAAAGGGCAAAGGGTCTATTTTTTCTATGTGTATAAGAGTGTAAAGTGCATCTTTCATGAACATGAACTGCTGTTTGTCAGTCAAATTAAATGGTAAAAACAATGCAGTCGCATTCAAATAATCCCATGGAACTTTTCCCATTTTTAGAGTTTGCAAAGTCCATGCGAATTGCATTAAAGAACGCAATTGATTTTGACCATGATATAACAAAGACACATCTTCTTGCCCAATATCAATAATAGAAGAAACAATATTATCCAATGTGTAAATGCGGGAAGATAGTGTGTTAATACTATTATCGACAACAGCTAGAACCTTTTCTAAGTTCGCTTGGTCAATTTCCCCAGACGTGACGCCGCTTCAATTTGTGAAAGTTTCCATATTTCATTGTAAGCTGCGTAATAGAATCTCTTTGTTCTAGGAACCCTGGGTCCCAAGACAAAGTCGACCAAATTAATGTTATTGGACAACAACGATAAATGTTGTTTAACGGACGATAGTGTAGAGTGCTGCAACCACTGTTGACATAATTTTCCAACCGAATAGGTTGTCACCGAATGTGTATCTGGAAATCTTGGGTCGGGTCTGTCTTGTGTATAACATAAACTAGTGTTATGAAACCTGAGTTGGCATGCATTTGAATTTGTCTGCCAAACTAACCAACCTAAAGGATCCATTTCAGATACATTAAACGTGTTGTTTTGAAACAAAGATTGTAAGGCATCAATGGAATAAGTCGTGTATTTGCGCCAATTATTATACTCAGCTAATGAGGGAATGGCAGGGGCGTTCAACTTTTTTGCAGTTGCCAAACCAAAGCACGTTGTCTGGTAAACTGTTTCATTTAAAAACAAAATTTGTGTCGGGATGAGGCAGGCACGATGTAAGGCTTCAGTGCCCTGCACCTGCCAGGTTTTAGAACCCCAGATCGATTTCAAATCAATGGTGGCCTTTCAGTGATCATAACCCCTGACTGACAGATCCTGTCTAAAAGAATTTGAATAAATAAATTTTGTATGGGTCAACATTACTTTGGGAGATGAGGAAAAATGTAATTTAAAATAATAAGACTCTGGTGTTGACCTGTCGAAATCTGTAAAATATGTAAATTTATTTCTAAGTGTTCGTGAACTACCTTTGATTGGTGTAGGGCAATGTTCCCACTGTGTGTAATTAACAACAGGACGTAATGTATTAGTCTTATGCAGGAAATGATGCCCATAATAAATCAATAAATCGGCATAATTGGCAGAATTTAAATATAAATCTTCAGCATTATAAGCAGCATAATACTTTAAATCGGAAAACAACGATTGTATTGCATGCACATCCCAGTCGTCTGAGCGTATGTCCTTTGTTACCACATCACCCATGGAGACGCGAAATACATATGGAATGTTAATTATTTCCGTCGGCCCATGGACCTGATAATCCACTTTATCCCAGATGATGCAATCCGCAACTGGAAATGCTGAAATGTTCACAAGAGAATGGTCACACTTCATGATGTGGGAAGATGAGTGAGGGGCCAAAATACCATCAACCAAGTTCACAGCAGAGCGTTCTGGTAAGTAGTGACCATTGATGAGTAAGAAAACCACAGTCACAAAACCAATGGACATGAAAAGAAAAATCGTGATCATTATTAACCAGATGTATGTCCATGGGGGGACAAAATAAGTCTGTTTAAACCAGGAAACAAAAATAGACAATTTGGTAGGGCCAATCGAAGTGGTGGAAGATGAGTCAAAAGAAAAGCTGCCATGGTGTAAATGACTTTCGGGCAAGCCATGCAAAGACTCACTTGTGGGAGAAGTATACTCAACTTCATCTTTGCAGGAGGGACAGACAAATGGTCAACAACAGGGTCCATCTCGATGACAGTGTCAGTAGGTGAGCTGCAAGAAGCGCTAACCCCAGGATTTCTCGAAATTGTAGGGCACGAAATAGCAGGCGTCACACTTTTCAGAATTGGCCAGATGTTGTAGCTTGACATTGTCAATGGAGATGTATTTGTTGCCCTTGTGACCAGGAAGCGGTGGTAAAATGACTGTACGAGTACCCTTCAAGCCAAGCACTGGAACCGGTGCACGATAAGAGGGACCAAATTCTTTTTTGTTCTCCAACTTCTCTCAGACCAGATCACCAACTTTTGGAAGCCAGCCGGCCACCAGAATCAGCAGTGCAGCATCTGTTGCCGAAGGCAAATGTTCAGTAGCAATACGGGCATGGGTCTCTTGTAGGTCCTGTAACATAGTAGAATGTAATCTACGTCAAAGGTCGCGGCTGCAACCGCAACGTCTGGACCATCAAGGTCTGGCACAAACATTTTGATGCCAAAGTGCATCTCGTATGGGGTCCGCCCACCCAGAGGTCTTCTAGGGAGATTATTAAGTGCACGTTGAACCCCATACAAGTGGGCCAGCCAGTTCTTGCCAGTACCTAAGACTCTAGCTGTCAAGGATTGCTTTAAGTCATGGTTCATTCGCTCCACAATTGAATTGCCCTCAGGCCTGTATGGAGACGAAAACTGCACCAGCACCCCCAAAGACTTCATCACGTCCTTGTACGCTGGACCTTGGTCTGAATGAAAGGTGCCACAGGCAAAGATCCCTACAAAGACACGCAAATCCCTGATGACATTTCGAGCGTCAGCACTGCGTTGTTTCCAAACCCAAAGGAATCTAGTGCACGAATCAACTGCGACCAAAATGTATTTATATGCAGTATCAGAAGTAAATGGACCGCAGTGATCAAGATATACACAAGCAAAGGGGCAATCTGCAATGCAAAGCTGTGTTTGTGGTGGACGTGTAACCGTAGAAGGCTTAATCTGTTGACAGATGTCACAAGAAAGCACAAAAGTATGGGTCTGTTTATATAAACCACGCCACCAATAACGTTGCTGCAAGATAGAAACAGTCGCTGACACTCCAGCATGGGCCGAAGCCATACCGTCGTGTGCGGTTTTGATTAAAGTGTGTCTGCGGTCCGCGTTGGGAATCAGCCAATCCCCAACGTCAGGTATTCTAGCGAAAGAAACATTTTCAGGAGTTGACTGATAAGAATACTTTGAAGGGAAACCCCGTGGATAATTAGAGCCCTCCGCAGTTGCAGCAATTGCTGCCAAAATTTAATTATCAATCTTAGTCATGGACCTTGTAACGGCTGCTACGGAACACGTGGCTACTGCAGATTTGGCTGCTTCATCAGCCAAACAATTTCCAAGAGCGTGTGCTCCCACACGCTGATGGCCAAGAGTATGTATAACATGTGTGAGTGGCAGACATTGTTTAAGATCCGCCACTCGAACCCAAAGCATTTTATGCTTAATTGTGCTGCCCTTAGAATCTCGATAATCATTTTGAGACCAAAAGATTAAGTTGTCATTAAAAGACTGAACACAGTAATAGGAATCGCACACAATGAGTGTAGGAACACTCGGATCAGCAAACTCAAGAGCAAGAACCAGAGTGCGCAGCTTGGCCAATTGGCCGGAACAGTCGCCTAGCGCCTGTGTATGCACAATATGAGACTTGAATTCTCCATTCACCATTGTACCAGCCACAATAGCGCAAGCTGCCGAATAAGCATGTTTAGAACCAGTGGCCGGTTGCGCCGAGCCATCGGTATATATGATACATGTGTACTCCTCTAAGGGAAGCAAAGACAGAGGAGGAGGATGAACGTGTTCATACTGCAAGAACTCCTGCGTCTGTAGAGAGGGGTCAAAGATAAACGTGACATCCGGAGACGTCAAAGAAGTAGCCCATTGTATCCAACGGGGATGCAATGCTTTAGATTTTGGCACACTCGCCTTAGTTACTGCTTCTAAAGCAGGGAAAGGTGTAACCACAAAAATGCGTTTCCCCTTTGCTAGTGCGCGTTTCTTCAGGACCGCCATCTGCACAACTGTCAAAACCTTTTCGACAGTGGAAAACCGCATTTTGGCTGAAGTGTACAAGTGCGATTTGTATGCAATAGGTACTGTGTTGCCTTCATTGTATGTTAAGTAAGTGAAACCCACTGCGCCTGGCACGATTCTTATCACCAGGTTTGTGTGGTTATCACGTGTCAATTAGTACTTAGATGCAAGCAAGTCAGATTGCAAAGAATGCAAAATAGCAGAATGTTCCGGGAGCCAGCTGGCTTTTGTAAAGGTAGGTTGTATCAAAGCATAAAGAGGCTTGATACGCTGGGCATACTCGGTAATGTAAGACCTCCCGAAATTTAAAAATCCCAGCAAAGACTGAAGTTTTTTCAGGGTAGTTGGAGATTGCAAGCATGCACATTTCTCCAGAAAGTGGGGTGCCAAGCCCCGACCTTCATTATTGAGCTCATAGCCCAAAAAAAAAGCACCGCATAGCATGCAATGTGAGATTTAGCAAAATTAAATTTGTATCCGTATTCCGCAAACTCAAGGAAGATGCGGTCAACACGGCACAGATGCGGCCATAATTCATTGTCTGTGAGATAAATGTCATCAACATACGAGTATGCATCTGGGTGTAGGAGAGTAGGATCTGCTTCACATGGGTACCCCCACTTTTTGCTGATGCTTCACTGTTTTTCGACTTTAGTCTGGCTGGGGCCCTTCTAATCAGAACCCCAGCCTAGCTGCTTCCTCTCTAAAATGGTTTCCATGTGCCTTAGGCACATCTCTGATTGGAATCTGGAGTGCCCTTATAAGTCCCTAGTATATGGTATACTATGTACCCAGGGCATAGGTACCTCAGAGGCCTACCAGGGGCTGCAGCATGTATTGTGCCACCCCTGGAAGGCCATCCAAAATGACACCACAGGTCTGCTACTGCAGCCTGGGTAAGGTGGTGCATGCACCCCTCACTGTGATATAGGCTACCTATATCACTACATACATACACACATATAAACCTATAAGTCACTCCTATGGCAGGCCTTATCAATCTTGAAGGCAGAGTGCTTGGTTCCTATGTGAGAGGGTGCCCCTGCATGAGCAGAGCCCCTCTGCAGTGTTCGGAGACCCTTCTCTGATGCTGTTTGTAGTGCAGCCTGACCATATACTCTTAAGCGCATTATAACCTCGCGTTAAATGCTAACTTTGGGATGGCTGCACGGAAACATGTCGTGTTTGGTGTCAAACATCTTGGAATACTACCCCCCGCCAGTTCTGGCGGCGGGGGTAGCATTCCACCCTTCTAGAGGGAGAGACATGTACACACCGGCCTGCCCGGTAACTTCTTTCCAAGCCCTGGCATCACAAAATGGATGCCGCTGCCACAGACACGAGTCTGGCCTCCTGCTGCTGACCGAAACTCCGGCAGGGGAGGCCTGGACAATAGGTTTCCTGTCCCAGGGAGGTGTAACCACTTCCCCAGACAGGATAGTGTGTATTGGGGCTGGGCGGGAGCACTCTCTGGTGCTTTGAAGTCCTGCACTGGGGGCACATTTGGTGTCCCTGTGCATACCCCAGTTCAAACCGGCTCAGGGGCTTCCAGCCCCTGCTCTGGCATGAAACTGGACAAAGGGAAAGGGGTGTAACCACCCCTCTGCCCTGACCCTCCCATAGGTGGGTCCCCAGAGTATGTCCAACCCCCTAACTTGGTATAAGTATGGGACCCCAGTCCTTAGGACTTTAGATTTACCTGGACGAAACTCTGACACAGAATCCTGGACCTTCGACGCTCTACTTTAAGATTAGAGGACTGAAGAATCTCCCTTGGGGTCAAGGAGTGACTCCCCTGCTTGGCAGGCACCAAAGAAGCAATTGTCCGGTCTGCATCGCTGAAGCTCCTGCCGGACGCCGAAGTCTTTGCATCACCAGAGGTGGATTTCCAGACTTCCCCAAGGCTGCTCTGAGTCCCCAGCAAAGCTGAGGCTCGTAGCTGTCGTGGGTAACGTGGAACCGTGACCCCTGGACACTGATCGCATTTGCAAGTGCATCCTTTTCTGGGTCTCCCACGAAATTGTGCTTTGGGCTCCGAGTAGCCCCAGCCTCCAGCACCAACTGCACCAAAGATCACTGGCCTCCACTCCACGAGTGTCCTGTGAGCCAGCTCCAAGTGCGTCCACTTGAGGCTCCTTCGCGGTCGGTAGTCCGTTGGCTAGTAGGCCCTTCCAAAGGCCAATCTTCTTCTACTTGGGCTCGCTGGTTGCTCCAGGCCTGCCCTGACTTACCCACGCTGGGTGAGGCCCTCAGACCTTGCTGGTCTGCACCATCATCCTTCTTCCATTTCCACGAGACTTGCCGTTGCCAAGGCTTGTTGGGTCCAATCTGGTCGCCGATACCCCTGCAATCGACAGACGTTGTGGGATAGCTCGAATCCAGCTCCTAGTCATCATCGATGCCTCCTGGACCTCGAGGCTGAAGAGTCAAGATGACCGTCAACCTACCTGAAGCACTCAACATCGGTGGGCATCTGCTCATCGCCTTCCTGGTCACTGGCTAGTGACCCAGACTCTGTCCCCTCTGCTTTCAGGTTCTTCAGATCTTCGATCCACCTTTGGATCCACCCGAACACTTTCGACTTGGCCGCCAGCAGCACTTTGCAGCAGATCGCCATTGAAAACTACGACGAAACCCGACCCGAAAGACACCTATGCACCCGGCTCCCCTGGGTGAGGTAACTCGAGCACTCCGGTGCTCCCATGGGTATTGACACTAGAACAGCCTAGTTCTAAAAGGGTTTGCTCCAAGTCCTCCTCAAAGTGTCCCTTTTCTTTAAACTTCCAACCGCGACTTTCCCCATAGAAGTCAACGCTGATTCGCGGCTGTGTTCTCACACTGCACGCGTCCCCCGTGGGTCCCCTGTGTCACTACCTTGGGTGGTTCCTTGTGGTCCAAGCACTTCTACAGGCTCTAGGCCTTGTGTCTAGCTCAGTCGTGGTTCTTATACCACTTTATTGGTATATGGTTTGGTACGCCCCTAGGGCTCAAACGTGTATTTGTGCTATTACTGTAGATAACTAACTTATAACTTATGTACTTCGAACTCTAGCCTCATAAAGAGACTAGAGGGGTGTGTTTAGCAATAAATACATATATTTTGAATATATACCTGGTGTGGTCCTCTTTCATTTGGTCACTCAAGAGATTATAGACTGGTAAAACAAGCTGCTTTACATTCCTTCAAGACTTAGCCTGAAGGCTGCTCTCCATAGCTACCACTAGGATAGCTTTCAATAAAGGTTGTCTTTAACCTATCTCCAATAAGGGGTTGTTTGGACTGGTGCAAGGTGCCCACTATAATTAGTGGACAGCATATGCCAGGCCAACTTCTCACATTGGTGTGCAGCGTGTGGGATTCCAGCTTGCTAAAGTTTTACCAGATAATCTCAATTGAATTGATCAACTGAAAACCACAAAGGGTACCTAAGGTACATATAAATCAAGCTTAGTATACAGTAAGTTCTACTGAACTTAGACTTGTGTGCTAAGGGATAGCACACCCTTTCTACAACTCAAGAGAGTTTAGTAGGCCACACTAGAGTAGGTAGTGCATACACCACACCTCACTAGTAATGTCTTCAAAGCCAGGACCCAGTGAGTCCTTGCCAGAAGCCAGTGGGCTTCTTCCCTCCAAGTATAATAAACTCCCATTCTTGGAATTGAGAGCATTATGCAATACTAGGAAGCTGAAGGCAGGCAAAAGTGCCAGCACCCAACACCTCAGAGAGGTGCTACTAGCTGATGATCTCAGCAGGCCCCTAGGGTCTGAAGGGGTAGGCAGAGAGGGTGGGGCAGAAGATGAGTAAGGGGTCAGGGGTGAAGAAACCCAGGCCCCCCCCTCTGAAACTGGCCAGGAAGGTGAAGATGACCTTGACCTGGAGAACCCAATTCCTCCTGTGGAGGAGGAGGATCAGAATGACCTCCCCTTTGTCCCCCCAGGAAGAATTGTGAGTGTGCCCAGAAGGTCTAGATCTCCTTCTCAGGAGTCTAACCACTCTGACACCTCAATAGGGACCTCTGTCTCTTCTCATAGGAGAGATTCCTCTCATGACAGGAGAAAGAGACTGATTCAGTATGAGCAAGCCCAGCTTGAACTCAGAAAACAGCAGTTGGCTATAGACAGGGAGTCCCTAGATCTCTACAAAGAGAGAAAAGATGGGACTAGAGTCCCATGGTGGCAGCAATTTCCCCAGAGATAGGGAAAGGTCTTATGACCATAGAAACCTGAGCAAGATTGTCCCTCCCTACCAGAGTGGGGATGACATCCACAAATGGATAACTGCACTGGAGAGGGCCTGTAAAGTACAGAGGGTCCCTCAGGAGCAGTGGGCAGCAATCTTGTGGCTCTCCTTTGCAGACAAAGGTAGAGATAAGCTCCTCACTGTTAGAGAGGAGGATGCTGATAATTACACAGTCTTGAAGAGTGCTCTGATTGATGGGTTTCGCCTAACCACTGAACAATACAGGTTAAAGTTCAGAGATACCCAAAAAGCACAGACTCAAGACTGGGTGGAATTTGTTGATTGTTCTGCCAAGGCTCTGGAAGGTTGGTTATTGGGCAGTAAGGTATGTGACTTCACAGTATTGTACAATCTTATCATGAGGGAGCAGATTCTTAATAATTGTCAAAATCAGCTGTTGCATCAGCACCTGGTGGACTCTGATCTGACCTCTCCCCAAGAATTGGGAAAGAAGGCAGACAAATGGGTCAGAACCAGGGTGAGGCAGAAGGTACAGAACCAAGGTGGTGACCCTAAGAAGCAAGATTCTAAAAACTCTGATAAGGTTGGGGAGAAGGGTAAAGACCAGAAGTCTTCACAAGGCCCCCAAAAATCTTCTTCAGGTGGGGATTCACAGTCTAACAAGGGAAGAGGCCAAAAGAAACCATGGTGCAAGGTCTGTAAGCAAAAGACCCACTGGACCAGTGATTGCACCAAGTCCAAAGACTCTACTCCAGCCCCCACCAATGCCCCTAAGGCACCTGCTCCCCCTAGTGCAGTTACAGTTGGTGGTGGGACTACACAAGCCAAGGGTTTAGTAGGGTTGACCCTGGGTAAGGAGATGAGCTCTGACCTAGTCAGAGAACTCACTCAGGCTGTCCTAGTCTGTGATGGAGGCATGGATGTGACCTCCTCTGTGAGTCCCAGTAATCTGGGCAAGTACAGGCAACAGCCCTTAATCAATGGAAAAGAGGCTTTGGCATTTAGGGACACAGGGGCAAGTGTCACCATGGTGACACAAGACCTTGTGGATCCTGGGCAGATTATACTTGGTGAAATGTACCAAGTGACCAATGCTAGCAATGTCAGAACAGACCACACTCTGGCAGTTGTTAACTTCTCCTGGGGAGGGGTAACTGGCCTTAAGAAGGTTGTGGTAAGTGCAGACCTACCAGTTGAATGCTTGCTTGGCAATGATTTAGAAACTTCAGCTTGGGCAGAAGTGGAGCTCAGGACCCATGCAGAAATGCTGGGCATCCCTGCAGATGTGTTTGCTGTGACCAGGTCACAAGCCAAAATGTCTAACACTGAACAGGCCTTGGATTCTGGAATAATGGACCAAGTGCCCTCCAAGAAGAGGAGTAGTAGGGTAAAGGCAGTGCCTTCCCCTTGGCTCAGAAGGAAGATCAGTCTCTTGAGGGGGATGATCTCAGTCCTGAGGAAGGAACTGTCCCAGAGGAGCTTGAACCTGACCAGGTTGAGTTCTTGGGGACAGGGGCCCTTCCAGGGCAGATCTGAGCCAGGAGCAGCAGAGCTGCCCCTCTCTTGAACCCCTCAGACAGCAAGCTGCTGCTGAGGCTGCTGGGAAAGCTAGTGGTCCCCATACAGTGTATTGGGATGATGGACTCTTGTACTCAGAGTGTAGAGACCCCAAGCCTGGTGCCACCAGGAGGTTGGTTATACCTCTGAAGTTCAGGGGCTTCCTATTGACCCTAGCCCATGACATTCCCTTAGCACACGGGTACTCATAGTACGGCCCGCAGGCCGCCAGCGGCCCGGCAAGCCTTCCTTGGCGGCCCGCGGACCTTGCAGACATCGTTCCTGTGTTTTTTTTCTTTTTTTTTTTTTTTTACAGTGTGTCAGCAAACACAGACTCTGCTCTATGGGGGCCGGGCGATTCCGATAGTCCGAGTGGAGCTGCAGGGGCGCTAAGAGGTGAAATACAACAAAGCCTCGTTATCATGCAAATGGTCTTTTAAAGACCTGTGAAGTACTCGGGTGCGGCTGTGTGCGCGCCCGGGAAGCTGTCTCAGCCCAGGCTGCCACACACGCGGGGTGAGGTGACAGAGAATGATAGAGGACAGCAGGGTGTGAGAGCCGGGTGAGGTGACGGAGGGCAGCAGGGAGTGAGAGCCGGGTGAGGTGATGGAGGGTAGCAGGGTGTGAGAGCCGGGTAAGATGGCAGAGGGTTACAGAGGGCAGCAGGGAGTGAGAGCCGGGTGAGGTGACGGAGGGCAGCAGGGAGTGAGAGCCGGGTGAGGTGACGGAGGGCAGCAGGGAGTGAGAGCCGGGTGAGATGGCAGAGGGTGACGGAGGGCAGCAGGGAGTGAGAGCCGGATGAGGTGACAGAGGGTTGCAGGGAATGAGAGCCGGGTAAGGTGACAGAGGGTGACAGAGGGCAGTAAGGAGTGAGAGCCGGGTGAGGTGACGGAGGGCAGCAGGGAGTGAGAGCCGGGTAAGGTGACGGAGGGTGACAGAGGGCAGTAAGGAGTGAGAGCCGGGTGAGGTGACGGAGGGCAGCAGGGAGTGAGAGCCGGGTAAGGTGACAGAGGGTTGCAGGGAGTGAGAGCCGGGTAAGGTGACAGAGGGTTGCAGGGAGTGAGAGCCGGGTAAGGTGACAGAGGGTGACAGAGGGCAGTAAGGAGTGAGAGCCGGGTGAGGTGACGGAGGGCAGCAGGGAGTGAGAGCCGGGTAAGGTGACGGAGGGTGACAGAGGGCAGTAAGGAGTGATAGCCGGGTGAGGTGACGGAGGGCAGCAGGGAGTGAGAGCCGGGTGAGGTGTGCGTTAAGAGCCTGTGATATGATGCTTCCCGCCAGCCTGTAGTCAGAGAGTTGAGCCAAGGCCAGGGAGCTCAGGCCTGGGAGAGAGACAGAGAGGGAGACAGAGAGAGAGGGAGACAGAGAGAGAGGGAGACAGAGAGAGAGGGAGACAGAGAGAGAGAGAGGGAGAGGGAGACAGAGAGCGAGGGAGACAGAGAGCGAGGGAGACAGAGAGAGAGGGAGACAGAGAGCGAGGGAGACAGAGAGAGAGGGAGACAGAGAGAGAGGGAGATAGAGAGAGAGGGAGACAGAGAGAGAGGGAGACAGAGAGTGAGGGAGAGGGAGACAGAGAGAGAGGGAGACAGAGAGAGAGGGAGACAGAGAGAGAGGGAGACAGAGAGAGAGGGAGAGGGAGACAGAGAGCAAGGGAGAGGGAGACAGAGAGGGAGACAGAGAGAGAGGGAGACAGAGAGCAAGGGAGACAGAGAGAGAGGGAGACAGAGAGCAAGGGAGACAGAGAGAGAGGCAGACAGAGAGAGAGGGAGACACAGAGAGAGGGAGACAGAGAGAGGGAGACACAGAGAGAGGGAGACAGAGAGAGGGACACAGAGAGGGACACAGAGAGAGGGAGACAGAGTGGGAGGGAGACAGAGTGGGAGGGAGACAGAGTGGAAGGGAGACGGAGTGGGAGGGAGACAGAGTGGGAGGGAGGGAGACAGAGAGGGAGGGAGACAGAGAGGGAGGGAGAGAGAGGGAGGGAGAGACAGAGGGAGGGAGACAGAGGGAGGGAGACAGAGGGAGGGAGACAGACAGAGAGAGACAGACAGAGGGAGGAGGGCGACAGATAGAGGGCGACAGATAGAGGGCGACACAGGGAGGGAGACAGAGGGAGGGAGACACAGGGAGGGAGACACAGGGAGGGAGGGAGGGAGACAGGGAGGGAGAGAGGGAGGGAGGGAGACAGGGAGGGAGACAGAGAGAGAGGGAGGGAGACAGAGAGAGGGAGGGAGAGAGAGAGGGAGACAGAGAGAGAGAGGGAGGGAGATAGAGAGAGAGACAGACAGAGGGAGACAGACAGAGAGGGAGACAGAGAGAGGGAGACAGAGAGGGAGACAGAGAGGGAGGGAGACAGAGAAGGAGGGAGACAGAGAGGGAGGGAGACAGAGAGGGAGGGAGACAGAGAGGGAGGGAGACAGAGAGGGAGGGAGACAGAGGGAGACAGAGGGAGGGAGATGGAGAGAGGGATACAGAGGGAGATACAGAGGGAGAGAGGGAGACAGAGAGAGAGACAGAGAGAGAGAGGGAGACAGAGAGAGAGGGAGGCAGAGAGCGAGGGAGACAGAGAGAGAGGGAGACAGAGAGAGAGGGAGACAGAGAGAGAGGGAGAGGGAGAGGGAGACAGACAGACGGAGGAGGGCGACAGGCAGAGGGAGACAGAGGGAGACAGGGGGAGACAGAGGGAGACACAGAGGGAGGGAGACATAGAGACAGAGAGAGGGAGGGAGACATAGAGACAGAGAGAGGGAGTGAGACAGAGGGAGACAGGGGGAGACAGAGGGAGAGACAGAGGGAGAGACAGAGGGAGGGAGACAGACAGAGAGAGAGGGAGGGAGACAGACAGAGAGAGAGGGAGGGAGACAGACAGAGAGAGAGGGAGGGAGACAGACAGAGGGAGGAGGGCGACAGGCAGAGGGAGACAGAGGGAGGGAGACAGGGAGGGAGACAGGGAGGGAGACAGAGGGAGACAGGGGGAGACAGGGGGAGACAGGGGGAGACAGAGGGAGACACAGAGGGAGGGAGACAGAGACAGAGAGAGGGAGGGAGACATAGAGACAGAGAGAGGGAGGGAGACATAGAGACAGAGAGAGGGAGACAGACAGAGGGAGACAGACAGAGGGAGACAGACAGAGGGAGACAGACAGAGGGAGACAGACAGAGGGAGACAGACAGAGGGAGGGAGACAGAGGGAGGGAGACAGAGAGAGGAGGGAGACAGAGGGAGGGAGACAGAGGGAGGGAGACAGAGGGAGGGAGACAGAGGGAGGGAGACAGAGGGAGGGAGGGAGACAGAGAGAGGGAGGGAGACAGAGAGAGGGAGGGAGACAGAGAGAGAGAGAGAGGGGGAGAGAGGGAGAGAGAGGGAGAGAGGGAGAGAGAGAGAGGGAGGGAGGGAGGGAGACAGAGAGAGAGAGAGAGGGAGACAGACAGTGAGAGAGGGAGGGAGGAAGACAGAGAGAGGGAGGGAGGGAGACAGACAGACAGACAGACAGAGAGAGAGAGAGAGAGAGATGTGTATGCCGGGTCCGGTGGCTCAGTGGACGAAGGCGTCCGCTGCAGGGGCCTGTGTTCCACCTCATGGTCACAGTTTTGTTTTGCTCTAGCCCCGCCCCCTCCCCCAATGACCCCGCCCCCACAGGTGCGGCCCTCGGCCACAAACCACACTGTAAATTTGGCCCCCAAGAGAAAGTTTGTGAGTACCCATGCCTTAGCAGGTCACCTGGGCCAGAACAAGACTTGGGACAGATTTGTCCCTCACTTTCACTGGCCCCACATGTCTGAAGACACCAAGGAGTTTTGTCGCTCCTGTGTAACCTGCCAGGCCAGTGGCAAGGCAGGTGGCACTACAAAGGCCCCCCTGATACCACTACCTGTGGTGGGGGTTCCCTTTGAAAGGGTGGGGATTGACATTGTTGGTCCCATGGATCCCCAAACAGCATCTGGGCACAGGTTTATCCTGGTGGTAGTGGATCATGCCACCAGGTACCCAGAGGCTATTCCCCTTAGGACCACTACAGCACCTGTGGTGGCAAGAGCCCTCCTGGGAATTTTCTCAAGAGTGGGCTTCCCTAAGGAGGTTGTATCAGACAGGGGTGCTAACTTTATGTCTGGATACTTGAAAGCAATGTGGAAGGAGTGTGGAGTGACTTACAAGTTCACCACACCCTATCACCCACAATGCAATGGTTTAGTTGAGAGATTCAACAAAACCTTGAAGGGCATGATTAAAGGGCTCCCAGAAAAGCTTAGGCGAAGATGGGACATACTCTTGCCCTGCCTTTTATTTGCATACAGGGAGGTGCCTCAAAAGGGGGTTGGCTACAGCCCTTTTGAACTTTTGTTTGGTCACCCTGTCAGGGGTCCATTGTGTTTGGTGAAGGAAGGATGGGAGTTACCTCTCAAGCCCCCAAAGCAAGACATGGTGGACTATGTACTTGGTCTCCGCTCCCGGATGACTGAGTACATGAAAAAGGCAACTAAAAACCTTGAGGCTAGCCAGGAACTTCAAAAAGCCTGGCATGACCAAAAGGCTGTACTGACTCTTTACCAGCCAGGACAGAAGGTGTGGGTGTTGGAGCCAGTGGCCCCAGCAGCTCTCCAAGACAAATGGAGTGGACCCCATACCATTGTTGAACAGAAGGGTGAGGTTACCTATTTAGTAGACCTAGGAACACCCAGGAGTCCCCACAGGGTTCTCCATGTCAACAGGTTAAAACCATATGTGGACAGGGCAGACATGGGCTTGCTCATGGCTACTGATGAGGGACAGGAGGAAGAGAGTGACCCACTCCCTGACCTGCTCTCACAGAACCCTGATGATGGGTCAGTGGATGGTGTAGCCTTGGCAGGCAGCCTCACTGCCCAGCAGCAAACTGATTGCAGACAGGTGCTCAATCAGTTCAGGCACATATTCTCACTGACACCCAGTCAGACCACCTGGTGCACTCATGAAGTGGACACTGGGGACAGTCTGCCTATTAAAAATAAGATTTATAGGCAACCTGACCATGTCAGGGACTGTATCAGGACAGAAGTCCAGAAGATGTTCGATTTGGGAGTTATTGAACCCTCAGATAGCCCTTGGGCTAGTCCAGTGGTCCTTGTGCCAAAACCTCACACCAATGGTGGGAAAAGAGAGATGAGGTTTTGTGTGGACTACAGGGGTCTCAATGCAGTCACTAAGACTGATGCCCATCCAATACCTAGGGCAGATGAGCTAATAGACACTTTGGCCTCAGCCAAGTATCTAAGCACATTTGACCTGACAGCTGGCTACTGGCAGATCAGACTAGTTGACGATGCAAAGCCAAAGACAGCATTCTCAACCCCTAGTGGGCATTATCAATTTGTGGTGATGCCCTTTGTACTGAAGAATGCACCTGCCACTTTTCAGAGGTTGGTGAATACAGTCCTTACAGGTCTGGAAGCCTATAGTGCAGCATATCTAGATGATATTGCTGTCTTTAGCTCCACCTGGGAGGATCACCTGGTCCACCTATCAAGGCCACCAAGTGCCAGATAGGGCAGAGTCAGGTTGTGTACCTGGGCCACCTTGTGGGTGGAGGCCAGGTTCAACCACTGCAGAGCAAGATCCAGACCATCATGGACTGGACTGCTCCAACTACCCAGACTCAGGTGAGAGCCTTTTTAGGCCTGACTGGGTACTATAGGAGATTTGTCAAGGGGTATGGATCAATAGTGACACCCTTGAATGACTTAACTTCCAAGAAAATGCCCAAAAAGGTTCAGTGGACAGTTAGCTGTCAAAAGGCATTTGATGACCTAAAGCAGGCAATGTGCACTGCTCCCATTCTACAGAGTCCTGATTACTCCAAGAAGTTCATTGTCCAAACAGATGCATCTGAATTGGGGGTAGGGGCTGTACTGTCACAATTGAATGATGAAGGTCAGGATCAGCCAGTAGCTTTTATTAGCAGAAGGCTGACCCCTAGAGAGAAACGTTGGTCAGCCATTGAGAGGAGGCCTTTGCTGTGGTCTGGGCTCTGAAGAAGTTGAGGCCATACTTGTTTGGTACTCACTTCCTTGTTCAAACAGACCATAAGCCCCTCTTATGGCTAAAACAAATGAAGGGTGAAAACCCTAAACTGCTTAGGTGGTCCATTTCCCTACAGGGGATGGACTTCACAGTGGAACATAGACCTGGGAGTAATCATGCCAATGCAGATGGACTCTCTAGGTACTTCCACTTAGAACATGAAGACTTAACTGGGCAAGGTTAGTGTAATGTCCCTACATTTGGGGGGTTGTGTAGGAGAGTAGGATCTGCTTCACATGGGTACCCCCACTTTTTGCTGATGCTTCACTGTTTTTCGACTTTAGTCTGGCTGGGGCCCTGCTAATCAGAACCCCAGCCTAGCTGCTTCCTCTCTAAAATGGTTTCCATGTGCCTTAGGCACATCTCTGATTGGAATCTGGAGTGCCCTTATAAGTCCCTAGTATATGGTATACTATGTACCCAGGGCATAGGTACTTCAGAGGCCTACCAGGGGCTGCAGCATGTATTGTGCCACCCCTGGAAGGCCATCCAAAATGATACCACAGGTCTGCTACTGCAGCCTGGGTAAGGTGGTGCATGCACCCCTTACTGTGATATAGGCTACCTATATCACTACATACATACACACATATAAACCTATAAGTCACTCCTATGGCAGGCCTTATCAATCCTGAAGGCAGAGTGCTTGGTTCCTATGTGAGAGGGTGCCCCTGCATGAGCAGAGCCCCTCTGCAGCATTCGGAGACCCTTCTCTGATGCTGTTTGTAGTGCAGCCTGACCATATACTCTTAAGCGCATTATAACCTCGCGTTAAATGCTAACTTTGGGATGGCTGCACGGAAACATGTCGTGTTTGGTGTCAAACATCTTGGAATACTACCCCCTGCCAGTTCTGGCGGCGGGGGTAGCATTCCACCCTTCTAGAGGGAGAGACATGTACACACCGGCCTGCCCGGTAACTTCTTTCCAAGCCCTGGCATCACAAAATGGATGCCGCTGCCACAGACACGAGTCTGGCCTCCTGCTGCTGACCGAAACTCCGGCAAGGGAGGCCTGGACAATAGGTTTCCTGTCCCAGGGAGGTGTAACCACCTCCCCAGACAGGATAGTGTGTATTGGGGCTGGGCGGGAGCACTCTCTGGTGCTTTGAAGTCCTGCACTGGGGGCACATTTGGTGTCCCTGTGCATACCCCAGTTCAAAACGGCTCAGGGCCTTCCAGCCCCTGCTCTGGCGTGCAACTGGACAAAGGGAAAGGGGTGTAACCACCCCTCTGCCCTGACCCTCCCATAGGTGGGTCCCCAGAGTATGTCCAACCCCCTAACTTGGTATAAGTATGGGACCCCAGTCCTTAGGACTTTAGATTTACCTGGACGAAACTCTGACACAGAATCCTGGACCTTCGACGCTCTACTTTAAGATTAGAGGACTGAAGAATCTCCCTTGGGGTCAAGGAGTGACTCCCCTGCTTGGCAGGCACCAAAGAAGCAATTGTCCAGTCTGCATCGCTGAAGCTCCTGCCGGACGCCGAAGTCTTTGCATCACCAGAGGTGGATTTGCAGACTTCCCCGAGGCTGTCCTGAGTCCCCAGCAAAGCTGAGGTCCGTAGCTGTCGTGGGTAACGTGAAACCGTGACCCCTGGACACCGATTGCATTTGCAAGTGCATCCTCTTCTAAGTCTCCCACGAAGTTGTGCTTTGGGCTCCCAGTAGCCCCAGCCTCCAGCACTGACTGCATCGAAGATCACTGGCCTCCACTCCACGAGTGTCCTGTGAGCCAGCTTCAAGTGCGTCCACTCGAGGCTCCTTCGTGGTCGCTAGTCCATTGGCTAGTAGGCCCTCCCGAAGGCCAATCTTCTTCTTCTTGGGCTCTCTAGTTGCTCCAGGTGTGCCCTGACTTACCCTCGCTGGGTGAGTCCCTCAGTCCTTGCTGGTCTGCACCATCGTCCTTCTTCCATTTCCACGAGACTTGCCGTTGCCAAGGCTTGTTGGGTCCAATCCGGTCGCCGACACCCCTGCAATTGACAAACGTTGTGGCACAGCTCGAATCCAGCTCCTGGTTATCGTCGACGCCTCCTGGACCTTGTGGCTGAAGAGTCAAGATGACCATCAACCTACCTGAAGCACTCAACATCGGTGGGCATCTGCTCATCGCCTTCCTGGTCACTGGCTAGTGACCCAGACTCTGTCCCCTCTGCTTTCAGGATCTTCAGATCTTCGATCCACCTTTGGATCCACCCGAACACTTTCGACTTGGCCGCCAGCAGCACTTTGCAGCAGATCGCCATTGAAAACTACGACAAAACCCGACCCCGAAAGACACCTATGCACCCGGCTCCCTGGGTGAGGTAACTCGAGTACTCCGGTGCTCCCGTGGGTATTGACACTAGAACAGCCTAGTTCTAAAAGGGTTTGCTCCAAGTCCTCCTCAAAGTGTCCCTTTCTTTAAACTTCCAACCGCGACTTTCCCCATAGAAGTCAACGCCGATTCGCGGCTGTGTTCTCACACTGCACGCGTCCCCCGTGGGACCCCTGTGTCACTACCTTGGGTGGTTCCTTGTGGTCCAAGCACTTCTACAGGCTCTAGGCCTTGTGTCTAGCTCAGTCGTGGTTCTTATACCACTTTATTGGTATATGGTTTGGTACGCCCTAGGGCTCAAACGTGTATTTGTGCTATTACTGTAGATAACTAACTTATAACTTATGTATTTCGAACTCTAGCCTCATAAAGAGACTAGAGGGGTGTGTTTAGCAATAAATACATATATTTTGAATATATTCCTGGTGTGGTCCTCTTTCATTTGGTCACTCAAGAGATTATAGACTGGTAAAACAAGCTGCTTTACATTCCTTCAAGACTTAGCCTGAAGGCTGCTCTCCATAGCTACCACTAGGATAGCTTTCAATAAAGGTTGTCTTTAACCTATCTCCAATAAGGGGTTGTTTGGACTGGTGCAAGGTGCCCACTATAATTAGTGGACAGCATATGCCAGGCCAACTTCTCACACTGGGTCTATGCTGTCCAGCAAAGAGACAACACGTGCAGCGAAAACCCCAGGGCTATTCTTATACCCCATAGGTAAATGCCAAACCTTTTTCTGTTTTCCACCTGCCGTGAATGCGGTCCACTGACTACATTCAGGGGACAGGTTATGACTGTAAAAGCCATTGGAAATGTCAAGAGTTGTTTTATATTTTTTACGAACAATACTGTCCACAAGAGCAGAACTATGGGTATTCTGTACCGCAAAAGTACGACAATGAGAGTTCAAATGCCGGTAATCTAAAACTATGTGATAAGACACATCGGGTTTTGACACAGTAAAAAGAGGATCATTCATCGGTGACACACATGTCTCAATCACTCCTTGATACTCCAACTCAGTTAGAACATCAGAAACGGGACCTTTGGCTTCCCGCCGGATGGGATATTGGGGTTGACGTTGAGGCATAGACCGCAATGGAATTTCATGTGGCGGAGAATCTTTATCCCAGCCCACCTGATTATGGTACACTGCCGGCGCCAGGGCCAAAGCCCACTCAGCTGCAAAAGCCTCTGCGTGCTCCTTGGGGAGGTAACGCGAATAACTCGGAAGTATCACGTCCTCCCCCCTTGATGCGGCCAGTACAAAAGGTGGGGCCAATCTGCCTCTGCTAACAAAATGTCATAGGAAGCGGTCAGATTCTCCCAAAAAATCCCTGTGACTACACGTTTAATGTCACCTTCAATTCGAAAAACTATGTTATACAGCCTATCCTGGGGGGCAACCCGGGTGTCCGCTGGCTCTACTGTAATGAAAGTTTCAGTTGCTGTCGCCTCCAGACAAGGACGTAGTGCCTCCCGCACTATGGTAACTTCCGCTGCGCTGTCGAGCAGAGTCACCGCCCAAGTCCAATCCAGCAGTTGGGTTCTCACCGTCTGAGGCATATCTCGCTGTCAAAGCGGCAACCTTTTCCTTTTGAAACAGGGCACGGAAGCGTGGTTGCTCCTCTTGTTTGCCCTTTACGTCAAACTGACGGGGTTGATCACGTCCTTGTGGCGCAGGATGACTCTTGCCACGATCTTGTCATTCCCCTCCTCCGACTTGGGAGCCCGATGTGTCCTGTGAAGAATGATGAGAACGTGGATCAGGGACTTGAAATCTATCAGGAGACTTAATTTTAGCGCGATCGCGCAAGTCATAAGTACGCTCAGAAGACTCAGGTGTCGGTGAACCAGCACGCAAACCTTGCTTCTGTTGTTGCTGCCCCTGTTTTTTATTTTTCCAGTTCTTTTTAGGAAAGACTGGACGCCCATCTTTATCAGCCTGGGCTTTTTGTTGAGTTTGTGTTTGTGTTTGTGTTTGTGTTTGCGACTGAGTAAAAGGCTTAACTCCCAAACTATTGCGGCCTATTGTCTTATAAGCCTTTGCAATAATCTTCGGCAACTCGCGTGGTTTGTCTGCATCAGGCACAGCCTCCAAGCCGTTAGCGACTTGAAAGCTTACGGCATCGCCCTTGACGTTGGCAAGGATCATATCAGCAACCACGTCGAACACCCCCACCAGTCTCATCCCCAGCTCAACAGCCGCTTCAGCACCGTGTTCATCTTGAATACGCTTAATCACAGAAGGGAGTACGGTCATGGAAGGGGTGCCGAAGCACTTCGAATATACCACTGCAAACACCTTGCCCCAGGTGTTACAATCAGCTAACTCGGGAAGTAAGTCTTTAGGCAAACTAATAGTCAAAATCCTTTGTTTTTCCACAGGAGTGGTGTTTGGAAAAACTGCCTCTAATTGTCTGAATTTCTCAGCAAGCCAATAAGGTAATTCATCCTTATTCTGTGGATGCTTGCCCATCACTGAATTAACCATAAGGGGACTGATAGTCACACCACCAGGTCCCACAGGTTGTGCGGCAACGCCAGGTGGTCCCACCTGGACGTTGCGCATGATGTACTGTATAACAGCCCTATGTACGCGTATTAAAGAAGTATGCAATACGCAAAAGTCTGCAATCGGAACAGTCAAATAACGTGGGTGTGGGGTATACCCAGCCAAAATGGGCCAAGTGGCCCCATCTATTGATAACGGGCCTAAACGGACCGGCGTTACTGGGTGAGGAAGGGCGCCATTAAACCAAATTTGGTGTTGCCAAGTCGTAAGCAGAACTTCGAGAGCCCTATAAGGCTAATAAGCGTGAGGAAGGGCCGTGGCAGTGTACTCATTAAACATATCATCTGTTCCATCCACCGTCGGAAAAGTGACCCAAGAATAAAACACCTCAAAGTGGTAAGCTGGATTCACTTCCACTACAAAGATAAGCTCAACACCCACATTAGGCACTCCATATGTAGCCAAATATGCCTTGAGCGCGGCGCGGCTATGAGCCGGAATAGCAGTTGCCATTACAACAGTAAAGGAACAACAACCGAAAGTGCGGCAGCACAATAATGGGTTAAAAATTAAAGAGAGAAACCTTTCAAAACTTCAAGCTTGAAAGAACCTATAAAAACTTCAATATAGGAGGTTACACCGTCACAGCTGTCTCCGGAGACAAAAGCGAGGGTATTGTGGACAAGCACTACTCAAGCGTCTCGCAGATAAGAACCAGACCAAACGTTGGCGGCGCCATGTTGCAGGGATTATGCACATGTACAGAGCTATGCGCAGGAAAACAGGACCTCAGTGAATAGGAGTGTACCAACCTATCACATTAGTACCCAAAATCCCAAACCGACTAGCTATAGTGTCTCATTCGTTCTCCGACTAACAGCGAAGCTACCAATGATTAGACAACCCAGAACATGTCACTCCCGACTCTCTCAGGAATCGCGGGAGCCAGACAACTCTTTCGCTCACTCACTCATACTTGTCCACAATGCGAGTAATCAGAGTCACGGTATAGTTTAAAATGTTTATTTTAACTAACGCGATCTATGGTACAGTACACGTGCCATTACTAGCAGCAAAATGCATAAACACAATATAGTCAGCATTGTCACAATTCCATAGAATATAAACGGGGATATCATTTTATAAAGACAGTTTGAAAAGGGCTACAATACCTAACCACCCTCCCCGTTGTAAGAAACAGTTTATTATAAAAAAGAAGCCCTCTGGGCTTTGTCAGCCAACCCCATACCTCAAGGCCTAGATGAAAGGTTTACATCTCAGGACAAGCACAGCTCTTCTCTTCGGAAATGATTCTCTCCAAGTGCCCGCACAACATGTTTAGCTTGCAATATTAAAGCGAACGATTTTCAGTAGTGCAGCTGTGTGTCATGTTATGTCTAGGTGCGAGGGACTGACCAGAACAGAATAACAAGGAGCATTGTTGATCGACCTTGTACATCGTGTGCAGACTAAACCTCAGAGCACAGCAGAGAATGCGAAAAGCTGACAGTGCTCATGTGAAAGGGCACAAACAGAGTCTTGCGAAATCTATGCTTGCAGTGTTGTGCGCAAAAGCAGCCTCATGGTAGCGAAGCTCATGCTAACTTAGCAGATGTCAACAATGGACCTATAATCCATACTACAATTCAGGGCCTCATTTACAATATTTTGTCATAGGGCAACTCCACAAGCCTTCCTGCTGAACAGCCCAATGACAAAAGAAAAGGGCAGGAATGCGCTGTTTCTATCAGATGTGGTGCATTCCTGTCCTTTTTCCCTGTACTGGTGCTCAATTGGCTGACATGTGCCAATGCAGGTAACCTTGCACCATGTTGCAAGGGTGTCTGCTTTGTGAGAAGGATTGTTTTTGTGCAGGAAGGGACACCTTCCTGCACAAAAACAGTCAATGAATGCACCACACATAGAAAGAGTAAAAAACTAGGAAAAATAAAGTTATTTCTCCTCGTTGTGCTTCCCCTATGTCTAGGATTTTGACACATTCCCAGGTTTACAGAATGTTGTTAATCTGGGAATGTGTCAAATGCCATGGGTGTTATGTGGGAACACCCACCGTAAAGCCCATTGCACGCCTCCCCATCGCAGTGGGCGTCAACGCAGTAACTTGTGCTGCATTGCCTCAAACCGTATCTACAAGGCCATGAAAAGCCATGCATGTTGGCTTTATGTGGCCTTGTAGCTACAGCACTGCAATGTGCGTCACCAGAGCATCATTAAAAGTGATGTTCCAGTGGTGCAGGGGCCTTGTAAATGAGGGCCTCAATCTATGCCTAGTGATGGCACTAAACTACATTTTCAACACAGTATGTGGAATGTGGTCTAAATTCAAGGCCAAATAAAATTGCCTGTGGCACTGTGCTAAGTACGCATCGTACACTAATGCCATGTAACATTCTTACCTTTGAGGGTAGTCCTGGGTAGGCACCGTTTTAAATGGTTTTTAATCCTTTACAAACTAATAACCCACAAATCAATTGATCAGTGATGTTCTTAAAAGAAAGCTCTTCACAGTGGAAAAGGAAATTGACCTATGTAATGGCTAGGTGATGCCTTTGAGTTTATTTGATTGTTTTCTAGAGAGTGGACCACACCTTAAAAGTAATTTATTTATTCACAGCAAACTGAAAAGAGTGAATAGTGCAATGAACACATGCTTGAAACAGGACTGTGCAATACACTGTTAGTTACACAATATTGATGCACACAATATCAATATACAAAAATATATCAGAAATTAAATATCTGTGTGAAATTGGGTTGTTGGTTAACTGGAATGTGAGCCCTTGTCAAGCAACTACCACAATCCTTAGCAGAGTGAACCGCAAAAAGTCACTTAAATAACCCTTGCTTAACCTTGGGTAGCTAGGCACAAACAGCAGTAGGGTTTAATTTAGAGGCAATTTGTAAAGTAGTTATGCAGCACACAAACAGTACGAAGGTGACAACACAACTCAAGCAAAATCCCACACCAATGCAGAAAACGTTTGTACATTTTCATGAATTATTTGACACCAAAATGACAAAAATCCAATTAGTAGGGCCGGAGTTAGGAATTCTTAAACGTTTTTAGCAAAAACTAGCACCTAAAAGATTAAAGCAACAACTGCGGACACCTAGTAGCGCAAGATCGGGTTATGGTAAAAAAATATGGCTGACTGTGATGGAGTGTGTCTGGATACAAGAAGTGGATTGGGCCCGATCAGGGTTTTCCTTTGGACTTTTTTTTGAGAAAAATGTTCTGAGAAGGTAAAGTTTAGCGGAACAAAGCTGCAGGGGGTTTCTGCGGAAGGAGCATCTTCGTTAGGGAGCTTTGAGTCGGAGCCACAGTGAAGATTTCTACATTTCGACTTAGTCATTTTTATGTAAGTCGAAAATCTCCAGCAGGACAAGGCGGAAATCAGTAACCAAAGACAGTTCCAGGGGCTCGGATACTCCTTTGACATAGAACTTGTGAACAGGATTTGCTGCTGTTGAGAATGTAGCGGGAGAAGCAGCTAAGTCAATCTGAATAGCAATATACCTCTTGCGGATAGGTGAGCAGGTTGGTCCCGGTCTCCTACTGGTTCTTAGAGTGGTTTTTGATCAAAAAGATTCTAAGTCCTCAGTTTGGGGATTTGGCCATCTGGGTAGCTCTAGCACCACACCCAAGGGTCCAGGACTGGTGGGACACCACTTGGGAGCTCAGGACTCACTCAGGCTGGGCCCGGTACGGGTTCAAGATGGTGGAAGCCTATTGTGTCCCTGTGGCTCTGAACAAGAGGCCAGAGAACTAGTCCTTGGAGTCACTCTGGTAGTCCTGGGTTCAGGTGAAGATGCAGGGCTTAACAGCAGTCCTGGCCTCTGAGGTTTAAGGCAGGTTCCAGGCAGTAAAGCATTCCTTCCAGGTACAGCAAAGCAGTCTTGCAGAGTGCACAACAGTTCATAGCAGCAGGCAGTTCTTTTACAGTCTTTCTGCAGGTTCAAGAGTGAACTGAAGAGTGGATTGGAAGGTCCTGTTTTTATACCTTGCTGCCCATCCTCTGGAAGGAGGGAGAATATTCTAGAAAGGTTCTTTGAAGTGCATGGATTTCCCTGAAACCCCTGCCCTGGCTCCAAGCTGGCTGCAATGACAATGTGGAGGTGATAAGTCATTTATATGAAGGCAGAGCACTCCCTATTCAGTTGAAAGTGGCTCTGTGCTCAGCTCCACCTCCATCCTGCCAGCAGATGGCTAATTCAGGCACACCTAATCCCTCTAACGTGTGACTGTCTGGGAGGAATTCAGAAAGTTTGTCAGTTACACCCAGTCATGTGACTCAAACAGGCTGCAGGCACAAACGGGCTAAGGGCATGAAAATGCCAACTGTCTTAAAGTGGCATTTTCAAAATGGTAAGTAAAAATCTGACTTTACCATTAAAGAATATTTTGCATTACAATTCCATTGATAACAAACATGAAATGGCTACCTGGGCCCAAATAAAAGGTTAGTGTAATGTTTAATTGCACAAACTAAAAAAGCAACCAGTGATACGCCTCCTGACCCAAAAAGATACCAAGATATCGAAATACCTGACCACTTAAAAATCATACATAATGAGAAGCCCCTCCTGTTAAATGACAACCTACACAATGATAGATGAATCCTAATATTTTAAACAGCAGATACCTTACTAAAACTAAGTCATTGTCAAACCTGGATGATGGATGGGACCTTCAAAATGTGCCCCAGACCATTCACTCAGATATATACAATATATGGTGAATATCACAAGTCAAATATCTCTTTTATATATGCCCTACTTCCAAATAAACAAAGTAGCACCTTCTATGAACTCCTAAACCACATTAAACATAAAACAAATAACTACTACCCACAAAAAATAATCATAGACTTTGAACAAGCCATGATTCAAACCATTTTAAAAGTCTACCCATACAAGGCTGTTACTACCATTTCAATCAAAGCATATGGAGACATCTCCAATAATTTGCACCAAGTAGCTAACCACTACAATTCACTAAAAGAAAGCTCTTTCTACCAACAAAACAAACACAAACTAAGTCCCCTAATGGATTATTTTGAAGACACTTGGGTTGGCAGACTACATCACTCCAGAAGCAGACGCCTACCCAAATTCCAAATACAATGGTGTAATGTCATTGACAGCACATTGGCATAGGAATCCAAAACAAACAACACAGTGGAAGGGTGGCACAATGCCTTCCAATCCACAGTCGGCAGAAACCAACCTACATTCTGTAAATTTAAAGAAGCCCTACAAAACTAGCAAAGCTAACAACAACTACGAATGGAGCAATCCGTAACTCACATTGCACCTAAAATTAGCAAAAAAGCAAAAAGAATGTATGTCATTCTACAATTTAAATTAAAACCCTTCATACACAACAAATGAGTAGAGCATAATATAAAATAAATACTAACCTACCAAACTCCCAAAAAGTATAGTGTAATCTTAACCAACATTACAAATTGTTTATTTTATAAAAAGAATAACCACAATATATAATATTTTATTATATCAGTCAAAACATTAAATAAAACTGCAAATTTAAATAAGACTGATAAAATAAATTAATATGTATATTATTTATATAAAAAGCCTGAACCTCACTAACAAAAAACCTCAAACAAAAAACTCAATCCATTGTGAAAAATAATTACAACACATATAATATACAATACCAACTATAATTAGATAACACTTATATAAATGATAAAATATAACATTTCTCACCCAAAATAACTAAATTGAATATAATTAACTGTTCTGTAGTTGCAGATCATCCTTGTAGCCATGTAGTCAAAAACTATAATCCACCAAAAACAGGAAAAATATTTTCCAAAAGCTAAAAAAACGTGCAAAGATGAAACCAATCCAATAGAGATCTATTGAAGCAATCTGAAGTATCCAGGAACCTTAAAAGACCTAAAAAATGTTTTTTGTTTTTTAAAAAGAATCACTCCTGGAAACCCCAAAATATGTAAATCAAAGTAAGAGATATTGGCTTCTTCGAAACCAAATAGATATCAACCAAAAAATGCTAAATCCAAACGTCTATAAGACACTTTTGTAAAGAAAAGCCTGCAAAAAAAACAGAATACCCACCCGCAAAAAAACAAGTACAATGAAAAATTACATGTACATTACACTTAATAATCAGAAAGCAAGTAATATAAAACAATATAGCATAACATAACAACAATACATCATTAAAACTGGATGAAAACATAAACCAACACACTTGTAGAAAAAACTTGAATTACTTCAACTAAATGAACTAAAAACCCACAAACATGACTATACTAACCTCTAGAACTCCCTTCTATATCCCCCCTACCCTCAAAATCCTAAAAAACCTTTAAAAAACGACTTACATTTTTCTGATGAACAACAGCACCTTCTTGCAACCTGGATCCCAGAAAATAGAATAAAAATGAGACAAATAGACTTCAAAATAGAAGGTAGCGATAAAAAATTGTGCCTAAATGAAACTAAAAAAATTATCTCTCCCCTTAGAAATGAATAGTAATATAAGTTAAAAATGTTTAAAAATGTTCTCAAAATTGTAACACATGATTAAAAATGTAAATCATGTTAAAATAATATGTTGTTAAAATAGGAACAAAAATTGTAAAGTATAATTAAACAATAGTATTATAAATATAAATATTTTTAATATATACAAAAAAACATGTAAAAATTATGATAAGAATATATATATCAAACACAAGGAGATGAAGGACGGAGCGCTGAAACTTTTCAGACACTCATCCCCAGTCACAGATCTGGGTTGAATCCATCATCGTTCTTTAGCTCACTTCGTCACCTCAGTTCAGACCCAGCTATATGCAAATCAGTCTTCACCCCGTGCCTCATGGGAACAGTCCAGCCCGAAATGCCAAGCCAGGTCTTCCCCGAAATGGAAACAATCATCCTGGGACCGGTTTCGGGGAAACATCCCTCTTCAGTCAGGCTAGCTTGAATCCAGTGGCAAAGTGAGCAAGGGACCCACGTATGGGCATACCCTGCCAACTTCGGGCGATCAAAGCCAAACACAAGGAGATGATGGACGGAGTGCTGAAACTTTTCAGACACTCACCCCCAGTCACATATCTGGGTTGAATCCATCATCATTCTTTAGCTCACTTTGCCACCTCAGTTCAGACCCAGCTATATGCAAATCAGTCTTGACCCTGTGCCTCATGGGAACAGTCCAGCCCGAAATGCCAAGCCAGGTCTTCCCTGAACTGGAAACAAGCATCCTGGGACCGGTTTCTGGGTAACACCCGTCATCAGCCAGGCTAGCTTGAATCCAGAGGCAAAGTGAGCAAGGGACCCATGTCTGGGCATACCCTGCCAAATTAGGGAGAACAAAGCAAACACAAGGAGATGATAGACGGAGCACTGAAACTTTTCAGACACTCACCCCCAGTCACAGATCTGGGTTAAATCCATCATCATTCTTTAGCTCACTTTGCCACCTCAGTTCAGACCCAGCTATATGCAAATCAGTCTTGACCCTTATAGCTGGGTCTGAACTGAGGTGGCGAAGTGAGCTAAAGAACGATGATGGATTCAACCCAGATCTGTGACTGGGGGTGAGTTTCAAGCTAGCCTTGCTGAAGAGGGGTGTTACCCCGAAACCGGTCCCAGGATGCTTGTTTCCGGTTCAGGGAAGACCTGGCTTGGCATTTCGGGCGGTTAATATATAACGAGCACCGTTATTATGTTTTGCTAAATCTTGAAGGCTGATGATGTCCGCCTGCCATTGATAATCTATTTGCGCATTAACGATTGTAGGGCACCTCTTAAAGCGTCTTCTGACTGGCTTGTGGAGTGTATACACCTCATCCCCTGATAACCAAGTCTTCACCTGTGCTCTGTTTACCGGTTCATTTTCAACTAAAGGCCTTCTATACAGAGCTTCGGCGCTTCCAAAGCTGCCAACCCCTCTTGTATCGTAATAAAGTTTTCTTAACCGGGCCCCCGACATGTTATCAGTCGCTACAACACATGAAATGAAAGACGCTTGTTTTGTGTAAGGACATTTTATTAAAAATAAAGAATATTAGCAAAACATAAACAGAACGTACTTCACATTTTCATAGTAAGCATAGTAACACACATCCATGCTGTAACATTCTACTGCTTTGTTCTAAATAGGGACGCATTTGTAACATTAAATATTAACTTATTTTATTTTAAAACAGTCTTTGGGGGATTAAAAAACCTGTTCTTCAATTTTTTTAATACATATTACACATACGCCTTTCTACGAGTCTTTCTATCATCCTTCGATCAAAGCCCGTACACATTACCTGCATACTGGGTTTTTTTAAGCTTGGGTCATGGGCGTATCGGATCTCATTGAGCGCCATTGCCAAGGTGTTCAGCATATCAGGGTGAACATATTTCTTTTCAGCGGACAACCCATACACAACCCTTAGCAGTTTATACACCTTGTACGGGTCTAACAAACTACATATATAACAGATTGTTCTTGCTCTGTATGAGTCAGTTAGGCATTCGTGCGCAGGCTGCTGAGGATCCTTCATTTGATGTCCATAACAAAAGTTGTAATAGACATGTCTGACACATAATAGTACAACTGCTGCAGCAAAACCCTTAACACCATTATGGCGTTGTAGGGCACCGCTGGAGTTTCCTTTTCACATGTGCTGCTCTTAGAGCCACAGACACAATTCCTGTGGCCATCTTTGTTTTGGCATGTTGAACTTTCAGTCTGCTTTGAACACCACAGACAGAAGAAATTGACCTCATTCACTTTTGACGATGACCCCTCTGGACCTGTTCTTTTTGGTGATGCTTTCTACAGTTCAAAAGAAGAAAAAGAGACATACAGTTAGTTAAAGTAATACACTACACTAATATACAGTTTGATTGCCTCTAAAGTTTTTACTAACCTCAGCATTTTCACAGCCCTCTGAAATCTTGAGAGTCACAGAGGTCCATAGAGGTCTCATCGGCTTCGGAGCTTGTATCCGGCTGTTGCACAACAACCGGCTCTGGAAAAGCTTCCTCCATAAAACCCATATCTTCATAGACTGGTGTGTTAGGAGGCGCTACAGCTTCTTCACCATAGTCCATTATGAAAAAGTTGCATCCAGCAGACCCTTCAACACTTGCAGAGCCCTCATTGTCGCTGCTGTTGACCTTAATCGGCGTCACCAGGTGTGGCCAGTCCTTGAGACTAAGCCCTTCCATCCAGCGGCATAGGTCATCGTGAAAACCAGTAACGTCGCAGCCCATATCTTTAGGAGCTTCCTGTTGAGCATTCTCATCCAATACCATAGGTGTTATGCTACGATAATATCTATCGATAGTGGCCTGACCACCCGCCAAGGGGGTCCTTTTGATGAGCGGGCTGTATCTCTTCATATTGGTAAGGTGCTTTGCATGTATACCAACTCCTGGTTGCTGTACATGGCGTTTAAGAATGACATATGTATTCTAAACGCCCCCCTAAAAGAGGCGTACACATCTACATCACAAACCTGGGCACAGGTCGGCCTGGGGTTCTGGTTCGCCGGGTCTCCAACAAGCCCCCCGACCCTTACAGAATCCCGCCCCATGGGACGCACCCCAACTACATCATTTTTGTCATTGTTGTTGTCATTTCCGCCCTCTAAATGTGCGCACATGCTTGCAGCACACATCACACACCCCACACAACCCTCAATGCCATGGAGGTCTCTCGCACACCCAACTACGTCATTTTTGTCATTGTCGTTGTCATTGTCGTTGGCAACAACCTGTCACTTTCAAAGTGATGATTAAAGGTATCCCGTTATACTACTAGTGTGCTTGCCCAACATAGGAAGCCATGAACCCAAATCAAAATATTTAAAGTGGCAGGTGACCCTTTCACTCTGCACTGCTCAGATGATCACTAATGGCAAAGACTCAACCGAGTTGTGTCATCTACTGTTCTGTACTCAGCTGAGCTTTGTTGGATAGAATGTTTTATAGCTTTCATTTATACTTACTAATGTAACTGGCTACAACTCAGGACATGGTATGAACTGTGTATCAAAAATACATGTGTATGGAATCTGAAAATGTCTGCTTAACATGTGCATTACCACAGAAGTCTATTAACACATTAATCCTAACCTATTACTTTTCTCCTTCTAGGTTTTACTGTCTGTGTCACAAAATTTGGAGGTAGATATCACACTGCCTACAATAACAATGTTCTCCCTTTACCAACTGGTCTATCGTCCACAGCAAGTGGCCACAGCTCTGCCACCGAGGAGACCCATACTGCAATCAAGGATGAAGCCAACAATGATGAGGACAGTCCTGGGCATCTTGATGTGGAGAACAGTGTTGGTCCATCTGGGCAGGCTGGGAACATGGCAACAGTGAGTGTCACTAGGCCCACAACACCTCTCCCACAGCTGAAACAACTGAGCCATCAGTAGTCCCCCAAAATGTATTCCTACCACAGTGTCTCCCATCATTTGCACCCCAGTCCTTTTTTATAATTTTTTTTAATTTTAAGCCAAATGTAAGACAGACATTATATAAATGACATTAGAAGAGTAGACAAAACAGAAATCTGTTTAGCGACCAAATAGTAGCCAAAAATAAAAAAAGACAACAATAGGATCAAATAAGAGAAGAAGAACCAATCATAACCACATTTTTAGAAAAAAAAAGGAAAAGGATATGGAAGAACTTATGTCATAGAGCCATGAGAAAAAACATGAGAGAAAACTCATACATTATTACTCCAATAGCCGATCAGTCCAGATCCGATTAAATTTGAGCCAAGAGCACGGCCCTCTAGCTTTAGCCAAAGTAAGTACCATCTCGTAGACCTGTCTGAGTAAAACCCATAATTCATTAACACTAGGACTGACATTATCTACCCAGACTCTAGCAATACATAAACGGGCACATGCGATAACAATAGTTGCCAGCAGACTCAGGCCGCCAGCAGCCTCACTTCTAATCCCTAGAAAAATTTCTTTTTTGGTAAGCTGGAAATTTGGGCCGAGAATTGAGCTAAGAATACTGGAGGACCCCTTCAGAACCCGTCAAGCTTTGGACAATCAATGAACATGTGCCTGAGGTCTGCAGCATATAAATGGCATTTCGGGCAGAATGATTTTTCCGAGTTACGAGAGGCCCACTTAGGTATGACCTCAGGTGTGTAGTACAACATATATACAACCCGATGCTGTTGCAGTTTTAAATTGACCGATGTTACCCCTTGGTTTAATACTTCCATACACTCCTGGATGTCCTCTACCGCTATTTCAGACCGTAGAGCCCGGCTGAGTTTAGCCGCGATCAGTAGCCTATCATCATTAGCGCGAGCCAAGAATGTCTGATAGACTGAGCCGATTGCCCCTCGGCCGAAACGTGTATATATTCCAACCAATATTTCCGACGAGTTTCACATTGTTAATAACTTTTTGCCACGTGTATAAAAATCCCTAACCTGTAGGTATTTAAAAAATGTTTTTGCGAGAGACCAAACTCGTCCTTGAGTCCGGCAAAAGAACAAAACCCCCGTCCCTCGTAAAGTTGGCCCAGTCGGGTGATACCCTTACATTGCCAATCTTTCCCAATGCAGTCCTGGAATATGTTGGGCAGCGTTGGATTACCCCATAGCACCGTGTATTGCTGCAGCGCCGGGAGAGACTATTGCTTACAAATTTCTAGCCAGATCCGAGTTATGTCTTTGATTACCTTAAACTTTACCCGTTTAAAATAGTTAGGATCAGAAGTTTTATACAGCATAAACCCCACTGATGGACCACAGGCGAGCTGATAACATAGCAATGTTGGGCCAGCATCCAGTTCACAGAGCAGGCCGTGGAGCCGACCGGCGAAGGAAGCCTAGAAGAAAAGCTGGAAATCTGGGAGCTTAAAACCCCCTTGTGCATATGTTAATCTCATAAACCTTAGAGCCCGCCGAGCATGCCTATATGCCCAAATGAAGCTACCTATGACACTATTTAATTTCTTAAAGAAAGACGTAGGGACCCACAATGGTATAGAGCGAAATAAGTATAGAAATTTGGGGAGGATATTCATTCTTATAACGTTACACCTCCCATAGATGCTTAGCGGGAGCCGATGCCAGCTACGTAGTTAAGCCGAAACAGTTTTCAAGAGGGAAACGTAGTTTAATGTTACAATATCGACCTGACTACTGAGACATACCCCGAGATAAGTTGCAGTCCGGGTGACCCCCAATGTTGGAGGCAAGGCATCAGATTGAAAGTTGATGATTGTCTGAGTCTTGGCTAGATTCAACTTGTAACCTGAAAAGGAGCCAAATAACTCAGCCTCTTGCATAATATGTATGATGGCTTCGCTGGGATTGGCAGAGAAAACCGCAATATCGTCGGCGTACCCTGTGACCTTAAGTTCCATACCATTGAGACATATATATGGCTCAATGTAAAGGTCAAATAGCAAAGGTGACAATGGGCATCCCTGCCGTGTCCCCCGTTGTACATCAAGGATAGCAGATGTCAAGCCATTCAATTTGATTGTGGCAACCGGATTCTGGTACAACTTCTGTACAGCAGAGATGAACCTGGAGCCAAAGCCGAATGACATCATGTTAAGCCATAGGGCTTCCCAGGCCACTCTATCGAACGCCTTTTCCGCGTCGAGCATGACCATGCCCATCTGTATATTAAGTTTGCACGAGACGTCGAAAGCAGCTACGGCATGTGGGCCGTTGTATCTCTTCCGGGAACAAAGCCATGCTGTTGCACTGATACAAGCTTATAGATGAGAGGGGTTAAACGAGAAGCCAAAATTTTAGAAAAAATGTTGGCGTCCGCATTAATTAGTGATATTGGACGATAGGAGCTTCTATCGTCGATCGACTTCCCCTTTTTAGGGAAAACCACAATATTAGTTACGCATGAGTCGAACGCGTTACCCCCGTTGATGATATCCAAACTAAGCTGCAAATAGAGAGGAGCCAGTAGATCCTGAAAGACCTTATAAAATTCAAGCGGGATGGCATCCTCGCCAGCCGCTTTGCCAGAGGGTAAGGACTTGATAGCTTCTTCAACCTCAGTCAGTGTAATGTCTTTCTGTAATTCTTCATCGTCGAGACAGTCCAAGCGGAGCAGATGACCCGCCTGCAAGTATTCATAGCAGATATGTTGGCTGAATGAGGGGGCAGATGAATATAGATCAGCATAATACAGCCTGAATTGCTCCACTATGTCCTGTGGTTGAGTGAAAGACTGGCCACCTTCCCCTCTAATAGTTTTAACATTGGTCCTGGCCTTTTGGTCGGCGATCTGAAGGGCCAGCACCCGCCCCACCCTCTCCCCGTATTCATATTGTAAAGTTTTGTGCTTATGATAATTAGAAGCGATCTTATCCACTAACCCTCTATTGATTTTTGATCAGATTTTTAACATCTGAAGATAAATTAGCTGAGCCCCGGGATCCCCGACAACGATCGCCCCAGCATGCTGACGCTCTAAATCTAAGTGCTCTCGCCGAGCCTGTTCAACCACCTCTGTAGACCATCGATTTTGAACCAGGATAAAGCGTAAGGTCTCCCCCCTAACATACGCTTTCATACAATCCCACACACTTGAAATGTTAGCTGTGCCAAGGTTGTTATTCAGATACTCCTTCAGAGCCCTTCTGATATATGCCACGTATTCAGGGTTGCTGAGTAAGTGTCTAAGGAATGAAAAAGCCCGGGGGGGTTTTCTAGCTCCGAGTTGTCTCTGTAGGGTCAGCATGACAAAGTTGTGATCAGATATAATCTTAGGGCAGACCTCCCCCAAAGCATTTTCCAGAAGCAACCTCTTGATGAAGATCATATCTATACGGGAGTACTGTTTATGCGGGTGTGAGTAAAAAGTATAACCTGGCCGTGTTGCATACAGCACCCGCCAAGCATCGTCAAGCTGATGAATATGCAAGAGCTCCCGCAGAGCCGCTCTAGTCTTGGACATTCTTGCCCGTGTCTTGCTATTAGTAGTGTCAATCTTACTGTCCATAATGCAGTTAAAGTCGCCCACAATTATCAAATCCCCATCCCAACCTAGTAGTTCAGCACTTAAATAATCAAGGATCTCGGGGCAGTCCGAGTTGGGACCATATATGGCACAGATCGTAGCAGTGCGGCCCGCTATCTGCAGCTGAACGATAGCCCATCTCCCCCTGCTGTCTGACAATGTACGCATTACAGTGGCTGCTAGGGTCCTTGATTTCAAAATAGCAACCCCCCGAATAGAGACTGTCTGCGATGTACATACTAGTGTATCATAGCCGAGCTGTCCCAACAGCGACCTGTCTTTGTATGCTAAATGGGTCTCAGTTTGGCCTAATAAGTGTGGTTTCAAGATACAAAGTTCCTCCCTAATTAAGCACTGTTTGCGAGATTGGTTCAACCCTGCTACGATCCAGCACATAAGTTTTAAATCTGACATTGAATAGTTTTAATTTCTCGGACTTCTGACATCTTAGTTTTAGCATCTACACTTCTAGCTGTTAAATGGCTATTTAACCCCCACAACCCCTGCCCCCCACCCTCGTCACCCAGTGAAAAGCCATAATCCAACATGTGAACCCCCCAAACCCCCCAGTGCCTACTGAAAGGAATCATCCCACCACAAGTAGTCGCTGACGGCCAGCTTCAGTGGATGTCCACCCAGCCCCCCCATAACCCCGCGGCCCCGCACCCTCCAATCATGCCTCAAACAGAAGAAAAGATCTTGGGCTGTTTCAAAGAAAAACCATGTTTGATGCCCGTTAATAGCCATTCCCCCTCCCCGCACCCCACTCCCCCACCCCTAAAGGGGTTTATGAATTCTAAACCTAGAAAAGAGACGGAGAAGAAAAGAGGGGGGGCTGGAGAAGCGGAAGGGGAGGTTAAGAATAGGTAGGAGAGCAGCCAGGCACATTGTGCTCAATTTCTGTCTTTCTGTGTCTGGGCACTTGAAACGTCTCAGCCCACGGTTTCAGCCTCCCATTCTGACAGAGCCTGTCTGGCCTCCTGTTCCGTGCTGAAAAAGTGCAAACGTCCGTTTCTTATAATCTTCAGGCGTGCTGGCTCCTGTAGATAAACTTGCGAACACACCGATTTGAAGGGGTCGATTAGCTGCTGCATCCTCCATCGTCGGTCAATTGTGGACTTGCACAGATCCGAGCGCACGAACATTGTGATAGTGTCCAATTTGACAGGAGTAGAGGGGCGCGCTTTGGTGTATATTACTTGGCGAAGCAAGAAGTTACCCAAGAATACTAAGAAGGGACGTGGTCGAGGTGCATTGCCGTGGTTTCCTTGTGGGATAGTAAAAGGTATGCAGTGTGCCCTTTAAACTTGTGAGTCCATGTCCCAGTCAGATAGTTCAGGAAATGCTTGTTGAAACAGATTAACAATATACGCCCGTGGATCCAAGCCTTCCCTCCCCTCTGGGATACCGAAGACATGTAGGTTGTGCCGCCGTTGGCGGTTCTCAAGATCCTCCACCTTGGATTGTAGAAAAGCCACCTGGGTCTCACATGCTTTAGCAACGCTTGCAGTGTGAGTGTTAGCTTCTTCAACTACTGCCACACTTTCTTCTAGTTCAGTAACGTCCATGGACAAAGAGGCGACCTTACTAGGGACTTCAGTAAGGGCTAGCTTGATATCTTGGCTGTCTGCCTTTGCTTGAGTGTAGTATTCCTGAGCCTCGGCCCTTTGAAGAGACAACGCCTGCAGAATTGTAGATAGAGAGGGTATGTCCAGCTCGAAGAGCTCAGACTGACCAGTTACAGGCCTTGTCGTGGTGTCCTTTTGTGCTACTGGCATTGCGGGGGCAGATGTTGTCCTGGTCTCAGCCTGTTCTTCGCTCCTATCCCCCTCGGAACTACACTGTTAGCTGAGAGTGACTGGCAAAGCCATAGGGACCGTAGGGAACAGAGCAGAGGAAGAAGATAGATATAAGTCACTGCCCTTGGCAACTGCGGCCCCCGTCAGTGTGTTAGAGACGGTACTGCCAGTATTAGAGAGGGATGAGACAATGGCTTTGATTTCTCCCTTCGATGCCACCCACTTTCGAAGAGGACTAAAACCAGAGTCAGTCTTCGTATCACTTGAAGCATGGTCTTTAAGTCGCCCCACAATAGTAGAAGGGAGAGGTTTAGCTCCACCACGACCTTTTGCACTCTTGCCACCTTTGGCCCCTCTGATGGTTTTAGGACATTTCCCCCGTGGGCACTTCTTCTCCACCGCCACTGGCGTACATGCATCAGAAACTTCAGTAACCTCGATTTCATCATCGCACCCACTACCCCCGGCACCACCAGCCACATTTGCTGCCTGTGTCGATGCTCCTGGCAGGATGCCGCCCGGCACATCCTGGAGGGCCTGATCGACGTAAGCGAGCATGGAGCTGTCCGGTAACACTGGCCCACCATTGCAACTGGATAAGGATGGTGACGTTGGACTATCCCAGACTGCTGACATACAAACTTGGGGTTTGGGGTCCAAATTATGCAGTGTGCCAATGTTGGTATTGTTATCGTCATTTTTATCATTAATGATGCTTAGCGGAGGGTAAGACTGCTCCTGAGGCAATTGTATTGCAAGAGTAGTTTGGGCGCTAACTACCACATTGGGACAATAATCACCAGTTCCGAAAATGCTCGATGTTGGATGGCTCTCACTTTCGCCATCTCTGCCGCTCTCATCCTGAACTTCGGGACCATTGAAGTCGTCCGGCGCTATTGCGAGGGGGGCACTCCTCTGTGACCCCAGAGATGTTATCGCTGTATTTTTTGAAGCCCTAGTCAGGGGATGGCCCCTTTCCTCCAGACTGTCCTGCACGGCTGTGATAAGGGCTTCAGCCATCTCCTACCCAGGAATGGAGTTTGCTGATCCACAGGACCGGAGCAACCCACCAGCCCTGCCAGACCAAAGTAGCCGGAGGATTGGCCGCCCGAGCTGGGAGCTAGAATCAAAGTCTGCTGTGGCATCCTGACCCTCGTTCCTGCCTGTACCGATATCTTTAGTAAGGGGGCTATTGCCTGATGCCTGAGTATCCCTGGTGCGCCCCTGCCCCTTGGGAGCTGTAGTGCGAAGGGGGGCCATGGCTGCGAAGAATACCACGGGTGCCCACTGACTTTCACTGATGGTTGCTGAATCTCGAGGTGCAACTTCTGGAGCAGTTGCCGTAATGTAGCGAAGAAGCAGCCCACTATGAGTCCAGAACGCTGCTTGGTTCGCATGTACTAGACTGCGTGTGACAGCTGATTTAGCGAGTGGCCGGCTGCTTGGTGCCTGCTATCGAGCCGTCTCTCTGCTCCGCCGTGAAGCCATGGAACTGCGAAGCCATGGCCAGCCGTCCAACTGAGCAAACAGGTAAGCAGATGGGAAGCCGGGCTACTATCTGAGGGGCTTTGGAGCACCCCCCCCATGCACTCGTCATCTCGTGCCGTGCCAGGCTTTTGCCTTAGCCCTTGAGTGCGGGAGTAAGAGGAGCCGCGTAGCCGATGGAGAGCTCACTGAGCAGCATCCACCATAGCGGACTCACTCCGCCATCTTCCTTTACACTCACACACAGGGTGATTTGCACCCCAGTCCTGGCTGCTAATGTCACTGTCACCACCCCAGCAACAGAAAAGCCAGGATCCAGTGGGTGTCATGACCTATGCAAAGGGCACAGATTTGTGGAGGTAGAGCGTGTAGGAGGGCATCTGTAGCCCAGAAGAGTGAGGCCACTGGGGCCACTCACACCCAGTCTAACATTGACCATGTCTTGGGAGCATACCATCAGTCCCAAGACAAGATGTACCAGATACTCACTGAAATCAGGAAGATGAAGCAGGTGCAGAGGGACATACAGGTGGAGTCTGCAGCTCACAACACCAAGATGGGCTCCCTCATTGGGGTGCTGCTGGACATTGACACAACTCTGGCGAGGGCTTTTCCAGCACCATCCACCTCTTCCTGTGGTGCCCCACCATCAGGCCCCTCAACATTTCCTGCAGCTACAGGAAGGGAGACCTTGCTAAAGGAAGAACCAACAGCAGATACCCAAGCCCTGCACCTGTGGATCCCCCCCCGCACTTGCGAGACACGACATCCACACAAATTTCCAGTCTGTTTGGATGGCAAGGCTAATACCACCACCAGCTAGAAACATCGGACCTAATTTCCCCCAGTGTGTGACACACATTAACTTTGTGGACTATTTATGGACACATTGCCCTTTTTGATGACAGTAGTATCTGGAGACATTGGACTCCAAACAATCTGGCATCTTTAATTATGGATTCATCCTCCATGACTGACTTCTCCACTTTTTGGTTTCTCAGTTTTATTCTTTCACAATGTTTATTTTTCCTTGTTCACTTAAATAAATGCACTAGTCTGGAACTCATTGACTGCTGTAGTATTTCAAATCTAGACCTCCATAATTGTATATGTACTCCCATCTGAACTTAACAATTTCACAACTTCTGCTTGTGTAAGAAAGGATATTTTGCATGTACACAATGTTAAAATCAGGTTAACAACCCTGTCTCAACAAAACATACAAACAAAGGTGTTGTCAAATACCATTTTTAATCCATCTCAAAAACAATGGGCTGTCATGATGCCAGTAACAAACCATATCAAACATTGCACCAATAGTCTTTGCCAGAGAACACATTTCAAGACCCAGACCACACCTACATGGAAAGAAGGGAAACATCTGACAAATTACAATTCATTGGTCCATATAGCATTGGTCAATGTCATTATCCGGAGTGGTATAACTTACCTCCCAGAAGAAATCCCAGATCAATTACACCAATAGACAAACACATGGTAGTACTACAATTTTGATATCAAATCATCATTCCAATACACTGTTCCACTCTCTGGTGGAATGTCACCATCAAATGTCAATGGTGTGCCACTAAAGATATGTTCCACAATGATGAGACACATCAACAACTACATACATGTTACCCACAATGAGGATATAGGCAATGTGAAGGGAGCTGGGCATGAATGGGCTCCACTACCACATGTGGATAGAGTTTATGATGACACACATATTGCAATAAGTCTAGCACACAACAAGGAACAAGTCCAATGGACTCCTCAGAACACCCATCCAACCACTGTGCAAGCTGTCTTGGTACAGGATTTGTACATCCAAAGTCTGTGTGTGTCCGTCCCAGGAACAAGCCATGTCACCCTTGTACTTCCAAACGGCAACATAGGCCTGTAGATTTCACAACTCTGAAATATCAAAATGAACTTGACAAGGTGAAGGTATCTACAACAGGACATCACATAAAGAGTACATTACAAACAATACATATACAATAATTCACATAGCCAGTATCGGGAGAACACAGTCTTGGCCAGAAATCTGAGATAAACAATGCTACAGTAACTAAAGTCCCATGTGTCAAAACCTTGTTTTAAATACACCTTTGACTACTAGTTCCCCAAGTTTGCCCTTCCTTCCATTTTAGCTTAAGATACAGTAATGTAAGGTCAAGAAATACTTCCACCCAGGAGAAGAAGTTGTTGATGAGATCCTGATGCAAGTCCCCTCCTTCTTCTTCACCACTATCATCTTCAATTGGCATTTCATTATCCTCACCCAGTGGCTCGCTGTGACCTCCAGTGTCTGCGATGTAAGGGATGTTCCGTCGCAGGGTGATGTTGTGGAGCATGCAGCAGGACATGGCAGTTTGGCATACCTTCCTGGTGAGTAGAGGAGGGCGCCACCTGTCCTGTATAGACATCTAAATCTGGCCTTTAGGAGCTCGCTACACTGGCCACTGTGTTCTTCCATGGACCTCATTGAAGAGGACCTCCCCTGGTGTTGGATTCCTCAGCAGTGTCAATAACCATAGTCGGTTGGGGTACGCTGAGTCACCTAGATGCAAGTCACACCTAAGTGCAACAATGAGTGACACAGTTTGAGATTATACTACTTGACATTACCCATAGAGAATTAGGACAGTTCCTACTTAACAACAAGCCAGGCCCTCTCTGGTAGGACCTGTAGCATTAGCTAGGGTATGGTGCTGTTCCGCCGTACAAATGGATCATGGGCAGAACCTGGGAACCAGGCACAGACGTTTGAGATGTACAAATCTGCTAGGCAGACAACTTGCACATTGATTGAGTGGAAGTGCTGCATGTTGGGTTTGTGTTGTGAGGCAGGATATAAGGCTCCAACTAATGACATAAATCATGGGTTGCTTGCCTCTTCAGCCAAACTGTTTGATTACATCCCTTTCTTCCTTGCAGCACACATGACACACCCCACACAACCCTCAATGCCATGGAGGTCTCTCGCACACCCAACTATGTCATTTTTGTCATTGTCGTTGTCATTGTCGTTGTCAACAACCTGTCACTTTCAAAGTGATGATTAAAGGTATCCCGTTATACTACTAGTGTGCTTGCCCAACATAGGAAGCCATGAACCCAAATCAAAATATTTAAAGTGGCAGATGACCCTTTCACTCTGCACTGCTCAGATGATCACTAATGGCAAAGACTCAACCGAGTTGTGTCATCTACTGTTCTGTACTCAGCTGAGCTTTGTTGGATAGAATGTTTTATAGCTTTCATTTATACTTACTAATGTAACTGGCTACAACTCAGGACATGGTATGAACTGTGTATCAAAAATACATGTGTATGGAATCTGAAAATGTCTGCTTAACATGTGCATTACCACTGAAATCTATTAACACATTAATCCTAACCTATTTCTTTCCTCCTTCTAGGTTTTACTGTCTGTGTCACAAAATTTGGAGGTAGATATCACACTGCCTACAATAACAATGTTCTCCCTTTACCAACTGGTCTATCGTCCACAGCAAGTGGCCACAGCTCTGCCACCGAGGAGACCCATACTGCAATCCAGGATGAAGTCAACAATGATGAGGACAGTCCTGGGCATCTTGATGTGGAGAACAGTGTTGGTCCATCTGGTCAGGCTGGGAACATGGCAACAGTGAGTGTCACTAGGCCCACAACACCTCTCCCACAGCTGCAACAACTGAGCCATCAGTAGTCCCCCAAAATGTATTCCTACCACAGTGTCTCCCATCATTTGCACCCCAGTCCTTTTTTATAATTTTTTTTTTATTTTAAGCCAAATGTAAGACAGACATTATATAAATGACATTAGAAAAGTAGACAAAACAGAAATGTGTTTAGCGACCAAATAGTAGCCAAAAATAAAAAAAGACAACAATAGGATCAAATAAGAGAAGAAGAACCATTCATAACCACATTTTTAGAAAAAAAAAAGGAAGAGGATATGGAAGAACTTATGTCATAGAGCCATGAGAAAAAACATGAGAGAAAACATCATAGGTAGACACCGCCTTATTACTCCAATAGTCGATCAGTCCAGATCCGATTAAATTTGAGCCAAGAGCACGGCCCTCTAGCTTTAGCCAAAGTAAGTACCATCTCGTAGACCTGTCTGAGTAAAACCCATAATTCATTAACACTAGGACTGACATTATCTACCCAGACTCTAGCAATACATAAACGGGCACATGCGATAACAATAGTTGCCAGCAGACTCCGGCCGTCAGCAGCCTCACTTCTAATCCCTAGAAAAATTTCTTTTTTGGTAAGCTGGAAATTTGGGCTGAGAAGTGAGCTAAGAATACTGGAGGCCCCCCTTCAGAACCCGTCAAGCTTTGGACAATCAATGAACATGTGCCTGAGGTCTGCAGCATATAAATGGCATTTCGGGCAGAATGATTTTTCCGAGTTACGAGAGGCCCACTTAGGTATGACCTCAGGTGTGTAGTACAACATATATACAACCCGATGCTGTTGCAGTTTTAAATTGACCGATGTTACCCCTTGGTCTAATACTTCCATACACTCCTGGATGTCCTCTACCGCTATTTCAGCCCGTAGAACCCGGCTGAGTTTAGCCGCGATCAGTAAACTATCATCATTAGCGCGAGCCAAGAATGTCTGATAGACTGAGCCGATTGCTCCTCGGCCGAAACGTGTATATATTCCAACCAATATTTCCGACGAGTTTGACATTGTTATTAACTTTTTGCCACATGTATAAAAATCCCTAACCTGTAGGTATTTAAAAAATATTTTTGCGAGAGACCAAACTCGTCCTTGAGTCCGGCAAAAGAACAAAACCCCCGTCCCTCGTAAAGTTGGCCCAGTCGGGTGATACCCTTACATTGCCAATCTTTCCCAATGCAGTCCTGGAATATGTTGGGCAGTGTTGGATTACCCCATAGCACCGTGTATTGCTGCAGCGCCGGGAGAATCTATTGCTTACAAATTTCTAGCCAGATCCGAGTTATGTCTTTGATTACCTTAAACTTTACCCGTTTAAAGTAGTTAGGATCAGAAGTTTTATACAGCATAAACCCCACTGATGGACCACAGGCGAGCTGATAACATAGCAATGTTGGGCCAGCATCCAGTTCACAGAGCAGGCCGTGGAGCCGACCGGCGAAGGAAGCCTAGAAGAAAAGCTGGAAATCTGGGAGCTTAAAACCCCCTTGTGCATATGTTAATCTCATAAACCTTAGAGCCCGCCGAGCATGCCTATATGCCCAAATGAAGCTACCTATGACACTATTTAATTTCTTAAAGAAAGACGAAGGGACCCACAATGGTATAGAGCGAAATAAGTATAGAAATTTGGGGAGGATATTCATTCTTATAACGTTACACCTCCCATAGATGCTTAGCGGTAGCCGATGCCAGCTACGTAGTTAAGCCAAAACAGTTTTCAAGAGGGAAACGTAGTTTAATGTTACAATATCTACCTGACTACTGAGACATACCCCGAGATAAGTTGCAGTCCGGGTGACCCCCAATATTGGAGGCAAGGCATCAGATTGAAAGTTGATGATTGTCTGAGTCTTGGCTAGATTCAACTTGTAACCTGAAAAGGAGCCAAATAACTCAGCCTCTTGCATAATATGTATGATGGCTTCGCTGGGATTGGCAGAGAAAACAGCGATATCGTCGGCGTACCCTGTGACCTTAAGTTCCATACCATTGAGACATATATATGGCTCAATGTAAAGGACAAATAGCAAAGGTGACAATGGGCATCCCTGCCGTGTCCCCCGTTGCACATCAAGGATAGCAGATGTCAAGCCATTCAATTTGATTGTGGCAACCGGCTTCTGGTACAACTTCTGTACAGCAGAGATGAACCTGGAGCCAAAGCCGAATGACATCATGTTAAGCCATAGGGCTTCCCAGGCCACTCTATCGAACGCCTTTTCCGCGTCGAGTATGACCATGCCCATCTGTATATTAAGTTTGCACGAGACGTCGAAAGCAGCTACGGCAGTACCTATGTGGGCCGTTGTATCTCTTCCGAGAACAAAGCCATGCTGTTGCACTGATACAAGCTTATAGATGAGAGGGGCTAAACGGGAAGCCAAAATTTTAGAAAAAATGTTGGCGTCCGCATTAATTAGTGATATTGGACGATAGGAGCTTCTATCGTCGATCGACTTCCGCTTTTTAGGGAAAACCACAATATTAGTTACGCATGAGTCGAACGCGTTACCCCCGTTGATGTTATCCAAACTAAGCTGCAAATAGACAGGAGCCAGTAGATCCTGAATGACCTTATAAAATTCAAGCGGGATGGCATCCTCGCCAGCCGCTTTGCCAGAGGGTAAGGACTTGATAGCTTCTTCAACCTCAGTCAGTGTAATGTCTTTCTGTAATTCTTCATCGTCGAGACAGTCCAAGCGGAGCAGATGACCCGCCTGCAAGTATTCATAGCAGATATGTTGGCAGAATGAGGGGGCAGATGAATATAGATCAGCATAATACAGCCTGAATTGCTCCACTATGTCCTGTGGTTGAGTGAAAGACTGGCCACCTTCCCCTCTAATAGTTTTAACATTGGTCCTGGCCTTTTGGTCGGCGATCTGAAGGGCCAGCACCCGGCCCACCCTCTCCCCGTATTCGTATTGTAAAGTTTTGTGCTTATGATAATTAGAAACGATCTTATCCACTAACCCTCTATTGATTTTTGATCAGATTTTTAACATCTGAAGATAAATTAGCTGAGCCCCGGGATCCCCTACAACGATCGCCCCAGCATGCTGACGCTCTAAATCTAAGTGCTCTCGCTGAGCCTGTTCAACCACCTCTGTAGACCGTCGATTTTGAACCAGGATAAAGCGTAAGGTCTCCCCCCTAACATACGCTTTCATACAATCCCTCACACTTGATATGTTAGCTGTGCCAAGGTTGTTATTCAGATATTCCTTCAGAGCCCTTCTGATATATGCCACGTATTCAGGGTTGCTGAGTAAGTGTCTAAGGAATGAAAAAGCCCGGGGGGGTTTTCTAGCTCCGAGTTGTCTCTGTAGGGTCAGCATGACAAAGTTGTGATCCGATATAATCTTAGGGCAGACCTCCCCCAAAGCATTTTCCAGAAGCAACCTCTTGATGAAGATCATATCTATATGGAGTACTGTTTATGCGGGTGTGAGTAAAAAGTATAACCTGGCCGTGTTGGATACAGCACCCGCCAAGCATTGTCAAGCTGATGAATACGCAAGAGCTCCCGCAGAGCCGCTCTAGTCTTGGACATTCTTGCCCGTGTCTTGCTATTAGTAGTGTCAATCTTACTGTCCATAATGCAGTTAAAGTCGCGCACAATTATCAAATCCCCATCCCAACCTAGTAGTACAGCACTTAAATAATCAAGGATCTCGGGGCAGTCCGAGTTGGGACCATATATGGCACAGATCCTACCAGTGCGGCCCGCTATCTGCAGCTGAACGATAGCCCATCTCCCCCTGCTGTCGGACAATGTACGCATTACAGTGGCTGCTAGGGTCCTTGATTTCAAAATAGCAACCCCCCGAATAGAGACTGTCTGTGATGTACATACTAGTGTATCATAGCCGAGCTGTCCCAACAGCGACCTGTCTTTGTATGCTAAATGAGTCTCAGTTTGGCCTAATAAGTGTGGTTTCAAGATACAAAGTTCCTCCCTAATTAAGCACTGTTTGCAAGATTGGTTCAACCCTGCTACGATCCAGCACATAAGTTTTAAATCTGACATTGAATAGTTTTAATTTCTCGGACTTCTGACATCTTAGTTTTAGCATCTACACTTCTAGCTGTTAAATGACAACCCCTGCCCCCCACCCTCTTCACCCAGTGAAAAGCCATAATCCAACACGTGAACCCTCCCCCAAACCCCCCCAGTGCCTACTGAAAGGAATCATCCCACCCCAAGCTGTCGCTGACGGCCAGCTTCAGTGGATGTCCACCCAGCCCCCCCACGACCCCGCGGCCCCGCACCCTCCCATCATGCCTCAAACAGAAGAAAAGATCTTGGGCTTTTTCAAAGAAAAACCATGTTTGATGCCCGTTAATAGCCATTCCCCCTCCCCGCACCCCACTCCCCCACCCCTAAAGGGGTTTATGAATTCTAAACCTAGAAAAGAGATGGAGAAGAAAAGAGCGGGGGGCTGAAGAAGCGGAAGGGGAGGTTAAGAAAAGGTAGGAGAGCAGCCAGGCACATTGTGCTCAATTTCTGTCTTTCTGTGTCTGGGCACTTGAAACGTCTCAGCCCACAGTTTCAGCCTCCCTTTCCGACTGAGCCTGTCTGGCCTCCTGTCCCGAGCTGAAAAAGTGTGAACATCCGTTTCTTATAATCTTCAGGCGTGCTGGCTCCTGTAGATAAACTTGCGAACACACCGATTTGAAGGTGTCGATTAGCTGCCGCATCATCCATCGTCGGTCCATTGTGGACTTGCACAGATCCGAGCGCACGAACATTGTGATAGTGTCCAATTTTCGGAGTAGAGGGGCGCGCTTTGGTGTATATTACTTGGCGAAGCAAGAAGTTACCCAAGAATACTAAGACGGGACGTGGTCGAGGTGCATTGCCGTGGTTTCCTTGTGGGATAGTAAAAGGTATGCGGTGTGCCCGTTAAACTTGTGAGTCCATGTCCCAGTCAGATAGTTCAGGAAATGCTTGTTGAAACAGATTAACAATATACGCCCGTGGTTCCAAGCCTTCTCTCCCCTCTGGTATACCGAAGACATGTAGGTTGTGCCGCCATTGACGGTTCTCAAGATCCTCCACCTTGGATTGTAGAAAAGCCACCTGGGTCTCACATGCTTTAGCAACGCTTGCATTGTGAGTGTTAGCTTCTTCAACTACTGCCACACTTTCTTCTAGTTCAGTAACGTCCATGGACAAAGAGGCGACCTTACTAGGGACTTCAGTAAGGGCTTGCTTGATATCTTGGCTGTCTGCCTTTGCTTGAGTGTAGTATTCCTGATCCTCGGCCCTTTGAAGAGACAACGCCTGCAGAATTGTAGATAGAGAGGGTATGTCCGGCTCGAAGAGCTCAGACTGACCAGTTACAGGCCTTGTCGTGGTGTCCTTTTGTGCTACTGGCATTGCGGGGGCAGATGTTGTCCTGGTCTCAGCCTGTTCTTCGCTCCTATCCCCCTCAGAACTACACTGTTAGCTGAGAGTGACTGGCAAAGCCATAGGGACCGTAGGGACCATACCAGAGGAAGAAGATAGATATAAGTCACTGCCCTCGGCAACTGCGGCCCCCGTCAGTGCGTTAGAGTCGGTACTGCCAGTATTAGAGAGCCTTGAGACAATGGCTTTGATTTCTCCCTTTGATGCCACCCACTTTCGAAGAGGACTAAAACCAGAGTCAGTCTTCGTATCACTTGAAGCATGGTCTTTAAGTCGCCCCACAATAGTAGAAGGGAGAGGTTTAGCTCCACCACGACCTTTTGCACTCTTGCCACCTTTGGCCCCTCTGATTGTTTTAGGACCTTTCCCCCGTGGGCTCTTCTTCTCCACCGCCACTGATGTACATGCATCAGAAACTTCAGTAACCTCGATTTCATCATCGCACCCATTAGCCCCCGCACCACCAGCCACATTTGCTGCCTGTGTCGATGCTCCTGGCAGGACGCCGCCCGGCACATCCTGGAGGGCCTGATCGACGTAAGCGAGCATGGAGCTGTCCGGTAACACTGGCCCACCATTGCAACTGGATAAGGATGGTGACGTTGGACTATCCAAACCTGCTGACATACAAACTTGGGGTTTGGGGTCCAAATTATGCAGTGTGCCAATGTTGGTATTGTTATCGTCATGTTTATCATTAATGATGCTTAGCGGAGGGTAAGACTGCTCCTGAGGCAATTGTATTGCAAGAGTAGTTTGGGCGGTAACTACCACATTAGGACAATAATCACCAGTTCCGAAAATGCTCGATGTTGGATGGCTCTCACTTTCGCCATCTCTGCCGCTCTCATCCTGAACTTCGGGACCATTGAAGTCGTCCGGCGCTATTGCGAGGGGAGCACTCCTCCGTGACCCCAGAACCGTTATCGCTGTATTTTTAGAAGCGCTAGTCAGGGGATGGCCCCTTTCCTCCAGACTGTCCTGCACGGCTGTGATAAGGGCTTCAGCCATCTCCTACCCAGGAATGGAGTTTGCTGATCCACAGGACCGGAGCAACCCACCAGCCCTGCCAGACCAAAGTAGCCAGAGGATTGGCCGCCCGAGCTGGGAGCTAGAATCAAAGTCTGCTGTGGCATCCTGACCCTCGTTCCTGCCTGTACCGATATCTTTAGTAAGGGGGCTATTGCCTGATGCCTGAGTATCCCTGGTGCGCCCCTGCCCCTTGGGAGCTGTAGTGCGAAGGGGGGCCATGGCTGCGAAGAATACCACGGGTGCCCACTGACTTTCACTGATGGTTGCCGAATCTCGAGGTGCAACTTCTGGAGCAGTTGCTGTAATGTAGCGAAGAAGCAGCCCACTATGAGTCCAGAACGCTGCTAGGTTCGCATGTACTAGACTGCGTGTGACAGCGGATTCAGCGAGCGGCCGGCCGCTTGGTGCCTGCTATCGAGCCGTCTCTCCGCTCCGCCGTGAAGCCGTGGAACTGCGAAGCCATGGCCAGCCGTCCGTCTGAGCAAACAGGTAAGCAGATGGGAAGCCGGGCTACTATCTGAGGGGCTTTGGAGCACCCCCCCATGCACTCGTCATATCGTGCCGTGCCAGGCTTTTGCCTTAGCCCTTGAGTGCAGGAGTAAGAGGAGCCGCGTAGCCGATGGAGAGCTCACTGAGCAGCATCCACCATAGCGGACTCACTCCGCCATCTTCCTTTACACTCACACACAGGGTGATTTGCACCCCAGTCCTGGCTGCTAATGTCACTGTCACCACCCCAGCAACAGAAAAGCCAGGATCCAGTGGGTGTATGACCTATGCAAAGGGCACAGATTTGTGGAGGTAGAGCATGTAGGAGGGCATCTGTAGCCCAGAAGAGTGAGGCCACTGGGGCCACTCACACCCAGTCTAACATTGACCATGTCTTGGGAGCATACCATCAGTCCCAAGACAAGATGTACCAGATACTCACTGAAATCAGGAAGATGAAGCAGGTGCAGAGGGACATACAGGTGGAGTCTGCAGCCCACAACACCAAGATGGGCTCCCTCATTGGGGTGCTGCTGGACATTAACACAACTCTGGCGAGGGCTTTTCCACCACCATCCACCTCTTCCTGTGGTGCCCCACCATCAGGCCCCTCAACATTTGCTGCAGCTACAGGAAGGGAGACCTTGCAAAAGGAAGAACCAACAGCAGATACCCAAGCCCTGCACCTGTGGATCCCCCCCCGCACTTGCGAGACGCGACATCCACAACATTTCCAGTCTGTTTGGATGGCAAGGCTAATACCACCACCAGCTAGAAACCTCGGACCTAATTTCCCCCAGTGTGTGACACACATTAACTTTGTGGACTATTTATGGACACATTGCCCTTTTTGATGACAGTAGTATCTGGAGACATTGGACTCCAAACAATCTGGCATCTTTAATTATGGATTCATCCTCCATGACTGACTTCTCCACTTTTTGGTTTCTCAGTTTTATTCTTTCACAATGTTTATTTTTCCTTGTTCACTTAAATAAATGCACTAGTCTGGAACTCATTGACTGCTGTAGTATTTCAAATCTAGAACTCCATAATTGTATATGTACTCCCATCTGAACTTAACAATTTCACAACTTCTGCTTGTGTAAGAAAGGATATTTTGCATGTACACAATGTTAAAATCAGGTTAACAACCCTGTCTCAACAAAACATACAAAGGTGTTGTCAAATACCATTTTTAATCCAGCTCAAAAACAATGGGCTGTCATGATGCCAGTAACAAACCATATCAAAATTGCACCAATAGTCTTTGCCAGAGAACAAATTTCGAGACCCAGACCACACCTACATGGAAAGAAGGGAAACATCTGACAAATTACAATTCATTGGTCCATATAGCATTGGTCAATGTCATTATCCGGAGTGGTATAACTTACCTCCCAGAAGAAATCCCAGATCAATTACACCACTAGACAAACACATGGTAGTACTACAATTTTGATATCAAATCATCATTCCAATACACTGTTCCACTATCTGGTGGAATGTCACCATCAAATGTCAATGGTGTGCCACTAAAGATATGTTCCACAATGATGAGACACATCAACAACTACATACATGTTACCCACAATGAGGATATAGGCAATGTGAAGGGAGCTGGGCATGAATGGGCTCCACTACCACATGTGGATAGAGTTTATGATGACACACATATTGCAATAAGTCTAGCACACAACGAGGAACAAGTCCAATGGACTCCTCAGAACACCCATCCAACCACTGTGCAAGCTGTCTTGGTACAGGATTTGTACATCCAAAGTCTGTGTGTGTCCGTCCCAGGAACAAGCCATGTCACCCTTGTACTTCCAAACAGCAACATAGGCCTGTAGATTTCACAACTCTGAAATATCAAAATGAACTTGACAAGGTGAAGGTATCTACAACAGGACATCACATAAAGAGTACATTACAAACAATACATATACAATAATTCACATAGCCAGTATCGGGAGAACACAGTCTTGGCCAGAAATCTGAGATAAACAATGCTACAGTAACTAAAGTCCCATGTGTCAAAACCTTGTTTTAAATACACCTTTGACTACTAGTTCCCCAAGTTTGCCCTTCCTTCCATTTTAGCTTAAGATACTTATCTCATCAACATTCACAGTAATGTAAGGTCAAGAAATACTTCCACCCAGGAGAAGAAGTTGTTGATGAGATCCTGATGCAAGTCCCCTCCTTCTTCTTCAACACTATCATCTTCAATTGGCATTTCACTATCCTCACCCAGTGGCTCGCTGTGACCGCCAGTGTCTGCGATGTAAGGGATGTTCCGTCGCAGGGTGATGTTGTGGAGCATGCAGCAGGACATGGCAGTTTGGCATACCTTCCTGGTGAGTAGAGGAGGGCGCCACCTGTCCTGTATAGACATCTAAATCTGGCCTTTAGGAGCCCGCTACACTGGCCACTGTGTTCTTCCATGGACCTCATTGAAGAGGACCTCCCCTGGTGTTGGATTCCTCAGCAGTGGCAATAACCATAGTCGGTTGGGGTACGCTGAGTCACCTAGATGCAAGTCACACCTAAGTGCAACAATGAGTGACGCAGTTTGAGATTATACTACTTGACATTACCCATAGAGAATTAGCACAGTTCCTACTTAACAACAAGCCAGGCCCTCTCTGGTAGGACCTGTAACATTAACTAGGGTATGGTGCTGTTCCGCCGTACAAATGGATCATGGGCAGAACCTGGGAACCAGGCACAGACGTTTGAGATGTACAAATCTGCTAGGCAGACAACTTGCACATTGATTGAGTGGAAGTGCTGCATGTTGGGTTTGTGTTGTGAGGCAGGATATAAGGCTCCAACTAATGACATAAATCATGGGTTGCTTGCCTCTTCAGGCAAAACCGTTTGATTACATCCCTTTCTTCCATGGTCTGTAGGTCTGTAGGTCTGGAAATAGGCAGTACACTGGAGGCTGCCTCCTCCTCCCTCTCCCAAGGTACCTATGTGTGAAATGACAGCATATCAGTACAATGGACACAGTAACTTGTGTGCAATTTTAATTAAAAAATCATGTGACACAACATAACTGGTGAACTATTTACTATACATATGCATCATCTTAGTAGTCTCCTGTCCAACACCCCTCAATATTCCCCATTGTGCACTTTACCTGTGTCTGTAGCATTGATGTGCAAATACTACCACACAAAGGTGATATTTGCACCATTTTATTGTTGATATTTTTTAGGCTAAATACCTTCAATGGCAGAATACACTGCACTGTACTAATCTAGCAATAATGCCCAGTAACACACAACACAGAGGCTTAGTTTCAAGGAATTGACATAGCTATGGTTACTTCCCATGTCATGTAAACCCTGCAGGTGAGTGGTGGTGATACATTTAAATAAAAAAAACACTACTTTCAACCATTGACATGGCGGCTGCCTGGCCTTGCTCTTGGGACGTTCTGACTGTGACGCTGTCGGCGGAAGTCTTACACGCAATGGGTGGTTCACACCATGACGGAACAGCCATAGGCTAACGGTGTTGATTGGGATGGTAGTGGGACAATGGCTGTGTCTGTCTCCCTTGATTACTGCGTATATTGCGTACATGTACGCCGCAGTTTAAAAAATAGTTCACTTACCTACAGACACTGCTGCCACCATCACCTCCTCCACTTCAGCTGCACTTTGCCACCTCTGGGAGCACTCATGATAGACCAAAAATTGGAGAGGGCCACTGCCTTCTCTGCAGACGAACTGGGAATGATGGCAGATGAGGTCCTGTCCCGGTATGGCCAGCTCTATGGCTAACCAGAGGAACACGTGAGTTACTGACAACATATATACCTCCATGGAACTCAAACTTTGCCATGTCCATGGGCTACATTGTGCCCCTGAGTCACATTATATGTCTATATAGTGTTGTATCATTTGTGGCTCACTACATAGGATAATCATGTTAGTGATTGTTGAGCACAATACCTTGTGGATGTGAAATCACCATTGTTTGGGGAAAATACGCAAAGTCCTGGAGTCCATGTTGGGTATTTGTAGCATTTAGGCATTCATATATTTAATGGTACCTGTGATACTGTTACAACTCTGATGATGCCAAATATGAAAACATATGCATATCCTTAGCAGCATGAGTACCATATGTACTCTGGCAAGAGCAGACGAGCATGATGTCAGCAATGTGTCTATGTTATATCCTTATGTTCTCTCTTGTTCTCCATATTATGTTTATGCTCTTGGAGTATGTTGCATCATTGCCTCACTTGTTACCTAGGTGATTAGAATGCGAGCTTCTTTGAAGCTCCAGGGGTGTCAGTTACTGCTGTGGGCTTATGATGGGAGCTGCTTTGTGAGGGTCCCTGGTGCTGCTTTCGTACATTGAAGAATAAACCTACTGTTCAACCTTTCCTTCTGCTTGGACTACTTTTATTCAGATGTAGCATGAATTGGCGATGACTGGGATGAAGAAGCCAGCACCCTAAGAACCTTTTCTACGTGTGTCTGTTTTTTGTCCACTCTCCTCTTCAGGAAATTTTTTATCTTGACCCTTCAAGATTTATGCAGTCTCCACTGCTATTGATGTGCCTTTTCTGCCTTTTGCTAAACCCTTAGCAACATCTCTACTACGTTTGAATATTGGCTCATCACTAGAACCTCGGAGCATTAATCATTTCAGCATTATTTTCTACCGTTCAGTGCACTTTGGCTGCTGGAAAATTTGAATTTATTATAAATTTACTTAAACTTCTACTTTATGTGCTTGTCTATTACCTTCAAATCCTCGCAAGCACCAACGGCTGTTTTTCGAAACCTCCTCACCAACTGATTATTCCTGCAGGTGGTGTTCATTTTGGATTCCGGCCTTTGTGCTGCTGTGGCGAGTGACCGTTCTTCATCTTCCTTCTTGTGTCGGCGGCCTACTCTGTGCCTTTTGGCCTCCTGATTCCTTCGCCACTTGTTGGGGCCGTTGGAGGCTGTTCCCCAACGATCTTCACGTTTGCCTTTTGAACGACGGTGTCCGCGCTCATCTCAGCGCATTTGCTGCTGCTCGCTGGCTGCCTCTCTCGTCCAGCTTAAGATCAGCTGATCGCACGTTAAGCACGTTACAGCCTCTACGAGCTCTTCTTAAAGGCAAAGTCTACCACATTTAAGAGCTCACCTTTCTCCTCTCCAGGATCCTTTTTGGCTTTGTGGAACTTGTGCGGTGACGCGCACACCTTCTCAGAAATTTGCAAATTGCACCTTCTTATAAGTTTGCTTCTTGAGTGTTTTCTTAGCTCATTTCTCTGTATAACCTCAATTTTTATTTATATCCGCACTCTATTCCGAAAATTTCAAGAGAGGTTATTTTCTACATTCCTCGGTAAGTACTTTAAGCGCGGTGATGCGCACACCTTTCTTTTTCTCTTTTATTCTTTGTTGTTCATTTACTTCAATACTTTGACATTCTTCAAGCGCGGTGACTCGCACACCTCTTCATTTTCTATTTTACAGCATAATTACTTTTATTTCATGCTTATACTCATTTGTTAGCACTATATTTTACATTGGGTTTTTTCAAGTTTATCTAGTTTAATATGGCTCTTCAAACAGCCATTCTCCCAGCTCCATTCTTGTCAGAACCTGGTACTCCCAAAGTTAAATGGAACTAATTGTATAAATCTTTTTATAGTTATTTATTAGCTATAGATGGTGTAAAGTTTTCTGCTGTTAGAAAAAATGCTATGCTTTACAATTGTTTAGGTTCGTAGGGTCAGAGAATTTTTGATCATCAACCACCTATCATTCGCCCTCCTTCTGATGATTGGGATGAATTAACAGAAGCTTTAGCTAGACTTGAAAAACATTTTAAAGATGAACCCAGTGTTATTGTGGAGAGACACAAGTTTTATAATTGTAAACAGCATAAACATGAAAACATTGATTCTTTTGTAGCTGAGTTAAGAGTGTTAGCTTCTTCTTGCGAGTTTATAGGTCCAATTGAGCAATATTTAAGAGATCAAATTGTTGTAAATTGTTTTGATTCAAAAGTTCAAGAAAGAATTTTATGTTGTAGGAACCTTTCGTTATTGAAAACTCTTGATATTGCTAGAGGAATTGAATGTTCTGTTACAGCTTCCAAAGAAGTAGGAAAGGGTAAAAGTGTCAACGTTGAGGCAGTGAATAAAATTACGCAAAAGCCTGTTCATAATACTGCACAAACCACTAAACCTATTACTACAAAAGCTGATTTCAAAAGAAGTGAGAGAAATACTCAATGTTTTAGATGTGGCTCAATGTCCCATTTGGCCAATGCTCCAATGCTCTTGTTAAACCTTGTACCAATTGTAAGAAAATTGGTCACTTTGCCAAGGCTTGCAGAAATCCCAACAAAGTCATGGGTTAAAACACTCAAGATTTTCAGATTGCTTCTAATTCACATAATGAGGTTATTCAAAGTAAGAAGATTGTTTTGTCCATTGATATGGTGAAAATTACTTCTAATCCTATTGGTAATGGAGGTGACCCTATTTGTGATGTTAAAATTGGAAATGTTGACACTAGAGTCACTGTTGATTCTGGTTCTCCCATTACCATCATTTCTGACACATTTTTTATAAACGAATGGAATGGAATGGAGTTGATTCCTCCAGATATTTGCACTGTTGCCTTTGGGGGTCAAGAAATTGACATGATTGGTTATTTTCCAGAAAGTTTACAATTCAAAGATAGAGTTATTCACACTAAGTTTTATGTAGCTAAGAGAGGTTACAACATTTTAGGTTGGAGTGACCAGGGTAAACTTGGCATGAGTTTGAGGCCTGGCACTGAACACCCTATCTCATTGATTAATACTGTGCAAGAGAATGTATTTTCTTTAGACTCTATTCTTAAAAAACATCAGCAGGTTTTTTATGACAAATTAGGAATGGTAAAAGGTTATGAGCACAAAATTATTCTCAAGCCTGATGCCATCCCTGTTGTTCACAAGGTAAGACATGTTCTGTTGAGCATTAGAGGAAGGTTAAAGGAACATCTTCAGAAGTTATGCTCTGATGGAGGTATTGAGCCTGTGGACTCCTCTTTATGGGTTTCTCCAATTGTTGTGGCTTTAAAAAGAATTCTGATGAGCTCAGATTATGCATTGATTTGAGGTCATTAAATAAAAATATTCAAGTTGATTGTTTCCCTTTACCAAGGATTCATGACATGTTGGCTCAACTTTCTGGCACAAAGATATTCTCCACCATTGACTTGAGAGCTGCATATCATCAGATTGAACTAAATAAGGATTCTTGTGATCTTACAGCTTTCAACACTCCTTTTGGAGCGTTTCGTTTCCTCAGGATGCCTTTTGGCCTTGCTTCGGCAGCATCTGTTTTTCAGAAACTCATGTTTCAGCTATTAGGAGATGAGAAAGATGTTCTTACCTACCAAGATGACATTCTTATTTCTTCAAACTCTGTCAAGGATCATTTACTCAAACTGGGCATTTTGGAAGATCATGGCATGACAGTTAAAAAACAGAAATGTAAATTTTTAATGGAGGAAGTTGAGTATTTGGGGCACGTCATTTCTTCTAAAGGGTTCAGACCCAAGCAAGATCTTCTAAAAGCCATTAATGATTGTGTCCAACCTACAGATAAAGATCAGTTAAGATCTTTTTTAGGCCTTAGTGAATACTACTCTCGTTTTGTGCACAATTTTGCTTTGGTAAGTGAACCTTTGAGATAACTCATTAGAAGTAATGTCAAATTTAACTGGCAAGAGGAACAGATGGAGGCTTTCAAAAATGTAAAAAGCTTAATTGTCAATGCACCTGCTCTTCAACCGTTCAATGATAATGCTATGTCTATTGTTACTGTTGATGCTAGCAATTTAGGTCTTGGTTCTATTCTAAGTCAGATGATAGATGGAGTTGAACACACAGTAGCTTTTGCTTCCCACAGACTTTTAACTGCTGAAAAAAACTATAGCATGATTGAAAAGGAGGCATTAGCCTGTGTCTGGGGTGTTCATCATTTTGCAACCTTTTTGTGGGGGAGAGAATTTTTGTAGGTCACTGATCACCAACCTCTAGTTTTCATGTGGCATGAGAAAGGTTTAAGCAATGCCAGTCCTAGATTGATTCGGTTGTTTTCCAAACTGTATGAGTTCAATTTTACCATGAGACATATTCCAGGAGGGAAAACTTTTAGAGCTGATTTTCTCTCCAGGTGCCCCTCTAATTCGAGTGAGCATGTGTCTGTTCATGAGGATATGGAATGTGTGATTGGACTTGTGGATGGTTTTGCTTTGACCAAAGATGTTATTTCTTACCAAGATTGGGAACGCATCTCTGCTTCTGATAAGTCTCAAGTCATTCTTAAGACATTTATTTCTGTTGGTTGGCCCAGGGAAGCTCATGTTGGAGAAGAATTTAAATCCTTTTTCAAAATTAAAGATGAATTAAGTGTAGAAGGGATTTTTATCATGAGAGGCTCAGTTTTAATTCCTCCTGCTCAGCTGAGGAGCAAGTTGATTGCTTTGTCTCACAAGGGACATGTGGGCATTACTGGTACCAAAAAGAGACTGCGTTTATACTATTGGTGGCCAGGCATGGACAGTCTTGTAGAGACTATGTTGAACAATTGCAAAGAGTGTGGTCATGCTGAGAAGTCTCGTCGTACTTTCAATTTGCCATTGTGTCCTGTGGCTTTTCCTCTAAGACCCTGGGAGAAATTAGGTGTTGATTTTCTTGGTCCTTTTGGTGGATTGAATGGTGGTTTCAGGTATATTTTGACAGTGGTTGATTACTTTTCCAAATGGGTTTCTGTCAAGTTCATGAGAGAACCTAGCACAGATAATATTATAGAATTTTTGAAGCATCTATTTCATTCTGAAGGCATTCCTGCTTTTGTGATTTCTGACAATGGAGTTCAATTTGTTTCAAATAGCATGAGGAGTTTTCTGTTTACGTTTGGGATTAAACATCTCACTACCGCTCTTTATAGTCCACAAGGCAACGGTTTAGTTGAGAGGGTGAACTGTGTCTTGAAAGACACTATTCAACTAGCGGTTTCATCTGGTTTACAGGTGCAAGATGCTGTTGATGAAAGAATTTGGTCTTACAACAACACCCCTCATTCTACTACTGGTGTCTCTCCGTTTGTCCTTTTGAGGGGTAGACATTCTTTTAATGAGCTTTCTCCTGAGTGGGTTATTTCTAATTCTGGTGTGGATGGAAATATTCCCAACAGTGATCAAATCAGATGTTGTGTGGAATTTAGCCAAGCTAAATCTAAAGTTAGATATGATGACTACAAAAAAGTTAAATTGGAGGATTTTGTGGTGGGCGAATTTGTCCGTATCAGGAGGCCTTTCAAGAAGGGTGGTTCCAAGTTCTATCCTGAAACCAAAATTGTTCAAGTGAGTAAACATGCAGTGAAAGTTGTTGGTGGGAAGTGGTGGAGCAAAAGGAAAGTGGCTAAAACACATAAATCTCTTGTTAATATTTCTGATGCATCTCATGATGTAATTTCTACTGATTCTGGGGAAGTTAGTGTACATGATTTTTATGATTTGGGTTTTTCCAATTAAACTCGTATTCCTGATCAGGTTGAGGGGCATTTGTCTTTCTCTGAGGAAGTTAATGTGCAAAAACGTGGTGTGGTGCCCGTTTCTGTCAACAATTCTTGTTCTGTACCTGAAACTCCTTCTGATGTGTTGTATTCTTGTAAGGATCCCTCCTTGCTTGATGGTAATCTCTGTCTGCCTGAAGTTTCTGCTTTTGATAATAGCACCTATCAAAGTGCATTTACTGATCCTTTGGTATCCTTGCGAGGAAGAGTAAGACGTTTAGCTAAATATCTTGAAGATTTTATTATTTTATTTTTATTTATTTTCTTTGTTTTCACTTTGTGTTGTTCTGTTTGTTTGAAGGGGGAAGGTGTGTTATATCCTTATGTTCTCTCTTGTTGTCCATGTTATGTTTATGCTCTTGGAGTATGTTGCATCATTGCCTCACTTGTTACCTAGGTGATTAGAATGCCAGCTTCTTTGAAGCTCCAGGGGTGTCAGTCACTGCTGTGGGCTTATGATGAGAGCTGCTTTGTGAGGGTCCCTGGTGCTGTCTTCCTACATTGAAGAATAAACCTACTCTTCAACCTTTCCTTCTGCTTGGACTACTTATATTCAGATGTAACAGTCTAGCCACACATATCACTCAGCCTAAATTTGGGCTCTCAAAAAAGTTGTCTTGGAGGCAGAAATATATCACAGGCCCCTTCAGGGTGCCATCGAGCACTGTGTTTGATTATTGGATGTCCACAAGCTGACCTTTGTGCTTGGGACATGTTGGTAATATGCTGGACATGAGACATCTGTATGCTCTGCCTGCAGAGAGCAAGACCTGACAATGAGCTGTGGCCAGTCAGAAGCATGTGCCAGAGTTGGGCTGCGTGTCTGAGGCACTACAACTGATGCCAAGAGCTATGTTCCTGTAGTCATCTTTTTTAATGTGTGATGACAAATTGAGTTGTGCCCACCCCAACACTACTCCTGCTTGGTTTCACATGCACAAGCTTTTGAATAGTGAGTTAGCTAACACCTTGACCTGGTACTCCTGTCCTGCGCAGATGATGTTCAAAGTGTACAATTTTACGAACACAGGCTCATTACTACCAGTTATCTGTTCACAATTTGCAACAATTGATGCATGCACAGTACAGTTCCAATTAAAAGTTTACACACTCAAGATCATTGCTCACTTAAGATGTGATGTTGGTTAGGTCAATCAGCAGCTATCCTACATTCAACCAAGCCTGGGTGGACTTACTATGGTATGTTGATGGCATCACAGTGACAGTCTCACATATTACAAAAGGTGTCCTGTGAAGCTAGTACATGGCACACATACTCAATAAGCTGTAGTATTGTGTACCATCAAGGAGTAGACATGTCCACACCACCCCAGTGAGCATCCTCTCACTGACACACATGGCAGGTCAGTCATAGTGGGATGAGTAAAAGTCTGTGGGTCATACTCTGATACCAGTCTCTATGGACCGTAGGCCTAAAGTCAATGTGCCTGCCTTTACAAATGCATATCAAATTTTGCCTAAAGTTGTGCAGCTTTCTAAAGCCCACAAGGTTTTGTCGGGTTTCATTGTAGATGACATCGCAGTACATGTAGCTCGCCCCTGGGGTACTTCATGTGAGTGGGGAACATTTGTGATTTTGGGACATTTAAGGGGAAATGGGGTTCAAGGGTAACATGGTATTCAACAGATTATTACTTAAGTGTGTATTGGAGTGTTTGTATATCTCAGCATGTATAATATACACTTGGTGTGTGCTCACTATTGGTGTCAGATTGTGGCAGATGTAATACCCTGTTGTGACATCAAAACTGATGTACATTAAATTTCACTTACAAAATGTTTGCTTCCTCTCTTGTATCTATGCAGGTCAACGCCCACCAGAAGCATGACATCTTGTAGGCCATCGCAAAGAAGGCGTGGACCCTGGGGGTTTACAGGCTATGTAGCGTCTATTGCCGCAAGAAGCGGGAGGACCGGAGACGTAGGACCCGGAAGGTCGTGGAGGTCCAGCTGAGGCTGTCATCCCAATGTGTGTGGGGCACATGCCGCACCCTAACCCCCCTAATGGCCCGCATACCCGCGGTAGCCTATCCTGGGCTTGATGGGCAGTTGAGGGTCTGACAGCAGCGATAAGGGGGTAAGTCATGACCAAGTTGTACAAGTGGTCTTAACATTTTTTTTCAGCTCACAGGCATGATTGTCACCATCTGAACTGAGGCAGACCCAAATTCATATGCACAAAAGGAGTACACAAATGTGTAGGTCTGGTGGTAGGTGAATAATGATGTCCTTTGCCTATTGTCGGTATCAACCTGCTACACAGCAGTGGCCAGTCACCTATCCTTTAACGCGACTGACATGGGCTGTCACATGGCTGACTCAAGTGATGATTCATCTCATGCTGTTGAATAACCCAGCTGACCGATTCCCCAAACAGCCCAATTGTCTACATTGTGGAATGAGTGATGCTCACTCAATACTGTGTGTCATGTGATGGTAGGCCTATCACATGTGACACAGTATGACGTGTACCTTAGATGCAGTGAATGGACAACACTTCCCATTGGTAAAGTGGGCATGTACGATAACATAAGTGTTCCTACATATCTGGTGCAATCAGTAACATGGTCTACATGTGGGCCTGTGTACCTGTTCTTGTAATTGTGTCATCAGTATTCCTGTTTTCTGCATATGGCAACTTCATTCTTATGTTGATGTGTGAGTCAATTAGGCATATGAGTGTGTAGGCCACTGAGATTATTGTGTGAGTTAATTGTGTTAATTAAACATTGAATGTTTAACACAGCCAGGACTGTGTACACATTGGTGAGTGTGTGACACATACCCATATCCATTACTCATACTTCTATGGAAATGTTCAAATGATGAAGCTATGAATGACATGATAGCTACTGTAATATACTATCACCCTAGGAACAAACTTACACTGCATGCTGATGTCACAGATAGTCACTGTAACACATGAGCCTTAAAGGGAAAATTGTCTTTGGCAAATGGTAAGTATGAATGGAGTGGTCAGACAGTCCAAAGATGGAATGGAGATGTCCTTAGGGCAATGTGACTACTTATGTGTGGGCATTTGTTCACTGATCACCCAAATGGGCCACAGTGTAGAAAGTGGCGACCAATTCCAGTAGATACATCTGGATGACATGGAGTAAACTTCACTTATGGTCTTGTAGCTGTGTGGGGTCATGACATCACTGTGAGCAACTGTTTACAGGTTATGTACCATGCATTCATGTGTTCAGGCTAATGTTGGAGCCAATGTTTTGAAACTTGGAGCTGGTGTAATCTGTGCACCTTTAAATGTTTTGTGTTAACATCTCATGGTCAGGTGTGTTACCACAGATGCAATATACTGATTTCTATTTACATTGCAGCAGCATCTCAGGCAAGCGAAGGAGTGAGGGCCAACATTGGTGGGGAAGCAGCTGGTCACAGTAGTTCTGGTTCTGGTAATTCCAACATAGAGGGACCCAGTGGCCAAGAGGGTGGCCAAGAGGGTGCGTTGAGTGCCGGGGAGTAGGCAAGCTCAAGTTCATCTGAGTCAGCAGAGTCATCCTCCAGTTGACACTCCCGGGTGGTGGTGGACTCCACAGGAGATCTACCACCATCTTCCTTGTCCGCCAGCCCACGTTCCAGCTCCAGACTCTCAGTTGCTCCCCACCAGGTTGGTCGTGCCCGGTCCCCTAAAGGGGACTCGTCTCCTTCACTCCAGGCCCTGTTAGAGGCAAGCCTATTCTGCAGACAGTGTTTACATTGTGACCTTTGTATGCTTCTCAAACTGATTATTTGACATCCCATTGACATCACATTTACCTTACTATGTGGGTGATGTGTGAAAGTCTAACACAGAGGTTTAGCAGAGAAGGTGTGTTTAACTTTCATGACACATCCATCTTGAAGTATCTTTAATCTGACAACATGACCTAGCAAGTGGTAAATGTGAGGGTGTCACTGAAATGAATAGCTGGAACGGTGATGGAGAGGTGATGTTATGTTACACCAAACAATGCACACATAGGTATCCCTAATTCTTAATTTTATACACATGTTCAAATTGGTGACATGGGCCTGTGCAGTGTCAGTGACCTTCCCAAAGAAGGCATCATGGAGCAGTGTTTGGATCATACATTCCGATTTATTGGGAACAAGGGCCCACATGACATGTTTGGGCCAGGGACCCCATATACATTCGCATGGCCATGCCGGATGACCTATTTGCTGAGGAGTGAATGGCAAAGGGTAGGTATATGGCTTACCGACGGTTGCGTCCAAAATGGTGTTGGTCGTCATCAAGCAGCAACGGCAGGACGTTGAGGGTCGGCTCCAATGTGGTACGGGAAGTGTGAAGATGAGTAAAGGTGAGTTTGTGCCTTATATGCTTCCCTTCCCACAACAGTCATGTCGGCGGTAAGGCACATTGTGATTGGGTGGGCAGGGTAACTGATGGTCTGCCTTCCAACAGACGCATTGGCCCATCTCGCCGCAGACGCAGTCAGGATTTACTAGCGGTGGCGGTGGTACTGCAGCGGCCTTTCGTCCATGGTAGTGCATGCATCATAATAGGGCGGTCAGACCGCCATCTCAGTGGCGGTGATTTCGACACTGTTTCAACTGCGGTTGCATTACCACCAAACTTGTAATCAGGACCTTAGTCTTAAAAGGACTGTGCAGAGGAAGAGGGATGAGGAGTTAACATGTTTTTAGGTAGCTATTTAAATAACAATGGTTACAATTCATTCATTTATGGATCTCAGGTGAATGGAAGGTTGAGTTGGCATGGTTGGGACTCAGACTCATAGCTTGCAGCTCCCATTTTGCGCAAGTAGATCACTAACCATGCTAGTAGCATTTCGCTTTCCCTGCCACGTTTTTAATTTATTTAAGGAATCAAACTATATTTGTGAAATTCTAAGTAGCACACAGTTAAAAGAGTCGAACATGACGAGTACCAATGTTAGTAGCCAATGGTGTGTTTCTGTGGTATGCACCCCTAGGCATTCATCATTTTGGGATGATCGATTACACTAAATGGATATTCCATAAGGTTACTTTCCAAAAACTCTTGAATGCACCCCATTTACTGCTCTGTGGCTAGCAGAAACCTATGCCTGTCTAGGCTTGGCTGGAATCACTACATAGAAATGATCATAATTAAGCAATTAAGAACCTTTTTGCCACAAATACATATTCCTTTCTGATGCAGCAATAAACCTCTAAATGGTGTATATGAAAATTAAGAGACCAAAATTAGTAAAGTGCGCTCGGCAAAGAATCAAGAGAACTGAGTGCCATATTTATTAAAGGATTGCGTTGCTTTTGCACCACGCAATAGGGTGCATGAGCGACGCAACCATTAAGTGCGATTTTTCAAGCCATGCAAGGCCGCCTTGCATGGCCCTTGGTGGCTTGATAAAACCAGAGTAACTCAGCACAAATGGCCGAGCTGCATTACTCTGCACCAGGGAGGCGTTCCATGTGTGGTGCATGGGTGTTCCCGCACAATACCCATGGATTTTGACGCATTCCTGGATTTACCATAAGTGGTAGACCTGTGAATGCACCAAAACTGCTACACCTTCCCAGGTGAGGCGTAACGAGGAGAAATATGTTCATTTTGCCTTGTTTTTTCCTCTTTCTATCTGTGCAGCACACATAGAAAGAGGAAAAGGTCTTGGGGTTTGCTTTTGTGCAGGAAGGTGCACCTTCCTGCACAAAAACAATCCTGCTTACCAATGCAGGCCCCAGTGCAGCATGGTGCAAGCATGCCTGCATTGGTGCTACGTAGCACATTGTGCGCCAGTGCTGGGAAAAGGCAAGAATGTTCCATATTATGTTAAATATGGCACATTCCTGCCCTTTTCCTGTCATGCAGCACAGCAAGGTGACTTGTTGTGCTGGGTGACTTTTTGATAAATAGGCTTCTGAATGTAGCACCTATTGCTAACTTTCCTCTAATTTGGCAACCCAAAAATTGTAGAGTATTTATTCCTTATCGTGCATTGCGTGGGCTTCTCTTTACTGCCATTTGAGTTATTACGCAATACTTGCTTTCTATAGAAATTGTTATCTTACAAAATAGCCTTTGTGAAGATGCCACAGGTTTTGAAATCTTCAACTCCTAAAATCAAGGGATAACTAACTGTTTCACTAAATATTTGTGTGTGTGGGAAGCAGAACTGAACAGCCAATAAATGCAAACTATTTTCCCAACTTAAAGAGTTTTTTTTTTTAATGAACACCAATTGAACAGCCAAAAGTACAAATACAAACTAAAACAGATGCTGTTCCTCTAGTGAGTCTTCCAGGAAAGCAGTGTCAGACAATGAAGGTGTTTGCTAGGCTGGTTAGCAAACAAGGAAGGGACTGAATCAGTAATTTATCCAGAGTTTCAAGATTCTGAAATACCTAACATCTTCTTTAGCGCCTGTTTTGACATCAAGGTCTCTGTTGTTCTGAAATTGATTCTTATGCTTACACTAACGGGTCTACAAATATCCATGTTTGGATCTTCCTGCCTCATCAGTTAGCACTTAAATTGATGGAAGAATGTTCAAATGACTTATTGGTAATCTGCATTACTTCATATTATTCTATATCGTTTGGCATCATAGGGTTTTAGTTCCAAACAGGGACCCCTAAAGTATGTTTTGCCCCGGCCCCCCAAAACTTTTAAGATGACACTGGTCAGTAATGCACCTGTTGTTACTGGGAGCAGATTCCTAGCACACACTATCACCCATGACGGTATCCTGGTACAGAGAAGGTGTGAGTCTAGCCAAACCTAGGGCAAGATTTACTAACATTTTGTGTCACGGTTGCACTACTTTTGTGGTGCATCCATGACGCAAAATGCTGGTAAATATTTACAAAGCATCGCAAGGGGCAATTTAACACTGCCTTGCGAGGCTTTGTAAAAAAAATGTAACACAATGCAGCAGCTTGCACTGTATTGCATTACATTTCATTCTGGGAGGTGTTCCATGGGTGGAACATGGGCATTCCCATGCATCCACCCATGGATTTCATGCAACCCCAGATTTACAAAGGTATTTAAACCTGGGATTGCGTGAAATTGCTACGCCTCCCAGAGCATGGCATAATGAGAAGAAAAATATGTTTTTGTCCTTTTTATTTCCTCTTCCTATGTGTGCTGCAATCTGCAGCGCACATAGGAGGAAAATTCCTTGAGAGATTGCTTTTGTGCAGGAAGGTATTCCTTCCTGCACGAAAACAATCCTCCATGTAACGCAGGCACCCTTGCACCATGGTTCAAAGGTACCTGGGTTGGCTAGGCTGTCTGAAGTGCACCAGTGCTATGAGAGAGCAGAAGTGTGCCATATCTTAGTAGATTTGGTGCTTTTCTGCTCTCTCCCTTTCACGCAATGCAGACCTGCAAGTTGCCTTGCTACACTGCAGTGCACCAAAGGGTAGTAAGTCTGGCCCCCAGGGTCTAGTGGGACTACTAGAAAAGTCAGGTCTTAAGTTTCTTGTGGGATTTAAGCTATGAGGAGGAGGCTCTTATGTGTAGCAGCAGGTCGATCCACGCGTTATGCGCAATATAAGAGAAGGCTTGGGCTCCAGATCTGGTTTTCCATAAGCGTGAGATGTGTGCAAGTAGGAGTTCGGACAAGCAGAGGTGTCTGGAAGGTTTGTGAAAGCAGATGCAATTGTTGAGGTATGCTGGGCCAGTGTTATGTAGTGCCTTTGTTCCAGGGATTCTGCTCAGGAACAGAAGTATGCTTGGGACCATAGAACATCAGTGTGTAGGGCACTGAGTCGCCATACCACATCAGTATCTATGAGCCAGAGTCCGACTAGATATAGTGACTCACTTGCCCTCCTAACCTGTCCAGAGAGACAAGTGATTTGGCACCCCAGAACACAACACTTCCGCCCCTCTCAGGGAATCACGATAACAGGACACACCCTTTCGCTCTCGCACTCTTACTTGTTCACAATAAAATAGAAAAGAGACACAAAGGAAGTTTACAATGTATATTTAATCTATCGTGCACTAAAATGCAATAATTGCTCCACAATTAGAAAACAAATACTTCAATAATATCATTGGCATGGTTAATAAAACCATATATAATAAAGAGCCCTGTCATGTTATCTGACTAAACCCACCCCCACTACTGAAGCTAAGTGATTATAAAATGTAGATCTCTGGGTTTAGTGGCGTATCCCGTGCCTTAGCATACATAGGTGGATGTTCTACATCTCAGCTAACAGCACTCTCGTCTCAGGACCTTCGCTCAGTGTGTGTGTGTTTCCAGAACCCCTGTCCTTAATTATATGACAAGATATGTGTATTCAAAACAGCAGCTGCATTCTTATAATATTTCTAGGTGCTAGTGTCTGACCAGAGAGAATAATAAGGGAAAATATTGTTTGACCTTGCCTAGGATGTTCAGAGTCATGCGGATGTCATTCTTGGCAGTGGCTGGGTCTGAAACCAGACTGAGTGGTGTTTAGGTGTTAGTGGTTATTGAGGTATTCAGTGAGGTGTCTGTTGAAGATTTTCTTTCAGATATTGCCTGGGACTGCTAGCAGGGAGATCCGTCTATGGTTGGCAAGCGCTAAAGGGTCTGTGAAGGGTTTCTTCAGCAATGGGAAGACAGTTGCATGGAAGGTCAGGGAAGAGGTGGAATCAGAATGGATTAAGAATGCATGTGAGCATAGCTCTGATTGGTTGCAGTCCTTTGAAGCAGGCATGGACGTGGCAAGGGTCTGATGGAGCCCCTGAATGGATAGGTTTCATGGTGGTGGCAGTTTCTTCTGGAATGATGATGGGCCATGTGGTTAGGATTGGTTCTTTGGATAAGATTAGGAGGCATTTGACGAGATATGCCAGATCTAGTTGCAGATTGAAGTTGCTGTAAATGGCAGTTATTTTGTTGCTATAGAATTGAGGGCTGATCGAGTTGGAGGTGGCCACTGTTGAGGTGAATTCTTCATGATGGTGAAGATTTCTTTGCTTCCGTTGGTGCTTACATCTATGCGGTCCACCACAGCAATGTATTTGGTGGTCCAGATAATTTGGTGGTAGGGTCTCTGGGCAGATTTGAATAGGCTCCTGTTTGCATTGTCCTGACTCATTCTCTATTTGAGCTCCAGCTGTATACAGTAGTGTTTCATTGGTTTGAGTATCTCCTTGAAGCAACTGGCCTGAGGCCTTGTTCTTATTGTATTGCTGTGTTTGAGGGAGGCCAGGGAGTCAGCACAAGAAGTGGTCCAATTGTTGAAATACTTGATGGCTTTGGGGAAGCTGTTGCTGTGTTCGGGTCGAGCAGTGTTCCAGTCCTTGTCAGTGATCGTGTTCCAGTTTTGGTGGACTGGTCTGCACAGGAGGGGGATACTAAACTTGATGAGGGTGTGATCAGTCCCGGCGGCTGGTGAGGGCTTGTCGTCTTGATGTTGTCAGAGGTGGTAAAAATAGGGTCCTGGTGCTGTCCGCAAATGTGGGTAGGTCCCTTTACTTATTGAGTGAAGCCAAGGCTTCCAAGGTCTTTGATGAGAGTTTTGATTTGAGGTCAGTGTGGTCTTCCAGGTAGAAGTTCTGGTCTCTGAGTAAGATATAAATGCTAGCTTCGAGGGTGAGTGATCAACTAAGTCCATGATGGTGTTGGTGAAGTTTCTGCATGGTCCCGGTCATCTGTAGATGAAAGTGCCACTTTGGGCGAAGTTGGTAGTGACATAAAGCATGAACAACAGGTGCTCAAAGTTGGAGTATGATGGGTTTGTGGAGGTGGTGCAGCTGATGGTGCTCTTGTGGATGATGGAGATTCTGCCTCTGGGCTTGTGAAGCATGTCTTGCCTGATGATCTTATAGCTGGGGGGATAGTTGTGGCAATGTCAGTTACTGATGCGGGGCTCAGTAGGGTTTCTGTGACGAAAAGTAGGTCCTGGGCATCGCTGTGCAGGTGGTCCCAGATCTCTATGACGTGTTTACTGAGTGAGAGGGTGCTGAGAAGCAGAATGTAAGTGCGGAGTGCTGTGTGGGTGGTTGCAGGCATGTGTGAGTGTTAGAGAGTGATGTGTTGGGTGCTGTTGGTGCAGGTGTCGTGAGTATGGGGTGTAAGTGCCTCAGAATAACGCTCTCTCAGTCTTTTGTGGTGTAGCAAGGCAGCAGCATAGGGAGCGGTGACTGGTGTTGTGGGCATGGAGGGTCGTAGCGGGGTAGCAGTGGAAGGCGGAATAACCAAGGTTCCTGGTGCTGGGCGCAGTTCAGGCGTGGATGCAATGCAGGCAGACTTGCCTTTGCACCAGCTGCACGTCCATTGTACGGCTGCTGTTACTTAGGTCTTGAGAGGGGCCAGGGGTGATGTCACTTCCTGTGAAGATGGATGATGACAAAACCAGTAATATCACTTCCTGTGCAGATGGTTGATGGAAAAACAAGCAATGTCACTTCCGATGCAGTCCTCTTACTTTGCTTCTTCTTTAAAAACACCCATATTGGGAATGGTAACTATTCTTTTTATTATATGAAACTTTATTTGACAGATAAGTTTGCTATTGCAGCCTTTCTCTGCATTATTTTAACTTTAACAGCTTATTTGTAAAACTGAGCTACAATTAATTAAATTTGTTTCACAAAGGGCTGGGCACCTGCTTTACCCTGGGGCGGGGCTCTTTTGAAGATTATGTAATTACTAGCATTAAATATAATGGGGTTACCTTGTGACCCTCAGAACCTGGGTATGCAGTTATGAGCTACAAACAGTTCTGTTGGGTGAACAAAATCTCCTCAAGGGGAATTGTAAAATAATGTTTTTCATTAAACATTAAATACTAAAAGGGCCTATAAATGATCATTTGAGCATGTGTGAAACTTCTACTCAAAAAACACAAATCTTTAAAGAAAAATGATTTCCAAAAACCACTGACACAACACAACCATTAACTTGTTTTAAATATATTACTTTTCATATATCAAAACATGTATATCTTTCACTTTTCATATTACTAAAACAGACCAATAGGCAACCTTAAATGTATTCAAAGAAAGACACATATGGCATGTCCAAAACGGTAGGAGGAAGACCAGCCATGATGTATAGTGAATAACACTTAATCACAGGGTCGAAACGTCGAAGACATTACGTTATGTCCTATGTCAGCTCTCCTTGGAACATGTAAAGAAGATATAAGGATACACTGAACAAAACATTATTGGGACATTTTGATTATTTGTGGTTCCAGGGTCTCATGTTTGTGTATGTGATCACCGGGAGATTTGTGTTTTTTACTATGAAAATGTTAATGTGATGTATTGTTCTTTATGTTCTCTGAACAGCCGCTGAAAAGAGAAATATGAAAAGTGATAGATATACGTTTTGATATATGAAAAATAATATATTTAAAACAAGTTAATGGTTGTGTTGCATAAGTGGTTTTGGGAAATCATTTTTCTTTAAAGATTTGTGTTTTTTTAGTAGATGTTTGACACATGCGTGAGGGATTATTAATAGTAGGCCCTTTTAGTATTTAATGTTTAATGAAAAACATTATTTTACAATTCCCCTTGAGGAGATTTTGTTCACCCAACAGAACTGTTTCTAGCTCATCTATGTAATTACTAGGGCACAAGTTGGGGGTACACATGGGTAGAGGGCGTCCACCCACTATTTTAACAGGGTAGACGCCATGCACCCTGCCAAAAACGATGGGCCCCAGTGAAATATGCTGAACTTGTCCCAGAGTAATTTTCAGACACCGGAACATGTTCAGCAGTGCCTGCACATTATCTGCTTTCATACCGAGCAGCAAAGTGCAGGCAGGGAGGGGGCTTTTTTATTTTCACCTCCAGCTGGGCAAAAGGTAAAGTCCGAAATAAGGGGCCATTAGGCCTTCTTTTTCTCCAATAAGATTCTATGTAGGTGAGGTCTGGAGCTTCACACGTTGATGCAAATGCAACAGAGGGGAAACAAAGGCACACAGATTGCTATCACTTTACAGGTACTTAAGAGAGGCATGCTTTTGACTTTGTTCAGTCCCTGTATATAAGGAGATATACATGCCCTGTAAGAATATCAGATGTGTTGGTCTGTCCCAGTATTTACACAAATAATTTAAATACCACTATTGTATCTCTTTTATAACACTAACATACACATTATACATTGACAATAAATCATGCGTGTAAATCAATGTACAAGATGTGTTGTATAAGACAGGGGGGGTTACAAGCTGTGGGAATCACATGCCCTTCATAGCTCACTGTGCTATATTAGAAGGATTAGAATTTATGAATTGCAAGTAACAAAAGGAACTCTGTCAAAAGCAGTAGCCCACTCACCTAGCTACATAAAATAAAAATCTCTGTCTTCTGCATGTTACATGATGTGCTTTGCAGGAGACATATTAACCCTCTATACTATTTTGATTCAAATGTGGGATAGAGAGAACACAGATATCTCCAGCAAAATCATTAACCTTCAGAGTTATCTTTCCATATTATTATTCCCTGAGAACTACTGGGCGCACAGATATCCCAGCAGCAGGTGCCTTAAACTCAGAAGATATTTTAACATGCAGCCTTTGCAACCAACTAAGCAGACCAAATCTAAGACCATGTTTCTCATTGTTGTGAATTTCCTTGTGGCAGAGTTACAAATAAATGTATTAGTTGAGGCCCAGATTTTGTGTTGTGGTTGCACCACTTTTTTGGCACAACCTCAACGCAAAATATTACTTGTTGAATTTTGTAATGTCCTCAAATGTACTCATGATAGACTTGTTAAACATATGAGTTGAGTCTTAATATCTGATGTCACTTTTTGTGATGTTACTTCCGGTGCTGTAAGCGATACCACGGACTTTGATGTCATGGGCTGTAATGTCACACGTCATGATGTCACTTGGGTACTGCCTAACTTGGTTAGTCCCCCACTTGTTTATTTAGGATTTGTGTCCTGGAAATTACTGAATGCGAGGCAACAGTGTGAACTCTGCCCACCTATTGAAATAAAATGCAAGTGATTTGATTACAACAACGTCTTCAGGCTGGCCAGGTAAAAGAGCATGGCCTTCCCACCATCTATGAATTCAGTGGGATGGATGGATGAATGGATGGATGGATGGATGGGTGGATGGATGGATGGATGGCAGTGTAAACTGTTACAAATATATTTTGCCTTTTAGTGCAAGCATCTTGGTACAGGGAATCTGCGGTCTCATATTGCTCTTGCTTTACGGTTTTAATTCATCAATACTTGTCAATGAAGGTATCATCACATGCAAGTGGTTTATTTATTTTTTAACTGGCATATGAAAAGTAATGTACAGTAATAACTGCATAAAACAGGACATGTTTTATCTTTACTCAATTGCACCAAAATATAATACCCCGAAAGAAAAATGTAATTTGGTAACACACCTTTCCCCCATTTAAATCTCTCTGTGGTCTCTTTTGTATCCATCTCCGGGTCTAATCTATTGTGAAATTGTGGAAAGGGATAAAATCCATCCTCGTGAGAGTTGGAAAATGCGCTGCAACCTTCTATATCGGTTTCTTCTTAGCTGGAGGGCTAGCGAGAAGCGTAGCAAGCATTGGCTTGGTTAGCTAGAAGTAATCCGACGTGCTAGCATGGCGGAAAGGATGTCTTGCATTAATCCGCGATGAATAAACGTAATGACTTTTATCTGCAGCAGGAAACATGCTGCTTCCCTCTCCGTGTGAGCTAAAATCCCATAATAACTTAGTAGCTTGAAAGCTAAATATCTATGCGCATTGTTGGCTAATTCTCCTCTGCGCCGTTGATCTGGGGAAATGTTTCTTCTTTAGACAATAATTCGTGCGCGCGCGTTTACGAATGATTGTGACAGCGATACACCTATTAGCGCGCCCACAGTTTCACCCTATGACTCTTGTCTGCAGTCAGCATCTGATAGGGGTTGACAGCGCCACGCGCAAGCTGCAGAACTGCACAGGATGCGAGCAGGCTGCAGAGGCGAGGCGCACTGTTTCTCCGGCAGCTAATTACTTTATAATGACTTTAGCGAGAGCGAGAAACATACACATCCAATCATTTGTATCCGACAAAAGCCAAAGGCAGTGTAAAAAAATTTCAACTTGCGCCTATGAAATCTCAGACGTGAAAAATGCAGCAGTTTAAAATGGCTGGTGTTCTGTTTTCGGGATTTTTTTTCTGTGCAAGATACTTGTGTATTATGTGAGTATGTTAATATGTCAAATTACTATATATATTTTTCTGAAGTTCACGTCTTAAAGAAAGACAAATCTCAGTCTCTCAACATACATCATGAACATATTGGGCCCAATTTGCAAATGTCTGGCCGGATATCTCCTCCTCTCCTACGTTTCTGTGGGTCATCTCCCCACATATGGCGATTTCAGCACATGTAGGTATACATTTTTTAAGGACATGTGGGTGGGACAAGGGGATTTGACTGAAAAATGAGTAATTATTGCTACGAAATTGATGTGGTTTATGGATATAAAGAAGGGGTTTATGGAGGGACATGCTAATCCGAAAACAACCTTACAAAAGGATAAGACATTTCATAGTGACATAATATGTTTCTAATTCTTTTGAAGCATTAGTAGTGACAAAACAGACTCAAATATACTTCCAGCAAACCTTAGAGTGAGACAAGCAGCACACATGGCCAGCCAGTGATATTGTACCACAGCATGCTCTTATAAAATAAATATAATGGAGGCAGAAATTAAAACTAAGGAAAAAAATATTAGAAATAATATGTTTAGTGTAATTAATTTATTATTCATATTAATTGGAGGCAACAAATAATACTACAGAAAAAATAGGAGAATGAAAGTTTATTGTTGAAGAAAAAATATGTACAATGTAAATTATTGTATTATTTATGTGTATTTAGTTATAAAATCCCAATACATTAAACACAACAGCTAATGCGAGGGAGGGAAAAGGAGTGATGGCTCAGGACTCCACTATCTATCTCCCATTGATACTTATTATAACATAAGCCAACCACCTGCAGGTTCACCACATAAGTAATATACTCTCATACACATATATTTTTTGTGTTCTGTATGTCAGCGAATATCTTTGTAGCCTTACCTCTCATTTTGAGGAACACTTATTTGAGGAGGAGATGGGGGTTTAGAAGAAAAGGATCAATATCTTTGGCATGTCCCGGGAAGCAGTAATTGCCAGATATGCCTTGTCCCCCGTAGTGAACCTTGACATGGGTGTGGACTGAGACCAGGTGCTCGATTCCCCTAGAGCCAACACCCAGGCTAGTCTTCCTTTTGTCAATATACTGGTTGTACACCATGTCATGGCTGTTCGATCTTTCCACATGGTCAGCTCTGATTACATAGGAAAGTCAGGTATGATGCTTGTATCACGTGCTGAGGTGCATCAACAGAAAGGCAAAGGGTGAAGTAGAAATACTGTTCTTTTGCCAATTCCCTTATGTCTTAGGGGCCATTGATTGCACAATGTGACACATTGGCCACCTCATTACACTTTACACCTTTCTGTGCCAAACACTGCTGACAGTCCATCAAAGAGCAAGCTGTATGTGATGCCAGGAGCTGCTTTGCTTATGTGTACCCTGCCTTTTCTGGGGAAACTGGTGACCTGTGACTCATACGTAAATTATACAATCTCGCAATAGGACTAAATTTGCATCTAGGGGATGGCATATCTATCAAACTCACTCATTACCACACAATAGGCACCCATAATCTAGCAGTCACTGCATGCATGTATAGATGATGAATTTCATATAGAATAGAACCAGTAGCGGTTGGTGGTGGGAGTGCCGCTGGGCGCTGACGTGGGGTGGGGGAGGGGCAGGGTGGGGGGTAGTAAACTACGGATTACGGGCGATTACAGGTAAGTACACATATAAATAAATAAAAAGAATTTCGTTTCTCGTGCTGCATCGCCAAATGTGATGCAGCGCGAGAAACGAAATTCGTTTTATTTATTTATATGTGTACTTACCTTTAATCACCCGTAATCCGTAGTTTACTACCCCCACCCTGCCCCTCCCCCGCCCCACGTCAGCGCCCGGCGGCACTCCCACCACCGACCGCTACTGAATAGAACTATATTTTAAGTAGTAGTAAATTATAAGTTTTTAAGACAATAATGTTTGTAAAAAATCACACATATTAACATTTATAAAACAAATTATACTGGAAATTAATTAAATGCAATTAAAAAACATGCTCTCCCAATCACAACGTCAATAAAACACACATTGGCTTATAGATCAATTGCTGCATACCTAAGTAGTATTATTGTCCAGTTTTTCTCACTATGTTGAACTTCCATCCAACATAAGCAGTAGATTTTATCATAAAGTTTGTGAAAAATTGAGAGGTTCTGAAGGTCCCACTTTTTTTACCCAGTGTCAGCCTTTGTGTAGGGACATTCTCTGACCTAACCCCCAAACTGGTGGGTCTAGTCAGTTCCTCCACTTCCCTTGGTCTTGGTTCGCCAGATGTCTAGAGGGAGCAAAGACAAGGGCAGGCTGGTGCAAAGTTCCTTTGTGTGTGCTGCAGGCAGAGGCTTTCCAAGTATAATGAGGGCAGGGTGCAAATCCTCTCCGGCCATCCTGTCAGGAAGACCTTCTCTCCTCACACCTAGGCTCCCTTCGTCTCACTGTCTGGAAGCAATACACAACCCACAGCAGTAGAGCTATTCACAGTCATGTGACCCAGGACACTGGCAGAAAGGCACAGTTGCTTTGGGCAGGAACATCCCAACATTCTAATGGCTTTCTCAAAATTACAGCTTAAAATATGACTTTAGCAGCGCCTTGACACCCTCGGGTATAAGGGCGCTCTATAAATAATATCCTATACTATCCTATTAAATGGGATTTAAATTACAATTCTTTTGAGCATAGACATGATCTTTCTATCTGCTCTCAATCTGAAGTTACCCTTTATTAGGTGTAAAAAGGCAACTAAGTGTTAGTTCATGGGAGAGATAACCTTACAGTAGTGAAAAACGACTTTATGAGTTTTTCACTGCCAGGACATGTAAAACTTAAACCCATATGTGCTACCTTTTAAATACCTTGCCCTAGGGGGTGGGTGGCTAGGGCCACCCTTAGGGGTGAGTTATGAGTAATAAAAAGGAAGGTTTCAGCCCGGCAACTTGCTTATTTCGCAAGGTCAAAATGGCAGTTTAAAACTGTACTATAGGCTGCAGTGGCAAACCTGAGACATGCTTCAAAAGGCTACTTTAGTGGGTTGCACAATAGTTACATGTAATGTACAGGCCTTGGGTCCAGGTAGTACCACATACTAGGGACTTATAAGTACGTTAAATGTTCCAATCAGCTGTAGGCCAATTATGCCATGTTTGTGAAAGAGCAAAAGCATGTTATAACTGGTTATAACAAGCATTTGCAATGCAATCGGTCTTGCCTTTGGGACCGTATAAGTATTTAGCCATGCACCATATTATCCTTCCTTCTTCTGCGTCACTTTGGATCTTTTAAGCAACAGAAAAGCAGTAAAAGAGTTGCACAAGCTCCAACACGATGCACACAAAGGAGGATCAAGCAAGCATATAAGCAGATAACCACAATGCTTGGTAATGAAACGAGGTGGGAGGGAGTACGGGGCGGGAGATTCAAAATCCAGGAGTGCCGAAGTGGAGGGTAGAACAAGGATGGGGGAGTGAGTGGGGTAATAGTAGGGAAGGAAGGCTTGGGGCGAGTGAGGGCAAGAGCTGTGAGAGGGGATGTCTGGAGGAAGAGGGAGGGGCGGGAGCTGTGCCTGGGGTCCTGAGACCGTTTGGCTTCCTAAACACTGGTGAAAGCCTGCGGGACCTCAACCCTCAGAGCGCCGCACGCATGGGACCCCAGACACACACTGACAGACAAACATGGACACTGCGTCTACATACTCACACACAGGGTGGATACTCGTGCAAATAAATACTGCACGCTCGAACCCGCCCCAAGGTATACAACATGTTACAATATGATGAATATACAGCCGGACTCTTAAAGATATACAAACATACACAAACACCACCCCCCCACTGCACATTGGGGATTATTGCACAATTCTGAACGCGTGAGTATCAGTTCGTTTTCCTACCTTTTGCACATCGCGAACCTGCATGCCTTGGAGAATTTTGCGTTAAAGGGGCGTCTCGGGATTCAGAGTATTTATAAAGAGCGGGGGGCTTGTTTTGCTGGCAAAAGTGAGGGATTGAAGGTGGAACTCCAGTGGCGAGGGCACAGCTGTGCCAACCGGAATACGAGTGGATTGCTTCAGGGGGGCCCATGGAAGTTCTCACCGAGGGGCCTGTCAGCAGCCCACCGAGCCCGGTGTCCGCGTCACTGTGGTAAATTCCCAGGATGGGCAGCTGGTGAGATAGCGGAACACCCTGACCTCAACGGCACCTCCATCCTGGCAGCTCCACCATCGTGGGCCCAGCTGTGCCACCCGGAATACGAGTGGATTGCTTCAGGGGCACACATGGAAGTTCTCACCAAGGGGCCTGTCGGCAGCCCACCGAGCCCGGTGTCCGCTTCACTGTGGAGAATTCCCAGGACGGGCAGCTGGTGAGATAGCGGAACACGCTGACCTCAATGGCACCTCCACCCTGGCAGCTCCACCTCAGTCCCCGCCGCCGTAGGTTTAATGGATAGGAGATGCGCCAGGCCATTGTTTGCACACCTGAACCCGCGGCCATCACCAGTGATGCACAAGGGATTGCATAGGCACGCGCCTGACGTAGCACACCTGAGTCACAGGTTTAGTAAATGTCCCCTGAGCGTGGCATTAGTATGTAAACCTGACCCCGTGGCCATTGGTGGTGTTTATATGCACATGCTGTTAGTTGGTACACCTCAGCCCCCGGCACCGTAGGTTTAATGTATATAAGATGCGCAAGGGCATTGTCTGCACACCTGAACCCGCGGCCATCACCAGTGATGGCAGCGGTCACCAAAAGCACGTCCATGGCCCACGAGCTGCGAGACAACGGACAGCGGGAGGGGGGCGGGAGAAAAAGGAACGCGGACAGCGGGAGGGGGTGGGAACAGGAAACTAAACAGAGCAGCGCTAGCGTGCTGGCTCAGGCTCCACGTAAAACAAGACTTCCGGAGCAACCGAGGGTTCTTTTCCGGTGCACCCCAGGGATGTCACTTCCGGTACACTACGGCTTCGTCGGGCCTGCCTGTAAATGACTGCGCACTACTTTAAAACAAGCATTTGCAATGCAATACGACTCGCATTTACGCGAGACGTATTGCATTAGAAATGGGACTGCTGGTGTTTAAGAAGGCACGAACGGGAGTCGGGGGTGAGGGTGGGGTGAAAAGTCACGAACTGCAGGAGGGGGCGGGGGGACACACAAGGCAGAAAATAATGTTGGAGTAAAGGGCCAATAGCCAGGGAAGGATACAAATGACAACATGGCCGTCAGGAGGAGGGACTAACAAGCCTAAAACCAAGGCAGCATTTAGGATGTAAGCCAATCAAAAAGATGGGTGGAGAGTGGACGGAGCTTCCAGAAAGCTTTCACGCTATAGTATATACTGCATGACTCGCAAAGCGAGTAGCGCATGCGCGCTGCAACGCTAGGCGAGACCTAAAAAAGGGAAAAAGTGCACAGGTTCCCAAAAGCTAACATAAACAGGTTCAGCACAGGAAAGGAAAGGAAGCAAAAATCTTGGATGACCCTGCAGAAAGGGCTAGGTTATGAAATATTACATGAATACAATACACTTCTCTCGATTACTTTTACAGAGCCTCTATCTATCGTGTAGTACAGTGTAGGCTTTGGCGTTTTGTCCCTTCCCTAACAGATATTTATTATATTGTAGCTAAAGGAGATTTATGTGACACTGAGTGCCACAGTTTTGAGTGTAGTGATTGCAGGATTGGTGGTGATTTTTTAAAATTTTGTAGTTAGGAATCTATGACCTGTTGAATCATTTTTCTGTCATTTCTCTTCAGGCCAACATAAAATAACACATAACATATGTATTTATAAAGCGCACGTTCACCCAACGGTGTCTTGACGCTGAATAAAAGGATACTGATTACTTTTTTCCCCAAAAATTCTCATTTTCATACTAAGTAAGAAGCACCTAGGTAAGCTAGGAGGTGCTTTAAAGCTCAGAAGAAGGCCCTGTAATATGATGGGTACAATAGTAGGGCTGAAACATGATGACCACTAGAAGGCAGTAAGAGAGGATCCCCAATAGTTAACTAATACTCTACTTCTTTCTTTGTTTTTAACCTTGAATAGGACAGATACAAGTGGAAAAAGTAATTTAGAATTCCATGTCCTAATACAGTTTAAAACAAACCTTCAATAACTCTCAAAAATTGAGAAAGAGTTCAGGATGAGTCCACCTTGCACTACCACAGTCCTGGTGAAGAAGACTCCTATGATGTAGCATGCCACCTAATGTGGTTAAGAGATCTGTCCTTTGCTAAAAAAAATTAAATAAAGAGGTGTTGGTGATATAACTTGAATACCTATAAACTTGGTGTTAAAGGAAGCTCAGGATTTGGTGATACTCTCCTAATATTCCTACAATAGAGCCACCAGCCCCACTCTTGTATTACTTTATGTTACATCATTGATGGATGGAACTGGATGTTAAGCTCTTTAAAATGACTATCTCTTCTCAGTTTGGGTTAACAGTCGATTAATATTATGACTTTCATTACTTTGGGCACCCATTACACCACCTGGATTTACTTGCTCATATTACTCTTTGATCCATCAACAGCATGATTGAGGTACAACTGATTTTCAATACTGTTAATGGTCTCATTACGAGTGCCCTAGGGTTAGGTATGTACTTTGGGGTATGTAATTTATCAGGTGCAATAAATAGTACCTTTAGTGATATTTTCCATTAAAATGCTTGCAGCACAAACATCCACATGCCCGGTATTTACCAGGTATTTTTGCACTGATAGATATTGGCAGGTTTCACCTGCTGAAATTCATCCGGAGATGTAGTTTTTATCACATGCAATATGTAACCTGTGCAATACAATCTGCCAAAATGATAATTCTGATATGTGCGGTAAATCATAATCAGGGTCAAGGATCAAGAGGAATGGCAAGTGGCAAGATGTCAGACTGTCACAACTGCTCTAAAGTAATCGCATGCACCTCAGGCCTGCACAAGTTGTTGTATTCCGCTTTAGGTGTCCGTATATAGGTTTTCCTGAAACATGTCCTTATATAGGCACAATTCGCATTGCCCTTATATAGGCATAAGATCCCAGTCCTTATTTGGCATTAGCCATGCACTCCAAATACAGGCATGGTCACCGACATCCGTCCACCCCAACGTCACAACGAGTTCTTAGAAACCAAACCCTAAGCCCAGCACAGGATCATTGATTTCTCCAAGAACTCATCTATTATGCATGAACCACTATTCCTTAAGGGTTCATTCCTGACGTCTTCCTCTGTCCGACTTCACGTCAATGCTAACATTCCAAGGCACCTACCAGGTATAAATATACCTTCCCTTGCCCAAGCAAGTTAGAGGAGACCTCGACTTCAGAGGAGCCCGTATCCCGGCCTGACGCACTGAGAAGAAACGCTGTCATTCCTGCTCGCAGAGAATCCAGCTCCCAGTGTTCTGACTCCCTTCGTGGGGTGTTAGAGTTCGAGATCCGGAAGGAGATTCCCACCTCTCTCATTCTCAAGGTATGGAGCTGACTAGAACCTAGAGGGACTCTTGGCATACCAGACTCTTAGTATACCATACTACAGAATACTTCACCTACTTCTTTTCTTGCCCTACACCTAGACTAGGTTAGGTACACTGGGGTAGAACTAGCTTAGAGAAGCATCGTATGAGTACTCGCATTTTTAGCTCATGTTATTTATGTATGTGAATATACGTATCATAGCTAAAAGATAATGCTAGCACAGTATTATTTCTTTCTACTGCTTACGCTGTACATTATATATCTTGCATACTGTCTTGTGATCATAACAGCTCATATCTCTTACACGAGAAACAAGACTGTTCAATAAATCCTTTTTATTGAAATGCCCGTCTATTCTTTCTGTGTAACTCTGAAGAAACTAAGCATGCACGATTAGCTGACTGAAACTGTTATGTATTGTTTCCACAATTCTGAGAGTGTTCCGATTCTAAAGAGAAACAAAGTTGTCATGTTTATGCGGTTGCCAGAAACTACTCCCTTCTTGTTTACAAGGAGTTTCTAGTGGCCTCTGAGTTAGCTGGCACAAAGTAATTAAGTTTAATATACTCGATAGGGACATACTGACCTCAGTCCTATGTCGAATCTATAGGGTATATTATTCCAATGCGCAGAGCCTATTAGGGAAATAGGAACTACACTACATGGCACCCAACGGTTTGGTAAAGCACTAATTTAACGCTAGATACTGAGTAAGCCATCGCACGCCAACACAACCTCAACATCATCTCCTACGCCGACGACACCCAGCTGATCCTCTCCCTCACCAACGACCCCACCACCGCCAGAGCCAACCTACACGACGGGATGAGAGACGTCGCCGACTGGATGAGGAACAGCCGCCTTAAACTAAACTCAGACAAGACGGAAGTCCTCATCCTGGGCTCATCACCCTCCGCCTGGGACGACTCCTGGTGGCCGCCGGCCCTGGGCACCGCGCCCAAGCCAACGGACCACGCACGCAACCTGGGCTTCATCCTGGACTCCTCCCTGTCGATGACCAGACAAGTCAACGCCGTCTCATCCTCGTGCTTCAACACCCTGCGCATGCTCCGCAAGATCTTCAGATGGATCCCCACTGAAACCAGGAAGACCGTCACCCAGGCACTCGTCACCAGCCGACTGGACTATGGGAACACCCTCTACGCCGGAACCACAGCCAAACTTCAAAAAAGACTCCAGCGCATCCAGAACGCCTCTGCACGACTCATCCTGGACATCCCCCGACACAGCCACATCACCGGACACCTGAAAGACCTGCACTGGCTCCCCGTCAGCAAGAGAATCACGTTCAGACTCCTCACCCACGCACACAAGGCCCTCCACGACCTGGGCCCAAAGTACCTCAACGACAGCATGACCTTCTACACGCCCACCCGCCAGCTACGATCAACCAGCCACGCCCTCGCCACCGTACCACGCATCCGCAGAACCACCGCCGGAGGAAGATCCTTCTCCTACCTGGCAGCCAAGACCTGGAACTCCCTCCCCACTCACCTTCGGCGAACCCAGGACCATCTCTCCTTCAGGAAGCAGCTCAAGACCTGGCTGTTCGAGCAGTAACTTACCCCCTCCCCCAGCGCCTTGAGACCCTCCCGGGTGAGTAGCGCGCTCTATAAATGCCGTGATTGATTGATTGATTGATAGTAACTCAGTCGTGCTTTTCTCTCAGAGACCCCTACTCACATACACCATAAGACGTCTGGAGTGGGTACGGTTAAATATCCGCCAAAGCTAAATAGGAAAAAAAAAACTATAGATTAGCTGTTTGGTTTGTTCAACATTGAAGGATAGAGTGTTCCAAAATATTGTGCACCTTATCTTTTGTTTCCTTGAAACTTGTACTACATTTTTCAAAAAACAAATGTCTGAACACGGGGACAATGGCACCGAGAACGGTGTAAATACGGCTGACCCAGTCGTAACAGCTTTTAACTTTACCGGTTTAAATGAAGCCGATGAGGGTGTTATAAACATCCCTCCAAACTTAAGGAGAGCCATCACTCTAAAACTTATAAAACACGGCCTATCACCAAGAGGTGGTAGAGCAGTTTTCGATATAGAGGCACACAAATCCTTTCAGACAGAGGTATTCTATTCATGGATAGTATTCCCAGAATCAAATCCAGTAACAAGAGTGTTTCACTTCTTTAAAGAAGACGAACCACCAGAGGAATATATTCCTTTCGAGGATATTGAAATTCCACTCACATACCATGAGCATCATCTCTGGTTTAAAGGCGCCCTAAAACATCACAAAAACATTACCAGGCTCGGTCCACTAGGTAGACCAGGAGCAACATGGCCGATTCTAGCCGGCTACACACCTCATCCTGACATCGATGTAATGTCAGACGAGGAATTACTTACTCAACTACAAGAGTTAATAAAAATTTACAGACAATTAGTCCAATATGTCATGCGGACTTTCACAGTCCAACCACCAATGACCATTCAAAATCAAACCCCTCAACAGGGGAATACACAAAAAATTACTCCACAGACTTTACACGCAGTCATGGGTAAAATGCCCACAAAACGTGAGCAAATTCCATTCTGGATAGCTAAAAAAATTACTCAAATCGAAGCAGTATTTCCAAATACTAGCCCTTATGAGAAACACAGAATCCTAACAATCTGTTTACCAATGGGGATCACACCACAACTGGAAGACTGCACCACTTGGGAAGCAGTCTTTGCTGCCATCTATACTAAAACTCATGGTGTTCCATCAATTGTGGTAATACCAGATGTCCTGAAACAAATTCAAAACGAATACGGGGCAGAACCTGCTCTGAATTTAGGTATGAAATTACTGAAAAACTTCGACCAGGTCTCAACAATAATATTATCTAATATTAAAGGAGAGGCAGCATCAGTGGCGATCCGCCAACGCTTAAGGGAATTTGATGTTACAGAACATCAACATGAACTACCCAGAATAATAGAACAATCTTATGCAGAATTAGGCAGAGATAGTTTGGGTGGAAAACCATTGAAGCCAAAACTATCTGAAAGTCCTGAGAAGGACTCTATTAAACAAACTCCTACATCTTCTAAAAAGAAGTGGGAAACTAATAAACAAAATTCAAACGAACATGTTCTCATTCCCGAGGTAGGTCTCCTCAAAAGGAGCCCTCTGAAAGGAGGTATAACCTCAAGAATAGGGATAATTTAAGAAAACCTGACAGGTATCAAGATACTGATACACGTTCCTCTCGTACCTTTCAGATATCGTCACAGACATCGGAAAGAAGAGGACGGTCAGAACATAGAGAAGAACGCGTGAAATCCAAAGACGACAAACACGTTCAGAAAAATAAATCAAAACCTCAATTCACAAAAAAGAAGGTAGCAGGTCTGAAGATCAGACATGCAGAGAATACTGAGAACACAGCTCAAGAACGTAGAATGGGCTCAGACAATGCTGGGCAGTGCAGCAGAAGTCACAATAGCTCGCCAGAACCTGAAGGAACTTCTGGAGACAGTGGACTTGAATGAGTACATCACAGTAGAGACTGTAGACACCAGGGTTAGTACTCCACAAAAGTTATATGAAATAACACTCCGAATGGAGGGAGACATACCAAGAAAAGTGAAAATACTCTTTTGGGAAAAACTTTCAAGGGGTTATGATATACTTCTAGCAGAAAAAGACTGGCCACCACAATTTGTCAGGGAGTGCCCACATGGTGAGGACATCATTATGCCTGCCTTCTCCAATCATATTCCAATTCACCTAAAATATACTTATGCCAGGAAATGGGCAGTTGCCCAGGCCCCAGCATTATACAAAAATCATGTAGGATGGGATGAGGACTCACCTCACCATAAAATACAGTTAAAAAATGAACCTACTGCACAAAGGCAGTACCCAATAAAGCAAGAAGCTAAAAAACAGGTCAGGGAGATTTTAGATCAACTTGAATACCAAGGGGTGATTGAAACATGCACCTCCTCAATGAACAATCCTTTGTTTCCTGTATCCAAACCAGACAATACATATCGTCTAGTTGTGGATTACAGACACTTGAACACTTGTTCAAAAACATTTGCAGTGCAAAATGCACATAGTACAGCATTAATGAATAACATTGTGCGTAAAAAATATAAAACCACATTGGACATTTCGAATGGTTTCTTTTGTCAAAACATAGCACCTGAAAGCAGGAACTTAACAGCTTTCTCAATAATGGGGACACAGCGTCAATTCTGTAGACTCCCACAAGGGTTCAAAAACAGCCCGGGGTTATTCTCAGCAAGAGTAACAGAGTTACTACAAATTTATGATAATGAGGCATTGTCATATGTCGATGACATTTATCTGACAGACGATGACCTAGATAGGCACTTGAACAGGGTGAGTACCATTATATTGGGTTCGCCTCTGAGGGTTATAAAATCAACTTTAAAAAATCCAGAATTGCCCATCTCAATGTCCTTTTCCTAGGATATGAGCTTTCAACTGAAGGCAAGAGCCTGGCAGCCAACTTTTTAGAAAAGTGCGCGCTGCTCCAACCTCCAAAAACGCTGAAAAATTTACAATCCATCTTGGGTTTCCTGAATTTTTGAAGAACTTACATTCTAAATTACGCAGAAAGGGTTAAACCTCTCTACGAATTAATCAAACCTGATTTTTCAATCAAACATTGTGTAGGAGAGTAGGATCTGCTTCACATGGGTACCCCCACTTTTTGCTGATGCTTCACTGTTTTTCGACCTTAGTCTGGCTGGGGCCCTGCTAATCAGAACCCCAGCCTAGCTGCTTCCTCTTTAAAATGGTTTCCATGTGCCTTAGGCACATCTCTGATTGGAATCTGGAGTGCCCTTATAAGTCCCTAGTATATGGTATACTATGTACCCAGGGCATAGGTACCTCAGAGGCCTACCAGGGGCTGCAGCATGTATTGTGCCACCCCTGGAAGGCCATCCAAACTGACACCACAGGTCTGCTACTGCAGCCTGGGTAAGGTGGTGCATGCACCCCTTACTGTGATATAGGCTACCTATATCACTACATACATACACACATATAAACCTATAAGTCACTCCTATGGCAGGCCTTATCAATCCTGAAGGCAGAGTGCGTGGTTCCTATGTGAGAGGGTGCCCCTACATGAGCAGGGCCCCTCTGCAGCGTTCGGAGACCCTTCTCTGATGCTGTTTGTAGTGCAGCCTGACCATATACTCTTAAGCACATTATAACCTCGCGTTAAATGCTAACTTTGGGATGGCTGCACGGAAACGTGTCGTGTTTGGTGTCAAACATCTTGGAATACTACCCCCCCCGCCAGTTCTGGCGGCGGGGGTGGCATTCCACCCTTCTAGAGGGAAAGACATGTACACACCGGTATACCCAGTACTGACTTTCCAGAGCCCTGGCATCACAAAATGGATGCCGCTGCCACAGACACGAGTCTGGCCTCCTGCTGCTGACCGAAACTCCGGCAGGGGAGGCCTGGACAATAGGTTTCCTGTCCCAGGGAGGTGTGACCACCTCCCCAGACAGGATAGTGTGTATTGGGGCTGGGCGGGAGCACTCTCGGGTGCTGTGAAGTCCTGCACTGGGGGCACACTTGGTGTCCCTGTGCATACCCAGGTTCAAACCGGCTCAGGGGCTTCCAGCCCCTGCTCTGGCACAAAACTGGACAAAGGGAAAGGGGTGTAACCACCCCTCAGCCCTGACCCTCCTTTAGGTGGGGCCACAGAGTATGTCCAACCCCCTACCTTAGTATAAGTAGGGGACCCCAGTCCTTAGGACTTTAGATTTACCTGGATGAAACTCTGATACAGAATCCTGGACCTTCGACGCTCTACTTCAAGATTAGAGGACTGAAGAATCTCCCTTGGGGTCAAGGAGTGACTCCCCTGCTTGGCAGGCACCAAAGAAGCAATTGTCCGGTCTGCATCACTGAAGCTCCCGTCAGACGCCGAAGTCTTTGCATCACCAGAGGTGGATTTCCAGACTTCGCCGAGGCTGCCCTGAGTCTCCAGAAAAGCTGAGGCCCATAGCTGTTGTGGGTAACGTGGAACCGTGACCCCTGGACACCAATCGTATTTGCAAGTGCATCCTCTTCTGGGTCTCCCACGAAGTCGTGCTTTGGGCTCCGAGTAGCCCCAGCCTCCAGCACCAACTGCACCGAAGATCACTGGCCTCCACTCCACGAGTGTCCTGTGAGCCAGCTCCACGTGCATCGTCTCGAGGCTCCTTCGCAGTTGCTAGTCCGTTGGCTAGTAGGCCCTCCCGAAGGCCAATCTTTTTCTGCTTGGGCTCCCTGGTTGCTCCAGGTGTGCCCTGACTTATCCTTGCTGGGTGAGTCCCCCAGACCTTACTGGTCTGCAACATCATCCTTCTTCTATTTCCACAAGACTTACCGTTGCCAAGGCTTGTTGGGTCCAATCCGGTCGACGATACCCCTGCAATCGACAGACATCGTGAGACAGCTCGAATCCAGCTCCTGGTCATCGTCGACACCTCCTGGACCTCGTGGCTGAAGAGTCAAGACGACTGTCAACCTACCTGAAGCACTCCACATTGGTGGGCATCTGCTCATCGCCTTCCTGGTCACTGGCTAGTGACCCAGACTCTGTCCCCTCTGCTTTCAGGTTCTTCAGATCTTCGATCCACCTTTGGATCCACCCGAACACTTTCGACTTGGTCGCCAGCAGCACTTTGCAGCAGATCGCCATAGAAAGCGACGACAAAACCCGACCCCGAAAGACACCTATGCACCCGGCTCCCCTGGGTGAGGTAACTCGAGTACTCCGGTGCTCCCGTGGGTATTGACACTAGAACAGCCTAGTTCTCAAAGGGTTTGCTCCAAGTCCTCCTCTAAGTGTCCCTTTTCTTTTAAATTCTAATCGCGACTTTCCCCATAGAAGTTAACGGTGGTTCGCGTCTGTGTTCATACACTGCACGCGTCCCCCGTGGGTGCCCTGTGTCACTGCCTTGGGTGGTTCCTTGTGGTCCAAGCACTTCTACAGGCTCTAGGCCTTGTGTCTAGCTCAGTCGTGGTTCTTATACCACTTTATTGGTATATGGTTTGGTACGCCCCTGGGGCTCAAACGTGTATTTGTGCTATTACTGTAGATAACTAACTTATAATTTATGTACTTCGAACTCTTGCCTCATAAAGAGACTAGAGGGGTGTGTTTAGTAATAAATACATATATTTTGAATATATACCTGGTGTGGTCCTCTTTCATTTGGTCACTCAAGAGATTATAGACTGGTAAAACAAGCTGCTTTACATTCCTTCAAGACTTAGCCTGAAGGCTGCTCTCCATAGCTACCACTAGGATAGCTTTCAATAAAGGTTGTCTTTAACCTATCTCCAATAAGGGGTTGTTTGGACTGGTGCAAGGTGCCCACTATAATTAGTGGACAGCATATGCCAGGCCAACTTCTCACATTGGTGTGCAGCGTGTGGGATTCCAGCTTGCTATTGTTTTACCAGATAATCTCAATTGAATTGATCAACTGAAAACCACTAAGGGTACCTAAGGTACATATAAATCAAGCTTAGTAATACAGTAAGTTCTACTGAACTTAGAGTTGTGTGTTAAGGGACAGCACACCCTTTCTACAACTCAAGAGAGTTTAGTAGGCCACACTAGAGTAGGTAGTGCATACACCACACCTCACTAGTAATGTCTTCAAAGCCAGGACCCAGTGAGTCCTTGCCAGAAGCCAGTGGGCTTCTTCCCTCCAAGTATGATAAACTCCCATTCTTGGAATTGAGAGCATTATGCAATACTAGGAAGTTGAAGGCAGGCAAAAGTGCCAGCACACAACACCTCAGAGAGGTGTTACTAGCTGATGATCTCAGCAGGCCCCTAGGGTCTGAAGGGGTAGGCAAAGAGGGTGGGGCAGAAGATGAGGAAGGGGCCAGGGGTGAAGAAACCCAGGCCCCCTCTGAAACTGGCCAGGAAGGTGAAAATGACCTTGTCCTGGAAAATCCAATTCCTCCTGTGGAGGAGGATGAGGGGAGGATCAGACTGACTTCCCCTTTGTCCCCCAGGAAGAGTTCTGAGTGTGCCCAGAAGGTCTAGGTCTCCTTCTCAGGAGTCTAACCACTCTGACACCTCAATAGGGACCTCTGTCTCCTCTCATAGGAGGGAATCCTCTCATGAGAAGAGAAAGAGACTGATTCAATATGAGCAAACTCAGCTTGAACTCAGGAAACAGCAATTGGCTATAGACAGGGAGTCCCTAGATCTCTATAGAGAGAGACAAAAGTTGGGACTAGAGTCCCATGGTGGCAGCAGTTTCCCCAAAGATAGGGAAAGGTCTTATGACCATAGAAACCTGAGCAAGATTGTCCCTCCCTACCAGAGTGGGGATGACATCCACAAATGGATAACTGCTCTAGAGAGGGCCTGTAAAGTACAGAGGGTCCCTCAGGAGCAGTGGGCAGCAATCTTGTGGCTCTCCTTTGCAGACAAAGGTAGAGACAAGCTCCTCACTGTTAGAGAGGAGGATGCTGATAATTACAAAGTCTTGAAGAGTGCTCTAATTGATGGGTTTGGCCTAACCACTGAACAATACAGGTTAAAGTTCAGGGATACCCAAAAAGCACAGACTCAAGACTGGGTGGACTTTGTTGATTGTTCTGCCAAGGCTCTGGAAGGTTGGTTATTGGGCAGTAAGGTATGTGACTTCACAGGATTGTACAATCTGATCATGAGGGAGCAGATTCTTAATAACTGTCAAAATCAGCTGTTGCATCAGCACCTGGTAGACTCTGATCTGACCTCTCCCCAAGAATTGGGAAAGAAGGCAGACAAATGGGTCAGAACCAGGGTGAAGCAGAAGGTACAGAACCAAGGTGGTGACCCTAAGAAGCAAGATTCGAAAACCTTTGATAAGGGTGGGGAGAAGGGTAAAGATCAAAAGTCTTCACAAGGCCCCCAAAAATCTTCTTCAGGTGGGGATTCACAGTCTACCAAAGGGAAAGGCCAAAGGAAACCATGGTGCAAGGTCTGTAAGCAAAAGACCCACTGGACCAGTGATTGCACCAAGTCCAAAGACTCGACTCCAGCCCCCACCAATGCCCCTAAGGCACCTGCTCCCCCTAGTGCAGTTACAGTTGGTGGTGGGAATACACAAGCCAAGGGTTTAGTAGTGTTGACCCTGGGTAAAGAGATGAGCTCTGACCTAGTCAGAGAACTCACTCAGGCTGTCCTAGTCTGTGATGGAGCATGGATATGACCTCCTCTGTGAGTCCCAGTAATCTGGGCAAGTACAGACAACAGCCTTTAATCAATGGAAGAGAGGCTTTGGCATTTAGGGACACAGGGGCAAGTGTCACCATGGTGACACAAGACCTTGTGAATCCTGGGCAGATCATACTTGGTGAAATGTACCAAGTGACCAATGCTAGCAACGTCAGAACAGACCATACTCTGGCAGTTGTTAACTTCTCCTGGGGAGGGGTAACTGGCCTTAAGAAGGTTGTGGTAAGTGCAGACCTACCCGTTGAATGCTTGCTTGGCAATGACTTAGAAACTTCAGCTTGGGCAGAAGTGGAGCTCAGGACCCATGCAGAAATGCTGGGCATCCCTGCAGATGTGTTTGCTGTGACCAGGTCACAAGCCAAAATGTCTAGCACTGAACAGGCCTTAGATTCTGGAATAATGGACCAAGTGCCCTCCAAGAAGAGGAGTAGTAGGGTAAAGGCAGTGCCTTCCCCTTGGCTCAGAAGGAAGATCAGTCCCTTGAGGGGGATGATCTCAGTCCTGAGGAAGGAACTGTCCCAGAGGAGCTTGAACCTGACCAGGTTGAGTTCTTTGGGACAGGGGGACCTTCCAGGGCAGATCTGAGCCAGGAGCAGCAAAGCTGCCCCTCTCTTGAACCCCTCAGACAGCAAGCTGCTGCTGAGGCTGCTGGGAAAGCTAGTGGTCCCCATACTGTGTATTGGGATAATGGACTCTTGTACTCAGAGTGTAGAGACCCCAAGCCTGGTGCTACCAGGAGGTTGGTTATACCTCTGAAGTTCAGGGGCTTCCTATTGACCCTAGCCCATGATATTCCCTTAGCAGGTCACCTGGGCCAGAACAAGACTTGGGACAGGATTGTCCCTCACTTTCACTGGCCCCACATGTCTGAAGACACCAAGGAGTTTTGTCGCTCCTGTGTAACCTGCCAGGCCAGTGGCAAGGCAGGTGGCACTACAAAGGCCCCCTGATACCACTACCTGTGGTGGGGGTTCCCTTTGAAAGGGTGGGGATTGACATTGTTGGTCCCATGGATCCCCAAACAGCATCTGGGCACAGGTTTATCCTGGTGGTAGTGGATCATGCCACCAGGTACCCAGAGGCTATTCCCCTTAGGACCAGTACAGCACCTGTGGTGGCAAGGGCCCTCCTGGGAATTTTCTCAAGAGTGGGCTTCCCTAAGGAGGTTGTATCAGACAGGGGTGCAAACATTATGTCTGGGTACTTAAAAGCAATGTGGAAGGAGTGTGGAGTGACTTACAAGTTCACCACACCCTATCACCCACAATGCAATGGTTTAGTTGAGAGATTCAACAAAACTTTGAAGGGTATGATTAAAGGGCTCCCAGAAAAGCTTAGGCGAAGATGGGACATACTCTTGCCCTGCCTTTTATTTGCGTACAGGGAGGTGCCTCAAAAGGGGGTTGGCTACAGCCCTTTTGAACTTTTGTTTGGTCACCCTGTCAGGGGTCCATTGTGCTTGGTGAAGGAAGGATGGGAGTTACCTCTCAAGCCCCCAAAGCAAGACATAGTGGACTATGTACTTGGTCTCCGCTCCCGGATGGCTGAGTATATGAAAAAGGCAACTAAAAACCTTGAGGCTAGCCAGGAACTTCAAAAGCCTGGCATGACCAAAGGCTGTACTGACTGTTTACCAGCCAGGACAGAAGGTGTGGGTGTTGGAGCCAGTGGCCCCAGCAGCTCTCCAAGACAAATGGAGTGGACCCCATACCATTGTTGAACAGAAGGGTGAGGTTACCTACTTAGTAGACCTAGGAACACCCAGGAGTCCCCACAGGGTTCTCCATGTCAACAGGTTAAAACCATATGTGGACAGGGCAGACATGGGCTTGCTCATGGCTACTGATGAGGGACAGGAGGAAGAGAGTGACCCACTCCCTGACCTGCTCTCACAGAACCCTGGCGATGGGTCAGTGGATGGTGTAGCCTTGGCAGGCAGTCTCACTACCCAGCAGCAGACTGATTGCAGACAGGTGCTCAATCAGTTCAGACACATATTCTCACTGACACCCAGTCAGACTACCTGGTGCACTCATGAAGTGGACACTGGGGACAGTCTGACTATTAAAAATAAGATTTGTAGGCAACCTGACCATGTCAGGGACTGTATCAGGACAGAAGTCCAGAAGATGTTGGATTTGGGAGTTATTGAACCCTCAGATAGCCCTTGGGCTAGTCCAGTGGTCCTTGTGCCAAAACCTCACACCAATGGTGGGAAAAGAGAGATGAGGTTTTGTGTGGACTACAGGGGTCTCAATGCAGTCACTAGGACTGATGCCCATCCAATACCAAGGGCAGATGAGCTAATAGACACTTTGGCCTCAGCCAAGTATCTAAGCACATTTGACCTGACAGCTGGCTACTGGCAGATCAGACTAGCTGATGATGCAAAGCCAAAGACAGCATTCTCAACCCCTAGTGGGCATTATCAATTTCTGGGGATGCCCTTTGGTCTGAAGAATGCACCTGCCACTTTTAAGAGGTTGGTGAATACAGTCCTTACAGGTCTGGAAGCCTATAGTGCAGCATATCTAGATGATATTGCTGTCTTTAGCTCCACCTGGGAGGATCACCTGGTCCACCTCAGAAATGTTTTACAGGCCCTGCAGAAAGCAGGCCTGACTATCAAGGCCACCAAGTGCCAGATAGGGCAGAGTCAGGTTGTGTACCTGGGCCACCTTGTGGGAGGAGGCCAGGTTCAACCACTGCAGAGCAAGATCCAGACCATCATGGACTGGACTGCTCCAACTACCCAGACTCAGGTGAGAGCCTTCTTAGGCCTGACTGGGTACTATAGGAGAATTGTCAAGGGGTATGGATCAATAGTGACACCCCTGAATGACTTAACTTCCAAGAAAATGCCCAAAAGGTTCAGTGGACAGTTAGCTGTCAAAAGGCATTTGATGACCTGAAGCAGGCCATGTGCACTGCTCCCATTCTACAGAGTCCTGATTACTCCAAGAAGTTCATTGTTCAAACTGATGCATCTGAATTGGGGGTAGGGGCTGTACTGTCACAATTGAATGATGAAGGTCAGGATCAGCCAGTAGCTTTTATTAGCAGAAGGCTGACCCCTAGAGAGAAACGTTGGTCAGCCATTGAGAGGGAGGCCTTTGCTGTGGTCTGGGCTCTGAAGAAGTTGAGGCCATACTTGTTTGGTACTCACTTCCTTGTTCAAACAGACCATAAGCCCCTCTTATGGCTAAAACAAATGAAGGGTGAAAACCCCAAACTGCTTAGGTGGTCCATTTCCCTACAGGGGATGGACTTCACAGTGGAACATAGACCTGGGAGTAACCATGCCAATACAGATGGACTCTCTAGCTACTTCCACTTAGAACATGAAGACTTAACTGGGCAAGGTTAGTTTAATGTCCCTACGTTTGGGGGGTGTTGTGTAGGAGAGTAGGATCTGCTTCACATGGGTACCCCTACTTTTTGCTGATGCTTCACTGTTTTTCGACCTTAGTCTGGCTGGGGCCCTGCTAATCAGAACCCCAGCCTAGCTGCTTCCTCTTTAAAATGGTTTCCATGTGCCTTAGGCACATCTCTGATTGGAATCTGAGTGCCCTTATAAGTCCCTAGTATATGGTATACCATGTACCCAGGGCATAGGTACCTCAGAGGCCTACCAGGGGCTGCAGCATGTATTGTGCCACCCTGGAAGGCCATCCAAACTGACACCACAGGTCTGCTACTGCAGCCTGGGTAAGGTGGTGCATGCACCCCTTACTGTGATATAGGCTACCTATATCACTACATACATACATACACACATATAAACCTATAAGTCACTCCTATGGCAGGCCTTATCAATCCTGAAGGCAGAGTGCATGGTTCCTATGTGAGAGGGTGCCCCTGCATGAGCAGGGCCCCTCTGCAGCATTCGGAGACCCTTCTCTGATGCTGTTTGTAGTGCAGCCTGACCATATACTCTTAAGCGCATTATAACCTCGCGTTAAATGCTAACTTTGGGATGGCTGCACGGAAACATGTCGTGTTTGGTGTCAAACATCTTGGAATACTACCCCCCCCGCCAGTTCTGGTGGCGGGTGTAGCATTCCACCCTTCTAGAGGGAAAGACATGTACACACCGGTATACCCGGTACTGACTTTCCAGAGCCCTGGCATCACAAAATGGATGCCGCTGCCACAGACACAAGTCTGGCCTCCTGCTGCTGACCGAAACTCCGGCAGGGGAGGCCTGGACACATGGGTTTCCTGTCCCAGGGAGGTGTGACCACCTCCCCAGACAGGATAGTGTGTATTGGGGCTGGGCGGGAGCACTCTCGGGTGCTGTGAAGTCCTGCACTGGGGGCACACTTGGTGTCCCTGTGCATACCCCAGTTCAAACCGGCTCAGGGGCTTCCAGCCCCTGCTCTGGCACGAAACTGGACAAAGGGAAAGGGGTGTAACCACCCCTCTGCCCTGACCCTCCCATAGGTGGGGCCACAGAGTATGTCCAACCCCCTACCTCAGTATAAGTAGGGGACCCCAGTCCTTAGGACTTTAGATTTACCTGGACGAAACTCTGATACAGAATCCTGGACCTTCGACACTCTACTTCAAGATTAGAGGACTGAAGAATCTCCCTTGGGGTCAAGGAGTGACTCCCCTGCTTGGCAGGCACCAAAGAAGCAATTGTTCGGTCTGCATCGCTGAAGCTCCCGTCGGACGCCGAAGTCTTTGCATCACCAGAGGTGGATTTCCAGACTTACCCGAGGCTGCCCTGAGTCCCCAGCAAAGCTGAGGCCCGTAGCTGTCGTGGGTAATGTGGAACCGTGACCCCTGGACGCCGATCGCATTTGCAAGCGCATCCTCTTCTGGGTCTCTCACAAAGTCGTGCTTTGGGTACCGAGTAGCCCCAGCCTCCAGCACCAACTGCACTAAAGATCACTGGCCTCCACTCCACAAGTGTCCTGTGAGCCAGCTCCACATGCATCGTCTCGAGGCTCCTTCGCAGTTGCTAGTCCGTTGGCTAGTAGGCCCTCCCGAAGGCCAATCTTTTTATTCTTGGGCTCCCTGGTTGCTCCATGTGTGCCCTGACTTATCTTCGCTGGGTGAGTCCCCCAGACCTTGCTGGTCTGCAACATCGTCCTTCTTCTATTTCCACGAGACTTGCCGTTGCCAAGGCTTGTTGGGTCCAATCCGGTCGTCAATACCCCTGCAATCGACAGACGTTGTGGTACAGCTTGAATCCAGCTCCTGGTCATCGTCTACGCCTCCTGGACCTCGTGGCTGAAGAGTCAAGATGACTGTCAACCTAGCTGAAGCACTCGACATCGGTGGGCATCTGCTCATCGCCTTCCTGGTCACTGGCTAGTGACCCAGACTCTGTCCTCTCTGCTTTTAGGTTCTTCAGATCTTCGATCCAACTTTGGATCCACCCGAACACTTTCGACTTGGTCGCCAGCAGCACTTTGCAGCAGATCGCCATAGAAAGCGACGACGAAACCCGACCCCGAAAGACACCTATGCACCCGGCTCCCCTGGGTGAGGTAACTCGAGTACTCCGGTGCTCCCGTGGGTATTGACACTAGAACAGCCTAGTTCTCAAAGGGTTTGCTCCAAGTCCTCCTCTAAGTGTCCCTTTTCTTTTAAATTCTAATCGCGACTTTCCCCATAGAAGTTAACGGTGGTTCGCGGCTGTGTTCATACACTGCACGCATCCCCCGTGGGTCCCCTGTGTCACTGCCTTGGGTGGTTCCTTGTGGTCCAAGCACTTCTACAGGCTCTAGGCCTTGTGTCTAGCTCAGTCGTGGTTCTTATACCACTTTATTGGTATATGGTTTGGTACGCCCCTGGGGCTCAAACGTGTATTTGTGCTATTACTGTAGATAACTAACTTATAATTTATGTACTTCGAACTCTAGCCTCATAAAGATCCGCTCTGCAACAATCTGCTCCTGGTGATTTTTCGCTGTCCCTGGCCCCTAACCTGCACTAGCGCACTTTGGCCCCGCTCCCTGGAGGACGCTACAAGGCACAGAGCCGGCACCGCGACGGCGGGATCCGCTCTGCAACAATCTGCTCCTGGTGATTTTTCGCTGTCCCTGGCTCCCTAACCTGCACTAGCGCACTTTGGCCCCGCTCCCTGGAGGACGCTACAAGGCACAGAGCCGGCACCGCGACGGCGGGATCCGCTCTGCAACAATCTGCTCCTGGTGATTTTTCGCTGTCCCTGGCCCCTAACCTGCACTAGCGCACTTTGGCCCCGCTCCCTGGAGGACGCTACAAGGCACAGAGCCGGCACCGCGACGGCGGGATCCGCTCTGCAACAATCTGCTCCTGGTGATTTTTCGCTGTCCCTGGCCCCTAACCTGCACTAGCGCACTTTGGCCCCGCTCCCTGGAGGACGCTACAAGGCACAGAGCCGGCACCGCGACGGCGGGATCCGCTCTGCAACAATCTGCTCCTGGTGATTTTTCGCTGTCCCTGGCCCCTAACCTGCACTAGCGCACTTTGGCCCCGCTCCCTGGAGGACGCTACAAGGCACAGAGCCGGCACCGCGACGGCGGGATCCGCTCTGCAACAATCTGCTCCTGGTGATTTTTCGCTGTCCCTGGCCCCTAACCTGCACTAGCGCACTTTGGCCCCGCTCCCTGGAGGACGCTACAAGGCACAGAGCCGGCACCGCGACGGCGGGATCCGCTCTGCAACAATCTGCTCCTGGTGATTTTTCGCTGTCCCTGGCCCCTAACCTGCACTAGCGCACTTTGGCCCCGCTCCCTGGAGGACGCTACAAGGCACAGAGCCGGCACCGCGACGGCGGGATCCGCTCTGCAACAATCTGCTCCTGGTGATTTTTCGCTGTCCCTGGCCCCTAACCTGCACTAGCGCACTTTGGCCCCGCTCCCTGGAGGACGCTACAAGGCACAGAGCCGGCACCGCGATGGCGGGATCCGCTCTGCAACAATCTGCTCCTGGTGATTTTTCGCTGTCCCTGGCCCCTAACCTGCACTAGCGCACTTTGGCCCCGCTCCCTGGAGGACGCTACAAGGCACAGAGCCGGCACCGCGACGGCGGGATCCGCTCTGCAACAATCTGCTCCTGGTGATTTTTCGCTGTCCCTGGCCCCTAACCTGCACTAGCGCACTTTGGCCCCGCTCCCTGGAGGACGCTACAAGGCACAGAGCCGGCAACGCAACGCGGGACGCACGCGGGCTCGGCACGGGCGAAGACCGGGCCAAGACGGGCCCGTCTTAGCCCGTCAGAGTCCGGAGGAGGCTGGGCTGGGCCAGGTCTCTTGGCTTGAATTGCTTTGTATGTGCGCTCATCAAGACTGTATTATTTAGTGAATGCTTAACCGTTAGATTTTGTAAGACCTTCCCCCCTGATTGTTCAGTTTTAAATAATAAGTAAACACGGTGTGCTGTGTAGTGGGAAGTACATATCATTAGCTTAACCTCAAGAGATAGCAAAATGGGGAAGAGGAAAATTCAAAGTGTGAGCCTAGTACAACCTGGTAGTAAATCAGCAGATGTGAATAAAACTATTTTGAAATATCTTAAGGGGCGGTTGGAGCACTAGATAAACAAATATCCACGGTTGAGGAGTCCATTAAAGGGAACTCTCAGGAAGTGGATATTACGAGTAAAACCATTAACCTACAACAGACGGAGTTTGAAGAGGCGGGGAGAAGGGGCCTTTGGGAAGTCATAATAGGGAGCTTACTAACAGTTGCATCCAGACTAGTGGTGAAGAGAATATCATCAGTGATCTGGATGCTGAGCGGTCGCCACCATCTAAAAAATGCCGCATCCCGAAATTAAAAAAAGGGCCGAGTAGCCCAAAGGTTTTGATACAGAATGTTCCAACTGGGCAAGACCCGCAGATGCTGGTAGCAGAGAACAAACAGGAGAACAAACAGGGAAATAGTAACTTGATACAGTCCAAAAATAAAGGTTTGGATAGGAAAATTAAAAAAAGGAGGGGAAAGGGAATTTTAACGTGGCTGTAACCAATACAGGGAATGAATTAGTTGATCTAAGTAATTTTATTAAACAATCGTTTGAGGCTGTAGAATTAAGATTAGCCAAAATAGAGCTGGACTTGGCATTATTGGTTAAAAATCGAGATAGGCTTCCTATAGTGGACCTCAAGGATAATATAAAAGATCCAGAGAGAAGGAATGACATCCCTAACTTACGCCATCTGAACACAAAAGATAATAACAATGAACAGCCAGTTAGGATTATTGATAGGATGGATACACGTCAGGATAACAGTCAACAGAGGGAATCAGGTTTAAACACAGGGAAAGAGAAGATAACATTACCAGAGCAATTGGAGAATAGGCAAATCTTAAATTTGCCTCCTGCGGCGTAACCTTACTCAGTGGTTCTGATAAATGTTCCCCCGTTACTTGAAGGAGAAAAGGAAACCTGGGACATACTGAGAAATAGGACCATACACTTCTTGGGAATAAGAACGGGTCTAGTCCAAGATATGTTTTCGGCATTTAAGATGGTTAGAAGGGTCGCTTGGGTAGGAACAATTGGAAAAAATACGCAAGGGGATTGTATAGTCCTTTCATTAGGAAGTCCTACTCTGGTCCGGGAAATTTTCCATAGGCTGGGTAACAATAGTGATAATTTGGAAGTAGGTATTAGGGTATATCCCTTGAGCTTTTTCTACCAACCTGGCCCTACAAATCAAATTCGGGACAGGCATCTCCATGCACAGTCCTGGAGAAAGCAGGTACATAGTATAGAGGTTTCTAATAGATTTTTGCCACTCCAATCTCTGGATGAGAATGATTGACTTCAGGTTATTGGGGACGAGTATAATTATGCTGAACAAACTGCATCCCTAGAAATAAATGAGACGATACGAGAGCGTGATAAGGGGAGTGCAATCCTGTCCCTAGTAGGATAAAGGATTATAGTGATGAGGCAAATAAGGTAGTAGAGGTGGAAGCTAGTGTGGGAGGCTCTATAAATGCTAATAATGATGGTGAGATAAATGAACACACCAAGGGAAGTACAACTCATGATAGTCCAACTGTTTGTGTTTCTGATGGAATAAGGGTACTCTTCTGGAATATTGCCGGTCTACAATCAAAAATTAATAATTCTATTTGGTTAGATTTTATACATAGTTTTGACATCTTATGTTTTCAGGAGACCTGGTTATTGAAACAGATTAATTTAGATGGGTATAAGACGTTCCATATACCGGCTGTTAGATCTATGCATGGAAGACACAAAGGAGGTCTGAGTGTTTATATTTCAAACCTGATAACGGTTAAAAAAATAGAAAAGCTTAGTTCAACGAGTTATTATCAATTGTTGGGCATTTATCTGAACTCTCCGGTAGTATTATGTTTAGTGAATTTTTATAATAACATCGAACAGGACGAACTGGGTAGGGTTATAAACTCGCTTAGCGAGGAAATGTACAAATTAAGGGTACCAGATGAAGTTGATATGATTTTTATATGTGGAGGGGATTTTAATACTGGTATATGTGGTAACTCGGAAAAAGGGCAGTGTGGGCTACATGATGAAGTTGATATGTATATCCCACATTTTATACATAATGTAAGGGAGATACATTTAATGATTTTATGGCAGGACATGATTTGGGCTTTGCAAACTATCTGAGCATTCCACGCGTCGATTTTACTCCAACTTTTATTGGCAGAGGTTTTGCCTCGCTAATACATTTTATAATCATTCCCAATAGATACGCAACCTGGTTCGATAAATTTAATACTCACTCCATTACCCTTAGCGATCATCTGCCTCTGAGCATCCGTGTAATTATTCCACATAAAGTTGAACAACCAAATTGTAGTTATCTGGCACTGTCACAAAATATTACCCTAGCGCGCCAAAATGGCTATTCTTTACGATGGGGGAAAAAAATCAAAGTTGAAGAATTGATGAAACAAATTATAATTAATGCTAATGAACATTTAGCGGTATGTTTACAAGAGAGTGCAGACTATAGGGATATTTTGAGGGCTTATTCCTCTATTACTCTGGAGATCCAAAACTCTCTAGGAGCAAAAAAGATGACATCCCAAATAAGGACTAATGGGTGGTTTGATACAAAGTGTACGAAAGCATATAACATGCTGAAGGGCGCCCTCCACAAAGATGTGAGAAATAAGGAGGAAATTAGTGCATGTAGAAAGAATTATAATCTGGCTAGGAAAAATAGGAAAAAGAAATAAAAGAAGAGGCATGGGACTCGCTTTATGAGGCTTCAAAGAAAAGGGACAGTACTATGTTCTGGCGGGCAGTAAATGCTCCATTTTTTGTAAATAATGAGGGACCCAGGATCGAAGTTGCAATAGACGAGGAGTCTTGGATCAAATTTTTTTCGAGGGTGTATAGTTCCAGGGGGCAGATAATTGCACAACTGATTATGATCTACAGTTACAAGATGGGCTGGATAGATTTGTGACCATTGGGATAAATATAACACTAGATGAAGTCACGGCAGCTATTAATGAAAGTAAAGGTGGAAAGGCACCTGGGCCTGACGGAGTGCCCATGGATTTATTTAAACACTCTCCAGCACTATGGTCCCCTTTGCTGACACAGGTTTTGAATGCATGCTGCGAGAAGGGCTTCATCAAGACGTGGTCTGAATCTGTGATCATCCCAATTTTTAAAAAGGGAGAACGCGATAACCCTGCTTGTTACCGCCCGATATCCCTTTTGGACTCCCTGGTTAAGGTAGTAGGCAGAATAGTCCTGAATAGACTACAAACTTGGGCGGAGGACAATAACATCTTAAGTAAAGTGCAGTATGGTTTTAGACAGGGGCTGGGGACCATTGAGCAGGTATTGAATTTTATAATGATATCAGGGAAATACACCCAAGCTAAAGAAGGGAAAATGTACGTAGCATTTGTGGACCTTACGTCCGCTTTTGATTGCGTAAACCACGATAGACTCTGGGACATTTTGCAGGAATTAAAGGTAGACCCAATTTTAGTTCAGTTTTTGAGGCAATTATATAAGGGGCCTCAGCAAAAGTGAGACATGGAATTGGGGGTGAATGCACTGCGTCATTTCCGGTAGAAAAGGGCGTGAGGCAGGGGTGCGTCCTGGCTCCGTTCCTCTTCTCACTATATACCAACGCATTGGAAGATGAGTTAACGGCCAGGACAAACGATCCACCTTACTATAACAGCAAGCCCATAGTATCACTTCTTTATGCGGACGACGCAGTGCTTATGGCCAGAACTCAGTTGGGTCTTCAGAGTGCTCTTAATGCATACATTGGTTTTATGGATAGCCGGGGCCTAAAACTTAACATTAAGAAGACCTTTGTGATGACATGTGGGAAAGGGAGAAAAAGTTGCAAAAGTTTCCCTGTGGGAAAAGCTAGGATAGATGCAACCAACACATTTTCCTATCTGGGTGTACTACTGGATCATGCTGGATCATGGAGTCCAGCGGTCAAAAGTAGAACTCTTCTTTTTAAAAGGTCAATTGGGGCACTGATGAATTTTTCTATTAAAATGGGTAAAAGACCCCCGGGGATCCTCCTTAAAATTTACAAAGCAAAATGTATGAGTGTAGCAATGTACGGGGCTGGTGTCTGGGGCTATCAGGACGTGGCTACATTACAAAAAGAGGAAAATAAGTTTTTACGATTTATATTAGCAATCCCACAGAGTACATCAGTTTATAATTGCCATAGCGAATTGGGGATTCCATACATTTCAGACCTGATAAAGATGCAGCCATTGTTGTTATGGCACAGAGTATGGATGTCATATCACACACAGTTAAATAGAGAGATTATAAGTGATGCTATGAGTTTAACCCACGCAAACAAAATTTTATGGCTAAGGTACATTAGAAGCTTTTTAATAGACATGGGAAAACCTGATTTTTATAGAAACCCTGTTACACTGACCACAATTTCTAGGAAGGAGTTCAAAGTTCTTTGTCAGGATCATCTGGAATCTCTAAGGGCAGCTTCAGAAATGTATAAAAATACAGTTATTAAACATCAGATAACTCTTGTATGTCCCACCATTCAACCTTATTTGGAATGGTGTTTAGGAAGTTATGATAGGTTTGTCCTCACTAGATTAAGATTCGACAACTTCCACCGTTTAGTTAGCTTCCCTATACAAAATGATTGGAACAGCAAGCTGTGTAGGTGCCCCTGTGATGAAATGTCTCCCCAAACGACTATACATGTGATTTTATTTTGTAAATTTTATAAAGTAGAAAGATCTAGATGGATTTTGCCAATGTTGAAGGGCGGGGGATGGAGACAATGTCGACCTGCCTTCCTTTATTTACAAAGATTGGATAATGTTTACTGTGTGGGAGCCATGTCTGGTCTCTTGAAGGCCATTTTGAAAAAAAGGAAAAGTATTACATGGGAAACATAGCATGAGACAGATTGATTTTAGAACACATGGGGCATCGAGTAATTGAGGATGTGATTTTAAGATTTTAGTGATATTTTAAGATGTATATATGCAAGGTATTAGCCTTTTTAAACAGTAGATTTTATATTCTTTATTGTGTAACTTTTATGATTTTTTTCTACTAAAAATCGAATAAAGTTTATTTGATTTGATTTGACTAGAGGGGTGTGTTTAGTAATAAATACATATATTTTGAATATATACCTGGTGTGGTCCTCTTTCATTTGGTCACTCAAGAGATTATAGACTGGTAAAACAAGCTGCTTTACATTCCTTCAAGACTTAGCCTGAAGGCTGCTCTCCATAGCTACCACTAGGATAGCTTTCAATAAAGGTTGTCTTTAACCTATCTCCAATAAGGGGTTGTTTGGACTGGTGCAAGGTGCCCACTATAATTAGTGGACAGCATATGCCAGGCCAACTTCTCACACATTGGACACAGGAACACACAGAAATCTTGCGTTCATTCCAAGCTAACATTTTAGCAACAAATCACTTACAAACACGCGTAAATACACGCAATTTAGTGATCTGAATAATTTCGGGACAATGCGGATTCACCTACTTAACATTTAATGAGGGTGAAAAAGTCCCAATAGCATACAAATCACATTTGTATACACAAGCAGAAATGCGCTTCACTTCATCAGAAAAAATACTGACAGCAGTTAAAACTGCTGCAGCAAAAGAAAGAGTTCTAGCCCAAGGGAAACGCATTATTGTCGTAACTCCAGTACCAGCCTTAGAGGCGGTCACAAAAGCGAGCATTCCAAATGCAAAAGCTTTACATCCTAGATGAATACAATGGGTTAATTCTCTTGCTGCAACAGATGTTGAATATGTTTTTGATCCTGATTTAAAAATACAAGCGTTCCTGCAATATGAACATGAATGTCCTCTGCCCACTGAAATTCTGCCTCTCAATCAGTATGAATTTATAATTTACACTGACGGATCCGCACAACCCGCTACAGGGAGTAAGCAAGCTTACAGTGCAGCATGCGCAATCGTTAAAGGTTGCATGCAAGATGGTAACTTCAGACCAATGGTCACTAAAACTCAATCTCAAGGAGATTGTACAGCTCAGCGAGCTGAACTACAAGCATTCAAACTGGCACTTGAAAGTAAAGATCGCGAATTCCCCACACTCATAGTGTGCGATTCTTTTTACTGTGTTCAGTCGTATAATGAATATATACAGAATTGGCTTGAAAACGGGTTCAAAGATGCAAAAGGTGGCACAATACAGCATAAAATGCTTTGGGAACAGGTAGTTCAGTTAAACAACGAACTACGAAAGGCTCACGTAATACACACGCTGAGTCATCAACGTCATGGCGTTCACGTTGCAGGGAATTCATTGGCTGATGAAGCCGCAAAGGGGGCTGTTCAGACGACTTCCGTAGCTGCGATCACTCGATCAAAAACGAGAATAGACAGTGAGAAACTGTTGGCTGTCAATGCTTCAAGCAAAGGCAGTGGTGCAGCGTTACCAAAGAAATTTCCACTCAAGTACTCTTATGCAATTGATGCAAACAACGTTTCTTTTGCTCGAATCCCTGGAGTGGGGGATAGGGTAATTCCAAACATGGAATGTAGAGCAGCTTTGATTTATGAAGCACATCTGGGGGAGGGTCTGTCACATCAAGGGATCTCTAAAACAATATTAACATTAAAAGAGATGTACTGGTGGCCTGGAATGAATACACAGATTCACATCTTCATCGATGACTGCATAGACTGCAATATACAGCGTGAGGCAGAATGCCATCAGACACCAGACTACAAAGTAGCCTGCCCAGTACAGACACCATTGTTAGACAGCATTAGACTATCTATGCGCAGGCGTCCTTATGGACAAATGCAATCCCACAATTACTAAGTCAAGATTCCTATGGATATGGCCACAGCGCTCGGCTGACGCTCTAACTGTTATAAAAGATTTGCGAGTCTTTATTGGCACATATGCAATTGGCACACTACATTCTGACCAGGTCCCTGCATTTAGCTCTCGGGCTTACAAAGAAGCCATGGCCAGTTTGGGCGTTGCATTGCGGTACTCCTCTCCGTTTCATCCTGAGGGAAATTCTGTTGTGGAAAGGAAAAACCGGGACATAAAGCAGTCTATAACAGCTAGAGTATTAGGTTCGGGTGATGGGTGGGTCAAACATCTTTATGGGGTCCAACGCTCATTAAATAATTTGCCAAGAAGTTCTCTAGGGGGGTCACTCCATATGAGGTCCTATTTGGGACAAAAATGTGGGTTCCTGATCTCGAATGTAAAGGCACAGTGGTGGAAAATAAACTCTTTGATATCAAAGATCGTTTGGCTGTTTTACAGGATCTAAATGAACTAAGATCGAAACAAAGCAACATGTTCCTGAAGCCAACCACCACTGGGGAAAAACCGGCAGTCCCAGCTAGGCCTCTCTGGATCCCAAAAGTTGGGGATCTAGTCAGAGAGAAGATTGCGGACAAGAAGGAATTTGAACCTTCTTACAGACAACCAGTACCTGTCCTAGCCGTACACGGAACAAGAACAGTACTTCTGCCGCTCCTTGCTGGAAAAAAGCAGAAAAGATTTGTGTCAATCGACCTCATCAAACTACAGTATGTGGCCAATACTAAATAGTAGGCCTTGTGGACTCCGACCTAGTAGCAGACGCACTCCTCTCGCTACTATCCAAGAGGTTCAGACTGAAAGACTCATAACCATCGAGAATTCAGCAGTAACAGATGAAGGACTAAGCGACAATGCTATGGAACTCATCCCTCTTGAAACTCAAGTAACAGTTCGTCCAGATACACCTGTCTACACCAATGTAACAAGTGATCAACTGGTTCCAGCGATTTCAACAAATCCTGATGCAATTCCAACAATTGACAGAACTGCTTCTGGCTATTTCATTAACTTTGATACGTTTTCTGAGGATCCGAATGAACCTGAAATGACGCCAGCATCAAAAACTTTCAAACAGCAAGTACAAGACCTTTTTCATTTCCTGAAAAAGACTTATCTGGTTTCACCATGGATTGAACTATGGATTATTTCTGGAATATTTTTCTTTCTGCTTTGGCTAGCTTTGGTTATGACTATCAACGTGTTTAAAAATGGCAGATACATCCATATGGACACAGAAAGTAAAAATGTGAACTTACTTTTAAAACCACACAAACCAACCCGTCGCGAAGCTAGCGACTTGTCAGCAGTGAACATCACAGCCGTTCCTATACAGGATGGTATAGTGTGGGACAAAAATTATTTCGATATATTCGGCCCGACGGAACTTTTGAACATTCCACATTTATTTAAAATTTCATTAAGTGATTTTATTTCCTCCAGTACATATTCTGATGATTGGGACTTTGAGACTGTAAATGATATGATGTCTGATCTAGAAAGGTCTGCTGCATTCTCTAACAATGAATACTTAGAGGGCTCATCAGACTCCGAACAGCTATATTGTTACAACCACTATGTTCATCATTTCTTGCATAAATCTGCAACACCTAGAAATGTGTTTAAGTTTAACCAATGGGAACATTGTCCTACACCACCAAAAGGTAGCTCAAAAACGTTTGCTAAAAAGTTTCCCTATTTTTCAGGGTACAATACATCTGATCCAGAAACATTTTACTATAAAAATGTAAACAAAACAGGACAGAAAATCATGTTAACTAATACAAAACAGATTTACTCTGCAGCCTTTATTACCCAACTGTCTACACATGGATTTGACTTTTGGAAAGACACAATAGACACAAAATCTGTCTGGGGTTCTAAAGATTGGCAAGTACAGGGGATAGAAGCTTTGTTTAGAGCATGTATCATCCCTCAGCAAATTATGTTTTTGAATGACACTGTGCAACAAACATCTTGCCTTGGTTTAGCTAAGATCAAAGACATGAAAACACCTTCTGTACCAACACCTGCAAGTAATAACACTACACAGAGAGCGGTTACAGTAGACACAATACTACAAACCAACAGAACAGATCCTGATTGGAGAAAATGGTTACTCTGGCCCACAGACACAAACATCTGTCAAGAAAGATTCCTGAATAGAAGACAGGGCTTTACTATCCATAGGCCAGACCCACGATATGTTCAACGATAACATCCGGGGATAGTAACAACATACAGTGTAGGAAAATTGTGCCTCGACTGGCTACAAAAATCTACACTTGAGGATGTGGAACAACACTTATCATCAAATCAAAGGACATTTGTATCGCGCTCACATCACTAGAAAGTCTCATGGCGCTCGCAGACGGCTCTAATAGAAGAGATAGCTCAGATGTCAAATAGCCATGTTTTTAATCCCTTACGAAAGGCGTTGTGGTCCGGCAAGGTGCGCAAGTGGAAAGGGATTTTATTCCAAGATGATGGGGCGAGGAAGGAGAAAGACCTGCCTCCTTTTCTGGCCATATGAACTTTAAGAGGGGTAAGCAAAAATGTATTACTGGATCTAAGCGTCCTGTGTGGTTGGTACCAACATAGTTTCTGAGACCAGTATCTCGGGCCTTTACCGTGCATCTGTTTGTGGGTCAGGCAGAGAACCTTGAAAAGGATTCGCTTCCTCACAGGGAGCCAGTGTAGAGATCTCAAACAGGGTGCGGAGGGGGATCTGGATGGAAGATCCAGGACCAGCCTTGCCGCGGTATTTTGCAAAATTTGCAGTCTGTCTAAGTGGCCTTCATTAATTGAGAGCAATAGAGCGTTTCCATAGTCCATTCGATTTATTACTAAACCTTGGACCAATGGTTTTCTAGCCTCAGTTGGAATCCATTTAAAAACCTTCCGTAGGCTACGAATTACTCCAAAACAGGAACCAATAATGTGGTTGATCTGGTTTTTCATGGACAGTTGATTGTCCATGTGGAAACCTAGGTTTCGTACTGTCTGTTTGGGTGTTGGACAAGGTCCAAGCTGGGATGGCCACCAGTCATTAGACCAGTGCTCAGATGCATTGCCAAAAAGCATGATCTCCGACTTGCCCCCATTCAATTGTAGATGGTTGGAGCTCATCCACCTGTCGATGTGGGACAGACATTTGTTGAAACGCTGCTTAGTTTCAGCGGGGTCTGGGCCAATAGTGATCAAGATCTGAGTGTCATCTGCGTAGGATATGACATCAAAACTGTAGGATCTGATCACTTTGGCCAGAGGAGTCATGTACAGGTTAAAGAGTGTTGGGCTCAAAATAGAGCCCTGTGGCACTCCCATCCTAACTGGTCTCTCACATGAAATGTTGTTTCCCATCTGGACTGTTGTAGTTCGGTCAGTAAGGTAGCTCTTAAACCACTCGAGGGCATTGCCTCTGACACCTATCTCCCTAAGGCGATGTTCTAAAATGCTATGGGAGATGGTGTCAAAGGCAGCGGATAGATCAAGTAGCACGAGAATGGCTGACTGATGTTTGTCCAGGATTAGCCTGATGTTGTCTGCTACCTCGACTAGAGCCGTCTCGGTGCTATGTGCTGCCCTGAAACCAGACTGGGAAGGATCCAACAGTCCCTGGCTCACAAGGTGGTTAACAAGTTGTTGATTGATCAGAGTTTCTAAAATTTTCCCAAAGTATGGGAGCAGGGAGATAGGACGGTAATTTAGAAGTAATTTTGGGTCGGCAGTGGGTTTTTTCAAAATAGGTCTTACCCTGGCTGCCTTCCACCTTTTCGGAAATACCGCTTCCGAGAGTGACTTATTAAATAGGCCTGTGAGTCTATCCAGTATTGCTGGGGCAATTAAGGGCAATATTTTTGGGGGAATAGCGTCGGTGGGCGAGCCAGATTTTATCTTCAGGATAATAGTGGAGACTGTCTTAATGTCGAGCTTGACAAATTTGTCCAGGATGTGAGGAGGATCAGGGGACAGGCCGAACACATCTTCAGGGTTGGTATTTTTACCTAGTGGTGGAAAGGAGCAGTAGATAGCCATGATTTTCTCATCAAAGAATTCGGAAAGGGAATCTATCCAGGTTTGGGAATTAGGACTCGATGACTTGTTGGCAGGAATTGTAAATTCTTTTAAAATTTGATAGAGTTCTCTGCCAGAATTTTCTGCCTGATTTATCCTATTTAGGAGAAATAGTTTTTTTGCTGATTTAATATCAGTCATATAGCTACAGTGGATATTTTTATATGCCTCACAATCCGCCGGTTTTTTACTTTTACGCCATTTTTGCTCCGCAGTTCTACACCAGAGCCTAGTGGCTTTTAGTTGGTCTGTGAACCAGGGAGCAGTCCTAGACTTGATTTTAACCTGGGTGAAAGGGGCAATCTTATCTAGCGTCGTCAAGATATCATTATCCAGATCGTGTGCCGCTTGATCTACACTAGTTTCTGGTCCTGACCGGTCTAGGGTGAATTTTTTTTAAAAAAGGGGCAGGGTGACTCTACGCCATGATCTTCGTGATATTAATGTGTTTTGATGGTCATTTTTGGTAATTTTAACAGGAACAACAAATTTTAATAGGTGGTGGTCGGACCATAGTAATGGCGCCGGGGCGTCGACTGTGGTTCCTGAGAAATTTGTGAAGAGAAGATCAAGTGTATGGCCAGCGATGTGGGTAGGACCTGTGATCAGCTGAACAAGTCCAAGAGTGCTCATGTTTATGATCAGCTGGTCAGTATCCGGATTGGATAGCATCTCCGCATAAATATTAAAATCTCCAATTAGGAAAAAGTTATCGGAGGCCAATACATGCGGTGCAAGGGACTCCAGCAGTTTGTTGGAGAAGTCACCTTTGGGACCAGGAGGGCGATAGATAAGATCTCCTCTCCAGGTACCCCTAGATAAGCCTTCAATTTTGAAGATACAAAGTTCAGAATGATCTGAGATGATAGTTTCTAAGACTGTGATGTTAAGATTGCTAGTGGAGGCTATTAATAGACCACCGCCTCTTTTCTCTTTCCTATCTAATCTAGTTATTTTATACTGAGGAGGAAAGGCAATGTGTACGTCAGGGGAGGCGTGTTCGTGCAGCCACGTCTCCGTGATCAGACACAAGTCCGGGGCGGTTATGTCCAAAAGGCTCCATACTTCTAGCGAGTGTTTTGGAACCGAGCGCGCATTAAAATAAGTAACACTGAGTTGGTCTAGGAGACTCGGTCTGCTGAGGCCATTCGAAATGGAAGTTTTAATTACATTAATGGATTCCGAAAAACAGGAAATGTCAGAATGCCTAAGTAATTCATTTGCTAATGTGACGGTAGGTCCAAAGTGGGGTTTGTTTAAGTCTATTAACTCAGCACTTGAATATTTTAGAATTGCCATATTACCAGTACAAAAAGTTTCATATAGACTGGCTGCCAATAGTAAAGGGAAGAAGGGAACAGGGGTCCTGGCCTCTGGCGTCGGTCAGGCACGGACGGGCGCAGACGGGCTTGCCTTTGGCGCGCCGCTGCGCGCGTCTGCCCCTCGCCCTACCTTAAATAGTGATGGGTAGAGAAGAACTAGAATGCTGATTGCACTTCCGCCGAGCAGACCGGAAGTTGCCTAATTGCCGTAGCGACCCTCCGTGCAATCGGCACACGCCGTGACGGACCAGGGTCTGGGCAGCTATCTGCGTGTCACAGGAGCAGCAAGATTTAAAAGGTAAGAGGCAGAGTGATAAAAAAACGTCGCAGATAAAAAACAGTGCAAGAGTAGTGTACAGTACAATTTAAAAACGGGAAAGGTGGGTTGCAAATTGACGTGAAGCAGAGCGCCGCTGCGCGCGCCCGCTCCTCGCCCTACCTTAAATAGTGATGGGTAGAGAAGAACTAGAATGCTGATTGCACTTCCGGCGAGCAGACCGGAAGTTGCCTAATTGCCGTAGCGACCCTCCGTGCAATCGGCACACGCCGTGACGGACCAGGGTCTGGGCAGCTATCTGCGTGTCACAGGAGCAGCAAGATTTAAAAGGTAAGAGGCAGAGTGATAAAAAAACGTCGCAGATAAAATACAGTGCAAGAGTAGTGTACAGTACAATTTAAAAACGGGAAAGGTGGGTTGCAAATTGACGTGAAGCAGAGCGCAGCTGCGCGCGTCCGCTCCTCGCCCTACCTTAAATAGTGATGGGTAGAGAAGAACTAGAATGCTGATTGCACTTCTGGCGAGCAGACCGGAAGTTGCCTAATTGCCGTAGCGACCCTCCGTGCAATCGGCACACGCCGTGACGGACCAGGGTCTGGGCAGCTATCTGCGTGTCACAGGAGCAGCAAGATTTAAAAGGTAAGAGGCAGAGTGATATAAAAATGGCGCAGATAAAAGAACAGTGCAAGAGTAGTGTACAGTACAATTTAAAAATGGGAAAGGTGGGTTGCAAATTGACGTGAAGCAGAGCGCCACTGCGCGCGTCCGCTCCTCGCCCTACCTTAAATAGTGATGGGTAGAGAAGAACTAGAATGCTGATTGCACTTCCGGCGAGCAGACCGGAAGTTGCCTAATTGCCGTAGCGACCCTCCGTGCAATCGGCACACGCCGTGACGGACCAGGGTCTGGGCAGCTCTCTGCGTGTCACAGGAGCAGCAAGATTTAAAAGGTAAGAGGCAGAGTGATAAAAAAACGGCGCAGATAAAAGAACAGTGCAAGAGTAGTGTACAGTACAATTTAAAAACGGGAAAGGTGGGTTGCAAATTGACGTGAAGCAGAGCGCCGCTGCGCGTGTCCGCTCCTCGCCCTACCTTAAATAGTGATGGGTAGAGAAGAACTAGAATGCTGATTGCACTTCCGGCGAGCAGACCGGAAGTTGCCTAATTGCCGTAGCGACCCTCCGTGCAATCGGCACACGCCATGACGGACCAGGGTCTGGGCAGCTATCTGCGTGTCACAGGAGCAGCAAGATTTAAAAGGTAAGAGGCAGAGTGATAAAAAAACGGCGCAGATAAAAGAACAGTGCAAGAGTAGTGTACAGTACAATTTAAAAACGGGAAAGGTGGGTTGCAAATTGACGTGAAGCAGAGCGCCGCTGCGCGCGTCCGCTCCTCGCCCTACCTTAAATAGTGATGGGTAGAGAAGAACTAGAATGCTGATTGCACTTTCGGCGAGCAGACCGGAAGTTGCCTAATTGCCGTAGCGACCCTCCGTGCAATCGGCACACGCCATGACGGACCAGGGTCTGGGCAGCTATCTGCGTGTCACAGGAGCAGCAAGATTTAAAAGGTAAGAGGCAGAGTGATAAAAAAACGGCGCAGATAAAAAACAGTGCAAGAGTAGTGTACAGTACAATTTAAAAACGGGAAAGGTGGGTTGCAAATTGACGTGAAGCTTAAAGAAGCTTAAAGAAGATGCAGACCTTAGGGAATTCTTGCTAGGACCGAGAAAACCGCGTCAAAAACATTTCATATATGCCAGCATTTATGCTGCTTATAATGAAGTATGGAAGGTTTCACAGGCAGAGGCCGCAGAACGAATACGTGAACTTGATCGTATTAACTTAGAGAAAACTCTCTCTGTGGTCGACAATGGGTTAACAACTTTGTCATCCAGAATTTATTCATTGGACAACATTGTATCCTCTGCTATTGACATACTGGAACAAGATTTAGCCATGTTACAACAAGGCCAATCTCAGTTACGTTCTATTATGTTATTAGGCTGGACGCTGCAATCTTTGAGTGCGGGCTATGTGCCTTGACGTTTTATCAACACGTCGTCTCTGTTTGCAGAATACAATCTAACAGATAAACAGATCGAACTGACACAAAGGGGAGCAAAGTATACAGTGCTGAGCATTGAAAAACTGGAAAAATTACCATTTACAGTAGCAGAAAAACCAGCTACAGAATGGCTTATCCATGGCAAAATCACTCTGCCTGTCACTACTTTTCAGTTTCAGTATTGCCTCAAACAAATGCAAGCAGGCAAATATGAAAGGTTGGGTAAAGAATACATTAGGACATCCTGGGATTTACCTTACGAATACAGATGTTGGAGTGGGGATCGTGAAGTGTTTCTAAGCAGTACAAACTGTGAAAAGGCATTAAGCGGTTCACTCATATGTCAGGACATTTCTTTACACGGGGCTTGTAATGGTTCTGTGGCAAACTTGTCCTGCCACCAGCAGAGTACACCGGCTACTGTGATTAATCCAACGTTTGGCCAACTTTCTAACGGGAGTTACCTCATGTTGAATGATCAGAGTTGCTGTGGCATGTTGCCAGGCATCCCATATCTGGTAACGGTCGACTCCAGGGTTACTTGTTGTATGCAAGTATTATTCCCCCCAATAGACACAGTCAGGGAGTCGCCTCTATGGCCTTCATTGAATGTTTCTTTTATACGTTTTGATACTTTAAGCAGAATGAAAGCCATGCTTTTGCAACAGACCGTGCCTTTGACCTCGGCCAAAGAAATCTATGATTTACAAATTGCAAGGACTTCGGCTGAGATACAGGCTTTAAATCGTACAAACTGCCCTATACATTTCGTAGAAATGATGCGACGTATCTTTAACATGTCTGATATGAGCGGGACTGTACATGTATTTAAGACCATCTGTTCAGGACTGTTAGCACCCTTCCAGGCAGTCCTCGGAATCATCCCAAACTTCGCACATTCGGTGTTTGGTGGTGTGCCATTAATTCTAGCACTTGTTGCAGGAATCCTGTTCCTATTCCTACTATTACGCTATGGCAACCCTATCCACCGACGTCACTCCGAGCGATGTGGAGAAAGCTCTCCTAGAATGGAAGTGCCGTGAGCGCATAGTGCAGCTTTTGGGCATGCCTCGTCTACGGGAACTTAATACAACATGGTTCCTGTCATTTAGACCAATCTGGCAAGATTGCATCTTACCTGTTCTACGCTGCCTGCTTTGCGGTGAAGAATGCATGCTAGACACCTGTCTAACACTCCCATCAGTCATGCCAATGGATATCGATACTCTGCTGGACCCGGTAACGGCCCATGCCCTGTGTTGTCCCCAGAGGCTACCAATCCTGATGACGGCATTCATTGAGATCTCACAGACGCTTCCTGCTGCTGCTGTGGTACGAGATGGATCAACAGGCACACAGGTAACAACGGACGTGAACATTGCTGCAGCATCTCATGCTGAAGGCGATGCTTCTCATCTCTGTGCAATTAACCTTCTTTACGAGGTGTTCCAAATGTCACCAACATCGGTAGACAATATTTTGTCTACAAAAATAGATGATTTCATGTTTACGCCAGACCCATACACTGACTTTGATTCGGCTCACAGTGTACCAGGGACACAATGAATTTGGCCTTCATATTTTCAAAACTTGGAACTCTTCCTAAAATTGAACTTTTTTTTTTTTTTTTTTTGAAAATACATGGCAACTCAATCTGCTTACAGTAGAACTATTCATATAAAACGGACTTCTTTGAATACTTCCAGGGACACAATGTCACCTTATTTGACTAAAATTTCATTTAGTACCATGATATGCAATGGCTTTGATTTTTGAAAAACTTGTCAACCGTTTCATCATATGTATATATTTCTGTTTATTCATTCATGTTGCATTTATTTCTAAATATATGCTTAGAATGAAAAAATGCTTTAAAATGTACAGTACCTATTGCATCACATGTTTTAGCAATAGTTCTTTTAAAAACTTCTTTTAATATGCTTTTAGAAATGTTTTTAGCAATATGTGGTACTCAAGTTTAGTGTTTAGCATTTAATATTATCGTTCATTCGAAAGTGGAGTGGGTGTTGTATTCCGCTTTAGGTGTCCGTATGTAGGTTTTCCTGAAACATGTCCTTATATAGGCACAATTCGCATTGCCCTTATATAGGCATAAGATCCCAGTCCTTATTTGGCATTAGCCATGCACTCCAAATACAGGCATGGTCACGACATCCATCCGCCCTAAAATCACAACAAGTTCTTAGAAACCAAACCCTAAGCCCAACACAGGATTATTGATTTCTCCAAGAACTCATCTATTATGCATGAACCACTATTCCTTAAGGGTTCATTCCTGACGTCTTCCTCTGTCCGACTTCACGTCAATGCTAACATTCCAAGGCACCTACCAGGTATAAATATACCTTCCCTTGCCCAAGCAAGTTAGAGGAGACCTCGACTTCAGAGGAGCCCGTATCCCGGCCTGACGCACTGAGAAGAAACGCTGTCATCCCTGCTTGCAGAGAATCCAGCTCCCAGTGTTCTGACTCCCTTCGTGGGGTGTTAGAGTTCGAGATCCGGAAGGAGATTCCCACCTCTCTCATTCTCAAGGTATGGAGCTGACTAGAACCTAGAGGGACTCTTGGCATACCAGACTCTTAGTATACCATACTACAGAATACTTCACCTACTTCTTACCTTGCCCTACACCTAGACTAGGTTAGGTATACTGGGGTAGAACTAGCTTAGAGAAGCATCGTATGAGTACTCGCATTTTTAGCTCATGTTATTTATGTATGTGAATATATGTATCATAGCTAAAAGATAATGCTAGCACAGTATTATTTCTTTCTACTGCTTACGATGTACATTATATATCTTGCATACTGTCTTGTGATCATAACAGCTCATATCTCTTACACGAGAAACAAGACTGTTCAATAAATCCTTTTTATTGAAACGCCCATCTATTCTTTCTGTGTAACTCTGAAGAAACTAAGCATGCACGATTAGCTGAGTGAACCTGTTATCTATTGTTTCCACGATTCTGAGAGTGTTCCGATTCTAAAGGGAAACAAAGGTGTCATGTTTATGCGGTTGCCAGAAACTACTCCCTGCTTGTTTACAAGGAGTTTCTAGTGGCCTCTGAGTTAGCTGGCACAAAGTAATTAAGTTTAATATACTCGATAGGGACATACTGACCTCAGTCCTATGTCGAATCTATAGGGTATATTAGTCCAATGCGCAGAGCCTATTAGGGAAATAGGAACTACACTACAAAGTGAGTGCAAACTGTGTGACACTTTACTTCTCCTTTTAATGAAATTGCCTGGTTACATCATATCTATGTCAGTAGTCTTCATAAACAACAGTTAGAAACCAGAATCACTGAAGCCTGGAGTCAGAGTGATGTTGCAGGAATTAATTGGGTGAAGGAATGGCAGCTTGACTTGACACATGCTGACCTTTGAATAAAGGATGTCAGGTTGTGAGTCACACATGCACTGGCCATCTCCTTTTCATAATGCTGCAGGCTGCCTTCTATTTTGTGGACTCAAGGAGTCAAAGAATGAAACTCAAATCCATTTTGCGATAGGGCAATTCTTAGGGCAGACCAGTACATTTGATATGACTGTGTGATAACTCAGAAACTATGGCCATTTTAAATTTATTTAGTTAGGGTAATCTTTCAAAACAAATATGTAATTTGCACTTGTATGTTGTATGTGCTTTCTTATTAATTGGACGGTGAATGTGCATTTTGCTCATATGTGATGGAGAGTAGATAAATACCTTCAAATTTAATACGTGTATATGTTTCATCATGCTTTTATTTTTAGTAGCTTGCGCCTGTGGGTAATGAATATCCCATATGATCTTAACAACAAGGCGGCATTATACTATATTCTTTCAAATATAGGGGGCACTCTGTGATCTTGTTCTATGATCATAAAATCTTTTGAAGTTTTTGTGATAAGGGTACTAGTGAGCAATTACATGCTGTATTTGGATAAACGTTTTTAGGTGTGGAATGCCATGATGAATTTAATGTCAGTGGGTTTTCTTTTATGGTTGTTTACTGTACACATCGCTTTAGTGGGGATATGTGAGGGTGGGTGTTTTGTAGTCTGTCAGTGCCACTTCTCTAGTCCTTTTATCTTCCCTTTTCTTTGCCTTTCTGTGGAATTCATTTGACCACCTGCAGTACATGGGCACATGTTGTAAAGCTCCACCCCATAGATGTAAACTTACTATGAAATCATTGTTTGTAAATACCGAAAAAATAATAAACTTTTGTGTAACTTTACCTTTGTCAATAAGGCCTATAGTTTGTGAATAGCAAAAGTAATAAACGTATTTCGAAGTGCAGATTTACTAAATGTGTATCTTGCCTTTGTGAATCAGTCCTTTAGTCTTTTTTCTGGAAGTCAAAGTCCTACAGCGAGGCAAGGCAGTAGAATGTGTGCCCAAGGAACTCCTATCACCAGCCTGATACTTTTGGCGCCTTTGCCCAGTCAAGCATTCAGACTTAGTCACTTATTTAGAACTCAGATTCTGCCAGGGTAGCAAGACTGCAAGCTATAGCCGAAGAGGACTCAATGAGGCCAAATACCTTCTCTGAGAGGTCTTGCTGAAACAGACTTGCTGCTGCAGAAAAACACAGAGCGAGGGAAACCTGAATCCAGCTCAGCTGCAAGGCACGTTGGTCCGATTGACTTGGCAGGTCTGTGCTCCAGTGGTATTTTGAGGCAAAATGTTTTAAAGTCTCAGGTTTTTCAGAATATTAAGGGGTGTACACCTTGACACAGCCAAGGGTCCCAGGACCCCAGGAATAGCATTAGGGGTCATGACTCACTCCAGCTGAAGCCAACAGCCAGGTCTATGGCACATCTAGTTGGAATTGGTCAGCTGGGTTCTTCTAGAAAAGAGCTTCTTGCAGCTTTTTGTGTCCCTGTAACTTAACAGGAGTTCAGCCAACTGATCCTTGAAGTCCACTTCTTTGTCCTGGGTTCAAGTGGGAGCAGGTCAGCCCGACAGGTCTCGTCACTTGTCTCAAACAGCAAGTGCAGTCTTCTTTTGTTCTTTCACAGGTCCAGAGTGTTCTGAGGTGAGTGCTCAGATATGCCACAATTATGCCTGACACTAGTCTGTGGGTGGTATTGACTCCTGACCTCTCCCTGACCAATAGGGAAATGTTCCTACCCATCTTTTGCAATAGGTCCTGTGTGCTCTATTGCAAACAATGGCACAGTGCCCCTCTCTGCATAATCCAATATTTTGTGAAACCCTTCTCCCCTTGTGCAGAGTGTCTGTGCCCAATCCAGAGCTATGGCCATGGGAAAAGAGCAACTCCTCTCCGTATTCACTTCAAATCGGTTCTGGGGCAGCTACCTCCCGACTGTGATTGGAGTCTCCCTAACTGTGAGAACAAAGAAAGGGCCTGTCCAAGTGCCAGGTAATATTTGCCAGTGACTGGAAAGGAGTCTTTGAAGATAACCACATTTCTGGCTACTTCCCAAATGACCATTCTGCCAGAGGAGCGGAAACACCTACCCACACCCAAGCCTTTGTCTCCTGTTCTGAGAGCAGTTTGTACACCTCATTCAGGTCTTAAGCACTCAGATTACGGGAGCTGGGGCTAATGTAAATAAGCCTCTAGAGGCCCAAAAGTACAACTACATAGAGTCTATGAAAGACATTTCTAAGGGCTTCCTATCTGTTGATAGCATTATTAAATGTAATATTACATCCCAGAGTTGTCCTATGGAACAGCCAGACTTGCTACATTGAAAGAAGTTTTTGGGGTTTTATCACTGTACAGACATGAGTAACATGAGATTTTTACATGACCTACATTTAAATACCATGCACCCTCCACTGTGGGCAGTAAGGCCTACTTAGGGGTGACTTACTTTTATTTAGCCTGTCATAGGGGTTTAAATTGACAGGTCAAATTGCAGTTTTTAAACAGCCACAATCAGGCTACAATACTAGACCTAAAGCCCTGCCTACAATTTCGCTGCAGTGGATGGCACAACAGGTGCTGCAGTCCACTAGTGAAATTTAGCTTACATGCCCTGTGTACACTTTTGTACCATATACTAGAGTTTTATAGGTAAGTGAACAATTAGGAGCATAGCCAATTTTTACATCTTTAGGGGCCAGAGAGCAAACAATGGGGTCTAGTCTGTAGAGTCCCAGTGAACGGACTAAAAAAACCTACAGAACCAGTCCACAAAAAATGGTAGTGACTATTTAAAACCAGACATTTTTTTCCATGGACACCTTGAAAGGTTTCTAATATTATTGCGAAATAATTCCTTTTTATCTGACTTACCAATATTAAGTGCAATATTAGTAACAACAATTTAGAAATCGCTAGTCAAGTCACTGTTAACAAAACAATACCCATATATAATAATTGTGAGAACACAAAGTTTCATTCACTCTTTCCCTACGGAACTGAAGCCTCAGAACACAGTGCATTCTGTGCCAGGGATACCTCATCTAGCTCTAATCTCAAGTGATACCTCACCTCTTAGTTAATGAATGTCTAAAAGTGTGACCCATATGTTGTTGTTCAATTTTCACCAATCCCTTTATTGGAATCATTTTCCATAGATTCCTATGAAGTAATTATTCTTTTTACCATAGTCTCCAACCTTTTATTTTCCCCTTTTGGTTTGATGTTACTTTATTACTTATACTTGGTTTGGAATTTAAGTTCTTGAACTCCCCATTTGTTGTTGCTTGGCTGTTCTGCTGCCCATAACATGTTACTCATTTTCCTGTGTGGATTGCCTTGGTGCTCTGGCCTAGCTACCAATGAGCCTTCAGCAAAACTTGTTTACCTCTGTAGATTGGACTCTGGGGCATTAATGGACTAACTAGCTGCTTGCAACCATGATTGGATCATAGGGTTATTTTCTTACCTAGATGCTATTGTGAGCATTGTGGGCAGTTGATGCCTGTGTTTTACATGATTATTGTGTTCACCAGTATACTCTGAACATGTACACTATTGTAGTGACTTGAAAGCAGTTTCTCAAATATGTGCTCTGAACAGTGTGTAGGCATAATATTCGTGACCACCTGTTGGTGTTCATTTCCAGTCTTCAACAAGGCAGTATTTTACCTGATTAGTAAGAAATGTTACAGCTGGATAATGAATATCCCACTGTTTGTGTATGATAATGTGCCTCGCAGAAGCAAGAGCATTGTGATTCCAAAAAAGTAGAGTTTTGTTAGACAGCGTAGCGTATCTTAGTTGACTACTTGCTTCACCTTCTGATATATTTTACTACCCACATAAGCTGGTGAGCCATTTTACTAAGTAGTAACAGGCAAAGTATTTTTGTAATTCAGTTTGTGGTGAGAGAGGAGCGATGAAAGGTTCTTCAGAAGAACTTTGCCTCTTAACTCAAAGATGAGATAAATCATACCCATTTGCAAATTTATGGAAAGATCTGTATGACACCTAACATTGGCAATACAAACAAAATGGGTAGCAGTTTATTTATGTTTTCTCTCCTAAAGTTTTTACACATGGCCTCTATAATGCATGGTCTCCTTAATATAAATTGGACATACCTTACACAGACCAAACCTTCTAATGCAATCATAATCTTGAAATATACTTTCAAGTGTTCTTTTCTAATGAACTTGGAACAACTTATTTTCTTGCCTTGTTCAAACTGCAGAGTGAATGTTCATCTCTGTAATGTAATCCTTAACTCTCTTTTTTCTGCTTGCTGAAGCTAAAATGTTTAAACCTGTATTATATGCAAGTGGATTTAAGAATCACCGATGATAATGCAGTGCAGTTGTATGTCAGAATATACAGAACATTGATAATCACAATACAGAGAAGGCATGCATATATAGATAAGAAAAGATTTACTATTCTTAATTGCACATCTACATACCTAACCATAACTTACATTTTAATGGCATTTAGATTTGGTCTTGAAACCATAACTGAACTTTAACTACAGCTATTTCAATACTTTTCTGAGTTTTTGTAACCCCATTAAAGCCCTTAAGGTCTTACAATAAACAAACCATGACTTAAATCGTTTTTTTGTTTCAGTGAGCAGGCTAACTTCTCAAGAAAGTTGTTGGAAATGGCCCTTTTTGCAGGTGTATCCCTAAACATTTTGCCCTCCTCCTGTATTTTATCTGACCTGTCTTTGCTGGTTTTATGACCCTGGGTACTTTATCAATGCAGATCAGTGCTAAAGTGCATGTGCTCGCTCTTGTAAACTTGGTAAGATTGGTCTACACCTGTTTGGCATATTTAATTTACCTGCTCATCCCTCGTGCAGTGGTATCCCATATACCCAGGCCCTTATTTACTCTGTGCCGAGGGAACTGCACTATGTTGCATATCCCTTGGCACCCTTACATACTCTGCAGTGCAGTGTATAAGTCTTACATACTCTGAGGGGCTTAATTAGAAGCTGGAATGTCACCTTTTGTGCTATTTCGGTGCGCACAGGGCTTAGCCATATCTACAAGGCCATGTACATCCACCCAGCTTTGCTTTTCATGGCCTTGTAGCTATCTGCGCTACCTCACACTATGATGGGGAGGCGTGCCATGGGAGTTATACTGGGTGTTTATTCTTAGCATTGGACTGAAGGCTTTTTGTGACGAACGCCGACTATGGTGGTGAAATAAACAATTGGTTGTGCGGCTGTTCCTTGTGCATTGGATCAGAGTCTGAGTGTCGGTGGTTCCTTCTTGGAGTGCAGGAGTGAGTTCTGTTATTTGCGGTGATAGAAGGAAATGGTAAAGAAAGAAATATCAAATAGGAAGATGAATCTGTTGAGTGTGGACTTAAAATAGAGTGGTGAAAGTGAAGGGATGAAGTAGTGAAAGATACCAAGGAAGTACGATTTGTGATAAGGGAGAACACAGCTTAAGGAGGGATTTCAGATGAAGAAGAAAGGAAACAGTGTGGGTAGCAGAGAAAAAGTGAGAGAAAGCAAGAGTACAGCCTGTTTGCTCATCCCACCACTTTGAAATGTCGCCAGCCGCCCCTGGGAGCAAGGGAGAAGGATAGTGCAGAGGAATTAAAGGCAAGGAATGAAAAAAAGAAAAAAGAAGATCCTCCTGCAAATGAAACCGCAGGACAGAATGAGGACAAAGGAGTGGAGCATTGATTACAGGGAGAGGCCACCGCTCTGTGACCACATGAGTCCTTCATGTCCAGCAACCAGTAGGTGATTACATAGAGTGTTCATTATCAGGTTGGCCCATCATACATTTGAGATCAAATGATCTGGAGTGTACGGGGTGATGAAGGGTTGCCTAACAATCTTCATGGCTGGAACTAGTCAACAGGCAATATACAACAGTGCCACTAGAAGAATCTGTTGCATCTCAACTGGTCCATCCACGAATGGTCTCTGCCGACTTCAGAGCTGATGTCCATGACTCCTCTGCCTATGCTTGATTCAGAGACATTCTGTTTTAGGTACTTGGCATCGTTGTCCAGGGACACATCTGCGTAGGACTTAGCATCAATGCTGCCCCCAGCACCAGGGGGCAGTCACCTAAGAGGAAGTGCCCTGACTCTCTCACCAGTCCCATTCCTCTTCCAGGCTGGTGACGAAGAATGGTTTGTTGTCTACCATTCCTAACTTGGAGGAAAAGAATGAGGTATACTTAAGTCTCATAATGTGCATTTTACTACTGTGAAGGGCATGCAATGGCACTGTACATTCCAAGATATAGTCCAGAAAAATAAAGACTTTAATGTTGCCTAATATGAAGTGACCAGTGCTCCTAGCTGCCAGCGGAATGGCATCCCAATCCCGGAAATGGAGGAGTTTACCACCATGGGACTGGGGGGGACAGGGTGGGCTCTGGTGGTGGAGTGTGTGCAGGGACCGAATGCACACCATCAAGTGAGAAAAAAAGGAGATCCTTCAGGGCACTACTTTGGATGTTAGCCAGTCTTCAAGTAAGACACAATGTCCTGTTTCTCTGTGCCACAGGAAGCCCCAAGTGAATATTACTATACTGTGCACAGCTCTCAGCATCCTCCACCCTGCCCTAAAAAAAGTGGATGTGGTCTGTGAGCTCTTGCATACTTTGAAGATCTGTGTTTGCAATTGTCGTAAAGAGGTCACAAGCAGCCAATCAGCAACATTTTGAAAATTCATTCCCAGAAGCTCAGTGCCTCTGACCCACTTAATCAATGTCTCTCCCAGTGCTTGATTTGAGCTAGTGGTTTCTGGTGCTCGGCACCAGCACTTAATTGGCCACACCGGCACTATGACATGCTGGCGCTGTTTGTGTAATTTAGAGAGAATCATAGCAACAGTTGTTTAGCAATTCAACATACTTTAAAAATGACTCATACCCGCCACTCAAGCTATTCTTATAGCTTTGGGGGACTGGAGCAGTCTGAATATTCACACTTGTAAGTGTGTGATAGTTAGTAGTTGTCATGGTATTCGCACTGGCTGTGCTGGTAGGGGCAATGGGTGGCGAAAGCAGTAGTAGTCTACTGACGAGGGCCCTGCACTTATTATTTTGACAAATTAAGCACTGGTCTCTCCTACATTCTTATCACTGACTCTGATGTCCAATGGTGACTAGTAGTACTTACAGGCTGAAGACTGCACAGAAATCTGTGTCTGTCACCAACCGAAAGAGACGACTGTCTTTTCTTTATCTAGTAGCTCTTAAGCAAATGTTTTTCCTTGCTTGCAGTCCTTTACATGTCCAGTTCAGAGTGTGGCCTGGATCCACAACAGCAGCTCTTATTTAGCCATGTCAGTCACACCTCTGCTTGTCATCTATGTGGCCCAGATTGTGTGTTCGACCAAAGATGATATCAGTTAGGGGCGGGGGAATTGCACCTCCTGTACCATCTCCTTGGACAGTGCAGGTGCAGGTGCTCCGGAGCCAGCCGGCCACCCACCCTCTTCAGACATAGGATGTTGGACCTTCCCCTAACCTGTCTCTGCAGCACCAGTCGCGAACCAGGCTCTTTTCCCAAATGTTCCGAGCAAAGCTTCAAGCTATGCCTTGGGTTTTAGTCCCAAAAGGCCTTCTCCGCAGGCCTTGTGCATTCAACTTGTCTCTTGCCAGCACCTGTAGTTCGCCTCTAATGGGGTGATTATGTGGAGTACGCATTAGCCAGCTGCACCATGTTGTCTTTGTCGGTCTATCCTCATAGATGTTCTCCGTCGTAGGCATCGGCAGGCCGCCCCAACCACAGTTTATACACGCTGCTGCTACCACCCGTTACACATTACCAACAAAAAGAATACGTCATCACAACTGTGGACCTGCTACCAGTTCTAGGTCACTACCCGCGTGGCCCCTCTAATGTCTGCCATTTAACCAGCCCCAGGAAGACCTTAGATTTAGGTCTGAAGACACAATGGATACTGAAAAGGCATACCAACTGCAATACTACCCACATGCTTTACATGATCACCTGTCCATGCAGTTTAAGACACATTGAGATGACCAGTAGGAAGAACAGGTCCTGAATTGGGAAACATAGGAGCAACATTATTGCAAAAAGGTCACTACTAAAATAAGTATTCAATATTTGTCAGTTAACCACACTATTGTTGACTTACAGTGGGTGGTCTTGGAAACCATAGATAACAATAATAAACATTCCTACAAAAGCCTCTCCGACAGGGAACAATGTTGAATTTATCGCCTACAGATGTTCAAGAGTGGCCTTAATGACAATATGCCCTGGTTGGCTGTTTCCTCATAGGAGGGTTTACACAAAAGCACATATTTCACTAAGGGGGATATTCTCAAGAACGTGCGATAAACATCGCCAAAATAGGTTCATATCGCCGTCTATCACGGAAAATAACTCCAGTTTAACGTTGCATTCTCAACATGGCGGTAACATGCGATAGTCTCCCGATAACGCCTCAAATGTCTGTGATAACATTACCGGGACGGCGATGAAAATCCAAACCCGAACGCGAAAAAAGTTGCGATGGGCCCAACCGCGATAAGACAATCAGCGAAAAGCAGCACCAGGCCTGCAAATCACACACGTCAGGCGGGAAAAATCACTACAAAAGCAGAAAAAAAAACACAGACAAAAACCAAACTACAGCGAAGCACAATGGAGGCAGCCGGAGCAGGTACAGAGGATGGCCAGAACCCCACAAGCCCCCCGGAGGAGCAGCCTGGGGCCTCGGGGACAGGGAAGGGCAAGGACAAGGAGAAGAGGAAGACGCGGTTCAGTCCGTAGGAAAACAGGATCCTGATCACGGAGGTGATAGAACACCATCAACAACTGTTCGTCACCTCCACTGTGTCATTGGCAACAAAAAATGCAACATGGCAGTCCATCCTGGACAAGGTGAATGCAGTCGGAGTGCTGAGGAGGACAATGGAAGAGCTCAAGAGGCGCTGGAATGATGTGAAGTGCAAGACCAAGCAGAAACTCGCCAACAACCAGAAGGCAGCAATGCAGACTGGAGGTGGGAGTCCAGCACCACAGGAGGAGCTGGATGAGATGGAGGAAATGGTGTCCACAGTCATCAGTGTGGAGACGGTGGCAGGAGTTGGGGGACCGGACACTGCTCAACATGACCTGACACAACAGCAACAGTGTGAGCAACCACCAGGGACTGGGGGGATGGGGGGAGAATATATGGGCACAATGGCACACATGCACAATTAAGTATAGCACTGTGCACACACACAATGACTCTGGACCATGTCCCTGATCCCCTTGGCACACTGCAGCACACCTAGAAACAGCAAGTAGGCCCCCGTCGACTAGGTGCCCAGAGGGGGCCCTTCCCACCCATCACCAATCTCACAACCAACCCATGCACATGTGCCGAACCCAGCAAAGCTGCGGGTCCGTGAGCCGCACTGACAATGCAAGTGACACTGCATGACGATTAGCATGGCTGCAGTCCGATCATCATGACATGGTGCACGCCACCACACTGAGGTGGCTGAGTGTGGACCACTTCCGTAAAGGAGCAGGTCACACTCTGACACATCCACCTGCACAAACAACCCCTCACGTCAACAACACATCTGCAGACAAACCATGCCCCAGAGTCCCAACTCCCACCAAGACCCAAATTCACCCAAGTCTGCAACATCTCAGTACTGTATGGGCACAGAAGTCAAAGGCACACCGCCTGAAAGGGACAAGGGGCAGCAAATTCAGAGCTGCAGGGGCGACTCTCCCAAAATGCAGCACACACACATGACATTCAGAGCACATCAGCATTGACAACAATGTGGTACAAACTGCAACACGTTTACAACAGGACAGAGGACACAACAGGTGCCGCTTGTGTGTAGAAACTGGACAATCACATTTGGCATAGCAGGGAAATGTGAGATGCCAATGTACAAGTACAAACACATATCCGTGATGTTGACGAAATGTCCACTGTCCTGCATCAAATAGGCAGCTCCTCCTAAACAGTCACAATGTACATTGTCATGCAGTCTGCATGTGAACTTGTACAATGCGACAACATACATGTGAACACAATGTAATACTGCATCTCCTCTTCACATTGCAGAGGGAGCATCAACACCTCCTGCAGAGCAGCCCCAACAACTCTTCACTGATGACGATGAGGACATCCCCGACATCGACACCGAAGCCCTCCAAACCCTCATTGACAGCTTCGGCACCCCACCTCCAGGAGCAGGGAAGCCCAGCTGCATCGAGGAGACCCCACCCCCTGCACAGACCACACAGCAGGAAGCACCTACCACCCCGGCTGTCTCCCAGGACCCCCATGAACAACACATGGCCTTCCAACGCCGTGTGTTAGAGGTCCAGGAGAAGATGGCTGATCAGGTGCAGGTGGGGTTCGACCTCATGGCAGCCAAACTTGATGCCATACATGGGTGTCTGAGTACCATCAGGGACCACTTACAGTCCCTAACGGACACCCACAGTCCGCTCCATGCTCTCCAACGATCCATGGCTGACATCGCTGGAGTCATGATACTGAGACAAGAACAACTGTCCAGTCAGAGTGGCTCCAGCGATGTCATCCTGGAGTTGGGACAGATCCGGGGGCTCATGGAGAACATGGAGCGGATGACGGCAGAAAGAATGCTGCCACCGCTGCACACCAGCGAGATGTGGCTGGGTCCTTCCATGCCCTGCAGCACATCGTCATGGCATTGCTGCCTCAAGGCCTTGCGCAGATGAATGCTGCTGCTGCTTCTACATCCACATCTCCACCCCCTTATGTGTCAGTGCCTCACAGTGCGGCAGGCAATCCACCACCACCCACGTGTGAGGTACATGTGACATCGGAGGACGAAGATGCGGGGGAATCAACCTTACTGGTAAGGAGGAGGCAGTAGCATTCACCTCCGCCTGGCTTGTTTCTGCTTGGTTCTGCCCTTTGCATCATCACCTTCTACTGTGCCCCGATACACTCTACGACACTCACCTTAGACCTCGACATGGACTGCCATTTTCTGTTTGGTTACCAATGACACAGCGATCATACTGCGGACTGAACTCTTCCTCTTCCTCTTCCGATGTACTTGTCATTCCCTGAAGGACTCTGGCTGGCCCTCCACGGGCCAATAATGTAAATTGGGGTTTGCATGGCCCTGTACTGCTCCAGCTGCAACACTCCACTGGATGTGAATTAAACATTCAGAATCGCACAGATGTTTCATGCCTTTGATCATTCAAGTATGAGAGTATGGATGAATGTAGGGTCAGTGATTCCCCCTTACGTCCATGTTGCTCATGTCGTGGGACTTGAGTCACAGGGTGCAACATTGCCGATTGCGGTCCGGGTGGCGTAGACACTACAACAGAGAAACAAGCATCAGTTACTTCCTTGTCCAGCCCAGAACTGAAGCACGCCCAGAGTCCCGGGCTCATTGTTCCCACCCCTATGCTGGCCTGCCATACGCCAGGCCAGTCCACTCCGCTTACGCTCAGAGGGGACGACGACAAAGCTACATGTCCCAGGTCTTCCCTGTAGTGAACTGCTGATCACTGGTCTAGTTGTCAGCATGCCACAGCCACTCCCTGAGGGCTGGTTAACACCCACACCACACCCATCCAGCACAGGCGTCACAGGACATGTGACCCTGCCAATAAAAGGGGCCTAGCAATTCACATTCCCCACTGCCGGAGATGACATGATGGCGTCCGCACCACGCGTGACCCAATCATAAAGGGTCCATGACTTGTGGCGCACTGAGTTGGTGGCACCCGCTGCACTGCGGCCGGCACGGGCCTGCCGCCACGGGATGATGACTTTCGTTGCACAGGGTCAGTGGCACCCGCTGCACTGCGGCTGGCAGGGGCCTACCGCCACGTGACGATGACTTGCATTGCACAGGGTCAGTGGCACCCGCTGCACTGTAGCTGGCAGGGGCCTACCGCCACGTGATGATGACTTGCGTTGCACAGGGTTAGTGGCACCTGAAGAGCTGAGCGGGTGTGCGGCCTGCGATGATGCGTAGGCCTCGATGAGCCGTCCTGCTAACCGTGGTTCGATTTGAATTGTGAGTCCTGCTGGACCGTAGTCCATGCCGAAGGCAGCAGTCAGCACACACATGACTCCACGGTGCGGTGCCGCAGGGTGCGCTGGGGGCTTGTGGCGCGGAATCCAGCGATCGGCTGAGGAGGATGCACGGCACGTGGTGGTCCCTCTTGGAGACACGCCGGTGGCGGCAGGTGAGCATTGAGGCCTGGGTGCGCAGGGGCGGCCAGTCATCACTGGGCGGAGGACCGGTCTGGGGACCAGGGCTGGGTTGCAGCAGGCACACAGGATCGTGCAGGCACCACCGGTCACAGCGGCGGACTTGTGGCTGGGTGGGGGGCGCCGCCCTTGCTGACTGGACCCTGCATGCGATGATCGTGATGTGCGTGGGTTGGTTTGGGACGTAGCCACCTCGTCTCCAATGTGAATGTGCCCGTTGAAGGTGGTCGGCCATGTGTGTGTAGGCCTATGGGCAGGTTGTGGCGGAGACTGAGATACATGCAGTAGTCACTTTGGTGGTGGATTGGTGACGTGTGCATTCCCACAGTTGTGAGTTGGGCGATTGTGGAGTTGAGGTGTGTGGTGTGTTCAGTTGGTACTTGCCGATGGGCAGTGCATTTCCATGGGGGCCATCCTCAAAGCGCTGGTTGGTTTCGGACTTGCGGACATGTGGGAATCATGCACACTGCCTGGGGAGTTTGCGACGACATTGGTGGACAGGCCACGGTGGTCCACTTTTGTATGTACAGTGATGGCATGCGTGTGGTTGCTGTTGCGGTGATTGTGTGCAGTGTCGGCAGGGGGCACAAGTCATACACGTGTGCTGTGAATTGCCCCAAACACTTGCATGACGCCAGCTATGGCGTAGTTCCCTTGCGTGGTCTCAAGATGTTCCTGCGCAGTGTGGGGGGAGTGAGGGGCAGGGGTATCGAGCTGACACACACCGTGATGCTTTCAGGTATGATGAGTCCTGCATGATGTGACCGTAACAGCAGTCTGTGTGGTCGTTACCTTCCTCTTCATTCCTACGTCGGTTACGGCCACATGTAGTTCTGTTACGGTCTTCTCATACATGGTTTATCAGGCCTGTGAGCATTCCGGTTTGTCCAAGTGCAGTACACTGTACCAGATTAGGCATGTGACTATATGGAAGTTTGACCATTGTCACCATTTCTCCCACAGGTTTCTGAAGACACGTTGCCATGTTGAAGTTCCCCGTTGGGAATGGAACGCGTTGGCTGAGCTTTTCGTTTTGTTGATTTATGTATTTGTAATAAAGTTCTGTTTTTACACTACTGTTGACTACTGGACTTCATGACCTGGTGCACCCACATTTCGGTTACTACGATCTTGGGTCTGGGGCACAGAGCCGTCTAGCACGGCTGGCATTGGGGTTGGTTGCGCAGTTACACTACAAATTGGAACTATCGTGTGGTGCGGATACAGGGGCCCGCCGTTGCTTTTGTGGACATGCATCCATGACATGTGTGAGGGAGTTTGATGGGGCTCGCTGTGTGACTCCTCCGACTCGGCAGTTGTTGGTTGGAAGGTACCAGGGGACAATAGGTGCAGCACAGCCAGCAGCTTTGTCTGCGGGGGGGATGTAGGTTGTCCGCTGTGTTGGTACCATCAGCCTGTGGGCAATGTGGGTCAGGATGCGGAGGATGGTTGTCCTTTGAGCCTGTGTTGGCCAATGGCTTCCTCTGGCGTTGAGTCTCTGGGGTTTGTGCGTTTAGGGTCGTCCGCTGTCCTGCACTGCCTAGGTGGTAATCCGGGGGGCCTGGGGTGGTGGCGGTTGGTGGTGTGGCCCTCTTGGGTCTCTGAGCTGCATGATCAGTGTCTCCATGGCATCTGTTGGTCTTCAGATGTGGCTCTGGGCTGGGCTCCCTTTCTACTGCAGTTGGTCATCCTGCTTAACACCATTAAAAGGCAGGTGTTAAATCCCTGCTGCTAACGCGCCTTATCGCCTGTTCTTGGTTCGCATCGCAGATCTGACTGGTCATTGAGAATCTCGCAAAGTGGTTTTTTCGTGTGTTTTTGCACGGGAACGCCTACTCTGCATATCATTAACGTTTGTTGTCGCACTCATCCGTGGCGATGTTTTTTGCGGCAGCTATCGCTGGTAAACTGGCGATATCGGCAGTTTGCACCAGCTTGAGAATAGGGCAATAAATCTATTGCCACTTTTGCAGTGCTAAAGTGCCGATAAATCGGTGATGAGTCCTTGAGAATATGCCCCTAAGTTTTCTGTTGAGCATTCGCTAATCTTAGTACTCTAATGTTGTTCATAAAACCCGACCACAGCCATTAGGTATTTCTCAGTTAAGCATCCTAATGACCACTGAACATGGCGACTGTAGGAACATCGATTCTTGTAGGAACGTCTATCCCTAGTAGACTTCTCACCACACCTCAGTAGGTTACTGCCCTTGGTATTTTTCCGCTTAGTGTCCTATTGACAACTATATATGTCTGTCGGAACATTGATTCGTGGGCTCACAACCATACCTGCATAGGTTATTCCACCCATTTTCCGATAGCACTAACATAGAGAATAAGGTTCCCACCTCTTTTTTAGCTATACCAACATGGCTCCGTACCTTGTTAAAGGACTCCTGGCATCAACATTGTGAATGTAGATTTGAATGCACATAGTCTCCCTTTTGAGAACTGGGTTACTTCTTTCTTCACTACTCCTTAATATGCAAGGGGCACGTTGTCCCTTGTTTATTTCTTGAGCTTAACCAGACTCCACCCTCGCTACATGCAGTGTGACATACATGCTGCAAAGGGTGTGCCCCTCCTTGGAGGACGCCTACTGAGAGCGTTGAAAAACATCAGTGGTAGCCCTCTGCACTAACATACAGGGCATGGAGGTTTTTACTAGGTGACTCACCGGGTCGGCCTTGTTGATAAATTGAGTACCTTTATCCATGGGGGCTTAGACACAATCTTTGGCTACTACATTTTTTCAATGTGTGCTTTGTTTGCAGTATTTGACTACAGGATCCGCCCGCCACCACTTCATCCTATGGGGCAAAAAAAAGCCCTGTGAAAGGTGCTGTCTGTTTTTAGTTGTGTTTGTCACTCGTTTTTATGTTGAACCACTATTTTTACCCCCTCACCTTTATTGTTTTGTATATTAACATATGAGCTAATTGGTACAGTAGGGAGTCTAAATGTACATATGAGTTAAAAGCTCCAGGTAAAAACGTTTTGTACGTATCATGTCCACATTTACTGAAAAGAGAAAAAAAAACACTTTGGGGTCTTCTCAATATGGAAGAAACAGTTTCACATTGGGCTAATAGTGATAAATGGAGCCTATGAGTTGCACAAAAGGCGACATGACCACTTGGTCTCGGTTTACACTTTCCAGCATAAAAAGTGTAGTGTGAGTTATTCCTATGCTTTCTTATCCTTTTTATCCTGCCATGGGCCACTGTACCCCTGAGGAACAGTAAGTGATAGTGCTTGCAAAATAGCATGATATTGTCATATGGTTAACAGGATAGTGTCCTGTAATGTACATTAGGGATCTGTTCACTGAGGTCCTGACAAAAGTCACATGACCCATTCGGGCAAGGATTGGTGAAACATGTAGACTCCCATTTAGATGGGATGTAAGGGATCATTGACCCATCCCCATTTTTACATTTTCCTCTGTTTTTAATCTTATCCCAATCACTACAAATAATAATTTAACAAAGGATACTAGGAGTTGGAGGTAATTTCAACCACACTAATTTCAGATCCCAATTTGCATCAAAAAGAAATTAAAAGTGCTCCCTCCTTGTGAAGGCTGAGTCCACTCCAAAATATTGGGTGTTTGGAGTGTCGACCCAATGATGAAACATGCCACTAGCAAACACTAGCGGGTGACGGTCTCTTAAAAATCTTTTTGATACTTCTAAGTTACATTGGCCTTTCCAGGCCCCACTGTCTGATCATTTTTGGGTTTTGCTTTTGACGTTATAAGGTGTACCCCGACCACTTTTTTCTCCCCTACCTTTTTGATATTTAGTGCATAAATATGATAGCCACGTGCAGACATATATATATATTGATGAGTGTAAGATGTATATCTATATCTCAGTTGTGTAACATATAAAAGAAACCAAGTTCTTTTTTTTTTTACTATGTATGGTTTTTGTATTTTTATACTGCAACAGTGCATTGTTTACAGTAACCTAACAGGATGTTAAGTTTTAAATAGTAGATAAATCATATTTATGTGTAATAAAGTGCACACCAGGGAACCTGCCAAAAATACGTAGGGCCTGAATTAGATCTCAGCGGACGGGCTACTACGTCACCACTGTGATGGAAATCCCGTCCGCTGAAATATAAATACCATAGGATACAATGGGATTTATATTTTGTCAGAAGGGATATCCTTCACCGTTGTGGTGAAGTAACCCGTCCACCGAGATCTAAATCAATCCCTAAATAAATAAACTTTATTAGCACATATTTATATGCTGTGCAGCACACCAACCATAGTTGCAATGGTGTGCTGTGCCACAAGGAAAGTCTGAAATAACACCTTTTCTAGTGTTAGGTTAAACAAAGGTTTTCCATAATAAGGCAAACTTACAACCTAAATAGTATGCTTCAATAGTTTACACTCTTTATATGTGTGTTGTACAATGCAGCACACAGCAAAAAGTTGTCAAGTATAGATAAATGGAAACATTTCTTCTCTGTTCTGCCTGAGTTGAACTGTTAATGTATTGTGACACTCCATGTACACAAATGTTTTCATATAGTGATTTATTTTCAGATCACATTGCTTTAATTGGGCACACAAATACCAGCCATTGTACATCCCCTTAGTGTAAAGTATTGCATAGTACCCCTTCACAATACGTATCCTTGCTCGCTGTACATGACACCTATCTGGATTAGGAATTGAGAGTATCATTCAAGTTAATATGTTAGACATCCTTTTGAAGAACTTTGTCACACAAGGTGAAAATATTGTAAAAAGTTTCACTATAAAAAAACTTTATTACCAAAGATGAACCTTAAATCAAGGAACGCTTATAACGATATGTTGGGGCATGTTTTAAGCAGAGAAGTGATGTAAAGCTGTAACAAAGTAATAGAAATTTAGAGACTAATATGTACAATTGTCTAAGAGGCAAATATATACATTGAAAAATTATACTACCATAATTCTCATTACAAGCTAATGTACGGGCATATTTATTTTTTTCTTTTGAGCTAAAACAAATTGTCCTTTATATATATATATTTATATATATATATAGAAACCTGTATGATGACAATAACTGTGAGTGCTCTTCTTAAATGCACTATACAGAACAACTTTCTGTAGTCTCTTTAAAATGAAAAATCGTATTGTGTATACAACCAAAATTGTATGTTTACATTTAATTGTCTTTTTTACATTTATGTTGGTCTTGACAATGCTACAAATGATCTCCTGTCCTTGAATGACTTCTGTGAGACATTTGAGACTATCTTGTTCTCCTTGGAAGAAGACACCTTTAATGATCTCATGCATGTTTTGGACAATTCTTCTCCAATCTTGGCAAGGAACAATATTGTTAGACTATATCAAATACATCAAGCCTCTTCTGCACTACCAAGAATAGAGCAATAAGATCCTGCGAATGATGAAGATCTGGAAGAAACATTTGAGTACCCACAGGTCACGAAAACAGACAGTTGAGGAAGAGAGCATAGATATGGAAACACTGGCTTTACCATTAAAGAGGACTTTTAATTACAATTTCTCAAACAACAAACACCAACCACCAAATGCTTACCTGTTCCCAATCAAATGTTAGCACTTATTAAATGTAATAAGGCAATCCAGTGTTAATCTATTGGAGCTTACCGTAAGGGTGACTTGAATGCAATAAAAGGGGAGTTTTAGGCTTATCAAGGGGGTTATGTTGCCAAGTTGAATATCCAGTTTTAACCTGCATTCAGGCTACAATGGCAGACATGTTTTAAGAGGCTACTTAAGTGGGTTGCCCAAGGAGTGCTTCAGGCCCACTAGCATCATTTAATCACCTACCCTGGGTATGTTATATACCACTCTACTTGGGACTTATTAGTAAATTAAATATGCCAATCAAGTGTAAGCCAATTTTGCCATGTTTATGGGGGATAACACAAGCACTTTAACACTGTTTAGCATTGGTGAGTCCTAAAGCCAACAAAAATTAATTTAGCAAAATAGGAGTGTGAAGCAAAAAGTTTGAGGAAAGACATCCCTAAGGCTGACAGGTCGAACATGCAGAGTTCTCCCTGACTACGGATTCTCTGCAGTCATAAAGTTACTATTAAAATGGAGTTTGGTGACTATTGAAAGAAAGTAAAACTAGTAAGTTTACCTTTGTGAATCAGGTCCCAGTTTTGTTGGGGGAGGAATTTAGGACACCAGCAATGTTATCTATGAATAGTTCCCAGCAGTTCAGTCTCTAGCTGCATCACTTCAACTGATCATCTAGACCTGGGCTAATTATGCTGCGCCATCTTATGTTTTCATTTCTGCATCTTATTTTTCTATTTCTCGTTTAGCACATTTGAGCAGTCTCAATATTGACTCCTTGCCATTATAAACATAACAAAAATCTGAAAATGTTGTAAATGTTTTTTTTAGGTCAGGATTAGATGCAGCTGTTTCACTTATGTCATGTAATAAAAATAATCTTAAATGAAAACTGCATATACAGAATGATATATAGAGAGTCTTTGCATCAGCCCGTGTAATCAATTGGTCCGTTAACTTTAATTCACACTTTGCTTCTGGCCATCACAGTATGCATACAAGTGCTGTGGGGCAGGCCACTCCAGCCACTGGATCTTTTGCACTGTGGGTTATGGCATTTCGCCTTATCACATGTGCAAATCCATGTACAAAGAAGTGCACTTCAGTGCAGGGCTGAGAAGCTAGAATGCTTTTACTATCTAATATTTATACTTTAAATTTGTTTTTGTCATCCTTGCGTGTCTAAACTTTGTCTTCAGGCTACAGTAATTCAGAAGCAATAGGCCATTTGCTTTGTTCCAATAACAAATCATATAAACATATTGACCTTTGATGTGCATCAAAACTAAAAAGGGTAGTTTTATATTTTGTACGTAGACATGCATGCTTGGGACCACCCGTTCTGTTCTATTAACATTATTATGATGGTTATTATTTTTGCATTTCACATTTTTAATACAACCCTATTGCTACCACATTTAGGTGGCAGCATGTTTTCCTTTTTCTGTTTTCTTTTTCTGGCATACCATTTAACTATAATACCCATTGTGCCAACTTGCCAAGGCCAGGCTGATTGGCTTCGCAAATGCAAGTTTTCTCTTTGGAGCTCCTTCTCCAAACTTTGATGCTGTCACACCATAAATATTAGCACACCATTGCTCTGACTCATATAATTTAAAACGCAATGATATGCCTAGCATTAGCTCTTTTAGGCATTTCCCATAGCTCTGCACACTTATACCATCTTGATTGTGAGCATACACAAGTTTTGTACTTTCGACGCGAAGTTTCATTTCTAGACTGATTGCTGGCCTACTCATCTACTAAGTGCTTTGCTTTTTACTTTGTCTACGAGAGCTACTCAGTACTGTAAGTGGATTTGTAAGCTAAGTTAAAAACTATTTTCGTTGGGACTTTTAAAGTGAATGGATGTTGGTGATATTTCTTTTTACCATGATGCCCACAATAGAGAATAATATGTAGACAAGTGACAGCACTGATTGTTTTTTAACACATACTTTATTGGTTTTCAATTGTCTGTTACATATACATTCATTCAAACCAATTTGCTGGCCTATTGGAAATAGGCTGTGGGTAGCATCATATCCAGTGTATAACACATTGGGGCATATTAGGAAGGAAGTGGCGGAGAGAGGCGTTAGCCTTCTTGGCTTAACGCCTCTCTCCGCCACTTCGGAAACGCGAGGCTGCACCATATTATCAAGGATATGGTGCAGCCTCGCGTTTCCCCCTTACAACTTAGCGCCAACACAGGCACCCTTGCACCAGAGTGAAAGGGTGTCTGCGAGCAGAGAGGTTTGTTTATGTACAGGAAGGTGTCCCTTCCTGCACATAAACAAACCTAAAATGCCAGTTTGTAACTTACGTGTGTGCTGCTTCATGCAGCACACATGTAAGTTACAAAATGGCATTTTTAAAGGTTTGTTTATGTACAGGAAGGGACACCTTCCTGTACATAAACAAACCATGGCAATTTGCTTTTTCCATGTGTGCTGCACAAGGCAGCACACATGGAAAAAGCAAAAAAGAGGAGAAATATAGCATTTCTCCTCTTTTCGCCATTTTAAGACTAGGATTTTCCTGGTCTTAAGTTCGGCGCTGCCACCTATTATCGCCACCCTTGATAATAGGTGGCTACGTCGAATTCAATGGGTGTTGCGGTGGAACGCCCACCGCAACACCCACTGCACGCCCCTTTCAGGCTAAATTTAGCGTGAAAGGGGCACTATTATCAAGGCAGCGTTAAGCCACTTAACGTGGCTTTAAGCCACGTTAAGTGGCTTAACGCTGCCTTGATAATAGGGAGCTGACCCTATCGCCACCACAACGTCACAAAAAGTGACGTGTGGTGGCGATAGGGGCTTGATAATATGCCCCTCTGTTTGATAAATGTATAACAGCAGACATTATTTATCTGTAGATGCTAATTCTCATTTAATGCATATGCAAACACACAGGAAAAGTACATTCATTACTAATAGGAGCAAACAGCTCAACCCTCCCCCTCCTGCCCTAAACTCGCTTAAGTGGTCTGGTAGGTTTTTAGTGTATACGTTAGGGGGGCGTGGGGCCCTAGAGTTATGGTCTAGTGATGTGCGTCCCAATGCGTAGCAGTCAGACGGGAAGAGGCATCATTCCGTTATCTCTCTAGGCATCAGAGGTATACTTCCAGAGTTGCTCTAGGCAGTTGAACCCACTCCATCGAGATAGGCTTCTTGCGGAGCCCTCTGCACTCCATACGTTTCAGGGCCTCGCCTTCTGCAGTGGCCCATCGTATAACTTCCTCTCCCCATGCCCCTTCTCTAGGTTCTTTACAGAATTTCCAGCGCTGTGTTAGCATTCTTTTCACTAATAATAGGGGGAGGTCGATGAAATGGCGCAGTACTCCTGCTGTTAGAGGGAGTGGGGAACATCCAAGGATACAGGATTCAATGGACAACCAACAGGGATTCTCCAATAAGTGTGAAAGGCCTTCAGTAACTTCCCTCCAAAATCCCAACAGGGAGGGACATGACCAGAGAATATGGATCAAATCGGCGTCAGGCGTGCAACAGCGGGGGCACTCTGAGGTGGCAGAAGGGAACATTACATGCACCCTGTGTGGCGTTAAATATGTTCTGTGTAAGATTGAGAGCTGTATGAACTTGAACCGGGTATTGCAAGAGACCTTTTAAGGATACTCAAGAATAGTGGCCCATTCTTTGCCAGTCAGAACTCTTGCTATATCAGTCTCCCATTTCTGCTTTAAAGGGAGTAGCAGGATTGATAGGTGTTCCCTTAGGCCCCTATACAGCCATCTTACTAAATGACTCCGGTGCCCCATTGTGTGTAGTGCCCATAGTAGTTCAAATGTGGGAGGCTCTTGGTTCTCCACTACCCAGTGCCACCGGATATAGTGTAGTGTACTAGCATGGATCAAGAACAAAGTATTAGGTGCTCCATGGGTGTGCGTGAACTCTGCGTGCGGCATTAGGGTTCTGTCAGTAAACAGGGATCCTACTGTTGTGGCTCCGGCATTCTCTAAGCGGGCCAGTCTATGGGCCGTTAAAATCCCCTGTGGTCTAGGTAGTCCACAAAGTGGAATGATCGGGCCTGTTCTCTATTTTGCTGAATCAGAGTAGAGCTTAAAGTGTTCCTAGATTGCAGTTGTTCGGGAGTATATCCGATTTCGAACATATTGTGACCTGCTAGCCAGTATGCCAACCACTGTAGCTGCCCAGCTATACGATACGCTTTAAAGACTGGGGCCCCCATACAGCCTCTGGTCACTGGTAATTGTAGTTTTGAGAGGTTTATCTGACGGCGACCCAACCCCCATATCAGGCCTATCATTAGAGAGTCCAAGAGTTTAATTACCCAGGCCGGGACCACTATTGGCAAGTTGACAAAATTATATAATAATCTCAGCAACATCACCATCTTAGCCACTGGCAGTCGTTTCGCCGTGGATAATGGAGGTTTAACCCAGAAGACCACCTGTGATATTAGGAAGTTAATTGTGCGAACTAGAATCCCTTCTAGTGCATTGTGTTTGTCTCTATAGATCTTGATGCCTAAGTATGTAAAAGTGACCGGTTCTACCCTAAGTTGCACCGTGCCGAATTGCAAAGCAGGCAAATAGTAAGAATTGTAAAAGAAGTGTACGCTTGATTTGGAGGCGTTTAGCAGTAGCCCTGAGATGGACCAGAATCGGGCAAGTAGGGTGGTCAGGGGAAACAGCCTTTAGATCGCATGCATTACATCGCATGCTATTACAACGCGGTTGTTACAACGACTGTGTTGTTACAACGTGAAGCATTGCATCGCAAGTCGTTACAACAACTTGCTGTATGGGGCAGAAGGTGTTGGATTTACAATCCAACACCTTCCCTACTGTTGCACAAACTGGAGTAGGAATAGTAAATTATACTATTCCTACGTCCGGTGCGCCCCCTACAGCAAGTCGTTGAAATGACTTGCGATGTAATGGTTTGCGTTCTAACAACGCGGTCGTTGTAACGACCGTGTTGTAATAGCATGCGATGTAAAGCATGCATAGTAAACATATGTATTCGGTGGCCAGTGTATGTATGTACAGCCGTAGATCTCTGAGATACAATAGCATATCATCGGCGTACAAGGACACCGAGTGAGTAACCGGGCCTACTGGTATGCCGAATGTTCTCATCGCTTGACGTAGGTGTTGGGCTAGGGGCTCCATTGCCAGTACAAACAGAAGTGGCGATAGGGGACAATCTTGGCGCATCCTTCGAAATATCTGGACTGCAGGGGAGATGTTGTGACCAGTTTTCGCTCTAGCTCTGGGCATTGTGTAGAGCATCTCTACCCAGCAGCAATATTCAGGAGGAATCCCATATTTTCTCAATGCTACAAGCATGTAGTCCCAGCCCAGAGTGTCAAAGGCTTGCCGAATATCTAATTACAGACAGCCTGCGTATGGGAATTGGTCTCATGCTGGTGTAAGCTAAAGAGGTGACATATATTTAAAGAAGTGTTTTGGAGGGGTATAAAGCCACTTTTGTCTGATTGTATCAGCTCAGGAAACAAGGGAAGGAGACGGGAGGCCAGTATTTTACTAAGGATCTTATATTCCATATTCAGGATTGAAACAATAATCCTCCACCCCCCTACTCTAACATCCCCGTTATTCTGGGGACTAACAGAATCCCCTCCTCTCCCATCTCCCCCAGGCCCCCTCTTCAACTCACCACCATCCACTCCTGCCCACCCCCCAAAAGCAACCCCAAGCCACTCGCCTGCATGCTTGTGAACTGTCGATCTGCTGTCCGTCATGCCACTGAAATTTCCGAAACTATCCTTAGCGAATCCATTGACATTGCGTTCCTCCCGGAAACCTGGCTCAATGACCATTCTACAAGCATTCTTGACCTACTCTCCCCCCCAGGATATTCTATCCTTAGAAAAGACAGACCCGACAGAATAGGTGGTGGTTAAGCCATAATCTTCAAAAACGAACTTCAGCTCTCCCTTGTTAACAATTCCGACCACTCTACTTTCGAATACCTTGAAGCTGAACTAAAAGTACAAGGTTCCCACCCAATCTGTCTACATAATATCTACCACCCTCCTGGAGATCCTCATCCCTTCGTTGATGAATTATCCGACCTTCTTACACAATCCTCATTATCCAACTCTAAAAATCTCTTCCTTGGAGATCTCAACCTCCATTGGAACGATACGGATGATCCCACAATCACCCTCCTCACCAATCTTCTTGAGATTATTGACCTCAAACAACTATGTCAGTCCCCAACCCACACCAAAGGAGCCATCCTGGATGCTATTATTACCAATAAGGATCTGGCCTTCTTGTCCAATATCGTCCCCATTGATTGGTCCGACCACCACCTCATACTGTTCACCATAGCTACCACAGCACCACCCCCCCCACTAAAACCATTAAACCTAAGAAATGGACCAGAAATCTAAATCTTATCCCCTCTGCTGAACTCGAGTCGAAACTTCATGCTCAATGTCTCCTCATCCCTCCCTCACAAAACGCAAATGAGCTTACTGAACACTTTAATAAAGTTGTCACCGACACCTTAGACCAAATGGCCCCCGCCTAAACTAAAAAATCAAAGAAATATCCCTTCCAAATCATGGTTTAACCCAGAGCTCAACAAAGAAAGACGCACACTTAGACTGATGGAAAGAACATGGAGACAGCATCCCTCTCCCTCACATCTGGCACTCCTTAGACTAGCTAGATCAACTTACAAGAAACACATTTTTAACGAAAAGGCTTCCTTCTTCCGTACACAACTTGATCGGGCCAAAAATAAACCCAGAGAACTGTTCACCATCGTTCGTAACCAAACATCCTCCGCTCCTCCAATTCCGTTGGCCTCGACCGCTAGATGTGAAGAAATTGCTCACTTCTTCTCGGAAAACATCGCAAAGATAGAGCAATCCTTCCTTTCAACCCTGATCCCAACCACTTCCCAACACACTCCTGACTTCACCTCAAAAACTCATACCGCATTCCCCCGACCACCTTAATCCCACCTCAAACTTGCCTACTACTTCACATCACCCCAACTACTCCTCACACACACCCACTACGTTACCTCCCCTAAACCACTTCCCACACTTACCCACAACCACGCCTCTTGAAACCTATCTCCCTAACTCACAACTAAAAAACAATGCCTCCTGGTATAATTTCCACCCTATAACTGAGCGCGAAGTCTTTAACATCATTGCTAAACTTAAACCGTCCTCCCATACTAAAGACCCCCTCCCTTCTAACCTTGTCCAAGACCTAAAGCACATCATTGCCCAATCCTGGACCTCTATCATCAACACCTCCCTTGCCATGGGTTGTGTCCCTATTTCCCTTCAACTTGGACAAATCAATCCCATTCTTAAAAAGCCTATAGCCGACCCCAATGACCTTAACAATCTCCGCCCCATCTCTAGGCTCCCCCTTCTTTCCAAAGCCCTCAAAGTGTGTCCAGCTCCAATTAGATAAACACATCGAAAACTTCAACCTACTGGACCCCCTACAGTCAGGCTTCAGGAAAGGTTGCAGCACCAAAACTGCCATGCTTAACATTGTCGATGACATCCACCACTCCCTCGACAATGGCGAGACCTGCCTACTTATCCTCCTTGATCTCTCCGCTGCGTTCGATACAGTTAACCACTCAGCCCTTCTAAACGTTCTCAGAGATCGCTTCGGCATAAATGGTACTGCTCATAAATGGTTTGTCTCCTATCTCCAGCACCGAACACAGCAAATCAAAATTCTCGATTGCTTATCAAACCCCACTCCGGTCTCCCTAGGAGTCCCCCAGGGATCCATTCTCTCTCCCTCTGTCTTTAACCTCTTTATGGAACCCCTCACCCTCATTCTTAAACAAGCGGGAATCAACTACCACCTCTATGCCGATGACACCCAACTGTACTATAAGATCAAAACCCACGCGGACATCCTACACCTTAACAACACCCTCTCTAAGATTCAATCCTGGTTCCAATTAAATCATCTCAAACTCAACCCCCAAAAAACTGAAATCATTCTCTTCTCCCCAAAAACAACCCTCTCCCCATCCAAACCTGGATCTCCGACCTTAATGCCCTCAACTGCACACTCTCCTTGTCCAACTCAGTAAAATCCATTGGTATCTCCATCGACAATAGCCTAACTCTCAATGTGCACATCAAAAACTCAGCTAAAGGAGCCCTATTCACTCTCTGTCATCTAAAGAAAATTAAGCCCTTTATTCCTTCTGATGACTTTACATTAGTAGTCCAATCTCTGGTCCTTTCGCGTATTGATTACGGTAACGCATCCTCACTGGAATCCCCAAGGTCCACCTTGCTCCACTCAAATCTGTGCTCAACCTTGCAGCCAGGCTCATCACCGACTGCAAACGTTTCGACCACATCTCCCCAGCCCTCAAATCCCTTAAATGGCTCCCCATCGAAGGCAGACCCGCCTACAAAACTGCTTGCATTACTCACAAAATCCTCCATCAAAATACACCACCATCCCTCGCCAATAAACTCTGCAGAGCGGGCAGCACACGACCCATGAGAAGCACCAATGCTCTCCTCCTAGTCCCACCCCTACTAAAAAAGAAATCCACACAATCCCGCTCCTTCTCCGGTAATGCCCCAAAAATCTGGAATGCCCTCCCCAAAGACCTGCGATGCAACCCTTCCTACATCAGCTTCAAAAAAGACTCAAAATGCACCTCCTCAATAAATATTGGGGGTCTTAACCAGCACCCTGAATTCTCCCTCACCCCTTCCACTTTTCTGTTCCCCCCATGTTCCTACTGTCTCTCTCCTCCCCCCCTCCCCTCTCTCTACATTCCACTGGCCCAGCTTTCTCCCTTCCCCACTGCTCTCTTTCGCTACCTATCACAGACCTTCCCATCCCCCTCCCACTGCCCCCTCTCCTACCAAAATTTCCCCCTCTGCTTCCCTCCCCCTTTCTCACGTCCAACGTCCTACTACCTGCTGCCCTTCCTGCCTTTCTCCATCCCATACCAATATACAAAATCTGATGTCCCTTTTCCATGTTATACATGTATATAGCCCTCGCTCTATCTATCTGTTTATTTGATATGTGTAAATTCAAGACGTTTCTATTTTGTTAACTTGTTGGTATTCCATGCTGTTGAATTTTTGTTCTATACCATTACCTTCTTCTTACTCATGTAAAGCGCTCTGATACCTCTGGGTCTAGCCAGCGCTATATAAAACCTCTAAATAAATAAAAATAATATAAGGGCCTATAGGAGGAGAGTTCATTGGGCTGTTTATCAAGTCTTAATAATGAGGGCACTTTTGCTTCCCTGACCGCAGGGGGTAAGGTTCCCTCTGCTAGGGACGTTATAGAAAGTTGTAACAACTTTGGTACTGATTGTGATGCAAATGTAGAGTAAAATTCTATGGGAAGCCCGTCCGAGCCCAGCACTTTGTTGCGAGCTCGATCGTTGATGGCTCCATGAATCTCTGCTTGCATAATAGGAGATGCTAGGCGTTTAACATCTGTATCAGAGAGCACAGGAAGCGGTTCCGCTGTTAGAAAGTCTCTCATTCACTCCGAAAGGGAAAAAGGTGAGGCAGTGTATAATTGCGTGTAATAATCATAGAACGCTGTATTGACATCGAGTTGCGTAGACACTAGTCCGTGATTAGAAGTGATGATGGTGGCCCCCCCCTCGGAAGCCCGCCCACCCCCACAGACCACGCACGCAACCTGGGAATCATCCTGGACTCCGAGCTCAAAATGGACCGCCAGATCAACTCCGACTCGTCCTCCTGCTTCCACACCCTCCACCTCCTACGTAAGACCTTCAAATGGATCCCCCTCGAACACAGAAAGACCGTCACTCACGCCCTGGTCACCAGCAGACTCGACTACGGCAACGCACTCTACGCCAGAATAAACAAAAACACCTGCAAGCTACAGAACATCCAGAACGCCACCGCAAGACTGGTCCTCAACCTGCCAAGACACTGCCACATCTCCCAGCACCTGCCCACACTCCACTGACTCCCCATCGAGGCTAGAGTCACTTTCAAGATGCTCACCCATTCACACAAGGCCCTCCACGACACCGGACCAGCATACCTGAACACCCGACTCAAATTTCACGCACCCCAAAGAACCCTATGATCAGCCCAGCTCTCCTACGCCGTGGTCCCCCTCACCAGAAAGACCAGAACGGGTGGCCGCTCCTTCTCCTTCCTCGTGGCCAGAGCCTGGAACGCCCTTCCGCTCCACCTCAGACAGACATCGCTCCCCATCTTCGCAAGAAACCTCAAAACCTGGCTCTTTGACAGACCCCCTCCTTGATGGACTGGAACTTGCACCCCCCCACCCCCAGCGCCTTGAGAACATTACGGGTGAGTAGTCGCGCTCAACAAACGCCTGATTTATTGATTGATTGACAGATATGTGGGGTAAAGCTGTGGTCATATGATATAAGCCAGTAATGTGCCAGACCTGTCAGCGTCTGCATGCAACCACTGGGTGTAAGCGTTTAGGTCAATTAGTTGCAGGCTCTCTAATAGTTCTGCATATTTCCTCCTGGCATCTCAGAGCTTCTCTTCCTCCCGTGCATTATTCTGGGCAGCTACCTCTAAGGATTGCAACTCTGACATTAGCTCAGTAATGTTTCGGGAGACCTCACGCCTAGCTCCCACTACTGCACTCATTGAGACTCCACGCATCATTACCTTGAAGGCCTCCAATTCTAACGATCGCTTAGTGGCCGTGTTTGCGTTTTCAGAAAAGTATGAGGTGATTGTAGTAGCTATGGTGTTTCTGAATGCGGAATCTTGTAAAAGCTAGGGCTGCAAACGCCACACCAGGATTGGGGAAGGTAGACAGCCCCAGTTAAGTATCAGTTCAAGCGGGTTGTGGTCTGAGATAGTCTTTCCCAAATAGGTGGTATGCGTCGTAGCTGGGAGCAGGGCGGGTGTGCACAGAAATCTGTCCAGGCGTGAATAGAGGCCATGGGGATGAGAATAAAAGGAGTACTCTTACATGCCAGTGTTTATGACTCACCAGACATCCTCTAGATTCCACCCTGTTTCCCACTAATGTAGGACCTTGGCCTGGTGTATTATTGCTGTACCTGGGAGTGGGGGATGTGACCGGTCTATCAAGGACTGCATTGAAATCACCACCTATCAGCCAGGGATATTGTGCCCGGTCCACCAGGGCGACCGACAGACTGGACGGAAAAGTCTCGTGATCACAGTTAGGTGCATATACAGAGCCCAGCACTATCCGTTTCCCATCCAATGTGCCATTTAGCAGCACATACCTGCCTTGGTCATCGATCTTGGATTCCATTACTGCAAAGGGGACCCCTGCGCATATCCACACTGCAGCACCTCGTGAGAAAGCCGAGTATGTGGTAGCATGCAATTGCCCCCTCCATTTTCTATTCAGTTTGAGTGCTTCTGTGGGCATTAGGTGCATTTCCTGGAGGTATACTATCTGCGCGTTGTCGTGCAGTTCCTATAGCACCCATGCAGGACCTGCGCGTTTGGATAACATAAACTGTGGGCTTGGTGACAGACTCTGTGCACCCCCACCGCGTATGTTATCCTGATTTGCATTAGCTAGCTCACAGTGCCACTAGAATCTCCTCTTATCGGGGAGAGATTAGTTTCTGGCAACCTTAGATCATGACAACCCTAATTCCTCAGAATCGTGGAAACAATATACTACTTTTCGCTCAGTCACTCGTGCTTACTTATTCGGTTTGTCTCAGAGAGTTACACAGAATAAACAGTCTGGGCGTTTCAATAAGTATTTATTGAACAGTTGTTATTTTAGTGTAAAATATATGTGCTGCGGCAACCAGCAGACAATAGCAGAGATATATTATCAGCAGTACGACAAAAGCAAAGGGATAGAACAGTTCTACCATATTGCAATAATCTGAATACATACATGAATATAAAAGGCATTATGAAAGTGCGCGTACTCCTACGATACCTAACTAGATGTACCTGTGTGTACCTAGCATATGTGTAGGTCTAAAAGCCTAAGAGCCAAGAATCCTTCTAGGATTTAGTCAAACCCCCATACCTGAATAGAGAGAGTGTGGGACCCCGTCCTGGTCTCAAGTTGGACACCCCGCAAGGGCTGTGTCAGACCGCTGTCAGCTGGAGCGACTGCATGCAGGAGCCTCAGCGTCTCTGGTCAGTGTGTCAGTTTGGAAGTCTTGGTTCCCTCTGTCTTACCGGGGTAAGATGTGGTGTATTTACACCCTGAAGACTCTAGTTGCTTCGTATGGTTTGTATTGGCCCTTATTAGACTTGAGGAAGACGTCAGGTGTGAACTTTGTACATACATATTATGCAGGTGGTGTATTCCTAGAGAGCCATGCATAATTGATGAGTACAGTGTGGGACTGTGTTTGGGAAAAACCCTGCTGTATTCAAAACCACAGAATAGATAACGTTCAGCCCTCCGAGCTCGTTGTGTACTAGCGAGGACCAATGTAGGTGAAAGATCATGCCTATATAAGGAATCATGACTATAATAGGGCAAGTATGAATATGACCGTATTAGGGCAAATGCGAATACGTCCATTTTAGGGCATGAATGAATGGGTCTACATTAGGGCCTCTATACGGGACATAACAGCGTGGCATCTGTGCAACTGAGCTAATATTCGATGTCATTTTTTAATTGAGCCCATACCACTGACATTCCAGGTGAGAAAGGTATATGATTTAGCTAATGTTGCATTGGGGATTTGTGTGTGAGCAGGCCTGCAACATAATCAGCACTCACGACCACTATCAAGCTTAACAATTGAAAAGGTACCCAATACTCGGTCAATCGAGTCAACGTCGTTCGACCAAACTTTACAATAAACAAAAACATGGTATACTGTGAGGTAACAAGTGCCTTCGCTTTCGGGGTAGGCAAAGAGGCCAATCAGGTAACGAGGAATGTGTGGGTTTCTTCCTATTGGCGGAGCCATACAGTTGTGACCAGACCTCAGGGTGATGATCTACTAGCATTCTATAATATCCCTTTTTCTGAAATACAATAACATCCTATAGAGTGGGGAAGGACCGCTGTAAAAACATTTGTAGGTTCTAGGTAGCAACGGCCTATGCAAGTTTACTCAATTATTTACTGTACAGTGCCATTGTGTAAGATCCATAGGTCCAGCCATCCCCCATCTATCCCCCTCCCGCAAAAAGAGGACTCAACAGCTGTAAAAAAGGGGGGGACATCTCCCAAATTCTTAGATAAGCGGGTCGTTGCTTAGCTGTGGGGAAACAGAGGGGAACAGAGCGACACTCCCCGAAGTCTGAGTCTGATGTTGCCTCCTGTGAGGGACTGGAGCTGATTTCTTAGAGTCGATGCTGAGCGGAGAGCCACCTGTCTGCTCTCCAAGGCCAGCTTAGGGGATGGAGCCCCAGCGAGGCACTCTTGAGTGGTTAGACCTCTTCTGCGCCTATGCGGGGGTCTTTGTGATTTTGGCTGCGACTGCTCATAGCAATCACTCCTAGCAGAGTCAGGGAAGTTCCTTTCCATCCAATCCCATGCACTTTCCAGAGTTTCAAAGAAATTAGAGCGCTGATTGTGGAGGGTTTTCAGCTTGGTCAGAAAAAGGAGTGCAAAAGTGAGGCCCGTAGCACGAAGGCGAGTTTTGACGTCATGGAAGAAGAGCGTTGTGCTGCCGGAGTATAATCAGGGAATATAGAGACTTTATTATTGTTTATTATTAGAGGAACATTATCACGGGCGGCTTGCAGGAATAGATCACGATCTCTGAAGTTCAACATTTTTGCTATGATCGGAAGTGGATTTGCGCCAGGGATTGTTTTTTTAGCGGGCACTCGGTGCTCTTGTTCCACTGTAAAGAGAGCTGATAGTCCACCGGGAGCCACTTTAGTGTTAAGCCAGTTTTCAATGAAGAGCGTCAGCTGCGGGCCCTCCAACCCCTCAGGGAAGCCCAATATGCGCAAGTTGTTCCGGTCAGACCTCCCCTGCGCATCATCTGCTCGGGCCTGGAGAGTCTCCACCTGTTGGCGCAGTTGTAGAAGTTGTCCAGAATGATCTTTTACATTAGGAGTCACCGTATCCAGCGTCACTTCAGTTGCCTTGCCTCTGTCTGATAATTTCCTATGATCATCTTTTAATAGACTGAGTTTGGTGGAAATTGCTCCCAGTTGTTGTGCAATAGCTGATCTGGACTCACAGGTCTCCTGCAGAATCATGTCCAATTTATATGTGGGTGGGTTTAGAGCATCAATATCCCCTGGCAAGGAGTGAATAGAGGAGGCTTCTGAAGGTGAAGATTAAAAACTGACCATTACTAATGGCATCTCAGCTTTGGGTATAGTGCGCCCCATGGTCGGAAACATACCGAGATATGTTGGGTGCAGTCCACGAGTAATATGTCACTAGTAGTTGGATGATAGGTGTGGCCATACCTTTCGAGGGATTACTGTGGAGTTAATGATTGTTCCCCATGATAAGGAATGATGGTTATGGTCATTCTTCCAGTCATCCTTGAAATAGGTGGTGCAGTCAGCCTAGTTATGGCTGTGCTCCAGTGACCAGCTTATTCCGGATTGGACCCAATAGTATGGGGATTGATTTGGGTAGTATTGGTAACAGGTGATGTATAGATGGGTTGGCTCCCAGTACACAGTTCCTGTCACTTGCGCATGGACAATGTAGTGGTAGTTGTCGCTGTGCACAGCCGTCAATAGGTTAGCCAGTAAGTTCCATGGGGACCTTGGGTGCCAGTTCCGGGAGGGGGGAGAAGTTATGTGGGGATTTACTCTGGCTGCAAGGTCCGTGCTCCTGCAGTTAAATTACGGGGAACTCTGTCTCCACCAGGCTGATTGAACACCGCTACGAGGGGTGGCCGCAACAGAAGGGGGCCCCACCGCCCAAGGGCCCCAAGGAAGTACAGTGTTTAAGATGTAGAAGGGGACGGTTGTGATGGTACATGTGAAGGCTGTCCTCAATGGGGGCTCCGCTCTCCAGACCTTCTCAATGGGGCCCGTGTCGTGTGAGGATGTGCAGTCCCTCTTACTGGCCCTCCTCCGCAGGCCACACCCGATCGCTCCAGCAGTCTCTAGGTCCGCCCATGGGGGGGAGAACACCGGTCGAAAGATCCCGGCCCCCACACCTCTCCAGGGGGTGGGAGATGCCGGCGAGGCCGCTCCGCTTAACAGGGCGTATGCAGTCTCTGTAAGCCCACTGGGAGGTCGGATCAGGCGCAGCAGTCACTAACCTGCACTCTTGATGTAGCCGGGTGGCTGCAGCGATGCCGGGGGCAGCGGATTCGGCAAGTCCGCTTGTTGCTGTGGGCTCTGTTTCCTGCCGGCCGAGGGTGTTGCTGTGGGCGTCGCATCTATATGCCTCCCCTCGGGGCTCCGACGGTCACGGCCATCAGCGGGCCGACCAGCAGATGCACTTAGCCATCACCGCTGCAGCTAGTCAGTACTTTGGCCCCGTCTCTGGTCAGCATGCCCCGGCCAGCTCTACAAGTACTCGGGCAACCCCTCTCCTCCTCCAGGGCCAAGCGTAGTCAGGTGCCACCGCTCAGAGCAGAGTCCACTCAGGCCTCAACTCCACACGTGGGATCTACCATTCCTCATTTTCTTAGATTTGCCACTCCACCGCTGGCCAAGCCCGCCGCCGGATAGCACATATGCGACAAGGAGTGCTCTGGTGTGGTTCAGCGGTGCTTCTTCCCCGGATTACAAGGGGATATTGGGTGGATTATTGTCCTGGGTCTGGGAGCTTGTTACCTATGCAACTGCTATCTTGGGCTGCTTGCCATGCCCCTCCCCCAACTGACAGTACTGATTAGGCTCTATGTGCGAAAGATATTTCTGTCATAAATGGTACATTCTTCACTGCATACGACCATTAGTGTGTGCAGGGAATCCACAGGAGGATTACTGATAGGCGAAAATAGATTTATCACTGCACATTTCACTGTTATGAATGTGTAGAAATCAGCTGCCTGGCTGATGAAGGCTGATAGCCTGAAACCGGTCCTAGGATGCTTGATTCCGGTCCAGGGAAGACATGGCTTGGCAGTTCGGTCTGGACTGTTCCCATGAGGCACAGGGTCAAGACTGATTTGCATATGGCTATGTCTGAACTGAGGTGGCGTGGTGAAGCAAAATAACGATGGATTAAACCCAGATCTGTGACTGGGGGTGAATGTTTGCCAATGTGCAGCATTCCTTTCATCATCTTGTGTGTTTAACTCTCACTCTAGCGCCAAGAAACCGCCTGGTGAACGTGCGCTTGACAAATATCTTTAACATAACATAACAACATAACAGCTGCCATAAATCTCACTCAAGTGGTGGAAAAGGAGCTTTTCCAAGGCAAGGTTTAACTTGGAAATTTGGCAACACCAGCAAATGTACATTGAGTGGTATTTCCAAACTTCGATCCAACCCTGCCTTCACCTGGAAATCATTGTAAGGTTGCACCAGGCAGGCACTTGTGTAACCCCCCATCCAGAATATGAAGGGGAATTGATCTGAAATTGAGGGTCATTGGGTCCAGATATCGGTGATAGGTGTTATTGAGCAGGGAAATACCTAAATAAAATAGTTTCTGAGTCCAGATAAGTCTAGAAAGTTCCAACAGAAATAAGAAATCATTACCAAATCCAGACATGGGGATGAGCTAAGACCTTAATGGTCTTTATAGTGCCCGTCAGTTTGATGGAAGACATTCCGTCTGCTGTCCTAATGGACAGAGGTCCTCCATATTTAGAGATCAGTGCTTGTCCAGTGGTGATCTTTGTACCTTTAGAAGAAACCGCCATCATGGAGGTTCCACTGAAGATACCAACAGTTTGCTAGGTGACCACTGTTCTTTGTGACGCCCACCAAACCTTTTGTTTTCAAAGTGGAAGTTTATTTTTGAAAAACAACAAATAACTAATGACCCAAAACACCCACTGAGTGATTCCCTAGGTTACGATTGCCATTATTTTGATTTTTCTTGCAATCACCATCAGGTTTTCCTTGGAGGTGACAGAGAGGAAAAAAGACATTAATGTACCTTGCCTAAATGTGTCATGATGCTCTGAATCCAATGACTATGGCGCTGTCAGGTTGTGAGAGGGAGCTGTCCACTGACGCAACCTATGTGTGCAACACCAATTCAGAGCTGAATATCTGCCCAACTTTCAATAGAGTGGATGGACTTTGAGTTTAGTTGACGGAGTACCCTGTAAGTCAAACTCTAAATCAAGCCCATGCTATCCTGTGTTGGGAGCTCAAGCTCCTGACCATGCTGCATGTCAGACTAATGTCCACTGAGCAAACAGTTGGACGCAGGCATGTTTGTAGATAAGGCTGAACCAGACACCACCTGAAGAATGGGATATACTGGGTGGGATGAAGATAATGAAGCGGTGGACGAACATGGGCTTACAATGACAGTGGGTAACAAGGTAGTTGCTTGATGGAGGTGGACAAGGCAGTATTCAAGAAGGGTAACAAGCACGTTTTTGTAGTGGTTGTCAACTTGGACATCATTCAGGTCCTTGAAGCCCTGGCAGATTATGGAAAACCTCTAGATTATCTTTGAAGGTGGGCCTAGGTAAGGATATGTGAGAAACCTGGTTTGGGACACCAATCTGTCATGTGGCCAGGAGGATTGCTTCTATCAGTGTCCTCTTAGCTGGTGGCATTTAGGGTGTCCGGAGACCTCCATCTGGGAACATTTTGAAAGAAAGCATGCCTGGTTCTGGGGCTATATTCTCTCCCTCTCTGGTGGTGTCGTAGACTGACTTATCATGTGTGGTGGTACTGGTCAGTGATTACACTACAGTTGACCTCCACGTATGATTTTTTCATGGGATTCAGTTGTTTTCATCTTATTTTTGGCTGCCATCTGTAAAGGACTAGGGAGTGCGGGTAAAGGAGAGTTAATTGTAGTGCAGGGGCTCCCTGCTTCATGCCCATCGCAGACCAACATTTTCATTTGTGTTGATGGAACTCTGGATTTTTTTCCAGAATCACAATGGATAGATTACCCCTCTGTTGTATACGTAGTGGATATTTGAAATGCACCTTTGAAACCAAAGTGATAAGCCACTGTTGCTCTTTCTACCTCATACTGAATATACAATAAGATAAGCAATTGCCATGCATAGTGTAGATGTGCTTTTGGGAGCAAATGTCTCAATTTAAATAATCCATACCTACCTGATTGCACATGTAAAAGTCTATCTAAGTCATGGATTTAAAAATGCATACGCGTTGTATGGCTGACTATGTGCACAAATTGACATAGATGACTAGATCATGTATGTGTGATGACCTAATTCAATTCCATTAAATTTAGCAGATTTTCCCATTAAGCACCAGAAACATAGATTTGACTCAAAATAATATACACATATGCATGCCATGAACACACAAGGGCATACTTATCAAGATCAGATGTCCTCAATTAATATGGATAGATTACAATTTCCATCTGCACGATCAAGCTAGCCCTTTGTGACATTGGCCTTACTAAATCTTTAAAATGTATACTCATATATGGGGACAAAAAAAATATACAAATTGTGACAACAAAGTGAACAATTGGCATAACGTCATGTGCAATATATCACTGCAGATTTGACCCAATGAACCCTTACATCTGGACTTAATAACTGCAAGTAAAACGTCCATATAATGAAGTATAAAACAAGAACACAAATGCCCTGTGCATAAACATTAAAATAATGCTACAGAGTAATTTCTCACCATAGTGCTGCTGGTAATGCTATCTAACTTTCTGTTAGTAGTATTTGGTGGCAAATTCCTACTATGCTACGTAGTTCCACATAGTAGGAGGCAGTGACACTGGTGAAAAAAGCAAGAAGGAGAATGGGACAACATGCCTGGCGTCACACACTACACCCTCACTAATGCATGTGGATTTGGTCCTACATGTGTTAGGTGTTTTTCTCAACAAACAACTTCCAGGACGCCTGAATCAGAGCGGAGATTACAAGTGTGGTTGATTGTTGTGTCTAGGAACAAGATGGTATATGTGAATAAATAAGTGAGGGATGTGTATACAGATGCAAATTACAGTTAGAAGTTCAGGTTTGGTTGTGGGATCATAGTGAAGCAACAGTGAATGTTTTGGTGGTATCATAATCCAACTTCTATCACTAGCTCCACAATGCCCACCCGACTCTTCGATGCAGCGAGCGCAAAGTAAGTTGTTTTATTTTTTTAAATTTTATTTCCTGCCGACTTCACCCCCTATATCCCGACCCTCCCCACCCCAGCGCCCCACCGCTCATACCTGCACCAGCCGCAACTGTATAGGGTAAGCACACGTGGAAATATCTGGCTGCACATTAGTGAATTGCATTTATGAGTATGTGACGTAATGGTATTGTAGTAATCCTACACTTAGGGTCTCATTACGATGTCGGTCGGAGTTTCCTCCTCCCGACACTGACTTAGAATCGGGGCCGACCGACTCATGGTTGGCGGTTCCGTCCGACCAATTACGATGCGACCAAACACTGCTCAGTCGTATTTCCATTGACTCCTATGGGAGCCCGTGTTCCGCCCGACAACACAGGCTCCTATGGGGAAATGGGGGCTGTGCGGAAAACTCTGCACCCTGTCGCAGGCACCCCATGGTGCCTGCCACACAGTGCAGGTTTTTACAGGGGAGTCCCTTAGGTACCCCCTCGACCTCCAACCGGAGGCTGCAGGATGAAGGGGGTCCTGCTAGGGGCCCCAAAAGTAACTTGCTGACAGCCTTTTTGTGTCTGACAGGCCGACTCGGAAAGGCTGTTGGAAACCGACATCGCAATCGCTCAGCCGGAAATGCAGTCTGTAGAGCTGTATGATGCGGGTCCAACCGACATGAATTCTCCAAGAGCCGGTCAGAACCGATTCGTAAAGATCCGTGTGGTTTACGATCCGACCACCAACATAGTAATTTGTCGGTCAGATTGTAAACCGACCAAGTCGGTCGGAAGGGTTCCGACACGGTCTAGGAGATTCCAAATGTCGGTAGCAGGCTTTCCACCCAACATCGTAATCGGCCCCGTAATTGTAAATGCATTCATACAATGCCTTCTATATGTGTAGAAGAAAAAATATAATTATGCTGTTTTCACACACTATCAACAGAACCAATTGTCACATTAAGCAGGAATTGTCATTCTGGCGTATGTTCTTTGCAGCATTTTATTAGATGTTGCCAAGATCCTGTAGAAGCTTTTGGAACTAGTCAATGTGAATTTTCATGAGAGAAAAGGGTTAGGAACCCTAACAAGGTGTGCTACATGTTTTAGAAAAGTCTTCATAGGAGCAAAGAAAATAGAAAATATTTGTGCAATGCCCTTGAAAATAAAGTAAGAACGTACTTTTAAGATGTTGTCAAGTAATAAAGTAAGCACGTATTTTTGAGCTGTGTCGACTTGTGTCATTCCTGTGAAAATGCGGGCATATATTATCATCACATCACATGGCTGGTGCTAAAATCAATATGCGTGCCATTGTTCGTAAACTGTGAAATCACACGTTGTTGATTGACAATAGGACTACCAAGCAGCTAAATGTGATGCTGCAAACACTGTTTTTATGTATTTGAAAACGTCACCAAAGCCAATTAAATCTTTACATTTCTTTTTCTCTAGGGCCTCCAGGCTGTAGTTATATTTTAGTACATTTTTGCTGCGACATCAAGTACTAAGAAAATAAGCCACAATATTAGTGTTGAATGAACATTCACCACAAAAAGCATAAAATACATCTGAACCAAAACGGTGTATAACTAATAGCATATTTCATCAGCACTGTACAGATGTTCAGTTCGTATTATTAGCACAAGTATAAACAGAATATTCAACAAATGAATAATTTGAATGCTGCCTGCAGTTGTATTATTGCTTAGAAACCCATATAGCTTGTTTATCAAACAAATATGTTGACAGATGGCACAGTTTATTCCAATTATCTTAAAAGCTGTGTACATTTAAAAATTAATCTTTCATAAAAACGGAAAGAAAATAGAGCTATATTTTCTTCTTTTGTTATCCCTCTTTGATGGGCCACCTTGCTGAAAGATCCATCCAGCCTGTTAGTCGTTCATCAATACATTTTATTGCGGAAAAGAAAATAAGTAAATGTTAAATATAGAATGCAAAGCAACAACTGTTATGGAACATGACCACTAATGTAACTAAACACCTTTACCTTCCCCATTAATGCAATGTACTTAACATCCCACACAAATCATAACTAACAACATTAGTGGCCTATTCAAGGTTTGCAAGTTATTTGGGATAATAAAAGTTACAGCGATGCACACAAGTTACACCATTGTGCACTCCAATGGTGTCTAGTTTACAGAAATGTCTGGATCTGGTAAGTTTCCCTGGTTGGTGGCTGATCCTGGGATCAAATTCTGCAGCTACTCATTTCTCCCAAATGAGTAATTTTTCATGGTGAAAATGTGATGTTTTTTGGGACCTTTCCTGTTGTGAGCCATCCACACAAGCAGAATACATTATCAGGAGAAGTGATGGAATGTTAGGTGGTAATAATTCTGTGAATCCTCATAGATTCTAGTACTTTCCCACACGAAAATGTGAGAAAATGGTTAATTCAGCCAAAGTATGAGGTTTGCAAAGTATTCTGGGTAAGAAAGTGTAGTGGGATCAATGCAAGTCATTGCACGCTGGACTCCCCTGGGTCTCTAAATTTCAGAAATGTCTAGGTTTGGTATGTATTCTGTGAGAGAGTGCCTCTTTTTACATGGCCACCCCCACTTCTTTTGGAGTGATGCTGCTGTGTGTTTTCACTCTGCGCACTGAGACACTGCTAACCAGGCCCCTTTTTGCATGTGCTGTGACCCCTAAAGCATGTCAAAACTGTCTGTCTCCTAATTGGCCTATTTAACTTTCCTAAAAGGCCACTGTATATATTGCCTAAAATACACCCATTGCATGAAAAGTTAAATGTCATCTCTGGACTACACCAGTACTGTGCCTTCCACTATATTGATAAGACAAACAAGACTACCCTGGCTGCTGAAGTTTTAGAACTCTAATCAAACCCCTCTACATTGCCCTTTTTGATAGGAGACAACTTCCCTTTTAAATATTAATCTCATCCCTCTGTAGACCTTGTAGCCCAAAAGGCAGGGACACGATATTTAAATAGGACATGTAGAAATGTAAAGTTTACATGCCCCTAAACTAACATGTACTCAAAGCTATTTTCATTGGAGGTAGGCTGGTGTGTCCATAAAGAAACACTAGAAAACAATGCTAAATAGTAATTCTGCTACCTCAGGCTAAGGACCAGCTAGAAAAATTATAAAACAACCTATTTTGATATTTATTAAAAGTCTAACTTACTGGTGAAACCTGATTTTTGATAAATATGAAAGAAAATGGCCGTTTAGAAAGCTACCTTTTCCCTGCCCGAAACTCCTGGAGGCTAACTTGCAGTTGGACTTCCACTGTCACACATCTACTTAAAAGCACTGATGAGGTGGGAAACTGCTTCCAGAGCAGAGACAATGGCTTTGTGTGGGGAGGGTTTTTTATTCCCATGGCAGGAAGACCAGTTAGACTGTGTCAAGGAATTTAATTTACTTCAAAGGGACCTCTCCTCTCATAAGCAGATATCAAATGACACCTGAAAAGGCCCCTCCCTTTGTCCTCGCTATCACCTATCAGGCAGGTATCAAACCCACTGGGTGGAAAGATGCCCCAGAACTGGTTTGAAGTGACCACAGAACAGGGGCTGTTCATTACCCTGACCATACCTCTGGCTGGGCATGCAGGCTTTGCACAAGGAAGAAGGGTTTCCCCATAGTGGATTTAGTGAGTGAGGGGCATTGTGGGATAGTTTGTTGTAGGGCACATAGAAACTGTTGCAAAAATGGGTAGGCAACTTTGACTCTATTGGTTAGGGAGGGCCCAGGAATCACCCCCTCCAAACCCCTTGCAAGTGCCAAGAATAAATGTGGCTGTTAGAAATGGGGTTTCTGGTTGGCTAGGGCATGCACCTAAGCCAGGCAGAACCCACCACTCTAGTCAGGGTAAGGGAGTTATAAACACAAAATAACCCCTGTTCAACCCCTTGGCAGCTTGACAGAACAGTCAGGCTTACCCCAGAGTAAATGTTTAAACCATTTGCACAACACACACATCAGTGACACACTAGTCACACCACAACAAAAGAGAGTCCACACAAGGTTATGTAAAAATATCCTTTGTATTGCACATAAAACACATTAGACCATAATCACATAAATCATTGTGCCACTTGGCAATTGTCATGATGTCACATATCATAAAATCACATTGCCAACCAGGCAATTGTCATAACTTCACAAGTTAGTGCACTCAAGTAAATACTTATAGGTTGCACATGTTATAAAACCACCATCACGAGACGCGCGATTCAAAATGGTGGCTCGCCACTGAAGCTCCTGCTCACCCGTCAAAACGATGAGGTTTTAAAAGCCGAATTACAGGATTTACTTAATTCCTGCTATCAGAATCTCTTACCTGCTCATGAGGAAGTGCCTTTGTTAGTGTTTTTGGTGCCGCTGATGATTTCTGGATTCCTCTGGCTGCTGGCTCTTCATCATCGAGGCTTCCCTCAGCTTGGCTCCGAAGTTCCTGTCAGGGAGGCGGAGTTTTGTATCTGGAGAGGGTGCGGCTTTGGCCTGGGTATTCTCCTACTGCTGGTTTTAGCTGCTGCACCAGTTTGGAATACCTATTTAATTTTCGACATTGTTATTCACATTGCCAGTATTTATTTATTCTCTTTGAGTATGGAAAGCAAATCTTCAACAAAAAGCGTAAACAAACAGTATCTCCACCGCCTGTTAAGTCAAAAGTGGTAGATACATCATACCCTCCCTTATTACTATTTTGCAGGAATTGAAGGCTGTTAGATCAAATACAGATAGTATTGCAATGGAAATTAAGAATATACGGAAAGATATGGCCAGTCTTTTAATGGAGGTTGCAGATAATGAGATCAAGCTGCATGACGTTATAACCAAAACTAATAAGCAATTACCAATAGTTACAAAAATCCCCTTCATTAGTACTAGATTGCTGGAGTTAGAAAACAGAAATAGGCAATATAACTTACGTTTTTTTAATTTGCCTGAAGATATAGGAGGGAATGATTGCAGGCGATACCTTGAAAATTTACTGCCTACTTGAGATAGATAAAGCACATCATATTCCATCTCACCATAAACCAGGCCAAACTAAACCCAGGCAAGTCATCTTTAAGGTTCTGCACCATCAACAAAAAGCGTAAACAAACAGTATCTCCACCGCCTGTTAAGTCAAAAGTGGTAGATACATCATACCCTCCCTTATTACTATTTTGCAGGAATTGAAGGCTGTTAGATCAAATACAGATAGTATTGCAATGGAAATTAAGAATATACGGAAAGATATGGCCAGTCTTTTAATGGAGGTTGCAGATAATGAGATCAAGCTGCATGACGTTATAACCAAAACTAATAAGCAATTACCAATAGTTACAAAAATCCCCTTCATTAGTACTAGATTGCTGGAGTTAGAAAACAGAAATAGGCAATATAACTTACGTTTTTTTAATTTGCCTGAAGATATAGGAGGGAATGATTGCAGGCGATACCTTGAAAATTTACTGCCTACTTGAGATAGATAAAGCACATCATATTCCATCTCACCATAAACCAGGCCAAACTAAACCCAGGCAAGTCATCTTTAAGGTTCTGCACCATCATCACCTCATCCTTATTAGAGCAGCTTGAGACATTCCTTCTCTTCTAGTTAATGGCTCGAAGATTTTCATTCATCAAGATTTCGCTAAGGAGACTGTTGCAATACGACGAGACTTTGCAGCTCTGTGACCATGACTGAGAAACTCCGGCTTCAAATATGGTCTTTTAGATCCATCCATCATGCGTATTTGAAAAGATGACATCTCCAAATCCTTTCACCGTCCATAAGACCTACAAGCTTTTCTTGATAACCATTCTCCTCTCTCAATGGATACACATGATTCTTCAACTTGAAGTTGTTTAGCTAGTATTACTATTTTATTTTCTACTACCTGTGTGGTAGTTCATATGTACCTTAGATTTTAAGTCATTGTTATTCCTGTCCTTATTATGATATTCTTTTAAGCACGGGTGTACCACTCTCCTCTCTTCTCTCATCTTATATGCACGTGTGTGTCTCTTTAATGTTTATGTATGTTCTTCACTATTTTGTATATACATTTGTTTCGTTACTTTATGTCTTCTTTGTTCCATGGCTACTTCTTTGGTCTCTTATAATAGTTCTTTCATATATTCTATTTTTTCCACTCTTTCTCTATTTCTCTTTTTTGTTTCACTTCATAGTCTATGGCTAATACTCATAAAGTTAAAGTTGTTTCCTTGAAGGTCAAAGGTTTACGGCATCCAGTTAAAAGATTAAAGATTTTAGATTATTTACATAGGCAAAAAGCTGACATTTGTTTATTACAAGAAACACGTTGATGACAACATCTTAACATACATGCAAAGGAAATGGGTTGGCCAGATTATCTCCTCTCCTGCTCTAGGTAAAAAGAATGGCGTGGCTATTCTTTTTTCCAAAAATCTTCAATTACAAATTTTAGACAAACAATCTAATTCTGAAGGTAGTTTTCTTTCAGTCAAAGTTAAAATTGGTGATACGATTTTCCACTTAATTAATATCTATGGACCAACAGCAGATGACCCTAATTTTTTGTCTCGTATTACCTCTGAAATTCTTCAACTTGGGAAGGTTTCCTTAATTATGGGGGTGACTTTAATTTGATTAGTGACCCTCTTTTAGATAGACTGTCCTCGACCAAATTTACACCTCCCAAAGCATTTCACTCCCTCAGAACGTTATTTGAAAACACTATGGGCCCGATTACGATGCGCTTAGGAAATCTTCCTGACCTAATCGGTTTGGAAATGGTTTCCGACCGACTCGGATCGGGAGAGTCCGACCGACCGAGTATGATGCATTCGTATGCTTCCAGAGACGATTTGGTTGGACTCCCATTGACTTCTATGGGAGCCTATGTTCCTAACTGCATCGTAATCTGGCCCTCGGTCGGGAAGACACGTTCCAGATCCAATTCAGAAGGAGCAAATGCCGTTAGGAGGCCTTCCTAACCGCATCGTAATCGAGCACTAGGTGGGAATGCTTTACTAACCGCATCGTAATCGGGCCCTAAGTTGGTTGAGATTTGGAGACTACATTCCCTTACCCAGAAAGAATTCACCTTTTTCTCCAATCCCCATAATTCTCATTCACGCTTAGATTATTTATTGGTGTCTAGAGACTTAGTGAAGTCTATAACGCAACCTGCTGTTGGAAGCATTGAAATTTCAGACCACGCAATAATTTCGCTTCATTTACAAACTGGTAAATTTTGTCTCTCCTATCCCCATTGGCGTATGAATGTAGATGTTGTCCTTCAAGACATTCATAAAGACACCATTTTAAAAGCTATTCATGTATATTGTTTACATAATCCCGATGATGTTACCTCCCCTATTATAAATTGGGATGCTTTTAAAACTTATTTAAGAGGGATTGTTATTGCTATAATGTCCCACGGAAATAAGATGTTTAACAACAAGTTGTTGCACTTAGAAAAACGGATTGCAAAGTTTGAACGATTGTTTATATCTTCTCAAAATCTTGTTTTTAAAACCACACTGCAAAAATGTAGATACAAATATAATTCATTGTTGAGTAAAAGAGCTGGTATTCAAATTGCTAACCAGAAAGCTAAATTTGCTTTTAATGCTAACAAGTCAGGAAAACCTTTAGCTAATTATCTCTGCATCAAGAAAGATAGAAATCAAATTCACACTATACACAGACACAATGGTACTCTTGCTGTGTCTACCCCAGATATTATTGACGAATTTCTTAAATTTTACTCTTCATTATACAGTAGCCCGAATCTTTTAGATCCTCAAATTAGTGACAATTTTTTAACTTTTGCCAATCTACCGCAACTCTCCCAGTCTGATAAAATCAAATTAGACAACCCTATCACTACAGATGAACTTCTAATTGCTATTCAATCACTTAAATCCCAAAAATCTCATGGCCCTGATGGCATTCCTGCAGAACTTTATAAAACTTTAACTGATATTCTCACCCCACATTTGCATCATCTATTCACTACATTCACCCAATCTGGTTTACTCTGAGGCTTTTTTTACAGAAGCTTTAATTATAGTTTTACCTAAACCGGATAAAGACCACACCAAAGTTTCAAATTATGGTCCTATTTCTCTAAGACCAGGATTGTAGCTACTAGGTTAGCTCGGATTTTGTCGTCCCTTATTCACATAGATCAATCTGGTTTTATGTCAAAACAATTCTCTGTTAATAACACACAACTCCTCTTTCATGTTATTGATAAGGCATCTATCTTTATCTCTCCTGCTGGTCTCCTTGCTTTAGATGCGGAGAAAGCTTTCGATAAAGTTAATTGGCAATTTCTTTTTCAAACGCTATCTTCTTTTAATTTTGGTAATAATTTTATAAAAATGGTATCGACTTTATATGGCTCCTCTTCTGCTCGACTCTTCATTTATGGTCAATTTTTAAATCCCTTTTCTCTCTATAGAGGAACCTGACAAGGTTGTCCATTGTCACCTCTTCTTTTTCTTAGCAATTGAACCTTTTCTTTCCCATATTCAAAATTCCGTTGATACCTTAAAACGTCTGCCTATGCAGATGATGTCCTACTATATCTTAATAACCCAGCCACATCTATACCTGAAGTTTTAAATGTTATACATGAATATTCTATTGTTTCTGGTTATACCTTGAATATTCATAAAACAGAATTTTTTTCCCCTGAACGTCCACTCCTCACCTTCAGTATTGGATAATACTGAAATTATCTGGCAAAAAGAGAAAATTAAGTATTTAGGTATACTTTTTTCTCTTTCCTTAAAACACTCCATTACTCTGAAACTGTGATATTTCATTTACAAAAATTATAGCTAAAATTCATCAGTGGTCCACACTACATTTATCATGGTGTGGGAAACTTGAAACCATTAAAATGGTATTAGCCCCAATTGTTTTCTATACCTTATCTATGATCCCCATAAAATTGCCTCTCTCAGTTTACAAAAAAATTGATAAGCCTATTTCAAAATTTCTCTGGAATCATAAGCCCCCTTGTATTGCTTACACTAAACTTAAACTTCCTAAACTGAATGGAGGATTTGGCATACCCGATTTTTTCAAATACCATAAAGCATTTATTTTGAAACAAGGTTCACTTTGGTTCACTTGTACCGACCATAGCTATTCCCCTAAATCGTTAATGATTGATTGCAACTTAGTATCACCATTTCCTCATCACTTTTGTCCATGTCCAATTCAAATAAATGTTTTAAATCCTCCCCCATCATTGCATCCACTAAATTGATTATTACTGATTTAGATGCGTCTTTTTCATCACATATTTCAGATTCTACTTTAATTTCTCTTTGGCACAATCCTACATTAAAGTTTAACCGTACAATCACATTTTGGATGTCGGCTGGCAGTTTCTTCCTTCAGGATTTTTATGAAGATGCTGCTTTATTATCTTTCTCTGAACTACAGACCAGATTCAAGTTACCCAATACCGAAGGTCTTAAATATGAAATTCTCTGTAATGTACAGCTTAACACCTTCCTAAATGTGCTAACCCAAATAAAAACCCTGGATTCGCAAAATTGTATTAAAGCTTTTTCTGCCTCTCAACATACTGGGGTCGATTCCGATTCGGGCCGGAAATCTCTCCGACCGAGCCGGACCCGGAGAGATTTCCGACCGAATCGGACCCGTGCAGTCCGACCGAACGAGTCCGATGCATTCGTATGCCACCGGACACGAGTCGGTCGGACTCCCATTGAACTCAATGGGAGCCGGTCGTACAACGCGTACGCGGGCTCCCATTGCCTCAATGGGTGCGAGGCGGACAAGGGCGCCCCTACAGCGAGTACGCCGCGGAAGCGCTCGCGGCGTACACGCACAGGTAGGGGGACCCATGGGTCCCCCTGTGTGCGCTCGCACGGGTACGCGTACAGGGGGTCCGACACGGACCCCCAAAGTACGGCTCCGACAGCGAGTTCGAGTCGGATGGCGCGAGTCGGTCGGAGCGGTCGAGGTGCGCATCGTACTTACCCGGCCGGAAAACGTCTCCATTGCGCGGTGCGAATCGGGTCCGAGCGAGTCGGTCGGAGCGGTACGATCCGGGTACGAGTCGGTCGGAGCGGTCGGGTCGCCCGGACGAGTCGGTCGGCGAATTCGCATCGTACTCGCTCGGCCGGACCCGCGTACGATTTGGTCGGGAAAAAGGGCTCCGAATCGGATCCGGTAAAGCCGAATCCTATTCGGAGCCCTACCGGCCGAGATCGGAATCGGCCCCACTGTCTCCAAATTTTATAAACAGCTTAATTGCACAAGTGCCACAAACCTTACCTTCTTATCCACTTTTTGGAATACAGAACTCTTCCTGAATTTTTCGTTAAATGAATGGAGACAAATATGGACCATTAATACTTCAGGATGGTTTCCTGTATCACTATCTCAAACAAACGCTTTTACTTTATTCAATTGTCTATGGACTCCTTATAAATTATTTAAAGATAAACTTATAGACTCCTCACTTTGGGGGACATTAAGATGGCGTAACGATCGCCGTTACGCCATCATAACGTGAATTACCCACCGCCATATTACGATGGCGTGGGTATCGCGGCAGACGCAAAGTGTGTCCACTGCTTTTCTGCCGGTCGGCAATCGTTACGATTGCCGGCTGGGCGGAGCCGGGGCCCAAATATGGTGGCGGTGCCTAGCAGGCACCACCAGCCATATTAAGATGTAGAGTTCTGAAGGCCTTTCCATGGCGGCGATGCCGCCATGGAAAGGCTGGCGGAGATTTGCTTTGGGGGCCCGTTGCGGGCCCCCGGGGGGGTGCACTTGGGGGGTACCCATGGTACCCCCCTGCAGTTCCCTGCACCAAGTGGCAGGCACCGAGTGGTGCCTGCCACGTGGTGCAGGGAAATGCAACGCATGCCATTTTGACATCTCGGTGGGTGCTGCTATAGGCAGCACCCACCGCAATGTTAAAATGCGGGTTGCGACTGCCAGGGTGGCGGTTGCATCCTAATTCGCGGTGCGGGACCGCCGCATGTCTGGCGGCCGGTCCCAACACCGCGAGGATGGTGGGCGGACTCAGGTCCGCCCGCCATCCTAATAGGCCCCTTTGTTGGAGCTGCAAATGTTATGTTGGTACTTTAAAGCACATGCTTTTTTAATGCAATGTAATATCTCATTTTTGGAAGAATGTTTGGGATATCATTGTTAAAATACTTCCTATCTCTGAGGCCCTCACTGACAACATGCTATTGGTAAATCTTACGTCTTATCACCCACCTTATTGGTGTCCCATTCTAAACTTTTTAATCTTCTTATTTCTATTACTTTTAAATCCATTACTTCAAATTGGAAATTAGCTGAAGCAATATCAATCCAAGCGTGGTGGTCTTATGTCACTTTTATTAGATCTGGTGCCCAATTATCCGATTCCGTTGTGATCCTTGGTTTTCCCTGTGTGTACTGGGTTGTGGTGAAGGATCCCAGCCATAATCCAGTATCAGCAGTTTTGAAAAAGCTTCATGGGAGGCATAGTCAACATTGATTCTCAGCAGCTGATTAATATTTGATAACTACTACTAATTTTCAGATGGCCAAGCTATTAGGATCAATTAATCGTGGCTCACAGTTCTGTTTCCCCTTGGAGGTTTTTATCTCCATCTTCCCTTCCCTTCTGTTATGTATATGTTTTGTGAAATGTGCTCACTTTTTAGTTTTTTTAAATCTGACAATGTGGGTTGCATTTATATGGTCTACCCATGCAGGAGACTTAATTGAATTGTGAATCCTTGGGCCACTTGGCCTAATAAAGTCTTACAGCTTGAGCCCCTGCAGGCTCTCCTACAGTAATCATGTCAAATTAGATAACATGATTCATGGGAAGTTGATTGGTAATGAATTAATTATGAGCGGTCATATTCATGTATAAATTATGTAGGTTTGCTCACCTCGTTCTACTATTGCAGTAATTGTATAATATTTCATTTGTATCATTGTGGGTTAATTGTGTATATGTGATATTTTAACTGTCGCAATGTAACAGTCTCTCAGGGGTATCGCAGTCTATCTTCACTGTCTATGCAAATGACTAACATTGTTTGTCCGTTGTTTATGTCTATATTTTTACGTGCACTTTAAATGGTGAATGTAACATTGTGGAATATGGCTTGTGAAGAAGACCCTTGCGGTCGAAACGCATTGCCGTTGACCTTAATACACTAATCTTTCTGAAATATGACCTGGGTGTGCGAGTCTTTTTGTATTGTAGAACAGAATACGGAACTTCGTTCATATATATATATATGTGTGTGTGTGTATATATATATATATATACATATATAGGTCTATATACACACACACCTATATGTATATGTATACATATATTATATATTCATATATTCACTGAAAAGGCAAAGGTTCCCGGGACATCATAGTTAGAATGAGATTTCACTCATACAAAACCAGTGAAATTCAGCAGATATAGTTACCTGAGCTAACTATAACTTACGCGCCCACAATGCACTGCTTATGACCTCACATATTACATCAATCATGACATGGTCAGTGACATTCAGTAGTTTTTGAGAAATTAAGGTTCAAATTCTAGAGACCTCTAGATAGTTGGGCTTGCAGGACTGTCCTGGGAGTCCCATTGGCATACAACTCCTCACACCAGCAGGAGTAGGAAGCTCCCACAAAACCTATGGGAGTTTGCTCTCTGAATGTCTGGTTGCAACATGAAGATAACTATTGTGGCTGCCATTACAGGACACAAGAACTTGATCCCTGTGTCCTGAAAATGAAAAATAATTAAACTATAGGTGGGACCAGCAACCCCCCCCCATTTGAATCTCGCAGGAGCTGAGTGGGCCACCCTAGCTTTTGAGAGAGTCCCTCAGGATCGTAAAACCATTTATAAAAGCAAAGGGGGTATGGATGTGTGTAGAGTGTTGCCCACATACAGGTGGTTGGGTGCAGGGCCTGGCCACGTGCCCTTGCCATGCACCAATTATGACCTCACATATTACATCGCTCAATAAATGTTATATAAATGTTATATGACATCATTGATAATGTTACTGATAACATCTGAAATAACATCATTGATGACAACAATGTGCATGGCAAAGGTGCAAGTTATCGCTACTTCAGTTAACTATAACTGGTGAATTTCAGTGTTTTTTAGTTTAAAATGTTATTTTTAAACTGCCATTTTCATCTAAATATAAAGTCACTTTAAACTCTGTTAGTCAGTGAATATATATATATATATATGTATATATATATAATGCTTATTATGCACACACTCACATATTTGATGCGCATATATATTACTTTTTGTGTTGTATTTCTTTTATTAAGTATTCAAACAATTGGACACAGAAGACAAAGTAGGATTGTACATATGCTGTTCTGGGTTACATTCACATAATCATCTCCACCCAAGTACAGCCATGTAATATGTCGCCATATATTTGACACATTGATCCTATGTATAACAATCATAAACTGCAAACTTTAAGTGGGGGTGGAAATGGGGAAAAGGGGAGGGTAGGGTAGGGGAAAAAACATGAGGGGGGCGTATGTATGTGCCTGTATTTTCCTGCCTCCTCCCCTATCGGGCTGGATGAAGCTACCACCCTAACTTAGCTCGCGCCCCACTTCGCCTTGTCCCCACAGGATGCTTGGAAATGAGTATGGGCTATTTCATTAATGCCTCATTCTCTATTAGAGGGGCGAACCGGAGAGCAAAATCCGGAGGTGTGAGGGGGGGGGGGCAGACACCGATATGCCCTGGCGGGGGAACACTGACAAAATACGAGATCTATGATAGATTGGCAGCGTTTCAGGCTGACCCTGTGGCCATGTGGCAGCACGGGGATGTACGTGTGTATATGAGTGTGCCAAAGGGCAGGGGGATATGGGGAAGATAAGAGGGGAAAATAGCACCTGATAATAATAATGATGATAGTGAAAATAATAGTAATAATAATAATAATAGTAACAATGATGATAATAATAGTACTGAGAATAAGGCTGAGAATACCGAAGCAGAACGAATAGAGTAGTGAATGAAGGGAAGCGAATAGAAGAATAGAGGGATAAGAGAGTGGGTCAAAGGGTGAAGTTGAGGGGCTTGGTGACGGCTTCTAGAGCCGGTGTGGCGCGCTATGCATTCAGTCACCAGAGCCCGCAGCAGGCACGCCTGCATCCGTTTCCGGCGCCTCTATAAGTAGGAAGGGTGTCCATATCTCTAGAAAGTTGTCTGATTGATCCTGTAAGTTGCATATGATCCTCTCATGGGAAGCCGTTTGAATCATAGCTGCCAGTTAGGACTCTTGTGTCGGGGGGGGGGGGTCACGGCCCTCCATTGACGCAGTATGCAGAGTTTGGCCGTAGCCAAAGCTGTATGACAGAGGCGGAGTTGCGGCCTTAATAGGTCCTGGAACTGCTGCAAGTCATGCAGAAGAACCTCAGGGGGCGTAAGCGGTAGGCAGATTGGCATGGTAGCGCTCAGGGTCCGTCCCACATACTCCCAAAAGGCCTGCACTGAGGGGCACTCACAGATGATATGTGTTACGTCGCATCGGGAGTTGGGACATCTCTAGCAGTTGGCATGTGGGAGAAGACCTGCTCTGTGCAATTTAGTGGGCGTCCAGTACCAGTCCTGCAAAACTTTAAAAAGGCAGAATTTCATCCGCGCCTCTCTTGCGCCCTTATCCAAGGCTTATAAGATATCTGTCCATTCGTCATCCTCGTACGTGATCGCCAACTGTTCCTGCCATCTGGTACGTAGCGTCTGTGCCATGGGGGTCGAGAAGGGATGTGACGATAGTACCCTATAGAGGCCTTACATTACCCCTTTGTACCTCCCCCAGGAGAGGAGGAATGACAGCACTGGTGATGAGGACAAGTTCCACGGGGGGCCCCAAGCACTGCCTCAGACAGTGTTGTAGTTGGGTGTATCTCCAGGACTGTGTTGCAGGAAGAGCGTACTCCTCCCCTAGTTGTGCAAGCGGTTTCAAAGAACCGTTGCAGATAAGCTGGTCAGTTGTATGGATACCCGCTGCCTGCCATACCTGCCACCTCATGCCCCTCCCCCTATGCGTATGGCATCATTCCACCATAGTAGGGCCTTCTCTTGCAGACGGGGACGAGCGCCCAGTAGTTTGTGTGCCCGATGCCAGGCCGTGCTCGTGGCGGATAGGAAACAGGTGTTTAGTACCTCTAATCCTGGGCTCCGTCATATATAGGGCAGATAATCCTGCCTCTGCCGAAAGTAGGTGGCGTTCCAATGGAACCCATTGTGGCAGGTCCGGAAAGTCTGGTAAGAAGCACACCATCTGGGAGAGCTGTAAAGCCAGCGCATAGAGTTCTACCGAGGGGAGGTCAAGTCCCCCGTGTGTGCTGCGAGCTTGTAACTTGGATGTGGCTATGCATGGCTTCGAGGAACCCCACACAAATAACAGGATCTTGGAGTCTATCTGCTGCAGGATGGTGAGGGGCACCTGCATCGGAAGCATCCCAGGGTATAGTTGAAACACGGTAGTGTTACCATGCTGACAGCCTGCACTCTACCCCACAGCGAGAGTCCCAATACCTTCCATTTCTCAAAGTCTCGCTGCATCTAGGTAATCAGCGGGTTGAGGATGTCCTGAATCATGCCTGCTAGGCCTTTATTGACAAGAACTCCCAGATACTTAAGGCGCGATTGTTGCCATCGGAAGGAAAACCCATGTACGGCCGCTTTTGTGTCCCGTCTGAGATGGGGAGTGCTTCACTTTTACCCCAGTTGATCTTATACCAGGAAAGGGAAGAGTAGTCATCAATAACCTGAAGTAGAGATGGCAGTGAGCGGGGCAGGTCCGTGAGGGTTAACAAGATATAATTTGCATATAAATACAATTTGGAGTTGCCTATCAGAAGTGGAACCCCTGTGATGTTGGCCGAATTGCGCTTGGTGGTGGCCAGTAGCTCCATAGCCAGGAGAAAGAGGAGTGGCAAAAGGGGGCATCCCTGGCGCGTCCCTCTACGTATTGGAAAGGGGTCGGATAGGAATCAGCCACAATTCACTTGTGCTGTGGGGTTCCCATAGAGGAGGCGCACTTTAGCTATAAATTGAGCCCCGAGGCCATAGCGTTCCATCACTCGGAAGAGTTATTCCCACTCGATACAGACAAACGCCTTCTCCGTATCGAGGGCAAGGGCGAGACCGTCCGCAGGGAGGCGCTTGGTCGCCCACATCGCATGGGCAAGAGTACGCAAGGGGTTCCTGGAAGACCGGCCCGGTACAAAACCCACCTGTGAGGCGTGTACCAGGGATGGCATGACTTTGCGGAGGCGTGCGGCCAGGATAATTGCCAGTATTTTTATATAGCTGTTTAACAGCGAGATAGGGCGATAGCTTCCGCGCTCCAGGGGGTCCTTCCCGGGTTTGGGTAAAATGGCTATGACAGTATTATTGGAGATGAGGCCCAGGGAAGCAGACTGTTCTGCTTCACAAAATGCTGCCTGCAGCGTAATGTCTACCTCTTCCCCTGCCCAGCGGTAAAACTCTGCTGGGAAGCCATTCTTGCCAGGGGCTTTATGGTAGGGCAGTTTCGCTATCGCTGAGGCAATTTCCTCTTTGCTGATCTCTCCATCCAATAGCTCCCTTCCTTTGTCCGAGAGGCGGAGGAGTTTGCCTCCTCCAGAAATTAGGCCAGTCTGTCCACCTCTATCGGCGGGCCTGGGGTGTACGGAGTTTTATAAAAGGAGGCAAATTCATTTGTTATGTCCTGGGGTCGGGTAAGGGTACCACCCGTCGCTGAACTGATGGCCGGGATGGCCATGGACGCCTCACGTTGGCGGAGCTGTGCCGCCAAGATTCTCTCTGCTTTTTCCCCATGCTCATAATGCCTCCCATTCATTCTCTGCAATACATATTCCGCTTTAGTAGTAAAAAGGCTATTCAGAGCCATCTTTGCCTGCTCCAGAGATTTGCAATGTTGTGGTGTGGGGCGTACAGAGTAGAGACGAGTATCCTTCCTGATGTCGGCTTCCAGTGCTCTTTGCTTGTCTTTGTTTTGCTTGTTGGCCTGAGCAGCATCTCTCATGAGTCTGCCATGTATAGTGGCCTTTGCGGCCGCCCATAGGGTTCGGCTGAAGTAAACTGAGCCCTGATTATCCGTTAGGAACTCCGTAACGTCTGTCTGTAAGAGGGATTTACCGGTGGGAGCATGGTAGTGCTGGATATCCATGCGCCAGGGCTTGTGTCCAGGACTGGACAGTCCTAGTTACAGGGAGAGGAGAACAGGAGAGTGGTCCGAGAGGGGCGCCTCCAGAATGTGGGATTCCTGGGTGAGCTGTACTACCCTGTGGGAGGCAAGAAAGTAATCCAAGCGGGAGAGCGTGCTGTGTACCTGGGGGGGCAGTCCGTGTGGTGTGATAGGGTACCACCGGGCATGGGGAGCAGCCCTGGTTCGACAGGATCCCACTGCTGTTATGGAAGGTGGGGCCGGGCAGCCACGCGAGGCTGATGACGCGCCTCCAAGCCCGAAAGCCGTTTGTCGGTCCAAAGTCCCGGTCGTGTACTCCCCAGCCTTGGCGATGGGACCAGAGCAATCCGGGAAGGCCCCCGCATCTAAGGCCGCCAAGATGATGGTCCTGGGTCACCTCCGGCATGCCGCATTCCCTGCTTGGAGCGGAGCTCTTTTTCTAGGCGGTCAATCCAGGTTGTTCCCACCGCCAAATCCTGGTTGTCTGTAGCCCTGAAATTCCAACAGGTACACCACAAAGAAGCACCAACTAATGATTATAAATTTCAACCAAATTCATCCATAATGATTCAATTTGTTGTTCAAAAATACTCCTTCTCAAATAATTTTTAGCAACTTAACCTTTATTCTGTCATCCAATTATAGATCAATGGACATACATTGAAGCCTTAGCATGATGCCTTTTGCTCTTCAAAAAAGAGATATTTTTCAGGATTAGTGTTAAGTGCTACCAGCTTGACTGTTCCACATGCAGAGTTACAGATCACATTCAGGAAAAGTCCCATTTCAAAGTATGAAGTGTACATGTATCTGTATGTGTGCTTATGATCCTGGACAGATAGTGTGATGTTATAATAAAAGAAAAATAATAAGGTAAATGTTAGACCTGGCTTTTACAGCGTGTTTATCCCCAGATTTTTTGCTTTGTGGCCTTCTGTTTCTGACCTGTTTTTGTTGGTTTAACGACTCTGGGCACTTCACCACTGCTGATCAGTGCTAAAGTGCATATGCTCTCCCTGTAAATTGTATGTATGGATTGGTGTTTCCATAATTGGCTATTTGATTAACTAGTCAGTCCCTAGTACAGTGCACTGTGTGTGCACAGGGCCTGTAAGTCAAATGTTGCTAGTGGGCCTGCAGCACTGGTTGTGCCATCCACATAAGTAGCCTGTAAATGTAACTAAGGCCTGCCATTGCAGTGCCTATGTGCAGTCTTACACTGCCATGTCGACTTGGCAAGTGCACCCACTTGTCAGGCCCTAACCTTCCCTTTTCTTACATGTTATTCACCCACAAGGTAGGCTCAAGGTACCCCTGTGGGGAGGGTGCAGTGTATGTGAAGGGTAGGACATGCCCTGGTGTGTGTGGCATGTCCTGATAGTGAAATACTGCCAATTTCGTTTTTCACTATTGCAAGGCTATCTGTTCCCTAAGGATAGAATGGGGAGTTTGCTTAAAACAACTTATGAGCCTAACTACCCCTGGGAACAAGGTAGGAAAATAAAGTTTAGAATGCCTGAACTTAGAATGTTAAAATGCATCTTTTAGTGAGGGTGATTTTTACATTCAGTGTTTGAAAATACCACTTTTAGAAAGTAGGTATTTTCTTGCTTAGCCATCCAGTGGGCCTCTGCTAGGATGTGTATTGACTGTCTGGCTTTGTAGTGACAGGGGCTGGTGATGTGCAGTGGCCCCAGAGAGTCTGGATGAGTCAGCGCTAGGCTAAATAGGCCTGGTCTGCATTTGGAGTGGTGGGAGGAGTAGCACCTGCACCTGAATAGGGCTGTGCCTGCCTTCCACAATGATGGCTCCGCCCCCCTGTGGTGTGTCTGGAGCCAGGGCTCACACCTGACAATGGAGGTTGTTGTGCACTTGTAAAGTGCCCCCCAGAACTGGTTTGGACTGGGCGCAGAGCCCTGGGCCAGGAGAGAACAAAGAGGGATTCACTGTATAAAAAGAGGGGCCCACACCCCAGACTTTTAGATCACTGCTGAGGACCGGGAATGCTGGAGGAGGAGTAGTGCCCCTGTGCTGTGGCTGTATGCTATTGGGGTAGACCTGCAGTGGTTGCTTCTGTCTTGGGTAGGGAAAGTACTGGACTGTGCTTTCATCATCCTACTGTTAGAATTTTCTCCAAGGGCTTGAAGTAGAGCTTGCCTCCTGTTGGTAGTCTCAGGGACAGAAAAGACTTCAAATATCACTGCTGAACTAAGGAACCTGCCAGGAAGAAGGACCGGGAAAGCTGGGGGAGGAGTACTGCCCCTGTGCTGTGTGCTGTTGGGGTTGGCCTGCAGTGGTTGCTTCTGTCTTGGGTAGGGAAAGGACTGGACTGTGCTGTTAGAGTTTTCTCCAAGGGCTTGAAGTAGAGCTTGGCTCCTGTTGGAATTCTCAGGGATAGAAAAGACTTCAATGATCATTTCTGGGAAATCAAGAGGAACCTTTGCCAAGGAGAAGAGCTGGAGAAACTGAGGATGAATACTGCCCCTGTGCTGTTTGCTGTCTGGAGTTGGCCTGCAGTGGCTACTTTCTGCCGAGGAAAGGAAAAAAGGACTTTGCTGTTTGCTGTGTCCCTTGCTTGAGAAAGATCTCCAAGGGCTTGAAGAAGAGCTTGCCTACTGTTCTGAAGTCTCAGGGACACAAAGACTTCACCCCCAGCTCCCCTAAACGTCCTTGCTGGGAGTTCTGACCTGCAAGAGGTGCCTGTAGCTGTTCTGGAACTCTGGCGGTTGTTCTGGCTGTTTGGAGCTAGAAAAACAACGCAACAACAAGAAGCGTGACGCATCCGCACCTGTTTCGGATGCATCGCTGAAGAAATCGTCGAAGCACCTGCCCACAGCTCGAGAAATCACTGCACGCGGCATCGAGTGCACGGATCTCCGAAGTCCAAGATCACTGCATCGATTCCGACGCAAGCCCTGGTGTGCGGCTGCAAGAACTCACACATTGTCCCTGATTGTCGCATCACATCGAGGCGCCAGATCTGTTGCATCATTGGGGGACGCAGTAAGAAATCGACATATCACCTCCCCACGCAATAAGAAACCGACACATCACCTCTTCTCCGGTAGGGAACTGACGCATCACGTCACCTGCGCAGCAGTAAGGAACCGATGCATCACCTCCCCCAGAGCAAGGAACCGATGCATCAACTTCCCTGAGTGTAAGGAACCGACGCATCATGTTCCCTGTGGCCCTTTTTGTTTGTGTGCGTGACGCATCCAAGGTACTTTGTGTGAAAAGTGTCGCATCTGCAATTTGCTTTGAACTGAACTATTTCTACCATTTGAAAGTCATATTTTTGTTACTGTATTGGGGATTTTTGTCATTTGGTCTTGTTTGGTATAGATAAAGATTAAATATTTTTCTAAACTGGTGTGGTGTCCATTTGTAGTGTTTTCACTGTATTACTGTAGGTGTTCACAAATGCTTTACACACTGCCTCTGGAATAAGCCTGTCTGCTCATGCCAAGCTATCAAGGAGGTGAGCAGGGGTTATTTTAGAAGTGTATCCCCCTTACCCTGACTAGAAGCAAGGGTCTCTATTTGGACAAATGTACCTACCTTTGCCAACTAGAGACTCTCATTTCTAACCGTATACAAATGGATGGTGCATTTGCGTTCCTCTGGCATTGTCCATCTTGGGGGCAGAGCTAAACTGCCAAGCAGGAGCACTATGGAGGTTCCTTGCTGAAGAGTAAGGTGCTTGTGGAATTCAAAAGGATAGTGATAATATTGGAGAGTCAATGCAAGCATGGTGCATAATGAGGCAGTGTGTGGGAAATAGACTGGTGCTGTGGCATACCCATAACTAGGAGCTAATCTCATACCGATCCCAGACAACCTAACAACTATCTGCATGTACCCGGATGATCACCTGCACAATAAATGCTGCTTAACTGTGCTTGTTGTGTCCCATGTTCAGACCATAATCACTTAACTAGAGTTTGCCACTTGAGTCACTAGTCTGTGTTATTCATATCAATGCACCTCTCTCTCTAGTCCACAGAGATAGGCCTCTTAGAGTCATCTTGCTTCCCATAGCAGTAGATAGGCATTGGCCCGCTTCTGACTGTTCTCAACTAAAGTTGCAGATTTTATTTCATCCAAAAAGAGAACTACCTACTGAACAAGAAACTGAAAGAAAATGAGTCTTGGTTTAGTCCAGGTAAATTGAACAGACTCAGAAGAACCTAGATGGACTTAACTTAACAAAAGGACAATCAGGTAAAGTAACAATCACCGTGACACATGGAGACACTGATGATCCAGAAAGATCATCTAAACTTTACATATCAAGGTTAGTTGATAAACAATAATCATTTGGAATACATTTGTGCAAGATACCTGTTGCAAGTGTGGTTTTCGTTTACCTATATATCTGTCTTTCCCATGGAGTGATCTACAGTACATTATTTTGATTCTTTACTGGCAGCCCAGCATTGGAATGAAACAAGGGATAAGGATGAGAGGCATCTTCTTGTTCTTCTTAGGAAATGGAAAGATACCATTGCTAATTTCAATTAGTCTTTGTCACGTCTCACCACTCAGTTAATCCTAGGAAAAAATGGCTGTTCCACACACATACAATTTGTGGAATGTTTCAAAATGTATCTAGACATCGGATTGTGTTATGTGTGTGGTGCTGAGCAGCCTGTTTGTGCACCAGCATAGTGCTAGTGAGCAGCAGCAGGCCATTTTTAATAAATGATGGCTCTGAATTGCTTTCTTTGTGGCATTAAGCACCTGTGGTTGCTGTGCTGTATTGCTCTCAAAAAGAATTAATCTGTCCTTAATATTGTAACTTTTAATAGCATTTTGGGGTATGTCTATTGCAAGGAAAGGTGGGTAAGGTATAGCTAGATGGTTCATTAAAGAATTGGGAGTTGTTTTTTTGTTTCTGCGTTTCTTTTCGCAGGGGACTCGACATAATACATATAGGGTCACATGGTGGAGGGGGTACATTTAACAAAACAGGTACAATGGGGTGTTGGGTGTCTCCTTGAAAAATGCACCCTATTATATTTAGTTGTTGTACAGTTTCTTAAACTTTTTTTGTTTTTTTCAGGTTTTGGATGGTCTAGACTTGAAGTTCAGGATCTTGCATTTTTAAAGAAGGTGGTGTTACGTTTTTTCCTGGCAAACATCCCTTATTCCAACATTTGATTCCCAAGAGTTTTTGTTTTCAATAATTGATGTCTATTTGGTTTTTGGAAGTTTAGAATTCGGATTTCGAAGCTCTATTGATACAAGGTGATTTTATGAACTGCTTCGGTGTGGAGGACGGCTCTGTGCCATCCTCTGCACTAGCCCTGGAGGGCTGAAGACAGCTCCAGGCTGTTCTTGACCCGAGGCAGGAAATCCTTATTCCTTTTAGCCTTGGGAGGTGAGGAAGAGGTTCGCCAGCTCCCAAGGTTACTTTATTATCATAAATGTGTTTTTTAGTCTAAGTTTTAGATTTGCAAGGGATACTGGGTAAAACAACCTGGTGAGAATCCCACAAGTCACTCCAGCCTGGATTTCCCTGGGTGTCTAGTTCTCAAAAATGTACATGTTTGCTAGGTTTCCATAGGTGTCAGCTGAGCTAGCACCCAAAATTCACAGCTATTCACTTCGTAAAAAACTTGTCAGCTTTGAGTTAGAAATATGGGATGTATCCATGTTGTGTTTTTGGCCATTTCCTGTTGTGGGCACTAGTCCTACCAACACAAGGGAGTTATCATTTTTATCAAAAGACTTTGGGGAATTCTGGGTAGAGTGAATGCTGTGGCTTCCTGCAGATTCCAGAACTTTCCATCACAGAAATGTGAGGAAAATATGTTTCTTTAGTCAAGGTTTGAGGTTTGCAAGGATTCTGGGTAAAACAACCTGATGAGAGCCATGCAAGTCACCCCATCCTGGATTTCCCAAGGTGTCTAGTTTCTAAAAATGTAAAGTTTGCTAGGTTTTCCTAGGTGTCAGCTGAGCTAGCACCCAAAATCCACAGATATCCACTTTGTTAAAAAAAAGTATCAGTTTCGAGTTAGAAATATGGGAAGTATCCATGTTGTGTTTTGGGCCATTTCCCCAGGATGTTAGAAATAAAGGACACACATTGGGCATGGATAACTTTCCTGGACAAAAGGTTATGGTGGCCTAAGTGCAATTTACCCCAAATAGCCAAAAAAAGGCTTAGCACTGGGGGGGAGCCTAGCAGCATAAGAGTTACTGGAACAGTGAGTGTGGGGGTATCTCCCTTGAAAAATGTATATTCTACTTTCATATACACCATACTTTTCAGTTTTACTGCAGTGGTTTTTTAGGTTTTTATCTTTTTTGGATATTGGTTAGTTTGGTCTCTGGGTTGCAGAACTGGATTGAGTTGAGGGGCAACTTTAAAGGAGAGGGGAAGACAAATACCTCATCCCCCGCTTTATTGAAGATTGAAGACTTCTAAATTTGAGTTTATCAAACATTTTTTGTCACTTTCTGTTAGATATATGATTTGAATTTTTGTAATTTTAGTTTATTTATTTGGTTTTAGGGGGATGTTTAAAAGTTTGGGTTGGATTTTGTGGTGTGCTACTATTTATTTAAAATGTAGAGAGTTTTTCGACCAGTGTGCAGGCAGTTATTATGGTTAGTTGTTTCATTGTTTAAATTAGTTTTAATTTGTTAGTAGTGCAGTATATTTGAGGTTGTCTATCTCCGGGAATGTGACAGTTTGTTGCACTTTTGAAAGTAACAATGAATTCATTTACTTTGTTTGTTTGTTGATTTTCAGCTCTAGACTACCTGAGAAAGATTGAGCATGCCTCTTTTCATGGAAACCGTGGGCCTGATTTACAAAGGTAAACTTAAGCTTTTGTGTAAGTTTACTATTTGTTTTTGCATTCACAAACTACAAGTTTAATTTTTATAACTGTAATTTTACAACTGTTGAGACTCCCCACTTGTGGCAGCGACTCTACCCCAGACACCACCCTTGGAGAATGACGCAGTTCTGAGTGACATTAACTCACTGCACAAGCTTTGGATTAGGGAAAATAAAAGTAAGACTTAGAGAAACACTAGTGGCATCTTCGGTGGCTCAAAACTGGCATTGCGAGTATTGGTAATTATTCAGATATCTACTGGCACACTATCTGAACAGCCTATATGAAGTTCATAGGAGATAGTTGAAGTGACACAGAACCACATCGTGCCATAAGCCCTGTTCCAATCATTGACTTACCAGGCTCTCAGTAATGGCCAAGAGTACTGGTAAACCTTCAACAATCTGGACTGCCTGACGACTAGGAAGCAGATCAAGCTATGCAGCCAGTGAAATGTTATGGAGGGAAGCACCACAGGAAAAAGTCTGCCAAGTAGGTTCAGTGTGTAGCCGGATGAGTTTAGACAGCAGATGCAGAAGCAAATAAGGCAAACAAGATAGACAACTTCAGATGGGTGGAACCAAGGAATGGAAGATAGAAAACATCAAGCTAACGCAATGCTCAAATGGTAGATCAATCAATCAATCAATCATGTCACTTATAAAGCGCACTACATACCCGCGAGGGTCTCAAGGCGCTGGGGGAAGAGGGGGTGGTGCTGCTACTGATCGAAGAGCCAGGTCTTGAGGAGTCTTCTGAAGGCCAGTAGGTCTTGGGTCTGTCGGAGGTTGGTGGGGAGGGTGTTCCAGGTCTTGGCGGCGAGGTGGGAGAAGGATCTGCCGCCGGCGGTCATTTTCCGGATGCGGGGGACTGTGGCGAGGGCGAGGCTGGTCGAGCGGAGCTGCCGGGTGGGGGTGTAGAAGCTGAGTCGTCTGTTGAGGTAGGCTGGTCCGGAGTTGTGGAGTGCTTTGTGTGCGTGGGTGAGGAGCTTGAAGGTTATCCTCTTGTTGACAGGGAGCCAGTGCAGGTCTCTCAGGTGGGGTGTGATGTGGCTGCGTCGGGGGATGTCGAGGATAAGACGTGCAGAGGCGTTCTGGATGCGTTGCAGCTGTCTCAGGAGCTTAGCCGTCGTTCCTGCGTAGAGGGCGTTTCCGTAGTCCAGCCTGCTGGTGACGAGGGCCTGGGTGACTGTTTTTCTTGTTTCGGTGGGGATCCACTTGAAGATCCTGCGGAGCATTCGGAGGATGTTGAAGCAGGATGAGGAAACGGCGTTGACCTGCTTAGTCATGGAGAGGGTGGGGTCGAGGATGATCCCTAGGTTGCGTACGTGGTCGGTGGGTGGCGGGGCTGTTCCCAGTGATGTTGGTCACCAGGAGTCGTCCCAGGCTGAAGGGTTGGAACCAAGGATGAGGACCTCCGTCTTGTCCGAGTTCAGCTTCAGGCGGCTGGTCCTCATCCATTCGGCGACGGCCTTCATTCCTTCGTGGAGGTGGGCTTTGGCGGTGTGAGGGTCTTTGGTGAGGGAGAGGATCAGCTGGGTGTCATCGGCGTAGGAGATGATGTTGAGGTTGTGCTGTCGGGCGACGTGGGCGAGGGGTGCCATGTAGATGTTGAACAGCGTTGGGCTGAGGGAGGAGCCTTGGGGTACGCCGCAGATGATCTTGGTGGCCTTGGATCGGAAGGGGGCGAGGCGGACGCTTTGTGTTCTGCCGGAAAGGAAGGATGTGGTCCAGTCCAGGGCCTTCTCTTGGAGCCCGGCGTCGTGAAGGCGTGTTCGTAGTGTGTGGTGGCAGACCGTGTCGAAGGCGGCTGATAGGTCCAGGAGGATGAGGGCTGCTGTTTCTCTGTTGTCTAGCAGGGTCCTGATGTCATCGGTGGCGGCGATGAGGGCGGTTTCGGTGCTGTGGTTGCTGCGGAAGCCGGACTGGGAAGGGTCCAGGATGTTGTTCTCCTCGAGGTAGCGGGTCAGTTGTTTGTTGACGATTTTCTCGGTGACCTTCGCGGGGAACGGGAGCAGAGAGATGGGTCGGAAGTTCTTGAGGTCCTTGGGGTCTGCCTTGGGTTTCTTGAGTAAGGCGGTGATCTCGGCGTGCTTCCAGCTTTCCGGGAAGGTTGCTGTCTCGAAGGAGATGTTGATTATTATCCGGAGATGGGGCGCGATGGCTGTACTGGCTTTGTTGAAGATGTGGTGAGGGCACGGGTCTAGCGGTGAACCGGAGTGGATGGTGTTCATGATCTCGCTGGTGTCCTCGTCGTTGATGTTGGTCCAGGAGAGCAGGCGGTTGGTGGTTGTGGGGGCAGTGGTCTCGGTGGTTGCCGGGGCGGTCGTGGTGTTGAAGCTGTCGTGGATGTCGGCGATTTTGCGGTGGAAGAAGGTGGCCAGTGAGTCGCACAGGTCTCGCGATGGCTGGATGTCGTTGGTGTTGGAGCTGGGGTTGGAGAGTTCCTTCACGATGTTGAAGAGCTCTTTGCTGTTGTGTGCGTTGTTGTCTAGGCGGTCTTTGAGTGAGGCCCTTTTGGCGGATCTGATGAGGTGATGGTGACTGCGGGTGGCGCTCTTGTGGGCGGCATAGCTGTCCGCTGTCCGTTCGTGGAGCCAGATCTTCTCCAGTTTTCGGCATGTTCGTTTGGGAGGCCTGGAGGTCTTCGGTGAACCAGGTGGCTTTCTTGCTGGTGTGGCTGTTGGGCGGATTCTTGAGCGGGGCGAGGGTGTTGGCACAGTCGTCGATCCACTGTCTGAGGTTGCGGGCGGCGGTGTCAGGGTCGGAGGGTTCGGCGGGTGGGCTCAGGGCGAGGGTTGTGGTTAGCTGGTCTTCCGTGACTCTGCTCCAGCAGCGGCGAGGCATTTGTTCGGTGCTGTGGTGCGTGGTGGGCTTCCTGTAGGTGAAGTGGATGCAGTGGTGGTCAGTCCAGTGGGGTTCGGAGGTGTGGGTTGAAGGAGACGTGTGGGCTTGCGGAAAAGATGGAGTCGAGCGTGTGGCCGGCGGCGTGGGTGGGTGTAGTCACGAGCTGTCTGAGTCCGAGGGTGGCGAGGTTGTCGATCAGGGTGGTGGAGATGGTGTCCTTGTTGTTCTCGAGGTGGAAGTTCAGGTCCCCGAGGAGGATGTAGTCCGTGGAGGCGATGGCGTGTGTGCTGACGGAGAGTCAGCGATGGTATCGCTGAACTGTGGTCGGGGTCCGGGGGTCTGTAGATGAGGGTTCCTCTGAGGGTGGTGTTGGGATCGGTGTGGATCTGGAAGTGCATGTGTTCGGCGGTGCTGAGGGTGTCGTCGGTGTTGGTTTAGACTCTGAGGGTGTTCCTGTGGACGATGGCGATGCCTCCTCCGACTCCGTTGGTGCGGTCCCTGCGGGTGATCTTGTATCCGTCCGGGATGGCAATGGCGATGTCGGGGGCTGAAGCGGGATTCAGCCAGGTCTCCGTCAGGAATGCGACGTCTGGGGAGGTTGAGTCGAGAAGGTCCCAGAGTTCGATGGCATGTTTGCGGGCGGAGCGGGTGTTGAGGAGGATGCATCTGAGGTAGTTGGGTTCTTTCCTGGGCGGTGGTTTAGCGGGGCGGGTGCTGGCGAAGCTGCAGTTCCGGCAGGTGAAGGGCCCTTGGGTGCGCTTCGGGGTGGCCTGGTAGCAGGCGTGATCTTTCCGGGGGTTGAGTGCGTGGAGGGTGCTGGCGTCGTATCGGCGTCTGTTGATGTGGCGGGCGCGGGGGATGCCCGGACCAGGGGGTCTGGCGCTGGGCGCGGTCACGGCACGGACGGGCGCAGACGGGCTTGCCTTAGGCGCGCATTCGGCGCGCCAGCGGCGACGGCGCGAGCGGCCGCCATAAATGGGAAGGTGGGAGGTGGGAGGTGGGAGGTGGGAGCAGGGAATGGGGCAGCGAATGGGCAGTGAGGGGGCGGGGCCGCAGGGGCGCAGCGGCGGGAAACAGGCACAGAAGGGAAAACGAGCACAATCAGGGCATCAAGGGGGCACAGAAAGGAAAAAAAACGAGCACAATGAGGGGCAGCAAGGGGGCACAGAAAGGAAAAAACTAGCACAATGAGGGGCAGCAAGGGGGCACAGAAAGGAAAAACGAGCACAATGAGGGGCAGCAAGGGGGCACAGAAAGGAAAAACGAGCACAATCAGGGGCAGCAAGGGGGGCACAGAAAGGAAAAACGAGCACAATCAGGGGCAGCAAGGGGGCACAGAAAGGAAAAACGAGCACAATCAGGGGCAGCAGCAGGGCACACAGACGGAGCTGTGTGGTGGGGAGGCGACCTACCAGTCAAGGTCAGGGGTCGCTCTCTTCACCACGCAGCGGCACGCCATAAATGGGGAGGTGGGAGGGAGGAGCAGGGAATGGGGCAGCGAATGGGCAGTGAGGGGGCGGGGCCGCAGGGCGCAGCGGCGGGAAACAGGCACAGAAGGGAAAACGAGCACAATCAGGGCATCAAGGGGGCACAGAAAGGAAAAAAAACGAGCACAATGAGGGGCAGCAAGGGGGCACAGAAAGGAAAAAACTAGCACAATGAGGGGCAGCAAGGGGGCACAGAAAGGAAAAACGAGCACAATGAGGGGCAGCAAGGGGGCACAGAAAGGAAAAACGAGCACAATCAGGGGCAGCAAGGGGGCACAGAAAGGAAAAACGAGCACAATCAGGGGCAGCAAGGGGGCACAGAAAGGAAAAACGAGCACAATCAGGGGCAGCAGCAGGGCACACAGACGGAGCTGTGTGGTGGGGGAGCGACCTACCAGTCAAGACTATGAGACTTGACTATGAGTCGGAGAGCCATACAACTAAGCAGTTACAAAGCAACTGACCACTGTTTCTGTGAGCTCTTAAATTCCACTATGATTGATTTCTTAGCGATCTTAACCTGGAATGCCTCCTAAATACATATGAAGCCCACCCGCCAGTGATCTGGCCTCTAAATCCCCAATTTCGCTTCTTCCTATTCTTCCCTTGCGATGTCTGGTCTGTCTCCCACTCTTGTTGGTATTGCGCTTCCTATATTCACTGGTCCTGACAGAAAGGCTAATAGAAGAACAAAAGAAGAAAATGCAAGATTGTCATGTTTAGGCATAGGTAGTGTGGGGATTACACTATAGAAAGCCCATATGAATGTATGAGGAGCTTTGGAAGTGTGTATGACTTGTGACTACATCTCCCATAATGCCAAGGGAGTACGTAGTTGTCCTACCTCTTTTCACTGTACTTAAGCTCCACCCACAAACAACCCGGTGCTTGTCACCTGTAATCGATCGTCTGGCCCAGAAGGTTGTTTCCTGCAACGCCTGCTGTTAGCGGCTGCCTGGACTCCTAAAGCCCACGTCTTCTCTTGCTGCAGGGGGCCTCTCCTGAATACGAGGAAGACTGCCATGAGCAAGTTTCTGCTCGCATTTGCGCTGGTGCGCGACCGCATTTCCCCCCTGATATCAGGCTCTGATCCATGAAAACGCGCTGAAGCGCGAGAACACGGGAAGGTTTCTGCTCGCGTTCGCGCTGGAGCGCGACCGCATTTCCACCCCCTGTCTGCAGGACCCGATCTGTGGACTCGCGCTGAAGTGCATTACTTCGTGTTTTCCCTGGGGCCAAGCCCAGTCTGTGTGCACACGCTGGAGTGCGATTACGAGCCAAGATAGGCTCAGGAAATCATCCAAGAGCTGTTGAGAGGCTCGGAGTGCTCTTTCCTCAATTATTTTTTGTTCCATTATTTTTGGGTTGCTTGCCCATGCACGCTGGAATTGCGGGTTATATCAGAAAGACTCCCCTTGGACCCAAGTGGAAATACTCACAGCTACCAGAGGATTGTCTGGTCTAAGATAAGTACCTCTACAGTGGCTTCTTGCTGAAATTTAAGCAGTGTCTTTTGCTACATAGGGTACTTTACTCTTGGAAACCGTGGTGAAGAAATGCATTAATTTCTTTTCTTTATTTTTACCTTTTGTGCCTTTTTGTATCTGGATAAGTGCGGCAGTATTAACTGTAAGTTCATCACATATTGAATAATGATATATTATTGTGACTTAGGGTGGTGACTTCATGTGTGTTGTGTTGTGTCTCACCTGCAGGGAACACGGGGTGACCGTAGGAGTGAGGTCTACAACTCCAGAACATATCCCCATTGAGTGTTTTCGCTGCTGCACCTTTATTGTTTCGTTTGTCCCTTTTTTCCCTTTCCCCTACTGTGGTGTGACCTACGGAGTGGGTATATAAATACTCGCAGGTGGTTCCATACAAGGGGAAAGGGTTATCTGGCATCTTCCATCACTCCTGCTGTATCCGGCTTTCAAGGTTAGTGGTTACCCATTCTCTGTCGTGACAAAGTGACAAGCCCACGGTTACCTACAGCCTGAGCGATGGATACCAACACTGTTCTCACTTCAGTGTTGGAAACATTGACGGCATTGCGGATGGAAGTGGATGCCTTTGGAGGGGAAAACTTGGAATTGAGGAACGAGATGGGCACCATGAGGCGAGAAGTAGCAGGTCTGTCCCGCACCAGCCCTACAGGTTCAAGGGGGGCCTCTTACATTAGGAACTGGACCTTACCACCACCACCCACATCTCAAGACACAGACGCAGGGTATACGGCTCAGTTCCAGGGAGGGGGAGTAGGTCCTTCCACCATCCAAGTGATACAGCCCGTACAGTTGCCTCTAGCCCCTCCCGAGAGATTGTTTGGGGATCCCAAAAAGTTTGGAGTTTTTCTGGGTCAGTGTAAACTGCACTTCATGTGCAAGCCAGCGGTGTTTCCTAACGACCAGGCAAAGACGGCATTCGTTATGTCTTACTTGGAGGGAACGCAGCCAGTTGGTCCTTCCCCCTAATAGAGAGAGACGATCCCGGTTTGCACAACTTTTCTACCTTTTGTGAAGAGATGCGCAAGTTATTCGATAGAAAGGCGCACCAGCTCTCATTAGACAGCGAACTCATTACGCTTAAGCAGGGCACACAAGACCTACTCACGTACATAACCACGTTCAACAGGCTCATCGTGGAAACCGATTGGCCCATGGAAAAAAGAACTTCTTTATATTACCAGGGGCTGAGAGGCGAACTGAAGGACGTATTAGCCCAGGTGGTGCATATGCCCGCTACCTGCGACAAACTCATCGACCTCACCGTTCAACTGGATCATTGGCTCCAGGAGAGAAAGGGAGATAAACAGCGTACCGATTCTAAGTTCCTGCTTCCCCGACCTGAACACATGACGGAAGAGCAACCACAGGCCACCGATGAGACGGAACCAATGCAGATAAGTGGCATACGAGGGCCAATAAGCCAAGAGGAGAGGGAAAGAAGGCGAAGACAAAGATTATGTATGTACTGTGGAAAGCCCGGGCATTACATCAAGGATTGCAAGACGAAAACCGAAGCGACGTATAAAGAAAGCAAAGGAACCAGAAACGTGCCTGTGGTGGAGTACCTTTCTGAGAATCCGGGAAACTAAAGTGCTCAAACAAGCTAGAGACCCCTTGTTTGAGGCCAGTAGATGAAGAGGTCTTTCCGGCCATGGCCAATACGGTTCAAACTTCAGTGGCCCATATGAATGTGTGTGTTACATTGGAGATTCCTGGGGTCGAGCCTGTAGTAGTGCATGCTTTACTAGACTCTGGGGCCACTGGTAATTTTATCGGCCAGCAATACGCACAAGAACTTGTTGTACCATGCATAAGAAAAAAGATACCGGAACCAGTGAAGGCAGTGGATGGTACAGCATTGACGTCAGGCCCTGTGCGTTTTCACACCCAGTGGATTATAATGCAGGTCGGGATGACCCATTTCGAACACATTCAATTTGATCTAATAGACGCCCCCCATTTCAAACTCATTTTGGGTATGCCTTGGCTTACACAGCATGATCACTTAGTTTAATGGGCGGCGCGCACAGTCACCATGAGCTCCTCATTCTGTGCAGAACATTGTAATAGAGAGAAAGTCCAAACACCTTACCAGGTGGAGAATCCAGCTGAACTGCTTGCTAGTGGTTGTAGTGCACAGAGTGTGTGCTGTATCTCCATGCTACCGCAGGAATACAAGCAGTACCATGCCGTATTCAGCGAACAAGAAGCAAGCAAGTTGCCCCCGCACAGGGATTATGATTGTGTGATTGGCCTGGAGCCCAGTGCCAGCATACCATGCAGTCGTATATACGCCCTCACTGAGGCTGAAACAGCCTATCTGCAGCAATACCTGGATAAATTGCTGTCCTCCGGCTTCATCCGTCCTTCCTCCTCCCCTGCTTCCTCGCCACTATTCTTCATTCTGAAGCATGAAGTGGGCTTAAGGGCTTGTATAGATTATAGGGCGATCAACAGAGTGACCAAAAAGAATAGGTATCCTCTGCCCTTAATACCTGTTCTGCTGGACCAGTTGAAGGGAGCCAAAGTATTCACCAAACTGGACCTCCGGGGAGCCTACCATCTGGTACGGGTGCGGCGAGGGGACGAATGGAAAATGGCCTTTCGTACCAAATTCAGGCTGTACGAATACCGGGTAATGCCCTTCGGCCTCTGTAACGCCCCCCCGCATTCCAGTATTTTATAGACGAAGTACTAAGAGGCTTGTTGGATGTATCATGTATTGTGTATATCGATGACATCCTGATATACTCGGCTTCCATAGAAGAACACATCCCTCATGTGTCCGCCGTACTGGAATGCCTGCAGCGGTACGCTCTCTACGCTAAGCTGGAAAAATGCCTTTTCCACACCACAGAAGTGGAGTTCTTGGGGTATGTCATCGGACCAAACGGCCTCTGCATGGATCAAAAGAAGATACAAGACATCATCCAATGGGAGTCCCCCTCCAGTGTGAAGGCCTTGCAAAGCTTCCTTGGCTTTGCAAATTTTTATAGGAGATTTATCAAAGAATTTTCCAGAATTATTCAACCCTTGACACACCTTCTACGGAAAGGACCTGCTTTTCTCTGGACGGAATCTGCGGAAAAGGCTTTCCAAATGCTAAAGAACTGATTCACGAGTGCTCCGGTGTTACGACATCCTGATGCCAGTCAGCCGTTTGTGGTAGAAACGGATGCCTCATACTACGCCGTTGGAGGGATCCTTTCCCAACGTCATGCAGACACAGGCCAACTCCATCCTGTTGCCTTCTTCTCCAAGAAACTGTCTACCTGTGAGGTGAATTACAGTATCACTGACAAAGAGCTGCTGGCAATAAAGAGAGCGTGTGAGGAATGGAGACACCACCTAATGGGGGCCAGACACACGGTGGAAATATACACCGACCATCGGAATCTGCTCTTTTTGAAGAGTGCTAGAGCCTTAACCCCTCGGCAGCTCCGATGGTCGCTGTTTTTCTCAGACTTCGACTTTGTGATCAGATACTGACCAGGACCACAAAATGGTAAGGCTGATACACTATCAAGACCCATGCCTATTCCTGAACTCAGCCTAGCCCCAGTAGAAGAACCCCCTGTAATACTACAGAAGGCTTCCTTTCCGACAGAAATAATGGCTTTGACAACAACTCCTGAATTCTTGGAAGACGTAAAGAAAATTGTGAACAATCTGCTATTTTATGACGAACGGCTATACAAACCTGAAGGGCCACTGCAACAGCAGGCCTTGCAATGGATTCATGATTCCACCTTGGGTGGACATTTGGGAACACAGAAAACTCTGCAAACAATGTCTAGATACTTTTGGTGGGAAACACTATGGAAAGACACTGTGAAATACGTCTCAGAATGTTCTGTCTGAGCACAGGTCAAGGCTCAGCACCAACGGCCCAGCGGATTACTCAGACCTTTACCCATACCTCCAGCCCCTTGGCATACCGTGTCTATGGACTTTATTGTGGAAATGCCGCCTAGCTTTGGTCATAACACCATACTTGTAGTCATCGATCACTTGACCAAGATGGGTCATTTCATTGCACTGACCAAACTGCCCACATCAGGGGAATTGGCTAAATCATTCCTACAACACATAGTGCGTTTGCATGGGATTCCTTCAGTCACCATTAAGGACAGGGGGACCCAATTTACGTCTAAGTTTTGGAAGGCACTGTGTGCTGTCATGAAAATAGATGCCCGTCTATCTACGAGTTATCATCCGCAGACAGACGGCCAAACAGAGAGGTTAAAACAAACCTTAGAACAGTATCTAAGATGTATTACACTACAACATGGGGAAGAATGGAGCACGCTTTTATGGACTGCGGAGTTCGCGTATAACAATGCGGACCATTCCTCTCTAGGATGTTCCCCCTTCTTTTGCCTCAATGGATACCATCCTAACATGTTACCTTTTGAACAGCCCGTTGCCTCCAAACATCCCACAATCCAAGAACACCATGCACACCTGCACATCAAGCTGGTATTACAGAATGCCAAAACACACCTAGAAGTAGCTAGAGCCCATGATAAACAACATGCAGACGAGAAGAGATCGCCAGAGCCGTCCTATAAGGTAGGGGATAAGGTGTGGCTCAACACCAAACATCTGAAATTTAAGGGTAACACTTGGTTACAACCTAAGTTTGTGGGTCCCTATCCAATCGACAGCATAATCAACCCCGTGGCCATGAGGTTAACACTCCCTTCTACTTGGCATATCCACCATGGGTTTCATGTTTCCCTCATACGGCCCTGTCTCCCTGGCACCAGATTACCTGAGAGACCAAGGCCTTTGGAGATAGAAGGGGAGGAAGAGTATGAGGTAAAGAATATTCTTGATTCCAAACTTATCAGGGGACGGGTACACTACCTCATTGAGTGGAAGGGATATGGCCCGAGGATCGCTCATGGGAACCGAGTGCCAAACTTCATTGCCCTGGAATCCTTAGGCGTTTCCACTCCCGGTTTCCCACCAAGCCTGGTGGACCGCCGAGACGTCGGTCGTTGAGAGGGGGTTCTGTCACGTTTAGGCATAGGTAGTGTGGGGATTACACTGTAGAAAGCCAATATGAATGTATGAGGGGCTTTGGAAGTGTGTATGACTTGTGACTACATCTCCCATAATGCCAAGGGAGTACTTATTTGTCCTACCTCTTTTCACTGTACTTAAGCTCCACCCACAAACAACCCGGTGCTTGTCACCTGTAATCGATCGTCTGGCCCAGAAGGTTGTTTCCTGCAACGCCTGCTGTTAGCGGGGCCCTGGACTCCTAAAGCCCACGTCTTCTCTTACTGCAGGGGGCCTTTCCTGAATACGAGGAAGACTGCCACGAGCAAGTTTCTGCTCGCATTCACGCTGGTACGCGACCTCATTTCCCCCCTGACATCAGGCCCCGATCCATGAAAACGCGCTGAAGCGCGAGAACATGAGAAGGTTTCTGCTCGCATTCGCGCTGGAGCGCGACCGCATTTCCACCCCCTGTCTGCAGGACCCGATCTGTGGACTTGCGCTGAAGTGCATTACTTTGTGTTTTCCCTGGGCCAAGCCCAGTCTGTGTGCACGCGCTGGAGTACGATTACGAGCCAAGATAGGCTCAGGAAATCATCCAAGAGCTGTTGAGAGGCTCGGAGTGCTCTTTCCTCAATTCTTTTTTTTTTCTTTATTTTTGGGTTGCTTGCCCATACACGCTGGAACCGCGTGTTATATCAGAAAGACTCCCCTTGGACCCAAGTGGAAATACTCACCGCTACCAGAGGATTGTCTGGTCTAAGATAAGTACCTCTACAGTGGCTTCTTGCTGAAATTTAAGCAGTGTCTTTTGCTACATAGGGTACTTTACTCTTGGAAACCGTGGTGAAGAAATGCCTTGATTTCTTTTCTTTATTTTTACCTTTTGTGCCTTTTTGTATCTGGATAAGTGCGGCAGTATTAACTGTAAGTGCATCACATATTGAATAATTATATATTATTGTGACTTAGGGTGGTGACTTCATGTGTGTTGTGTTGTGTCTCACCTGCAGGGAACACGGGGCGACCATAGGAGTGAGGTCTACAACTCCAGAACATATCCCCATTGAGTGTTTTCGCTTCTGCACCTTTGTTTCGTTTGTCCCTTTTTGCCCATTCCCCTACTGTGGTGTGACCTGCGGAGTGGGTATATATATACTCGCAGGTGGTTCCATACAGGGGGGAAGGGTTATCTGGCATCTTCCATCGCTCCCGCTGTATCCAGCTTTCAAGGTTAGTGGTTACCCATTCTCTGTCGTGACAAAGATGCAAATGCTGAAAACTAAAAGAAAAGGTGATGTTGGGGCATTGTTATGAGTGCCGGACATGACCATTAAAAAAATCAAGCATGCAGGTTGGATGCAAAAAAGGAAAATGGATGAGTAAGCAGAAGAGCAGTAAACGAGGTTATGCTGGGAAAATCCTTAATTAATCAGGTGAGGTGAGGAGGTTCCATAGAAGAAGGCTTTTAGCACAAAAAGATTTCAGTGTAGATGCAAGTAGGGTGAATAACAAAATAGAGAGCCGGATAACAAAAGGCTATTAGCAACACAAAAGAGCTGAATGTATTCACTAGAAAACAAATGTGTATAAATCCATTTCAGTATAATCAATATTAACTAGGCTGTGTACAGCAATTTAGTGACTGCCATTTATACTAACAAATATAAATAAGTTGAAGATTCGTTTCTGAAATGACAAATCATCTGGCCTGTCTCTTTTTTTTTACCCTTGCTTTTTTATTGCTTGTTTTTTTTCTATCCATGCTACTTAGTATGTGGTATATCAATACAACTTCTGACACTACTACTTTTAATAATATTAACAATAACAATAGTACAGATAGCCAGTTAAAACATGTACATTTTTTTAAATGCATTAAATAGCAAGTGTTGCTAGTAATTATTTGACCATGTTCAATTTATAATCCTAAGAAAATGAAAAGCTTCAGCTTGTCCTTCAGTGAATCAAACCCATGACATTCAGATCATAAACTACTACGAAGAGTATTAAATATACAGACGTGCCATTCCTTAATGGAAACTGTTAACAATGCATAGATCTTTTTTCCCTAGAAGAAAGATGATGAACATTACGAGGGTCACTCTCTTAACCGAATGAATTCCAAATACCGTAGCTATGTCTTAAATGTCTGTCCTATCTGATACAGCTGTCTAGCAATCAATATCTTCTTTAAGAGGACAGCCATGGACTGGTGATGTGACGCTCTGCACTTAGAGAGCCATTCAAATATGAGAGATAGGATTTAACATTTTTGATGTGACCACTAACCTTTTGAAAAGAGGGTTTCATGTTCTTCTCACAGCTAATGAATCCATTAGCAGAATACAGATTAGTAGATCAATCCACAAGCCAGACAGTGCTTAATTTGTGTGGGTGCCCGAAACTCTGTTCAGAATCCTGTGGCCGGTGTAATTAAGCATTGGCGAGTTGAATAGCAATTCTATTCCTTTTAAATCCACCTCAGACCTCTTTAATCCACTACCAGACACTTCCTGACCCTTTATCTCACTCTTGCATGTTCCTGCTTTCTCCCTTTGTGACAGTTTGTCCACCTTTCTCGTCCTTGTCTCTCTGATTTGTGTGTTTATCCCTTTCTTGCTCTCTGTAAATATCTGATGTAGACAAATAAGTGCTGGTCCCAAAAAATAAGTGCTGGTGGACCCCACTGCAACCACAATTAAGCACTGAAGACAGGGCTACAGGATTCAGCACTATTCCCACAATGCTAATAGTTGGACATATATACAAATGATTATGATAAATGTAAAAAAAAGAATAATAACGCAGTTGCTAAAACCATGCATTGTTCTAAAAAAAGAATAGAATAGACCTAGCAGCATCAGTCCATGATCTCACTTCAATATCATATCATCCAGTGGCCACTCTGAACACTTATAGAAAAACCAAAGCTTCATATCAATCATCACTCATTGATGCAAACATGTGTGTCATCTCGTACAAGACCAGCAATTGTGCAGACCAAGAAGATGCATTGAGTCTTTTATTACTAAATATTTTTCAGAAACTCAGGGGCTTATTTATGAGAGCCCAACGTCACTTTTGCGCTACGTAAAGTGGTGCATGCGTGACGCAGGGCTCTCATAAAGAATTATGAAGCCATGCAAAGCCAACCTGCGTGGCTTTGAGTATCCTCATAAATCATGAGTAAGGCACTGCATTGCCTTTTTGTGCACCTGGGAGAGGTTATAGGGGCGTTGCAGTGCGTGTTCCCACACAACACCCATAGAATTTAACGCTGCCCCAGATTTACAAAAACATGTAAACTTGGGGAAGTTCCAAATTCATATGTCTCCTGAGGGGAGGCGTAACGAGGAGAATTCACTTCATTTTTCCTAATTTTTCCTCTTTCCATGTGTGCTACATTCTGAAGCACATATCGATAGGGGAAAACGCCTCTTAGAATTGTTTTAATGCAGAAAGGTGACCCTTCCTGCACAAAAACAATCCTGCCTGCAATGGAGGCACCAATGATGCACAGGTGCCTACGTTGGCGCTAGGCTGCTGAAACTGTGCCGGTGGAAAGGAAAGGAATGCACAGTATTGCTTAAATACTGTGCATTCCTGCTCTTTCACTTTGGCGTAGGGCAGCGTAACGGGTGTCTTGCTGTGCTGCTTTACTCCAAAATTCCATAATTGAGGCCCTCAGTCTACAAAATGAATCTTTTAGATGTTCTGATTTGCTTTCACCACTAAACCTTCTTTCATACAAATATCAACTCTTGTATTATAATAAGCCTTAGTTTCAGTTGGGACATTCATCTTGAAAAATGTGACATATGGATTACCAAGAACAGGTCGCCCAGGTTTGCCACTTTTGATGGTGCAATTTAATATTTATATGCAGCTGTGTGAGACCTCATCAAAGACAGCTGGTTGTTTTTGCAAATGTCTGTTGACATTATTCAACTGCAATTGAGCAGATAGCTAACTGACATTACAAGTCATTTCAGTGGCAAAAAACTGCTATTACAAATCACTAATTTTAATTCTATACAGTCTATGGCCAAAGAAAATTCATATTAAAAAGGTCCCGTCTATTTCAGTTAACTTTAGTAACTGAATGCAAGCTGAATTAAAACAGGATCCTAGATAGGTCGCAATTGCTTACAAATAAATCGCTTGAAAGGTAGAACTAATGCTGTAGAATGCATGAAAAATCATTTATCTACTGACACACAGGAAAGACCATAGGATATATTTTGAACTGACTGATCTGCAAGCAGTTTTTTTTCATCCAAGCCTGGAAGGTGACCAGCAAATCTTGGAGAGCTTAACCAGGCTTTGGATGTTATCATAAGGTAAATGGAATTTTGTATTGCCAGTGTTTATTGGCTGGATAATTGGTAGGCTTTGCCCACATCAACCTCAGTGGAGATAGAGATGATCCATGAGCAAATCCAAAGTCAACTCACTGACAGCAGATGCAAAACACTTTAACCTGTTGAGCGAGATGATTTACAATGGAATAGTTTATTGGTTCATAAATAGGCCCTGTCACCATTTGAAGTGTAAACAAACGTATTATGAATGATAGCTCATTTGATATTTAAAATTTCTGAATGTCTAAATCAACTACTATTTAAGTTTTGTTTGAGATTTGATAACGTATACTGAAAACTGCCCAGATTTCTCAAATATTTCTTAAAGCAGCTAAACGTTCAGCTATTCTCTGAAGGGTCAGGCTTGCTTGGCACACCACGAGGGCCGGACTGGCTACCGGGCGTTTTGGCATGCTGCCGAGCTGGGGGCTGATTTCGTTGATGGGGACCTGCGTGTGCTGAACGAAATTCGTTTTGCTTTGTTTATTTCGAGAGAGTAAAAATTAACAGGAGTAAGGCCCGTTAGCCCAGGTGAGACCAGGCGCAGTTTACAACAAAAAACAATGTCTCAACTGGAGGATAATTAAAAGAGGTCAATTTAAAACAGTGAAATAAATCACAAAGAGAAAGGGGGACAAGGGAAGGGAGACCACAACGTAAGAGTAGAGTGAAGTAAATTAAACTATAATTCCGTAAGTAGTTTAATAAGCACTACAGTACATCATTATACAATGACCATGACACACAACGTGAGCACTGGGCGTGCTAGTGAAGGGGACGGCGCAGTGACATAAGTGTGCAAAAAACAGCGTGAACGGCGAAAATAAGTAAATTAAATTAAAGGTGGTCAAAAATTGCAGAATATATACAGTTTATATATACAAGATAGTCAGAAAATTAAATTTGACCACAATAACGCCTGTGTTCTAGGCTGGATAGTCGACGGCGTTTCAACCTGAATGATTGCAGGTCATCATCAGGACAATGGTCATTAATTTGACGGTAGTGCTCTAGTAAAAAGAGCGAAGTGGACGTGAGGCATCACGGAGGGATCACAATCTGCGATTTCTTCAGGGTGGCTTGTGAAGTCCAAGATGTAGGTCCAGAAGCACACATGAAAACAACAAAAACAAAAACAAGGAGAAATTAAACATTTCTCCTCATTGCGCTAGGGTAAGACCAGGTTTTCCCTGGTCTTAATTGTGGTGCTACCCATATTTACACCACCCTTTTAAATATGGGGCACCGTCAAAATAAATGGGTGTTGTGGTGGAACACCCACCACAACACCCATTGCCCGCCCCTTTCACGCTAAGTAGAGCGTGAAAGGGTGCCTTATTCACAAGGGGGCGTTAAGCCATGTTAAGTGGCTTAACGCTGCCTTGTAAATAAGGCAAAGCCTGTATCGACCCCACAATGTTGATAAAGGTGACGTTCTGGTGGCTATAGGGGCTTGTAAATATGCCCCTGGCTTTTTCATTTCTATATCAGACAGGCAATATCTCTTAACCTTGCTCAAAACATAAATAGCTGCACACACTCCTGCACATTGTGGGCCACATTTACAAGGAAGTGGCGAAGGGCGGCATTAGACTCTTTGGCTTAACGCAGCGCTCCGTCACTTCTGTAACGCAGGGCTGCACAGTATTTACAAGAATACGGGGCAGCCTTGCGTTTCCCCCTGTGCTGGCACTAATTTAGCTGCCTAGCGCAAATGCAGGCTCCCTTGCCCTGCATGGAGGGGAATGATTGTTTATGTGCAGGAAGGTGTCCCTTCCTGCACATAAACAATCTGAAATGGTGTTTTGAAACGTCTATGTATGCTGCTTGATGCAGCACAAATAGAAGTTGCAAAACTTAATTTTTTTTAATGGTTGTTTATGTGCAGGAAGGGCCACCTTCCTGCACATAAACAATCAATGTCGTTTTGCTGTTTCTATGTGTGCTGCACAATGCAGCATACTAGGAAACAGAAAAAAAGAGGAGAAATTAAACATTTCTCCTCATTGTGCCAGGGTAAGACCAGGTTTTCCCTGGTCTTAATTTTTGCGCTGCCCCATATTTATGCCACCCTTGTAAATATGGGGTAGCGTCAAAATAAATGGGTGTTGTGGTGGAACGCCCACCACAGCACCCATTGCCCGTCCCTTTCATGCTAAGTATAGCGTGAAAGGGTGCCTTATTCGCAAGGCGGTGTTAAGCCACGTTAAGTGACTTAACGGTGCCTATAAATAAGGTGAAGCCTATTTCCCCACCACAACGTCAAGAAAGATGACATTCTGGTGTGATAGGCTTTTAAATTTGCCACTGTGTTAGAAAAGCCACTCAGAATGCATAAGAATTGGATACAGGTTTAGAATGGGGTATGTAACAGGAAGAAAATGGCTTGGAAGAGGATATCAATATAAGAGCATGGGTCTTCACAGCTATGCATCATGGTGTTTGCTCCATGGCGTTCAGGTAAAGGGAAGAATAGGCTTGTCTGCATGCCTTTGGATCCTGTGTTTGCAGTGTCCCTGCATTCTCAGATACGCTCATATGTTATATATGCAAAACCTGTCTTATTTCAATCCAGTTCTCCATGGGTATTTAATAATTCATGTAGCCTTTATTTATTCATATTCACATGTATTTATTTACTTATACATGTTATTTGGTCTTGTTACAGGTAGCTGTAGCTTCCTTGCAAGACATTGTGTCAGCATGCACCACACATATGTACATATGTACTATACAGATAAGGGACAGTTCTAGGCTTCTTCTGCCGCTGGCTTGTCTGGCTGCTCTCTTCAGGCATTGGCTGCATGTGCTGTCCCATACCTTTTAGGATCAGATCCAGTGCTTTAAATGGGCCGGTACTGAGTACCAGCACTTTTTTATTTTGAGAGGGAGAGTACCGGCACTTCTCAAGAAAAACGTAATACTTTTAATTGGAGAGTACCAGCACTTCTCAGAAAAAGCAGGTACTCTGGTACAGAGTACCTGCACTTCTATTTTTCCATTTTAAGCACTGATCAGATCACAACCTTTTGTAGATGCATAGGTTCCTGCTGTTCCTTCTACTGGAAGTTGGAGATGGAGGGAAAGTAGTCCTTGCATTTAGTGCTGAAAGTTTCATATTCTTTTCAATAATGACTGTGTGTAGATACCGATGTTGCCGGATGCTAGGTGGCTCTTCCCTCCTCACACCAGTAGCGCTTCACTTCGGGGTGGTAAAATATTAAAACATGAGTTCACTTTTCAGAATTTTTTTCTCCATCCATCCCTTTGTGGAATGAACTTGGAGCTTAAGGCTGAGCTGCCACCTTTCACTCATGCATCATGATGGCCATGTACTTAGGTCAGAGAGCCATTATTTCTTCCATTGCACAGTTTTGTCATTATCAAAAGTGCACCAAGTCTAATGCATGTCAATGTCAGCCATGATTGCATGGTGGTTGGGTAATACAAGTTGACTGATTCCATTTCCTAGCAGTGATCAATGCAGCCAACCGTGGGCACACACATTCTCTTTAGCTGATATAACACGTAAAGGTAATATGCATAGGCAAAGCGAATATGTCCAGTTTTAGTGTGCATTGTAGCGCTTGTAGATTTGAATAGGGACCTAAAAATATGTGGATGGCTGTTCATCCAATGATTTGTGCAGTAAACGATATGAAATCGCCATGACAATATGAACACGTACAATCTTCATGCAGACCTGTATCAAACATTTTCACACCAGGATCAAAGCATGGGAAACAATTGTGGCTCTGCACCTGGAACTGTGATATTGCACTTTGGTATCTTCAGAATAATTTAATAATCTAAAGTCCTGTCGCTTCCAGTGTGGCTTTTCCAGGAAGATTACTATGATTTGTGAGCCAGGTTCAGTGGCACTGAATCCCTGGGGTCTACGGGGCCCACTGCTCCCAGCTATGACAGCTATGACAGTCTATTCCTACCCAACTTTGGGGTGCTTTCCTAGCTTGCATTATGGCCATGGCACAGTTGCTACACCACTGGACTTTGCCAAAGGGACACAATTATATTGCTCAAAGGAGTTATTTGACCAGTGGGGCAAAGATCAGAACAGATGTTCTCAACTCATCTTCAGTGAGTATTCATAAGAAGCACCAAGGAGCTTATTTACAAGCCTCTTGCACCGCCGGTGCATCACTTTTAATATGGAAAAAAGTGACCCACCTGTGGCGCAAGGGCAGTGCTTAATTTGAACCCTGTGGTTTCCGGTGCTCAGCACCTGCACTTAATTAACAACACCTGTGCTCTTCATGACCACCAGCTAGGAACACATTCATTTACAAGGAGATTACGTGATTTGCCCAGAATCACAGGATATTGAGCAGACACTGAGACTCAAATCTGGTTCCCTAGCTCCAAAGTCCGCAGCTCTGGCTATTACACTACATCTTCTCCCCATTTTCATGGTCAGACGTTGGTTCTGTTTTAGGCGGTGCTAACAGAAGAAATGAGCTGGTGCAAGTTGCCTCCTGACGAGAGATCCGGCACAAATTAACCACTGTGCAAGGGGATTGTAAATAAGCCCCCAAGAACCTGTGTCCCCAGGTGCTAAAAGTGAGAATGCCAACGAAAGAGATGCTCTCTAAAAGATTGAAAAGATAGCTTACATCTGCCTTAAATTTCTTTGATTTTCCGTACCATTCTGAGTGTCACAAATGGAGTGATCTGATCACAGTGGACCCTGCATTTACCACTGCTGTGTGTGGAGTTTCAGAAGCTGACCACAGATATTGACATTATTTATTGCTCAAGCCGTGGATGCAGTGGTGCATTCTTACATTTGTTTACACTCGTGGGTGCCAACGGTGTGAATCTGTGACGTAGATATACCTTATTTTTTAATTGTGCTTCCTCCCACAGTCTTAAAGGGCTGTAGAACTGTAAATTGCAAGTGGCAGGAGTTGCAAATATATACCTCTAAGCTGACGAACTCGTGGAAGAAGCACCCGCGTGCCAGTGAGAGGTACTTGACCTGATGCAATGTTTGGCAGCCTACTCAGCAAACCCCAAATCTGAAGTCTTAATCTCTACTGATGACGGTTAAAGAATCAGAAACACGTGTCTAGAGAACAGCACTATCTGCGCCAACTCTGGCGAAACACTCTGAATACTAGAGCAAAGCAAGTAACAAGAGACTGCATTAACCAGAATGCCAGGGGCGAACCTTGCTGGGAGGTGAAGCGGTGTGCTCCCACCCCTGTTCCTGTTTAAAAGTACTCCTGTGAGTCATTGAGCTGACGAGCTCGTGGAAGAAGCACCCGCGTGCCAGTGAGAGGTACTTGACCTGATGCAATGTTTGGCAGCCTACTCAGCAAACCCCAAATCTGAAGTCTTAATCTCTACTGATGAAGGTTAAAGAACCAGAAACACGTGTCTAGAGATCAGCACTATCTGCACCAACTCTGGCGAAACACTCTGAATACTAGAGCAAAGCAAGTAACAAGAGACTGCATTAACCAGAATGCCAGGGGCGAACCTTGCTGGGAGGTGAAGCGGTGTGCTCCCACCCCTGTTCCTGTTTAAAAGTACTCCCGGGAGTCATTGAGCTGACGAGCTCGTGCAAGAAGCACCCGCGTGCCAGTACTTGACCTGATGCAATGTTTGGCAGCCTACTCAGCAAACCCCAAATCTGAAGTCTTAATCTCTACTGATGACGGTTAAAGAACCAGAAACACGTGTCTAGAGATCAGCACTATCTGCGCCAACTCTGGCGAAACACTCTGAATACTAGAGCAAAGCAAGTAACAAGAGACTGCATTAACCAGAATGCCAGGGGCGAACCTTGCTGGGAGGTGAAGCGGTGTGCTCCCACCCCTGTTCATGTTTAAAAGTACTCCTGTGAGTCATTGAGCTGACGAGCTCGTGGAAGAAGCACCCGCGTGCCAGTGAGAGGTACTTGACCTGATGCAATGTTTGGCAGCCTACTCAGCAAACCCCAAATCTGAAGTCTTAATCTCTACTGATGACGGTTAAAGAACCAGAAACACGTGTCTAGAGATCAGCACTATCTGCGCCAACTCTGGCGAAACACTCTGAATACTAGAGCAAAGCAAGTAACAAGAGACTGCATTAACCAGAATGCCAGGGGCAAACCTTGCTGGGAGGTGAAGCGGTGTGCTCCCTCCCCTGTTCCTGTTTAAAAGTACTCCCGTGAGTCATTGAGCTGACGAGCTCGTGGAAGAAGCACCCGCGTGCCAGTGAGAGGTACTTGACCTGATGCAATGTTTGGCAGCCTACTCAGCAAACCCCAAATCTGAAGTCTTAATCTCTACTGATGACGGTTAAAGAACCAGAAACACGTGTCTAGAGATCAGCACTATCTGCACCAACTCTGGGGAAACACTCTGAATACTAGAGCAAAGCAAGTAACAAGAGACTGCATTAACCAGAATGCCAGGGGCGAACCTTGCTGGGAGGTGAAGCGGTGTGCTCCCACCCCTGTTCCTGTTTAAAAGTACTCCCAGGAGTCATTGAGCTGACGAGCTTGTGGAAGAAGCAGCCGCGTGCCAGTGAGAGGTACTTGACCTGATGCAATGTTTGGCAGCCTACTCAGCAAACCCCAAATCTGAAGTCTTAATCTCTACTGATGACGGTTAAAGAACCAGAAACACGTGTCTAGAGATCAGCACTATCTGCGCCAACTCTGGCGAAACACTCTGAATACTAGAGCAAAGCAAGTAACAAGAGACTGCATTAACCAGAATGCCAGGGGCGAACCTTGCTGGGAGGTGAAGCAGTGTGCTCCCACCCCTGTTCCTGTTTAAAAGTACTCCCGTGAGTCATTGAGCTGACGAGCTCGTGGAAGAAGCACCCGCGTGCCAGTGAGAGGTACTTGACCTGATGCAATGTTTGGCAGCCTACTCAGCAAACCCCAAATCTGAAGTCTTAATCTCTACTGATGACGGTTAAAGAACCAGAAACACGTGTCTAGAGATCAGCACTATCTGCGCCAACTCTGGCGAAACACTCTGAATACTAGAGCAAAGCAAGTAACAAGAGACTGCATTAACCAGAATGCCAGGGGCGAACCTTGCTGGGAGGTGAAGCGGTGTGCTCCCACCCCTGTTCCAACCTGACTGTCATAACAGGGGTTAGGGGGGTTCTCGCCCTGTGAAAATTTTGAAAAAAGAGTGGGCAAATAGTGCATTTTCTAGCAAAATGAGAAAAATTAAAACAGTTTGGCCAGAGCTAATATGGTTTCCAGCGTGCATGTGTCAGTTGACCATTTACAAATGTTTTTCCCTGGACCGTGCTGATGTCATGCATGACAGGGCCAAGTAATAAGCTGCTATTGGGAAGAACTAGGGGCCTGATTCACAGAACTAACTTACGTCAAAAACGTAAAGTTAGTACTTTTTGGTATTCACAGAATACACTTACTCATTTTGGTAGTCACAGAATGAACTTACTCATTTCGGTATTCACAGAAGTTAGTAGTCCTAACTTTAGGACTCCTAAATGCCTTCTGTGAATACCGAAAATCTTAAAGTTAGGATTTTTCTCAGTTTAGGAGTAGTAAAGTTAGGAGTCCTAACTTTACTACTCCTAAACTGAGAAAAATCCTAACTTTAAGACTTTCGGTATTCACAGAAGGCATTTAGGAGTCCTAAAGTTAGGAGTCCTAACTTTACTACTCCTAGACTGAGAAAAATCCTCACTTTAAGACTTTCGGTATTCACAGAAGGCATTTAGGAGTCCTAAAGTTAGGACTACTAACTTCTGTGAATACCGAAATGAGTAAGTTCATTCTATGAATACCAAAATGAGTAAGTGTATTCTGTGAATACCAAAAAGTACTAACTTTACGTTTTTGACGTAAGTTAGTTCTGTGAATCAGGCCCCTAATGCCTCTTGGAATTAGCTGTAGGTGCTTACTGCCTGCAGCAAGGATGTTTCCTTAAACTGTTGGATTCTCTAGAACCCAAAAACGATTAGAGGTGGATTATGATATAGAAATTTGAGTTAATTTGAGCAGTTTAACTTTGTAAGACAATTAATGCCCTAAATTCAAAGTAAAAGCATATAGATTACATGTTATAGTCATGACATTTGACGCCCCAGTAACACTGGACACCCTCCTCCGTCACGGACATAGCACAGAAGCAGAGGGATTCAATGGCAACAGTTTGAACAGGCTAACTTTTATTGCCTTGCTGTGAAATCAATCATTAGTACTCTCAAGAGATCCAGAAAGCTGCGGCCACGTGAGAGCAGAACATCTGATAACCAGCGAGAGAAAAATACCAACTAAAGGACACTTCTTCGAATTTCTGGGCAAGCATAAATCACTGTTAAGACCTGGGCGCATATTATCAAGAAACCGCGTTAAAATTATCGCCGCTTTGGCGGCAGAAAACTGCCGCTAAAGCGGCGATAATGGGCTTGATAATATGCCCTTGAGAATTCCAATAGAAGCCCATGTTCTGGTGTCAACATGGGCTTCTATTGGAATTCTCAAGGGCATATTATCAAGCCCATTATCGCCGCTTTAGCGGCAGTTTTCTGCCGCTAAAGCGGCGATAATTTTAACGCCGTTCTTGATAATATGCCCCTTAGTCAGATATACGTGCAGGTGTTCCATTTAGTGGGGGAGCTATATTCTGAATAGTTGAAAATCCTTTAAAATTCTTATTTTAAAGCACTCATGAAGGGAGTTTTTGGAAAATGTATCAACTGCTCATTCAGATTTACTGGTTCTGGTCGTTCCACAAGGGCGCTACCGTGGAGTTAGCTTACGGAGGGGTGAGCCAGGGGGCTCACACGTACTCACATGGGGACTGAAGAGGTTGCAAAGATTCGTAGGTTCCCTCTTTAAGGTTGAAATCTTTACTAAATGGTAGGCAAATGTCTATAGTATCTTTTAATCTTTGGCTCTGGTGGCCTCTGGTGTCTGACAGTTTCGGGAGGCGCAGCCGCTTCACGCACAATACACTGTACTTTCTAACATTACATGGTGTACAGGTACTGTTCGGCACAAATAGGGGATGAAGGAAAGAGCAGCGGATGTCTGGTTTGGACCCCTAGGAATGGTTATTTCGAGCTAGTGGACTTACCAACCGACTCGATTGCCTCCACCACTTCATGGATTACTCTGTCGGTCCTGCAGTGAAATTCAATCTCCTCTTGAGGCTCGTGCGCTCCCTCACGAGGAAGTATCCTGAATCACATTCCAGCTGTGCATACAGGCATGCAGTCACGCCACCTATGTCTAAAGAGGCGCGCACAAACTGAAAGTAAAGGAAATACAAACAGCACACTGACGGTGTCTCTTAGCCAATCCAGACGCTGCTACACGATTAGAGCTGTGCCAGGATTGGCTGGAGCGGGCACACTTAACGCTCATTAGGAGACCATGGTTTGTGACTGTGATCAAACCCCGGTCCCTAATGTGCAAATGAAGAGAAACCTCTAGTGCACATGTCTGGCTGGCCAGAGGAAGGTAGCCAGCCAATCTGACATGCACATTTTAGGCCTAGGTGCCCTGCGCTTGCTCAATACTACTGCTGTGTGGTGTCAATATCATTGATACCCTACCCACTTCACAGCCGCTTACGCCCGCAGCTGAATGCTGACTGCCAAGGATGCATGAAAATAAAGAAGGAATGCAGGCAAAGTGTTTTTTTTCTTCCAACTAGAACATAATATAATATGTGTACATAAAAGGGGGACCAGGGGGCAAGATATGAGTGGGGCAATATCCCAACTCTCAAACGCAGGAACCACCCCTGAAAAGTGCACAGCTACTCAGAGAGAGTCCCGGTGCTAGAGCAAAAAGGTATGCTCACACAGACCCTAAACTGTGGAAGAAAAGAGTCAAGTTTTCAATTTCCTTCAGAAGACATCCTCTAAAGGAAGCCTCCAGCGATCCAGTGGAAGCTGTTTCCCTGCTTTGGCTGCGAAGAATGAAAATTATTTGCCTCCCTTTCTTATGCACATCATGCGACACACTACCATCAAAACAGCAGATGCAGAGCGCATTGCTCTAGTGGGGCAGTAAGGCAGGAGCCGCTCTGATAGAAACCTGGGCTGTCCTGAACCACTGTCCTATGAACCAATTAAAGAGAGTTTTGAACAATATACATTTCCTAATGGACAGTCAATTCAAAAGTTTAGGAAAGGACAGAGTGACAACAGACTAGGCAGATGCAGGATGAGCTGGGCAGCAGGATTCTGAACCACCTTGAGACTACCAAGTAGAGCCACAGGCAACCAAGGAAGAGAGCATTGGAATAATCCACCGCAATGTGATCAAAGCATGGATCACAGAACTTCTGAAGTGCAGAGGCAGGAGATACAGAAATTTTCTAAGTGCTTGAATTGGCTCAAAACACTGACCTACCACTGCCAAAATCTGAAGTTGCATTGACAATTGGTTATCTAGTTTAGCACCAAAATTGTTTACCACCGGAGGAGGGGGAGTCATTTAGGGATGGCAAGCCAGATATCTTCCCACCAGTTCATCAAATGGGAGCCAAAAACAAGAATTTCGTTTATATCGGTGTTACATTTTAGCTAGCTGCTCTGCATCCACTCAAAGACCACAAGCATGCAGTCCTTGGAAGTCTTTTCAAACAAGGACAGAGGTCCCTCAAAAGTGAAAAGCATTTGGGTGTCATCCGCATAAGAAATACATTCACAACCAAAAGGTTCCACTGAAGAAGCCAGCGGTGACATAAAGACATAAAAAAAGGTGGGGCTCAGAGAGGAGTATATTCAGAACTGGCAACATTCTTATTCAATCAGCTGAACACCACCTCAACATTTTTGACAGCTATTTCAGTACTATGTCCTATCAACTCTCTCAAATGGACCTTAATCTCTCAGCAACCCAATTGCCTTGCTCCCCCGTTTCTCCACCCTCTACCCCGGTTCAGGCCCTCCCTCCCCTTCCCTTCCCGTCTGCATCTATAGTTACTGACGGGGCCCCTCTCCTCTGCGAAAGACCCCCGGCCCTCGTTCTTCCTACACCGTTTGATCTCTCTCCTGCTCTTACCATCGATCCCTCCCCTCCTGTCCCTACCATCTTCCCAGATTCTCCCTCCAACTCTTCTCCTTCCCACCTGCCTCCCCTTGGGACTCCCACTTCTCTCTCCACTATGTCCAAGCCTCCGACTCCTAATGACATCCTTCACAAGCAATACGATTTGGTTCATTCCTCTAACCCTCCCTCTCTCTCTCTCACCCTACTCATCCCCTGTTTGTTTGTCCCAAATCACTCCACGCAGAATCTATTTAATACCTGTCCGAATACTGTTTTGACTCCCTCCCCCATCCTCGCTCACCATCCATTAGCTGGATCGCCTTCCCCTGTCAAAAGTGACCCCATTACTGTGGGTTTCCCCCCCAACTTTATTGCTCAGACACTCAACAGCATAGAACACAAACTCAATGCTATGACTACTGAATTAACACGGCTCGGAGGAGATCTCGCCATCCTTAACTCCAGGGATAGCCTCAAATTTCCTGATACTCGTCTCTCTTGCTCTCGTAACCTCTCCCAACATGCCCGATGGCTGACCATACCCCTTTGCAGACGAGCTCTCAGGCCTCGCCGTGCTGTGTGCTCCCTCTCCACTTCTGCCCTAAATGACCAGTGCAACTCCTATCTCCCTAAGCCTCTGCTGACGGATCACCTCCCTTACTCCACCATCCCAGTAATTCTGGACGTTAACCGAGTCCCTTCTACTCCCCTCTCACTTAGACCTCCTGCACAACGCACTACCATCCACTCCCTTAAACCTGCTGAGGATAACCCGAATCCCCTCTCTTGCATGCTTGTTAACTGCATATTGGCAGTTCTTCATGCTACTGAGATTTCTGAAACCATCCTCGGTGAGGCTATTGACATTGCCTTCCTCACCGAAACTTGGTTCAATGACCACTCAACAGCTATTCTTGACTTACTCACCCCCCGGCTACTCCATCATTAGACAGGACAGACCCGGCAGAAAAAGGGGTGGACTAGCCTTAATCCATAAAACGGAGTTGCAACTCTCCCTTCTGAATAACACCTATCACTCAACATTTGAATACCTTGGCGTAGAACTCTCAGTCAAAGGCTCTCCTCCGATTAGATTACATAACATCTACCACCCTCTGGGTGAGCCCCTCCTCTTTGCTGAAGAATAATCTGACCGCCTCACTCACTTCTCCCTTTCTGCCTCTAAAAATCTGTTTTTAGGAGATTTCAACATCCATTGGAATAATGCTGACGATCCCACAGTTAGGTGCCTCATTAACCTTCTCGAGTTGAATGACCTTAACAAATATGCAACAATCCTACCCATATCAAAGGGGCCACGCTTGACGCAATCATCTCTAACACTGACCTGGTCTCCCTTACCAACATCATGCCCATCGACTGGTCTGACCACCATCTCATTCTGTTCAACATCTCAACCAGCGCCCTACTCCCCACACCAGTCAATAACAAACCCAAGATGTGGACTAGGAACCTTAAACAAATCCCCCCTAGTGAACTTGTGTCCAAACTCCAAGCCCAACTACAACTCCTCCCTCTCTCCCATAACGCAACTGAGCTCACTGACCATTTCAATAAGGCCATTAGTGATGTCCTGGATCAAGTAGCATCCCTCAAACTAAAACAACAAAGAAAAATTCAATCCCATTCTTGGTTCAATCCTGAACTCAATAAAGAAAGAAGACAACTTAGACTAGCTGAAAGAACATGGAGACAACACCCCTCGCCCTCCCATCATGCCCTCCTCAGATCTGCAAGATCAACATATAAAAAGCACATTTTTAATGAAAAGGCATCTTTCTTTCAAGCCCAACTTGATCATGCCAAAAACAGGCCCAGAGAACTCTTTAACATTGTCAGAAAACAATCTTCATCTGCCCCTCCAGTGCTGACGGTCTCAATCGAAAGATGTGAGGTAATTGCCAACTTCTTCTCGGAACAAATTCCTAAAATCTATCAATCCTTCCCTCAAAGTCTGGCACTGCCCTGCCCCCAATTTACTACAGACGTACCTCCTTTTTCTGCCCCGTTCCTCCCACCGAATCCTCCCACTCACCTACCCATTCCAACTATCTCTGGTGACTCTCTCCAACTTACAACGGAAAAATAATGCCTCCTGGTCTAATTTCTATCCTATGACTGAGCTCGAAGTCTTTAATATCATTGCAAAATTAAAGCCGACCTCGCACACCAAAGACCCACTCCCTTCTAACCTAGTACATAACCTTAACCACATCATTGCCCCATGTTGGACAAAAATCATTAACACCTCCTTTGCCACTGGATGCGTCCCAGACTCCCTCCAACTCGGGCAAATCACTCCCATTCTTAAAAACCTTAATGCGGACCCTAACGATCTTAACAACCTCCGTCCCATCTCCAACCTCCCACTTCTAGCTAAAACCCTGGAGAAATGTGCTTTACTCCAATTGGACAACCACATAGGCAAATTCAACTTACTCAATTCCTTCCAATCTGATTTCAGGAAAGGCTGTAGCACTGAAACCACCATGCTGAACATTGTTGATGACATTCACTGCTCCCTAGACAATGGAGAGGCCTGCCTTCTCATACTCCTTGACCTCTCTGCAGCATTTGATACAGTCAATCATTCTTCCTTACTGGAATCGCTGAAAGCGCGCTCTGGCCTAAATGGAATGGTCCTTAAATGGTTCACCTCCTACCTCCAACACAGAACACAACAAATAAAAATCAACTCCTGTCTATCCAATCCCACCCCTGTCTCCCTGGGCGTCCCCCAGGGTTCAATTATCTCCCCCTCTCTCTTCAACCTCTTTATGGAACCCCTTACTCTCATTTTGAAACAAGCCGGAATCAGCTATCACCGCTACGCCGATGACACCCAACTCTACTATAAATTCAAATCCCATACTGATGTTCTCCATTTAAACAACACCCTGAGCAAGATTCAATCTTGGTTTTACTCTAACCTTCTTAAACTGAACCCTAACACAACGGAAATTATTCTTTTCTCTCCTAAAGCTAACCGTCTCCCCATCCAAGGCTGGTTCTCTGACCTCAACGCCCTCAACTGTCCGCTCACCTTATCCAACTCAGCTAAATCCTTAGGTTTCATTCTTGACAAAAATTTGGCACTGAAGGACCATATTAATAGCTCAGCCAAAAGAGCACTTTTCACTCTTAGACACCTCAAAAAACTCAAACCCTTCATCCCTCAGGACGACTTCAAATGTGTAGTCCAATCTTTAGTACTCTCCAAACTTGACTACGGCAATGCCATCCTCACTGGAACCCCCAAAGTCCACCTTGCCCCTCTTAGAGCTGTGCTTAACCTGGCGGCCAGGCTCATTGCCGACTGTAAACGATTTGAGCACATCACGCCTGCCCTCAAATCCCTAAATTGGCTGCCCATTGAAGGTAGATGCTTTTACAAGACTGCCTGCATCACGCACAAAGCTCTCCACTCACAATCTCCGTCGTACCTAACAAACAAACTCAAAATAGCGGGCTACTCAAGACTGATGAGAAGCACCATGGCACTCCTCCTCGTCCCCCCATTACCAAAAAAGAAATCCACCCAAACTCGCTCCTTCTCTGGAAATGCTCCGAGCATCTGGAATGCCCTCCCGAGTGACCTGCGCTGCAACCCCTCCTACCTCAGCTTTGAAAAAGACCTAAAATGTTACCTACTCAACAAGTATTGGTGTCTATAATTTCTTATAATTTCTCTTCTGACCGGGCAAACTGTCTCCCCTGTATTGGTTGCCTTTCTGCTAACCTGTTCGATCTTTCGCTCCCCCTTTTACTCTTCCCGCTTGTGTACCCCGGCCTTGCTCTCCCCTACCCCTCTTCTATCCTAGCAGCACTAACTTATGTTCCTTTAGCTGTCTGAGGACATTCTCCCCTGTCCTTGTCCATTTGCTTCCCATCCCCCCTCTCTGTTCCCCTGCACTCCACCTCTTCATTTTTGCTCTCCCTGTTGATACTCTTTGTCTGCTTTGAATCATTACCTCCAGTACAATATCTATATGTACTATAACTCTTGAATCATCCAGAACTCTGCCTCTCCTGACTAAAAGAGAGACGTGCTCTCTCCTGACTATCGTTCTCTTTGCTCTGAAATATTGTTTGTTTTTGTGACTGCTCTTGCTCTTGTAAAGCGCTCTGATACCTGCGGGTCTAGCCAGCGCTATATAAAACCTTTCAAATAAATAAAATAAACAAATAAAGGAGTCTTGAGGGACACCTTTGACTTCAGAAGTAAGAGGTGCTACCCACGCTACTGCCCTCTGGAATCGAGGAGCGACTTCACTCAGTCCCACACCGAGCCTCCCACACCCAAATTGGTAAGGCGTTGTAAGAGAATTGTATGAGGGACGGAATCAAATGCAGCACATAGATCAAGAAGAGTAAGTGCTGCATTTTTTGACCCTTTAATGTGGTTGTATATTTCTAATAGCACTGTCTCAGTACTATGACGGGGGTGAAACCCAGATTGGCTTGAGTGCAACAACTTACCCTGTCGCAGATAGTCTGAAAGGTGAACATTCACTAGTTTCTCCAGGCTTGCAACAGCGAAATGGGCCTTTAGTTATTAAATATGTTGGGATCTAGGGAGGGTTAATTAAGAAGGGGTATCACTTCGGTAAGTTTTCAGACCCCTAGCATAACACCACAAGATAAAGAAAGATTGAAAACTCTGTTGATCACAGGGTTAATTACTTCTATGGTAGCTGCTAACAGTAAAATTGCCTCAGCAGATTGCTTCAAGGAAACAGGCCTGAATTGGACAAGACTGCAAGAGGAAAGCACAATATCTACAGATATGGCACTCTCCTTCCCTCACGCTAGCGCCGGCGCCAGTTAGGCTGCTGATGATCGCCATGCACACACCTATGCACCATAGTGTAAAGGTGTCTGCGTGAGTCTAGCATAGGTTTTCTACTGGAGGGGTACTGTTCCAGTACAAAGTACTATGCCTAGACAAACTGCACAATGTTTCCCACTTTGTATGTGTGCTGTACAGTGCAGCAGATATGCAAAGTTGGAAAAGAAAGGAGAAATAAAAGCATTTCTCCTTTCAACGCCTACTTTAAAGTGGCATTATTTTTTGGTATAAAATTCTGTCTACTATTTTTATTAGATATGGGTTTGCATCAAAATCCATGGTTGGTTTACACAGGGACACCTGTGTACTACCCATGTAACACCCCCTTGATGTAGAGCAATGCAAAGCAGCGCTTTGCACTGCTTTGCTTTAATTTTAGGCAAATTTCCAGTACAAAACAAATTTTGCACTGGAAAGTAAACCTAACAAAAAATATTTTGCACACTTTTGCATCACCTTTGTGACACAAACCTAGCACAAAAGGTTTGTAAATCTGGATGTTGATGTTTCTCAGTTTGCTGCAATGCTGAAGCTGAAAAGAGGCCACTCCCATGTACCAATTACCTTAGTGATCATGAGAGTTAGCAGTAAAAGTAGTTCTTCTGACGATGAGTAGCTGCATAGCACAGCATAGCCAACACTGAAGCTGATCAAAGTCATTGACACAGTGGAAATATCCAGATACCACAGTCCCAGTTTGGTTTTAGATGCATTAATAATTTGAAAGACCAATTGGCATATGCCCGTCCTAGGTTAAAATCAAAGAGGACTTTGAAGGATCTGCCACAGACACAGGACACCATCCCTGTTAAATTTATTTTCCCTGACCAAACACCCTGTCTCAATTTTGTGAGGAGGACCATTATTACAATAGGACCCTCAGGAACATAGTACATACTATGCAACTACCATTAGGCCCACTAGAAGTAATTATCTACAACAATATTGGGGTCCTCCAGTACAGATATATTGTCAATGGAAACATTGGCATTAGCGTCTTGTGAGCCTAGCTGTAACAATTAACACATACGGTCTATCACCTTCCTCATTAGTGTACAACTAGCCCATGGTTTGGAGCGCCTTCTATAATTATTGTGACATGAATCCTTGAGTGAAATCTCTTGACTCTTGGTATACATCTCCTAATAGTGACATTGTTAGAAATGGGGGTCTCTAGTTGGCAGAGGTAGGTACCTTTGTCTAAATAGGGACCCTTGCTTCTAGTCAGGGTAAGGGGGATACTCACTTTAGAAAACCCCTGCTCACCCGCTGGGTAGCTTGGTACGAGCAGACAGACTTATCTCAAAGGCAATGTGTAAAGTATTTGTACTCAAAACACACAGTAATACAGTGATAACACCACAAATGGACACTACACCAGTTTATAAAAATAAAGTATCTTTATCTAACCTCAACAAGACCAAAACGACAAAAATCCAACATACATGTAATAAGAATACAACTTTAAAAAGATTTCAAACAACTTGGCCCAAAGAAAACTATGGATGCATGATTTCTCTCAAAGTACCTGTAGTTGTGACAAAATTCACAAGGCCAAACAGCTGCAGAGATGGGCAGCGTAGAAAAACAAAGAGATGCGTCTGTTTCTGAGACCATGGGGAGGCGATGCGACAGTTCTGCTGCACACAGAAGTGATGCATCAATCAGGTCTGTAGGGGGAAATGATGCGTCGATTCCGAGATGGTTCTGGTCTGCGGGTGATGCATTGGGAAAACTTGCCGCACAGGTATGATGCATGGAAATCCGTGATGCGTCAGCGATCGATGCGGTGGCGTCGAGCGGCGCTGCATCTGTTTCTTCAGCCGTGATCCCTCGATGCGTTGGTTCTTGCAGTGGCGATAGGCGCTGTCGGTTTCGGTAGCGGTGTGGCAATGCGTGGAGATTCTTCTCACACAGTGGTGCTGTGTCACAAAAACAGCGGCAAGAAGAGCGATGCGTCAATTTTCTTGTAGTTGAGTTGCTTTTCTAGCTCCCAACAGCAGGATTAACTTCCAGAGGCCCAACACAGTCACAGGCACCTCTTGGCAGGTCAGAACTCCCAGCAAGGAAGTTCAGGGGAGCTGGGGGTGAAAGCTGTGTGTCCCTGAGACTTCAGAACAGGGGGCAAGCTCTACTCAAGCCCTTGAAGATCTTTCTCAAGCAGGGGGACACATCACACAGCAAAGTCCTTCTCCTTTCCTTGGCAGAAACAGCTACTGCAGGCCAACCCCAGACAGCACACAGCAAAGGGGCAGTAGTCCTCCTCCAGTTTCTGCAGCTCTTCACCTTGGCAAAGGTTCTTCTTGATTCCAGAAGTAGTCTAAAGTTCTGGCGTTTTAGGTCTAATACTTATACCCATAAATTTGGTGCAGTATGACCACAGGGGGTGGAGACAGCATTGTGCAAGGGAGATAGGCCCTATTCAGGTGCAAGGAAATCTCCTCCCACTATGCTAACTGCAGCCAAGCCCCATTCAGCTCATCTCTGAGTCGTCTAGGAAGTGCCAGGTACACCTCAACCCCCCCCAGTGGCTGTCTACAGTGAATGCACATCCCCAGCCCCTGTTACTCCAAAACCAGCTGGTCAATACACAAACAGGCAGAGGCACACAGAATGGAGAAACAAGAAAATACCTACTTTCCAAACGTGGCATTTTCCAACACACAATTTAAAAACAATCCTTACTAAAAGATGTGTTATTAAATTCTGAGTTCAGAGAGCCTAAACTTTATTTGGGAAGTTATACTTGTAAGCGGTTACAAAGCATTTCCCATTCTATCCTATGGGGCAAGATAGCCTTTTAATAGTGAAAAACGAAATTGGCAGTATTTCACTAACAGGACATGTCACACAGACCAGTACATATCCTACCTTCCACATACACTGCCCAGAGGGGTACCTCGGGCCTACCATAGGGGTGCCTTACATGTAAGAAAAGGGAAAGTTAGGGACAGGTAAGTGGGTGCACTTGCCAAGTCGACATGACAGTTAACAACTGTGCATAGACACTGCAGTGGAAGGTCTGAGGTACCTTTTCAGAGATACTCATGTGGGTGGCACAATCAGTGCTGCAGGCCCGCTAATAGCATTTGATTTACAGGCCCTAGCACACTTCAGTGCACTTTACTAGGGACGTACCAGTAAATCAAATATGACAATCAGGGAGAACCAATTGTAACAACAATTTACACAGGGAGCACTTACAATTTGACCCTGATCAGTAGTGGCAAAGTGCCCAAAGCATCTAAGCCAGCAGAAATGAAATCCAGCACAGCATCAAAAATACAGGAGGCAGAGGCAAAACTTCAGGGGAAACCACGCTAAAGATGCCAAGTCTAACAGACATGAACACAACATTACCTTTGTGTAATTCATAAAATTAAGATATACTTACCCTAAAAAATGTCCTGTTATTTCTTAAGTCACCAGAGCATTATGAAGTTTACTTAATGTCATGCTCAGGCACCATATCTGCCTTTGTATAGAGCACCCTCGGCAGTTCATGTGCATGGCGGTACTTAGTTCTTATATGTTGTGACAGAAAAGTCCTTTGCATGGTGATTAACATGTACCCCTGCTCTGAGTGCCTAGCTGCAGGCTCCGACTAATCAATTTCAACTAGCCCGAGGGTATTGGTCTGACCTGGAACAATCAACCGCTAAATACATTAAGTCAAGAAACAACATGACAAATGAGAGAAGAGTAGATGTCCCCATAAATTTACCACCTGAATGCTGTCCTCATGTTGCAGTCCTGGTGAACGTGCCCCTCCTAAAGCCAGGCCAAACGGAGACCCACGACACTCTAAAGAATAGAGTAGTACATTGGCTAGATAAGAATTGTGGCTATCCGGTGGCAGGAGCTAATCAGATACTCCGGACACAAAGAGTGGGATGGATTGGCCCCTTACGGAAGGATCTCAAAGGAGACTTTTTAATCATTAACTTCAGAAACACAAGCTGGGCTAGAAATACCTTGGACAGAGCACCCCCACCCTTACAATTTGACTTGAACATGTCATTACAACCCCTTGGCTTTTTTACAGGCACTTAAGGCCTACACAACACAGGGAAGATGATCGAAGCCCCCTCTGTATGACACCAGTTCTGTCAACCTATCCCCAACATGATTTACCAGTCTCGAATAGATACCAGGAGTTGAGTACCCTACAAGATAATGATTGATGAAAGGGTACTGATCCTCCCAGCTCGGAGCCCCCCCTCATTGGAGACTGGGTAGTTGATCAAGGTGTGGGGGTATCGCTTGTAACTAACCTACCGCATAATGAACCTACTGATGCCACAAGAACCGAGAGCACACTTATAGAGGCCCAGTATATGAGCACGGATAAAGGAAGTAAGGGCGAGTATCCTCGGGTTAGTCCAGGGAAGTCACCAGAGAAAGGTTATACAATTGTAACCTGGAACATCGCCGGCTTAAGGAGTAAACAGGACTCACTAGGATGGCAGGACTTTATTACTAGTGATCTTGATATAATTTGCCTGCAAGAGACCTGGTGTACTGTAGAAGGGTTTACTTCATATTGGCTTCAGGCAGTGCCCTCTCCTGCTGGTAGAGCTAAAGGGGGGCTCCTGACCCTTATTTCAAACAAGTTACCGGCTATTGTTAAAAGAGTTGTCACGATTGGAGCACACTCTCAGATTATGTGGTTGCATTGTAAAGATGGTAGGGATGTGGTTGTGGTTAATTACTACAATAAAGTGTTCGATTCAACCCGCAGTAATATTGTATCTGATTTAGATAAAGGGCTTGATAATTTGTTAAGCATGATCACAACCAATATTGTAATAATATGGGTTGGGGATTTTAATATACATACAAACATCTATGTAATCCGTGGTCTCGTCTGCTGACTGTTTATCTCAATGTATGATTCACTGAAATAGAGCTATGTGCTTGGTAATTAAGACCCTAAGTGTCACTAGAAAAGTGAAGATGAAATAACCCATTAGGATTATAGGAATCCCATCACACACCGGGGTGAGCCTTTATCATCATTTGGGTTCCTAAACAATCTTCGTTCTATCCTCTTAATCATTGAGGCATACTGGATAGATTGTCTCCTTTATTAGGTCTTCCAGAAGAGAAGAAAGACACAATAGAAAATAGGAGAATAATCTCCAATAGAAAAAGTGCAGTGCAAAAGATATAAAGTACGTGATTAAAATAGGATTTGCCAAAAGAAAAAGAACTTAATCTTCAGCCAATATCTAAGGCAATCCTAATTAAAACCAGTGAAAAAGAGTGGGAGAATTATTTCAGCAGTTCAAACAAAATACTGCTTACGAATGGTCGACATGTTTCAGCCAATTGGACATCCGGTCCACGGCTTTCGTCAGGACCTCACCATAAACTTATCTGCTACTGCATTATTCCAAAAGTGAAAAAATGTAATTTATACATACATCCTGGTTGAATTTGATACAACCTCTGATCTTGTACTGATCCTCTGAATCTACCAGATGTGTAGGACATCTGCAAAGCACAAAGGATAACATTAATAGTGACAACATAGTCAAATGATTCACATCACTCAGTCAGCTCTTAAGTCAAAAAAACTTATTGTGTCTTTCTTCTCTTCTGGAAGACCTAATAAAGGAGACAATCTATCCAGTATGCCTCAATGATTAAGAGGATAGAAGGAAGATTGTTTAGGAACCCAAATGATGATAAAGGCTCACCCCGGTGTGTGATGGGATTCCTATAATCCTAATGGGTTATTTCATCTTCACTTTTCTAGTGACACTTAGGGTCTTAATTAATAAGCACATAGCTCTATTTCAGTGAATCATACATTGAGATAAACAGTCAGCAGACGAGACCACGGATTACATAGATGTTTGTATGAATAATGGAATAGGGGATTTAATCCGTTTAAGGTCTATAAATTTTCCCTTTGACCCTCCTGTTGTTTTTTTGTTCTTGCACAGCCTTTTGGCTGCGGGTCCTTTTCACTACAACTATATTGGTGAAATAGTTGCAAAATACACAATTGCCTAATTGGCACTTGGGTTTTGAGTATTCTTTCCATTGTCAGAGATGGCAGAGTTCAGTGGATTAGCATATGATGATGCAGTTTATCAGTCTATACTCGATACAACTCCTAGCATTCTAGATAGTATGAGTACGATGGTTGGTTCTACTGAAGATGATTGGAGCAAAGTACTGTTTTTGAAAAAATCACATTCACGCATACTTATTCATGGCGCTATTATGGCAGAATACCTGAGGGGCAATTGTGCTCCATCAGGGTTAATTGTGACGAATGCCCCACGTCTATTCCTTCAGGATAAAACCTTTTTGAAAGATTGGTCCCTGATAGCTTGGCGCTGTACGCGTGATTGGCTGATCTTAATTATAAGTACCGCTAAACGTGTGGCTGATTCGGTGCTTATTGAAATTCAACTCCTTGGGTCTCAGATCAAGACCACCATAACAGCAACACTTTTTAAGAAAAACCAAGATGAGTCTAATAAAACAAATAAAGAATTTAAAGACACCATTTTACTAGCGAAAATTGATAAATTCAAAAAAGACTTGGTTCGTTTCAAACATGATATTGTTTATCCATATACTAGTGAGAATTATTCTCCTCCTGAATTTAATAAGAAAGGGCGACGATATGGCTCTTCATATTCAGGTTCTAGCTCAGATGATAGTTCAAGTGATGCAGAGACCACCACTGAGAATAGACAACAATTTAGAGGGCGAGGCAGGTACACTAGGTCAAATTGGCGACGTGGACAACCTACACCACAATTCCAACAGTGGTGGCCCCCAACACCTTGGGGCTATCCACCGACACAATTTCAGCCCCCTATGCCCCATTTTCAACCATACCAACAAGATTTCCCTAATCATCCTTTTTTAGGGTTTGGCCCAGGAAGATCAAGAGGAAAACGGAGAAACGCTCAACCTCAAGTACATTGGAATCAACCAATGCCACCACATATGGGTACTCGGAGTCAAACGAAAAAGAATCTACCTCAACCGGGTACCAGTGTGGAACAAACTTAATTGTTAATCTGAGTAAAAGAGAACTGTCAGACAATGAATTTTTGGTTCTCAATAGAGGTTTAGGTTTTGTGGCAACCAGTCCAGGTGATGCGTTCCAAGTCAATTGTGAATTGGCTCAATTTTTTCGTAAGATACGCCTTTTTTACTTTTTTCGGGACAAGGAGGTTTTACCTTACTCATCAGAAGAAAAGAATACAGGATTAAAGAAACGTTCCACTTTTAATCCTCCAACTATAAGTGTTCCTCCCAAAGTCCTGACTTTTGAAAAAGCTGTTTTGGAAGAGGTGGCAACCATATGTAAAAACAAAAATGAAAAAGAGTCGTTTAACAATTTACCTAAAAAAGAACACTTGGCATTGCGTAGCCTAATAGATGATTATACAATTACCATCAAGCCTGCAGACAAAGGCGGTGCAATTGTAATCCAAGATACAGATGTGTACAGAAATGAATGTTTGCGCCAATTGGCAGATAGAAAATTCTATCAACCATTGAAAGAAGATCCAACAGAAAGAGTTAGAGGTAAAATTCGCGATCTGATAGAAGAAGGTAGGAATGCTGGTTGGATTACTCAACAGGAAGCATCCTTTCTACAAACTATTCATCCAGTGATGCCTTACTTCTATTGTTTGCCTAAAATACATAAACCACAACGACCACCACCGGGCAGGCCTATAATATCAGGCATCGGCTCCATTTTGGAGCCTTTATCCACTTTTGTAGATCATTTTTTACGACCAATAGTAAAGAAAATGCCTACTTACTTACAAGACACGAAAGATGTGTTACGTCTATTACCAACAGTTGATTTCGACACGGAGCAGGACTACTTGGTTTCCTTCGATGTCGAATCTTTATACACGTCAATTCCGCAAGATGAAACTTTAGAGACCATCTCGATGATATTAACAGATACAGGTGTAGACTCTATAACACCGATCCACTTTATAATGTCATGTGCCCAATTGGCTATGAAAGACAATTTTTTCAAATTTGAAGACACCATCTTTTTGCAGGTCTCAGGGACCAGTATGGGCAGTGTTTTTGCGCCAAGTCTGGCGAACTGATATGTCCACTCATTTGAACAACAGCATGTTCTTTCTCTGACTAATCCTTTTTTTGAGTCAATTCGCTTATGGAAGCGATATATTGATGACGTGTTGGTGGTATGGCGAGGTAATCTTGATTCCATAACAGCATTCCAAAATTGGCTAAATACTAGGAATGATTTCCTCAGATTTACAGTGGAAGCAGATAAAAACAAAATAGCTTTTTTGGATCTGTCAATTTTTACAACTCCGACTGGTCTACAGAGTGAACTATATCGGAAACCAATGGCTCGCAATTCTTTGCTACGTTTTGATAGTCAACATCCTAAATCTCTGCGAGAAAATTTGCTATATGGCCAGTTCCTCCGAGTTCGGAGGAACTGTTCCACAATGGATAAATATAAAGAGCATTCAGCAGGCTTAGTTGAACAACTAAAAGAAAAGAAGTATCCAAGGAAACTTATCAAACGAGCACAGAAGCGAGCTTGTAATAACAATCGTGAGGCACTTCTCGAACCTCCAGTGGTCAAACCACCTTTAGGTCGCCTCACGTTTGTCAACACTTTCAGCTCTCTGACAAATGGTATACAAAAATGTGTCAGAAAACACTGGCGAATTCTGAATAGTTGCACAGATAAAATACCCCTGCCACTGTTCTCGCTAAAAGAGGAACTAACTTGCGAGACAAATTAGTCCATACACGACCAACAGGTCAGAAACAACGTGCGGTTGGCACATTGTGGGATCTTCCCGCAGTACAGGGACATTTTCCTTGTGGATCCTGTGCCATCTGCCCCCAAACGAAGCAATCAAAGTCTATAGATATTGGGACTAATAGACCATGGATCCAAAGAAGTTTCACTAATTGCAATAGTGAAAATTTAATATATTTGATTACCTGTCCATGCAAGTCCCAATATGTGGGAATGACCACTCGGAAAGTAAAGTTGCGTATGTTGGAGCATAAAAGTACGTTCAGATGTAAGAAAACAACAACCAAATTGACAAGACATTTTGTCGATCAAGCTCATAATGCAGAAGATTTCGTCTCGACAGTACTAGAGAAACCATATATTCCTCCACATATTAGCGATATATCCAATTTTCTATTTCTACGAGAGCAGAAATGGGTATATAAACTTTCGAGTGACACACTGGGCTTGAATGACGCGATACCTTGGGTTTCGCTTCATAGATAAGAGATGTTATCTACAGATGAGAGGCTTATGGGCTTGGTTTGAAGTTAAATCACACAATATACTAGATTATACTAGAGAGAGGTTTCACCATATGCATAATGTTTGGATTAGCCGCACGAGATGAATATAGATTAATCTAATAATTGCGGTCATTAATATTTATTGGGAGTATATTTAGGCATCGACAATCCTAACATCATCAAATTATTGGTCAGATGTTAGAGTTTTGTTATGATAAGAGATCTAAATATAGACTTATATAATATTGATGGGCTTGTCCAGACATTTATTAAGATCTGTGTCGATATTCAAGAAGTAACTACCATTTTCATTGCACCCCTTAGGCTACCTATGTTATTGGTTATTGATTTCTATCTCAGTTGTTATTAGTAGGAGCAGGACTATGAGAGTGAATAGACCATTATATTATCTCTATTTCAGTAGTTTATGTCATGAGCAAGACAATGATAGCTAATGGATCGCTATTAGCTCACGTTGTAAAAAACGGAGAAGAGATACGTGATTTTAATGTGTCGCCGAATTATCTGACGAAAACATTACAGTTCCCATCAGCACTGACGTAAAAGTGTAGCCTTGCACAAAGAACTACAGTTTTCATCAGTATTGACGTACAGTTGTAAATAACGGAGAAGAGATACGCGATTTTATTGTGTCGCCGTATTTAATGAATCAACTGATGAAAACACTACAGTTCCCATCAGCACTGACGTAAAAGTGTAGTCTTACAATAAAGAACTACAGTTCCCATCTGCATTGGCGTGAAGTTGTAGTCTTGCATGATGCGATTGAATCGCGACGTATTATTACTAATACATTTCACCTGCAAGCTGCGATCACTTTAAAAGAGCCTTGATTGTCCTGGCCTCGTTACCTCCATTCCCAGCTCAGTCGGAGCACGAGGCAACGACGGACAGGTAAGGCGTGATGAAGCAATTTCTCGCTAATACTGAGTTGCAGTACGTGTTGGCAGAAAGTGACTCTTTGTTCTTTTAGCCTAGATTTAGTTGAGAAGCTAGAGAGTGGCAAGGTCTATATAGGACAAGTAATTGTTGTCAACTATGCTTTACGACTATTTTTGTCACTATCATTTTTTGCCATAGACATAAGCAGAAACGCTATCCGGTTAGCGGTGGCGTAGTATGAGTCCTAGATATAACCATAAGAGGAATAGTTGTGAGCACTTTGGTGTAAATATGTGTGAGTTAGATTATGAATAGCGATAACTTTCACATTGGTTATATGTAAGTTAGTATCGAGTTAGAAAAAGTCCACCTTAAATGACAGTATGAAGCGCAGTTACAAGCGTGACTGTGCAGGTTGCCTGTTCATCATTAATATGCTTTTTTCGTGAGCTTGCCATGGATCGATAGTGGTTTTGTTTACCCAATGTGTACATTTAAAAGACACACTCTCTCAGAAACATAGTGTAGAGAGAAAATGTGATCCATGTGATTAACACATGTTGATATATTAAGCATGTTTTAAATAAAAACCTTCCTCCTTCCCTTACTTCCCCCGTTTTTTCCTTGTTGGGCCTTGTGGCTACGCCTGGCAGAGCGGGGTCTCTCGGACTGGAGTTGGTGCCGGGTGAGGTGAGGTTAAGTCCTCGTATTCTACGGGTGAGAATAATTGCAAATCTATTCATTAGATCTATACAATAAGTTTTTTTGACTTAAGAGCTGACTGAGTGATGTGAATCATTTGACTATGTTGTCACTATTAATGTTATCCTTTGTGCTTTGCAGATGTCCTACACATCTGGTAGATTCAGAGGATCAGTACAAGATCAGAGGTTGTATCAAATTCAACCAGGATGTATGTATAAATTACATTTTTTCACTTTTGGAATAATGCAGTAGCAGATAAGTTTATGGTGAGGTCCTGACGAAAGCCGTGGACCGGATGTCTAATTGGCTGAAACATGTCGACCATTCGTAAGCAGTATTTTGTTTGAACTGCTGAAATAATTCTCCCACTCTTTTTCACTGGTTTTAATTAGGATTGCCTTAGATATTGGCTGAAGATTAAGTTCTTTTTCTTTTGGCAAATCCTATTTTAATCACGTACTTTATATCTTTTGCACTGCACTTTTTCTATTGGAGATTATTCTCCTATTTTCTATTGTGTCTTTCTTCTCTTCTGGAAGACCTAATAAAGGAGACAATCTATCCAGTATGCCTCAATGATTAAGAGGATAGAAGGAAGATTGTTTAGGAACCCAAATGATGATAAAGGCTCACCCAGGTGTGTGATGGGATTCCTATAATCCTAATGGGTTATTTCATCTTCACTTTTCTAGTGACACTTAGGGTCTTAATTACCAAGCACATAGCTCTATTTCAGTGAATCATACATTGAGATAAACAGTCAGCAGACGAGACCACGGATTACATAGATGTTTGTATGAATAATGGAATAGGGGATTTAATCCGTTTAAGGTCTATAAATTTTCCCTTTGACCCTCCTGTTGTTTTTTTGATTTTAATATACAATCATGTCCAATGTCGATGACCAAGGTTTGTGGGAATATGAACGAAGAGGATGACGATTGTATGCATTTCCCACATAATGATTATGGAGGAGCCCTAAATTTGATGATGGCTAAATATGACCTTGAATTACTACAGTGTGCTGGGGATACTAGTGGTGGTCTCATACCAACGTTTATCAGCAGAAATGCTGCATCTATTATTGACCATATGTTAACCTCAACTAGCATTAGCCATATGTGTTCTACCTCATGGATCACCGAGTTAGCACTGAGTGACCATAACTGCATTTTAATGTCGACCCTTGTTTGGGGCCCAAAAGCGGTAGTAAATCAAGATATTATAATTATCATCGCTCCTACTAGACCGAATGGGACACATATCAAATGGGCAGGTGTGGAACCGGCAAAAGTAATGTATGAAATTGTCACAAAATGTAGTGCAGAGATATCCTACTGCCTTAATGAGGACGTTAGCCCCTCCCTGCTGTTAGCTAATTTTTCAAAAATTAATATTGTAATTGTGGGGATATTGACTGCCCCTTTTAGGGAAAAAAGTAGACAATGCAGAGGTTGGTTCGATCACACTTGTACCCAGGCATTAAGTCAACTTAAACAAGCTTTATGCAACAAACCTAGAAATAATGAATTAATCAAAAATCTACAGTTTAATTATAAATTGGCCCTTAAGGCAAGGAAAAGTAAGCTTCAGGAGCTAGCGTGGGACAAGCTATCCATGGCAGCAGATACAGCGAACAACAAGTTATTTTGGGAAACTGTGAACTCGCTGTTTTTAAAGAGTGATTCATTCCCCAAACTACTTTCCCATGTTAATTGTGACGCATGGGTGAGACATTTTTCTAGTATTTTTAATCCACCAGATCTTGATGTATCTAGGACGCAAAGCCTAAAGGAGAGTGAGTGGCCGGTGATACCTTTAGATATCACAATCGATTAAGTACAGGTAGGATTGACTGGAAGTAGGGGTGGTAAAGCATCTGGCCCAGATGGGGTCCCAATCTACGTCTATAAAGCCACAATATATTTATGGGATCCTATTCTCGCTAGAGTTTTTAACTTAGCAGTGGCGGAGTATATACCGTCGTCATGGGGTCAATCAGTGATAATTCCTATTTTTAAAAAAGGTAACAAATCGGAGGCTAAAAACGAATACCCCATTTCGCTTCTGGACTCATCAGTTAAAGTGATGAGTAGAATACTATTGGTGAGACTAGAAGAGTGGGCCAATGAAAATGAGATACTCTCACCAGTGCAATATGGTTTTAGAAAAGGGCTGGGAACGTTAGAGCAATGTGTCAATTTAGAACTTTTAATAGGCAAATATACGTGCGTAAAGCAGGGGAGATTATATCTGTGCTTTGCAGATCTCAGTGGTGCCTTTGACCTTGTTGATCATATCATCTTGTGGCCAACCTTGCTTAACCTTGGGGCCCCCAAACAAATAATCTTTTTCCTTGCAAGGCTGTATGAGAAACTGTCATGTAAGGTGCGATACGGACAGCACGGTGAGTGCACACCAAACTTTGAAGTTAAACTAGGTATCCGCCAGGGCTGCGTCCTAGCACCACTACTTTTTTCTCTATTTATAAACAAAGCTGATAAAGCTCTCTGGTTGGTTCAGGTGGACGCACCTCAAATCACTGGCAGCCCCGTCCCTGTCCTGCTTTACGCAGACGATGCGGTGTTGCTCTCTAGAACCCGAGTCGGCCTGCATCGATTAATAGACAATTTTAGTAATTTTATTACCAATAGGAAATTATTAATTAACAAGGCTAAAACTTTTGTTATGGTGTGTGGCCAGAAACCCAAGAGATGTAAACCCTTTTATATTGACAGTTCCCCAGTAGAATCTGTCAATACCTTTTGCTACCTGGGAATAACTTCCTCAGGTAATGGTAACTGGACGCACAAATTAACCAATGTCCGTTCAAATATGGTCAAGAGTGCTCACGGGATCTTTAGATTCGCATCAAAGCTAGGCAATCGCCGTATCAAGGATATGGTAGACATATACAAGGCTAGATGTGTTGCTACAGCCCTTTATGGTGCAGGGGTGTGGGGCCATAATTGTAGTCAGATTTTACAACATGAAGAAAATTCTTTCTTAAAATGCCTCCTAAGTCTACCTCCATCAGCGTCTACTGAAATAATACATCAAGAAGTAGGAATAAATTACTTAGCTGATCAGATTGCTATGCGGCCTTTACTGTTATGGAGATCTATCTGGGCCAAAAATGAGACTAAATTCACTCAAACTATCATTAAAGATTGCCTACTCCTGGATAAAAGCTCACACATCCCCTGGCTTAAATATATCAATGATTCATTTAGTAATTTATTTAAACTCCAGATTCAAGCAAATCCAGGATGCGTGATAACTTTACCTAAACAGGAGATTAAGGATACCTTTTTGGCCCACAAAATAGAGACCCGTAGGAGAGTGGTAGGGAAACAACCCACCCTTGTATTTTATCAAATGATGGAGCATAGAGTGGGATTTCAAGATTTTCTGTCTGTAGCGACTAGGTCCTCACATCGCTCCGTCCTGATCCGTTTGAGATTAGGAATAGCACATCACCTAGTTGCTTTTCCTACAATGAAAATGTGCCCCTCTACCCCACGCCCTTGTGATGGGCAATCTAAACAAAGCACCATGCACTTTATGCTCCTTTGTAAGTTTTATTCTTTTCTTAGGCGTTTTTACTTGAAACCACTTTTTATAAAACATAATGCGAGAACAACCCATGCTGCTATGAAATTACTGGTTACCCTTAATGATCCTGGGATATGTTTTTATGCTGCGTCATATATCCAAAAAACAAATGATGCAAGGAAATAATGGGCATGTATCATTGAGACCTAGAAACGATGCTCACTGGGCAAAGGAAACAAATAGCATGGTATTAATTGTACAGTGCCCATGTCTAGAGAACTGTACCCAGCGAGGCTCAAATATTGAACGGGCACATTTGATCGGTATAAGGAAATCTATTACATTCAGTAAGCCTGACGTTCTAAATGCGATGAACTACATGCATTTAACACGTTTTTTCTCGGATGGTCTGAGTGACACATGCATGAGGGTGGGGCTGAGGGAGGAGCCCAGGGATACTCTGCAGCTGATCTCTGTCGGTTTTGAGAGGTACTGTGGGAGTCTAACCCGTTGTGTTCTGCCAGTGAGGAAGGAGTGGATCCAGTTGGGGGCCTTGTCTCGGATACCAACGTCATGGAGTCTTGTGACTAGGGTGCAGTGGGAGACGGTGTCGAAGGCCACGAGAGGTCCAGTAGGACGAAGACCGGGGTTTCTCCCTGGTTGAGGAGGAAGCAGATGTCGTCGGTAGCGGCGAGGAGGGTGGTCTCTGTCTTGCTTCAGAATCTGGATGGGGAGAAGTACAGGACGTTGTTGGTTTCGATAAAGTCAGCTAGCTGAGCTTTGACGGTTGTTTTGATGACTTTGGCTGGGAAAGGGAGCAGGGAGATGGGCCTAAAGTTCTTGAGGTCCGTCGGGTCCACTGAGGGTTTCTTCAGGAGTGGGTTGATCTCGGCATGTTTCCAGTTGTGGGGAAGCTGGCAGCCTTGAGGGAGCAGTTGATGGTTCAGTACACGTGTATCAGGAGGTAACTTTATCAATGAAAGGATCACAAACGCTAACAGAGTTAAGGCGAGGCAGAACAAAAATCCTTGTTACTTCCACAGTCGGAGCACACTGGACACAAAGGGGCAGATTTACAAGAACTGGCACATCCCTGCATATTAGTAGGGATTCGCCAGTTAAATTGCGACACAGAAAAAAACCCTTGCGCCACCATGGATGCGCTGCAAGGATAGACAGATGAGTGTCGAATCTTGTTGGCTTAAGGGCAGCGCATTGCTGGAGTCGTGTCGCAAGTACGACGCAACTCCAGCAATGGTTAGGAATGCCTATTCCTAACATGCTGCGTCACTCTTTACGCCTGCTTCAAGCAGGCTCAAGGTTTTGATGCATTCGCGTCGTAAAAGTGACTCCGTGAAATCTTGTAGATTTCACTGCGTCACTTTTATGAGGCTTTCCTGCGTGGGAACGCCCACCCCGCACACATTATACCTGACGCATGTATAATGTAGTACAGGGCTTTACAACGTGACGCATCTCCCTAGATGCGTCACGTTGTAAATATGTCGCAACATGGTGCATTGTTTACGACGCCGCTGTGTCACAGAATTGACACAATGGCGGCGTAAAGTTGTCGCAAGGGGCTTGTAAATCTTCCCCAAAGTATCTAAGCCAGCCTGATAAGCAAGTTTCCTGTCACTGGTTCATAGAAATTCTTAGAAGGATTGACAAATCCTCTAGATTGTCTTTAAATAGTGAGTATTGATATCTTTTCTCTTTTTTTCGTGGGGCCTAAAAGATGCTTCCTCACCACTTGTTCTTCTCTATGTGCTCCTGTGTATGTATATACATATATATACACACACACACACACACACACACACACACAGGAGGCAGCGGAAAAAACACACTGAACTGAGGTGCTGAATAGCATTAGCACAATAATGCAAAACATACACAAGAGGTACACACTCTCAAATGACAGAATGTGCCCCCACATATTAATGTATGCTCCAAATGTAACACAATTAGCATCTCACAGTACCCACATTCACATGTATAATGATTTGAACGTATGTGACTATAGTTAGGTATAACAATGGAAAAAAGGGTGCATTCCTGTACTTAGTTGTGATTCCCAAGAGCTCATTCACCGTCTTATTTGTGTGGGAGGACCCATCACACAGATGTGACCATTTAGTTTGACAGAGCTTGTGGGCTTGCCAATCATAAGAGGAAGCATGCATTCCAGCCCAATTGGGCAAGGGTAATGGTGATGGTGGCCGAGTTTTGGGAGACCCCAATAGTACAACCCTTCAATCATGAGCAGAACCCAACAAAGCTATAGGAAATAATCTCCAGCCCAAAAGGGACTTGGCCGGTGGTAAGCATGTGTCAAGCAACCAAGTATGTGCACATGACTGGTCATCGATGGGCTGCGCCAAGCAAAGATCATAAAAGGAATACAGTCTTGCCCAAGTGGGCTAATGTGCTGTATGGTTGCACAGAGTGTGGCTAAAAAAATGAGGAAAAGTGTTCAGCTGGCTACTCTCAGTACCAATTTGTGAGTGTTATCAGGGTGAAAGAGAAAAAGAAAACAAATAAAAATATGATTAAAATCAGCTCAACATAGAGATGCACTCAAAAGTCCAGACGTGAAAAAAAAAGTTATCCTGAAAATTGCCGACTTAACTTAAATGAACAGACATTTCTTCACTAGAATATAAACCTAGGAGTTCTAGTGTGTCAAAATTAGGAATATACTTGGATTCTAGAGCACGCAATCTATGCTTCCCGTCACGCCCTCCCACGGAGTTGGCTGAATTCAGGAACTCCATGTTCCATATATAACACAGAGTTCCCGCTAAATTCCACCATCCGGTACGCAGCGGAATTTATTTTCTGTTGGCGCAAGTGAGACTTCTTTTGGTGCGAGCAGCTAGCACCACGAGACCTGTCAGTCACTAACGAGCACACACAAGATGTTGGCATCTGCTAAAACTGCTTCCACCCACAATGGCGTCCTTTTCATGACATTGGCAAATGCGAATGACTGCAGCTGTACCTCGAGCAGATTATAATTGTAATTGTAGTTTCTAAAAGCACTCAAATACCCGTGGGTGTCTTGGTGCTAGAAATCAAAACAGTCATCACCGACAAACTACCAGGGGCACAGCTCATGAAGAAGAAAAAGATAAAGGAAGTAGCCAAGATTTAAGCTGTTTCTAAAACCTTAAGAGATTTGATTTATCTTTAAGGTACAATGGCATTTTGTTCCACAACTGACAGGCGTTATACACAAAGCTACGGCCACCCCAGGAAGCTTTATATATCCTGGGAACCAGTACTAAACAAGGTGCAGCAAATCTAAGATTTCTTTTAGGTTGATACCACCTAATGTTTCCTCCAAGACCATTAGGTTTGGTCCCATACAATGACTTATGAGCTATACAAAGTACTTTAGAAGCTACCCTTTTCTTCACAGGGAGCCAGTGAAGTTCTTTTAGATTGATTGACACTGACATACATTTAGGAAGCTTCATCAAAATGCAAGCAGCTGCATTCTGCTGCATCTGTAACTTTCTTAAAGCTGATTGTTGCATGCCCATATACAGGGCATTGCAATAGTCAATTCTGGCAAGGACGAGGGCCATCTCCCCGAGGTTTCATACCCTAGTTACTGGCTCTGGGGTAGAACCAAGGGCTTCTGGCCACCATGAGTGATCCAAAAAAGTGGACTCCTGTCCGAAAATGAGAACCTCCATTTTATCTGAATTTAGTTTTAAACAATTTGTAGTCATCCAATTAACAACATAATTCATACACTTGTTCAATCTGTCTGCCACCTCTTCCACACTGTCACAATCTGGGTATCATCAGCATATGCTACAGTAGCAAACCCATAAGAGTGAATCAGCTTTTCCAGTGGTGCTACATAAATGTTAAAGCATGTGGGCCTAAGCAATGACCCCTGGGAAAGCCCAGAGGGGAGTGAAAAGGGTTTAGAATGAAATTCCCCAAGGGCCACAATCTGATCTCTGTTACTTAAAAAGGAGGTGATGTGATCATATGCTGATCCCGTGATCCCAATTTCTATCAGACGTTCCAACAGAATGGTATAACAAACCGTGCTGAAAGTGGCAGAGAGATCTAAAAGAACCACAACCGTTCTTCCACCGTTGTCTTTGATAGGTCTAATCTCTTGTGAGACAGTAATTAAAGCTGTGTCAGTGCTACAACCAGATCCAAAACTGTATTGTGCATTGTCGAGAACATCATTAGCTTCCAAGCAAACCGATAATCTCACATTAAGATATTTTTCAAGGAGCTTGGCTGAAAAAGGAAGACGCAAAATTGGGTGGAAATGTTTCTCTTCCGTGGAATCCAATGAGGGTATTTTTAACAAAGGTAGAATAGAGACCTTTTTCCATTCAGAAGGAAATATCCCTGCTGTTATTATGACATTCAGCAAGGTAGTCAAAACTGGCGCAAGATTGACCGCAAATTCTTGTACTATTTTATGCGGACACGGATCAGAAGGTACTCCAGACTTTACCTGCCTGATATGCTGTGTCAGCTGATCTAAGGTTAACAGTGGAAAATCATTTAACCCTGATTACCTGGCGCCCAAAAATGAAGACTCATGAGAAGTGGTTACCAAGGAACAGGCTGAGTCAAATTGTCTGTACACCGTCTCATACTGATGTTTAAAAAAGGCTGCCAACCTATCACAGAATTCCTGACCAGGGGGGTGACTAGAAGGGAGACTTGGGCTTGAAAGAGATTGAACTACTTTAAAAAGTTCCTTCAAGGAGTTTGATGGCAATTCAATTTTGTCTGAATATTATTTGGTCTTTACATCCACAATTCGTTTTTTGCACTCGCTAATGACTTTCCTATATTGTCTTCTGTCTATCTCATTATAATCCAGCCTCCAAACTTTCTATAATCTACTGCATTTTTGTGTCATTGCTAAAAGTGCTCAAGAGAACCAGGGAGCAGATGGCCATTTTCTGTAGGATTTAACTATTTTTATCGGTGCTTGTTTCTGCACTCAGCCACTCATGATAATTTGCAGCTGCTACATTAGGCTCACTCCCCAGATCAGGTTTCGCCAATTCAAGGCTCTCCATCAGGATTGTTTTATCTATTTTCTTCCATGATCGAATAGTTTTACTTTACGCTACTATTTTACTAGTCTGAAGATGGTGTCTGTATATTAAGACTGGACTGCCACATGATCAGACCAAATCGAAGGCAGTACATCATCACAGAAAAAGTTTGGATGGATCGTTTGAAAATATGCTGTGTGACCGGCAATATGTGAAGCAAACTTTACTTTTTTTTCCAACTTAAAACACTGTAGTGATTCAACTAACAGGGCTGCATCATGGTCTTCAGAATGAAGGTTAAAATCCCCTAAAATTGTGACATTTGAAAGCTGAACACTAAAATCACTATGATTGCACAAATCATCTGAAAAAGTAGCCTTCGGTCCAGGGGGCCTAGAGATCAAAAATCCATGAGCAGTGTAATGGTCTGTAATCTTACTTATGAAAGAAACAGATTCACAATTAACAATAGTAAAAGGATCACATGTTAAGTTCAGTGAATCATGGTAGACTATTGCAAGGCCACTGCCACGTTTGCCTTGCCTGTCGTGTCTGCTAATGACATAGCCCGAAGGCAGTGCTAGAACCAAATCTGGGTTAGAGGTTTCTTGCAGCCATGTTTCAGTTAAAAATACTATATGTGGGAGATGGGACTCTAAAAACTCGTATATTTCCAAATTGTGTTTAACTAGAGACCGAGCATTGATTAAAAAAACAGCTCAAAGAATGAACTGTAAGGTCAGCCTGCTCATATTTCCAAGTTTGCTTAGGCATGTTATCCGGACCTGACAATCAAGGAGAGAAATTACAAACTATACAGCAAGAATGATCAAAATATCCTTTTCAATTGAACAAAATACAATCAAATTGCCTACCTGGCAAATTCATCCATAACAACTCTTCCTTAGAGTAGCTATGTGGAACAAAATGGCCAGGGGTCCTGCACATGGCGCATTCCGGGCGCAGATGGGCTTTCCTTTGGCGTGCCATCGGCGCGCCCGCTGCACGGGGTTGGGCTCCTATGACTCCTTAAGTAGTCTTTTACCCAGAGAGGCTAGACTGCTAACTGTATGAAATGGTGTCTGCTCACTCTTACAGATGAGTATGGAATGCTATGGACCCTCAAAGTGCCTAGTGCAATGAATGTTGGAAAGTTAAAAACACAACAGTTAAAATAAATGCCAGGTTAAAAATTCCCCCAACAGATTGTACCGCAATTTGCAAATGACCGCAATGTGCAATTATTCAGCGCAGTCGCTCTCCCATGACTCCTCAAGTAGTTTTTTTACCCAGAGAGACTAGACTGACAACTATATGAAATGGTGTCCGCTCGCTCTTACAGATGAGTACGAAACGCTATGGAGCCTCAAAGTGCCTAGTGCAATGAATGTCAGAAAGTAAAAAACACAACAGTTAAAATAAATACCAAGTTAAAAATTCCTCCAACAGATTGTACTGCAATGTGCAAATGACTGCAATGTGCAATGATTTAGCGTGGTCCCACTCCCATGACTCCTTAAGTAGTCTTTTACCCATAGAGACTAGACTGCTTACTGTATGAAATGGCGTCCGCTCGCTCTTACAGGTGAGTACAGAAATCTATGGACCCTCAACATGCCTAGTGCAATGAATGTCAGAAAGTTAAAAACACAACAGTTAAAATAAATGGCAGGTAAAAAATTCCCCCAACAGATTGTACCACAATGTGGAAATGACCATGATGTGCAATGATTCTCTACATGAGAAGCAGCTAAATCTACTCGAAAAGAAGCTTTCAAGTTACTTTTCTACTCCAGCGGACCGTTCAAGTTGTATTTTAGTGGGAGAAGCTTTTTTTAATTTTACTTTTCTTTTCAAAAAGAAGGAAGTGCTGCAGAGACTCCAACGTCCTGTTCCTGTCCAGCAGGCTCCTCCCAGTGCCTTGTTCAGCTCCTAGACACTTTTCGTTTGGATTTGGAGCAGGAAGGATGGACTCTCTATGGTTGCTGCATATCTACCATTGCATTTAAGGACTTTGTTTTTAAGATATCACAAGTAAGTTCAAAAAGCCTTGTATAGGGGTATTGTTTGTTTGATAAAGGGCATGCGCCAGTATTTATTTGTACTTTTATTACATTTTTTTAATTATTGTATTGGGTATCCTGCAGTTTTAGTTGGGGCCTGGTTATTTTTTGCATTTAAAATTTTTCATCCTTTGTAAAGGAAAACTAGTTCAGTACATTTTCTACATGTTCGTTAAATTTGCAATGTTAATTTATTTTACTATGTTGCCTAGTCTGCCAGTGGGCCGTCCAGCCTGTAGGCCCAATACTAGTCATGGGTGCATGAAACAACTGTGGTATAGCTTAAAATATCATGTAGGGCTGGGATGGCTTTGGAATAAATTAAAAATGTTTTTGTATTTCTCTTTTTATTCTACAGAAAGAGTTTAGGTGGGGTAATATTTGATGCTTTGGGAGGATGTGTGTTGTAAACGTTGTATAGCTCAGTTAATTGTTGTTTTTTGGCATTGCTGAATAAATGTTAGTGAAGTGTTTTCTTCAGTGTTACCAATGCCTAGTTTGTCTGGCCAGTATGTGTAAGTTTGCCAGAGGGCACCATTTGTTTTTGTTCTCAATGCCATGTGGCCAGGGGCCAGTTCGTGTAGTTAGTGTCCATAGGCCTACATATGTTCTTTGTTTTCCATGCCTCCTTGCTTGTTGTTGTTTGACCATGTGGTCAGTGGCCAATTTGCATTGCCTAGCCAGCCAGTGTGCTTTTGCCATAGGCCTGCATGTGTTCTTTGTTGTGATCATGCCTCCTTGCCTGCTGTTGGTTGACCATGTGGCCATTTTGTGTAGCCAGCCAGTGTGCTTTTGCGATATGCCTGCATGTGTTCTTTGTTGTGGTCATTCCTCCTTGCTTGCTGCTGTTGGTTGGCCATGTGGCCGGTGGCCATTTTGTGTAACCTATCCAGCCAATGTGCTTTTTCCATAGACCTGCATGTGTTCTCTGTTGGGCCATCCCTCCTTGCTTGCTGATGCTGTTTGGCCATATGGTTGGTGGCTATTTTGTATAGCCAGCCAGTGTGCTTTTGGCATAGGTCTGCATGTGTTCTTTGTGTGGCCATGCCTCAATGGTGCTGTTGTTGTTTGACCGTGTGGTCAGGGGCCATGTTGTGTAGCCAGGCACTGTGCTTTTGCCCTAGACCTACATGTGTTCTTTGTTGTGGCCATGCCTCCTTGCTTGCTGATGTTGTTTGACCATGTAGTTGGTGGCCGTTTTGTGTAGCCAGCCAGTGTGCCTTTGCCATAGGTCTGCATGTGTTCTTTGTTGGGGCCATGCCTCCTTGCTTGCTGTTGCTGGTTGACCATGTGGCCGGTGGCCATTTTGTGTAGCCAGTCAGTGTGCCATACGCCTGCATGTGTTCTTTGTTGTGCCCATGCCTCCTGGCTGGCTTTTGTTGTTTGACCATGTGGTAGGTGGACATTTGGTGCAACCAGCCAGTGTGCTTTTGCCATAGGCCTGCATGTGTTCATTGTTGTTGCCTGTGGCCATTTTGTGTAGCCTAGCCAGTCAGTGTGCTTTTGCCATGAGCCTGCATATGTTCTCTGTTGTGGTCATGCCTCCTTGTTTTCTGTTGTTTGACCATGTGGTCGGTGGCCATTTTGTGTAGCCAGCCAGTGTGCTTTTGCCATATGCCTGCATGTGTTCTTTGTTTTGGCCAGGCCACCTTGCTTGATGTTGTTGGTTGACCATGTGGCCTACGGCCTCTTTGTGCAGCCACCCTTTTTTTCCAATTTTCAAAGTCAATCTCTTGGGAGATTGATAGGAGAGGGCTATACTTTTTTGTATTTGTTCATTTTTTTTAACTTTTCCCTGATATCAGTTTAATATTATGCTTGAGGATCATTGTAGTAACAGTGTTTTATATTATATGCATTTTTTACATTTTTCACCTGCACCTCCTTGCCTCCCAATTGGTTTCTCATAGCCCCCTAGTATACCCTAGTACATTTCTTTTAAATACATTTTGTATTCTATTTTTATATTTACATTTTTTTCAATGTTTTTTAATTTTAATTTTTTTAAATGTATACATTTTTAATTGTTGTTTACATTTTCCCACCATCACACCGCGACACAACATAATTCATTTTTAAGTAGTATTATTTCATTTTCCCCTGGAACCCCAGCCTGCCATAGGTGCACACACATCAACATTCATTTTTAAGGATTATTCCATTTCCCCCAGGACCCCCTTGCCTGCCATAGGCTCACACCAGCTTTCATATTTTAAGCATTACTCAATTTTCCCCTGCACCTCCCTGGCTGCCTCCCTGGCAAGTGTCTCCCCTAGATGCACTCAAACAAACAGTTACATCTGTATGTTGTTATCCTGATTGGAACTGAAATATTATGATCTGGTGGTGTGGTTTGACTTTGGAATGGTACAGATCAAAAAAATGCAGGGAGGAAAAAGCAGAGGTTCATTCAGCTTCCAAGAGGAAAGGGGTGGAATGAACCATATAAGTCTCAATACCAGAGTCTCAGAACTTTTAGTCTCGGAGACCCTCAACCACACGTTCACAGACTAAGGTGTATATAATCTCCACTTGAGTGTCCCGTTCCTCAAGTGACATCAAAACCTCCACCAGGAGGGGACTGTCTGGATGTTGAGAGAGGTGAGTGGATTAAAATTATGTCCTATCCTTTTGGTGAATCTTTTTTGGGGGAAGAGTGGGATACGGATAAGTCTAAAAACAAAGCGGTAATTAGTGGATGGGTCACTGGTCCATGACACCCAGTGGTCGGGTCAACATGTTTTGGCCTAGAACAGCCCCTACGGGTCTATAGCCATCATCAGGACCAAAGAAATATATATGGAGGCATTATGCTTCAGGTCTTGCCGGATAGTGCGTTATTAGTGAGTGGAAGCACTCACCCGTCTTTGTCAGTGAGCACACTTTGCTCCAGACAGAACGTGGTTATAGGTACCGTCTTTAGGCCTAAAACTATGAGGGAAACAAAGGAAAAATAAATGCATGATAAAACTAAAATTGCTAATTTCCCAATTCACCCAGTGTGACACTGAAAAAGACGTATGCAGCGATGTCCCTGGTGATGGCGTGGTTATCTTCCTATTGATATATGTTAATGAAGTAAAGATAGAGCCGGAGGAACAGGGACATTGCCTTGCTCTCACTCTTGGTAAACGTGTATAGAGAACTGTGAGGTAAAGCATAGCGCTCTCTGTTAAATAATGATGATAGTGTATAGATAAATCATCCCTGTGTTCAATGTTGGCAAACATGCTGCCAAAACTAGGTGACAAAAATGTCTCTTAGTAATTCAAACAAGTAGAATGATAATATTAGGCTGTTTGAAAAACCCAGAACGAGGTGTGGGCTATTTTTTATCACAAAATCCCAAAACTAATGTTACCTTCAATATGTATTTCATTTGCATCATGGTGCGGAGAAATGTAGGACGGGGGTTTAAGCCTGAAGGGAAAATGAAAAAAAATAAGGCAAAAAAATCAATATGCACTTTTAAATTGAAAACGAAACCAGAAAGGGGTGAATTCTGTGCTTGCTTGGCTTTCTTGCTTGGCTTTAAACAGTCCTCCACAGTGCTCCTGCATGCATCTCTCCAACTGAATGTTGAAGGTGGTCTGAAGAGATGCATTTTTTATAGCTTGAATCATCATGACCTTAATTGAATTATTGAGAGCAGGTGGTTGAGATTAGGTTGCTGCAGGCTCATGTGAATGGAAGAAACAATGCTTTGTGATCAACTGCTGAAAAAGACCATAACTCATTGTTTGAAGTGAAAGTTACAAGTGAGGAACATTTCTATTTATAAAAATGAACTGTCAGAGATGTTTTTGTTTTGTGAAAGGAGTGGATTTTTTAGAATTTGTGGCAGCCATCTGCCTGAAATGAAAAGTTCCCAGCAGGACCTATTTTGCCAGAGTTACTGTTCCAATGCTCCATCCTGATGTGCTGAAATTGGTTGGACAAGATTTGCAGCAGAGTGCTGTTAACACTATCCACCTGACAACAGACATGTGGACCAGTGGTCAAGCGTCTGCACACTGGATCTCTTTTGTGGGGGTTAAGTAACAGATAGCTTCTGGTCTCAGTGCTGCAGATACATTTAAGGGCATTTGGCGGCATGCAACAGTAGCCATGTTCGCAATGGCAAAATCCCATAAAGATGCAAACATCTTTGATGACTTTAACAGCAAGGTGTTTGAATGTCTGCGACCCAGAGGTCTCAGAATTGAATTTGTTGCCACAGAGAATGGCAGTAATATAGTTAAGGCCATGTCAGATGGTAAATATTTCAGGGTCCTGTGTTTGGCGCATTGCATCATAATCATTGTGCAGGACTTTCTCATAAAAGAAGACCTAGTATGCAACTTACTGACCATCTGCAGAAGAATCAGCCATTCTTTTAAAGCCCGAAAGCCATTGAAGATCATTCAGTGTGTGGCTAGAGTACCAGTTAAAGCCCTCACACAGGAGGTGCCAACACTTTGGAACTCAGCATATTAAATGTTGCAATGTCTGTTTCAGCAGTACAACCGATCAATGAGTATGTCATGCAAGGAGAGGATGCAACTGGGAAAAGCATGATCATTGAGATGGACAAATGATGCCTAGTCAAATGCCTGACAGAGATGCTACTTGCTTTTGAGGTTTTCACACGGGAAGTCTGCAAGGAGGACTGTATGATGGGCCAAGCTATCCCGTTGTTGCATCTGCTATATGACCAGTTAAAAAAGGTGTCTGAAAGGTTTGCATTTGCAGGTGAGAAAAAAAGCAAAGATGCGTATGAGTTGGTTGGAGGCTTAATCCTTCACTTGGTGGATATTACAAGGCTGCAAAAAGACATTGATCCACGGTATAAAAAAACACTGGACACTTTCATTTCTTTTTCAGAAGTGGATCTTTCATAATACAAGATGTAGATTGTTGAGCGAGCCAGAGTACTGGAAGAAAAATTAATGGAAATGAGAGTCCCTCTCCCGAAAAGAAGCTCTGGGTTGCCACCTTCAATTTCCAGAGAGGGTAGTCCTGTTGTCTCACAAAGCCAACATCAGCATCAAGAACAACACGAACACAAGAATCAGCGCCAACCTCCACATTGGCTTGGTATCAAGTGGCAGGGCTTAAGTCCAGTGCAGAGGCAAAGGCAAAAGAGGTCGAGCAAGTGGCAGCACCAATGACCATTGAGAGGATGTTCCGGGAGTATCTGGATGACCCAAAAGAGGTCTATGTGGATCAAAACCTATTAGTGTGCTGATATGGGAAAATGCTTCAATGGCCAGTGCTCAGCAGGCTGGCAATAAAGTCCGGTAGCAAGTGTGTCTGCTGACCGTGTGTTCAGTGTAACTGGTGCAGTTGTCACAGTGAGAAAGAACGGTCTCTCGCCTCAAAACAAGGAAAGATTGTCCATGATTAAAATGAACCAAAACTTTATACCACAGAGTTACTCCCTTCCTGAAATGCCACAGGAGGAGGATAAGGGTGATTGGTCCGGCTCAGACAGAGTGTGTTAGCTGACCAACTTCTTGGGTGACCCGCCTGAGTTTCAGGATGAACTCTACTTCCCTGACTGAGTAGCCCACCATAGAACCTTTTATAGTCGAACTGCTTTGCCAAAAAATTAAAAATGGATATAGCTAGGGGAACATTATATACCTTGTTTGTGTCTGACTGACTTATGCAGCCCCACCATTTTAGGCACCTGTGTGGCTGTATTGGAGTTGGACCAGTGTGCAGTGAAGAAGCCCCCCATTCCCTTCAAGTACATTGGAGAGACAATGCCTGCTTTCATTCCACGCCTATCCTTCTTTTTATCCCCTACCTGGACTGCCCCAGAGCATTTGATTTACAAGACTACCCAATGTGTGTTACTTGCATCAAAGAGGAGATACAATTGTGTACCACAGTGCTTGGATCAGAACAGATAATTATTGCACCAATGAGTGATATATTGTTGTTAGAAATTGGGTTTCTGGTTGGCTAGGGTATGCACCTAAGCCAGGCAGCACCCACCACTCTAGTCAGGCTAAGGGATTTACACACCCAAGATAACCCCTGCTCACCCCCTTAGTAGCTTGGCATGAGCAGTCAGTCTTATCCCAAAGGAGTGTTTGTGCAACACACTCACCAGTGACGCAATTAATACACCACAATAGAGACTCCACACCAATTTCTCATATATTGTATATAAACACATAGACCACATTCACATAACCCATAATTCACTTTGCCAACTAGGCAATTGTCATAACATCAGCGGTAGTGCAATAAAGTAAATACTTATAGGTTGCACACGTCATCACAATATCATCACTGCACACATATTATGTAGTTCCTGAAAGAACAATCATTATTCTGTCAGTATAAGGTATGAGCACAACATACATCATAAATCAGGACACAAAATGTAGGCTTTTTGGATATACCCCGAAAAAGACATGAATCATCACATGAGTGCGGGCAAAGCTAAGTAGATTGGAGAAATACACATGAATCACCTAATAGCACCAGGGGTACATAAATCACAACATACCCCCCTAAGCACATCAGTACGATCAAGAACCATGGATCTCGATTTGCCTATTAGCAGGCTTATTGTCAGTACTATGGCTTCATTGTAAGGAAGGTGTTCAGGCCCAAAGTCCCACCGGATCTCCTGCACGCCTACTATATGATCTCCGGTAACTTTCCTCTTCGGGGCAAGCAGGATCGGGACCTCTGTTGAGGGTTCCTACCCGTCCTGTTCGTCAATGCTCCAGTGCCCCAGAATGGGATGTGACCCAGAAAACGGAATGTGGGCACACGCATACTAAAAACCAAGTGGGGAGACCTCCCTCAGTCACCTGCATCCCCTCAGTTCTCAGTGGACACGTGAACTGATGCTGGAACACATGTGGCAGGGAGTTGGTGACTCCGCACTGGCCTCCTCAGGCCGGGACGATAAATGTGACGCGTCACCCACCAATCAGCCCTAAGCTGTACAGGCTCCTTCAGGGATCTGCACATCTGGACATAGCCTCCCCTTTGATGGTGGCACACGGAACAAAGTCTCCGTAGACCCTGCTCCCTTCACCCCAGCCTTCCACGATGTCTGGGCTCCGCCCACTGTGACATTGGCGTTGCTAGGCAACACGAGGAACTCCAGCTCGGTATTTCCTTCCTCCTTGGGGGACAGTCACTGAGTGCTGCGGTGCTTGCAGCACAATCTCCCTTCGGCACAGTAATCCTCAACAGCACGGGGCTACTTAAGCAGAGTCGCTGCTGTAAATCAGCAATGAAAGATGTCATGGAGCGCTGAGCCTAGTGCTGGAGTTTCTCACAAGAGGATTGTAGGAAGGTAGGATCCTTCTGCATGGTTACCCCCACTTTTTGAAATCTCACTAAACAGAGAAGTACTAAGCAAAAAACTGAGGTACTGAACTTCACAAGACCTCCTAAATGTAACTACTACAAATAGATTACACGAGGACAACAAAAAAAGGGGAAAGACAAAAGATGTCTTAATACTGCCCTCACACACTGCAGTGTCATGCTTCATCATAGGGCCGCATCCAGGTGCCATCCAGGTGCAGACCAACACACTGGATGGAGCGCAAAAAATTTTGTATGTAAGAAGACTAGTGGTGAGGGTACAGCAAGTGTAAAGGAACAAAAACCACAATGACAAAAGAAGGAAAGAATATTCCCTTAAGAAGGGACCAAAAGGTACAGACACATACAGTTAAAACTACCTAAAGGGCAACCATCGTCTCTCTTTATTCCTGTAGCCCCTTGGTAGGATTAAAACTAGAAAGTTGGGATATTCAGGGGAGGTAAAAGCCTCTATATCCCTGCTGCAGATACCAACATGTTTCTGCCAATTATATGCGCCCAACTGGGTCGCTCTGGCATTCGTCAGGGTGTTGGTCCCTAGTTATCTGGTCTTCACCCCTATTTGGGTGTTTTACCTTAATTAATCAAGACGGACAATATCCACTTTTCATTTACTCTGGGAAAGTTTCCGAGAGGGATCCTTTTTCTGTGAAAAAAATTGAACGTATAATTAAAGTTCTGCATACCCGGTTTTTATTCCTCTCATAATACCTTAAATTAAAGCCCTTAAAATCACTGTAATAAATTAAAATGCAGTGTTTCCATAAAACCCAGCCATCCTTAATATCTTAATAGTGTTAACCACACCAAGTGATCACACCCTTTTACACCATCGCATCCCTGTGAAAATTATATAAACAGGATTCTATTGTGCTCCTACAGATGAATTTTAAAATACACATGCCACATCCTCGTGCCCCGGTTTAATACTGGCTATGAGATCTAGATTGCATCCATATATTCTCGCAGAATATAGACGGCCAACTTACACGAGTTCACAAGAAATGCTCTGAACCCAGGACCTTTGTGGGACCGTGGTCTTGTAGTCACACTCTGTAGCGAAACGGGGAGGAGGGAAGAAACCAAAATCTACATCATGTTGATCTTATTCTCATTCTATCTACGATAGTTCCCACTCCTTATACATTCCTATTTCATTCTGAAAGAAATGACTTCATTCTACAGTGTTGTTCCCACAGTCTGCCTCTGAACACCATGGGCAAAATGGCAAATAAATGACGGAGCTCCTATAGTATCGTAAGTGATAATATCGTCCCCATCACTTTGCGACTAAACTTTCTGTGTTATTTGCTCCCATTCCTAATAACTAATTCTCGTCTAGATTCAATCTTATACACTGGTCTTCAAAATATCTTATCGCCAGGCATCCCCCCCGCTGGCACCCACTTACTACTCCAAAGAACCACCCGCGGCCGATTCCTCACGCCGGTCCACCCCCACTTTTTGCCTGGTGCTAAGCTTTTATTGACTAGTCTGACTGGGATCCTACTAATCAGGACCCCAGTCTATCTGCTTTCTTCCTTAAAATGTTGTGTTCAGTAATTAGGTACATACCAGATTGGATACTTGTTTACTTTTATTAGTCCCTAGTATATGGTACTAAGGTACCCAGGGCATAGGTACCCCAGAGGTCCCCCATGGGCTGAAGCATGCATTATGCCACCCATGGGAGACCATTTAAAATGGAACTACAGGACTGCCATTGCAGCCTGTGTAAGCCGGTGCTAGCACCACTTACTAAAGATAAAGGTTTCCTATATTTCGGGTCACTGCACTTAAAACCTATAAGTCACCCCTACAGAAGGCCTTATCAATCCTGAAGGCAGGGTGCTTGGTTCTATGTGTGAGGGTGCCCTTGCATGAGCAGGACACCCCTACAGCCTACAGAATCCATTCTCCCAGGTTGTAAGTGAAGCAGCCATATACTATATAGAGGGGCACCGCGTAAGTACGCAATGACCATCTCAAAAACGGCTGCAACGAATCCTATCATGTTTGCTAACAAACATGTTGGAATCATACTCCCCCACGGTGTGGGAGGTATGATTCCAAGCACTGGATGAGCCCTCCATTAGGCTCTCAGTGTTCCCGCTACCAGCCTTCTAGACCCGGATAGCACAAAATGGTTGCTGCCGAGCAGAGACACGATTCTGCTCTCCTGCTGCTGAGCCAAGCTCGAGCAGGGAAATGCAGAACAGTAGGCATCCTGTCACAGGGAGGTGTGACCACCTCCTCAATAGGATTTAGGGCCAGATGTACGACCAATTGCTTTTGCGACTGGCAAATTGCAAAAAATTGTGAGTCGCAATTTTTGAGTCGCAAAAGCAAATGTACAACAGTGTCAGAGACACTTTTAGCGATTCCCAAGGGGATCGCAAAATGCGAGGCTCATGAATATTAATGAGCCACTCACAATTTGCGACCCCATAGGGAATGGCAGGCCCTCCCAGGGATGGTGGCCTGCTGGCCACAGCAGACGTCCATGTCTGGGTCTGCTTTTAAATAATGCAGGTTTTTTTAAAATGCAGCCCGTTTTCCTTAAAGGGAAACGGGAAGCATTTAAAATAAAAAGAAATGAAACGTTTTCGTTTCATTTTTTAAGGTCAGGCAGTGGTCCCTGGGACCACTGCCTGCCCTTTAAAAATATTTTCCCATTCATTCCCAAAGGGGAAGGGGTCCCGTTTGCGAATGCTTTACCATCTAGTTGAAGTAGGTGGTAAATTGCAACTGTTTTGCTACCGCAATAGCGGCTGCAAAACAGTCATACATAGGGCTCAGACTCGCTATTAGGAAGGGATGCCCTTGAAACGCCCCTTCCTAATAGCGAGTCGCAAATCCTAATTAGCGAGTCACAAATAAATTGCGAATCGCTAATTAGGGTTTGTACATGGCCCTTAGGTATTTTTGCATGCGCAAACGGGTCGTACATCTGGCCCCAAGTGTATTGGGGCAGGGTGGGTGTGCTTGCCAGCGCCACTCAATCTGCATGAGGGGCACATTTGGTGCCCCCATGCATAGTCCAGTTCAAAACAGCTCTGGGAGCCGTTGGCTCCCGCTCTGGCACAAAACTGGACAAAGGACATGGGAGTAACCTCCCCCCTGTCCAGACCATTCCCTGGTAGGGTCCCCTGAATTGTCCCAAGCCTTTCCTTAGGGTACTTAAGGGCTTACCTGTGGGTGGGTCCCTAGATAAGTCGTGGGTCAAGATTCAGATCAGACACAACTTCTTCTACTGTCTTCTATTGTCTCGGCACTCTGGACTCCGCTGGACTTCGTTTGGGCTCGACTTCATCTCCCTCAAGACTGAGTAATTATCAGAATCCTCTTCTCTAACAGTAAAGAGCTTATCTCTATCTTTGTCAGCAAAGGAGAGCCACAAGATAGCTGCCCACTGCTCCAGAGGGACTTTCTGAACTTTACAGGCCCTTTCTAAAGCAGTTATCCATTTGTGGATGTCACCCCCAACATGGTTGGGAGGGACTATCTTGCTCAGGTTCCTATGGTCATGAGACATTTCTCTAACTCCAGGGACACTGTTGCTGTCACCATGGGATTCTAGTCCCAATTTCTTCCTAGCCCTCTGGACCTCTAGGGACTCTTGGCAAGGGCCAGCTGTTCTTGCCTGAGCCAATGCCTAGCTTTCTCAAGTTCAAGCATTTGGTATTCCCTATCCAGAGAGTTCTCCCTCTTACTAGAAATGGAGGTCTCTACTGACTGTCCTGAGGTATTGGATTCTGCAGAGGAGGATCTCGACCTCTTTGGTCTACTCTGCACTTTCCCAGGAGGAACAAAGGGGGCATCCTCTTGGCCACCTGCACTATCCTCTGGGAGATCTGAGTTGTCCAGGTGGGAGTCATCAGGCTCCACCTGGTCAGGGTTAGATTCTAGGTCAAAGAGGGGTCCCCCTCCTGGCCTGTCCTCAGTCCCCTGCCCACCCACTCTTTCCTGTTCATCTGGCCCACTGGCCTTCCTTAGGTCATATAACAGTAACACCTCTAGGAGGCGTTGAGTGTTGGAACTTTTCCCTTTTCCCTGTATTTATTATATTTTATTCTCCAGTTTTGGAGTTGGAATAGTAATTTATTATGTTTTATTATCCAGCACTTTCCCTGAGTTTATTTTGTTTTGGAGTTGGAATAGTCATTTATTATGTTTTATTATCCAGCACTTTCCCTGAGTTTATTTTGTTTTGGAGTTGGAACAGAAATTAAATTAGGTTTATTATCCAACACTTTCATTGAGTTTATTTTGTTTTGGAGTTGGAATAGTAATTTAATTAGTTTTATTATCCAGCACTTTCCCTGAGTTTTGTTGGTTTTGGAGTTGGAATAGTAATTTATTATGTTGATTATCTAGAACTTTCCCTGAGTTTAGTTTGTTTTGGAGTTGGATTAGTAATTTAACTTACTTTATTATCCTTCATTTTCCAGTTAGGCATAGTAATTTTTTATTGTTTATTATTTTTTCATTTTTTATTTTGTATGTACATTTAAATAAGAAAGAAGATGTATGTTAGTTATTCTTGTAAACATTTTTATTGGTTACACATGTTTTTTTATTTTACAGTTCATTTGTTCTCATTTGCATTTGTTGTACATTTTTCCACAACATTAAAAACATTATCCAGGTATTTTGATGTTGTTCAAAATTTATTACAAAGTATAATATATTTATAACATACATTTTCTATGTAGAGTTGGAAAATTAACAATATCTTTTAATTTATATTTTTCATGTAGAATTGGAAAATTAACAATATTTTTTTATATACACTTTTCATATAGATTTGTAAAATTAACAATGTTTTTTAACATACATTTTTAATAAAGAATTTCAAAATTAACAATATTTTTAATATACATATATTTTTAAAACATCATTAAAAAATTGTAAATTTTTTTGAAGTATAGTCATGTAATAGTAAAGTAAATATATATATAGCTTATTTATTTTAAACAATTTGACTTTCATTGTTTATTATTTTCTATGACAAAAAGTAAACATTTGTATTTATTTTTTTAAACAGTTTTTTAATATATTTTATATCATTTTATTTTTAATACAATATATAAAATGTATTTTACATATTTTGTATTATTTTGTATATTGAACATTATTTTTATTAAAATAATATTTGATATATTAAATAATTTACAAATATATGTTTTCACATTTTTTTAATGATATATTGTAATATTTCCAGTACATTCACAGTACATGAAATAAACATACATTTTAAGATATATTAAATATTATATTTTTAGTTTTTTGATAATATAATATTTAATATATATTTTAACATTTTTTGCATATTTTTTGAACATTTGTAATTTTTTTACAATATATAAAAATATAGATTTATTTTTTTGTATTTGAATATTATTTCTCCATTGTTTTCTATGGGGAGTAAGTCTTTTTTCATTTTTATTACGCAGCCATTTTTTTTCTAGTTTCCTCACTTTTCTATCTATCTGTTTCATTTTTAGGCCATTTTGAAAGACGGAACCTCGCGGTTGGGAGCTGCGTTTCGTCGCTTATTAAGTTTATTTTAATTAACTTTTAGGGTAGTTTTCAGGTAGGGGCGAGGTAGTAGTAGTGTAGTTAAGTTTGTGAGATCTGTGTTTGTTCGTTTTTGGTGTAGTTAGGTGTTGTTTTGGTAGTTTAGTGTTTTATGTGTTTGACGTAGTGTTGGATTAGAGTAGAGTGTTATGTAGTGTTAGTTATGTGCTTTTTAATTGTGTTATTTTGTGTTTATTGTTAATGTTAATGTTCATGGGTTTGTACGTTGTATTGTGGGTGGGTTTTGTTTTATTTTTTTTACAGGTTTTCCCGATCGTGAACAGATGGTGGTCTCAACCTTTTTTTTTTTTAACAAAAAAGAAAAATGTATTTTGTTTATTGAAAACAAGAATTTTTACATTTCCTTTTATTTTTTGGGTTTGATGGAGGATTTTTTTAGGCTATTTTGGGGTTTTTTGAGGGTTTTGTTATTGAGGTGATTGCGTATTTAGAGCTTTTTTTGTACAGTTTAATGTTTGCATATTTTTTACACAAATTTTCGGGTTTTTGAGGGTTTTGTTATTGACAGTATTGCGTCATTGGATCATTTTTTCTACAGTTGTATTTTTGCATTTTTTTTTGGGTCCCCCTTTCGAATGGATTTGTTTTTCGAGTTTTCTTCTATGGATTTATTGAATTTTCTGGATCATCTACTGCTACATAACTGTAAGTTGTTTTTAATTATTATGGGTGGGAAATGTTTTTGGTTACGTTGATTTATTTGTATTTCTTTCAATTTAATAATTATAATATGTCATATATATTTGCGTTATTTTTTATATTTTACATGACAGTTATAATTATTAATTTAAAAAGAGAGTAGAATTATTTTGTTCACATGTTTTGCAGATTTAAATGTTTGTTGTGTTTAGTACTGTTGTCTTTTTGTAGTATAGATTTAGCTATCATGTGTAAGTATTCTAGACCTTTGGCGTTTGCAAATAGTCTAGATTTATGTTGCAGATATTCATACATCGTTTTAGTTTGTTTACTTAGTTTAGGGCCGATTTTTGTTAGGGATTGCTCTAGTCTGAGCTCTTGAAGGCTTTGTTCTTTTTTAATAGCTTCTATAAGTTTATGTAGGGTTGGTTGTCCTCTTCCAATTGTGGCTTGGAAGGCAGTGTGCCATTCTTCCATCCTTTCACTGCATTGTTTGTTTTTGCTTTTTGAGCTAGAGTGCTGTCATATATGTTCAACCAAGTTATTTTGAATTTAGGTTGCCTACGGTGCCCTGACCTATGTAACCTTCCTACCCAAGTATCTTCGAAGTAGTCTAGGAAGCGAGTTAGTTTTGTTTCATTTGCCTGATAGAAGGGGCTTTCAAGAAGTAGATTGTAATGGCTTGCCACTTCAGTTGTTGGTACATAGGCCAGGGCTATTATTGTTTTTATTTGGTAGGCGAAGTTGCTATTGGTGATGTAATCTATACTTAAAGTAGATTTTTGTAGGTGCCTCCAGATACTTTTATTAAGTGGTAGTAGCAACCTTGTATTGCAGTGTGTGGGTATAATTTTATAATTGATTGAATCATTGATTGTTCAAAATCAATGATGATTTTTTGCAGAAAGTAGTTGTTGGTGTATTGTTTTAATATTGTTAGGAGCTCTATGTATGTGGTGTTCTGTTTATTAGGGAGTAGTGCATATATGAAGGGTATGTTAGTATCTTCATATTCGCCATGGAGTGTGGATAATTGATAAAAAGGCTTGGGGAAAACTTTGAATATGCAATCCATCATCCACGTTTCGCAGTTTTTAAGTTTTTGTAAGTTGTTATTTGTTGCAAAGATGAGAATTTGGTTTTCATGACTTTTGTTATCATGGAGAAGGAATTTTTCATCTTTGTGAGTGATGGTATATTCAGGTAATTTTTTAATTTCATGTTGAGGGGTGGGTGGTGTTTGAGCTGTAGCTCTTTTAGTTCAGGAAATTAATCTCTTCAGAGTGGGGATAGATGGTAGTTGTCCTGTAACATGCTCAGGTACCCTAGTTAACACATTACTATTTTGAACATTAAACATTTTGTATAATTAATGTTTGAAAGAAACTTACTTGTATTTTGTTATTATTTTTTTGATGGACCTTCTTTCTATTGTTGATGTTTATCCACTTGGTTTTTTTCTGTTGGTATAAAAGCAAAATGTTATTGTTATTAAAGTGTTACATTTTATTGTGTTATTTTATTTATTTAGCTTCTATTTTTATATAGTTGAGAAAAAAAAATATTTACTATTTTTCGTTGATGTTGTTTTTTTCGATGATTTTGTTGTAGGTTGTAATTTGTAGAAGCTGGCAAGAGAAAAATATTTGTTAGTTATATTTGCTTTTTAATTCGTTTTAATTTTGTTAATTAGTTTGTTGTATTTGTTGGTTATTTTATATACTTACTTAATTTTATCTTTTTCTGTAATGTTGCTTTTGTCTCTGTTTTCAAAGTTAATTCTTGCTTTGTTGTTTTGAGGTGGACTTTTATTGAAGTGTAATCTATGAAATATAAAATCGAAGGTTATAGTTTTAGTTTATTTGTTTGTTTCGCTTTTTTGATCTATTTATTTTATTGGAGAAATCAAAATACTTACTGAATCCAGTTGGTGATGTTTCTTTCGTTGATGTTGTTTTTTGTTGAATTTTGTAGAAGCTGTTAAGAGAAAAGTATTTGTTAGTAATAATAATTAATTTTTTATTACATTTATTGTTTTTTAATAGTTAGGTCTAATTGTTGATTATTTTATATACTTACTTTGTATTATAAATTTCTACTTTGATTTTGTATTTTTTTTCAAACATAATGGTTGTTTTGGGGTGTTTGGGTGCAGTTGTTGTGAATTATAATCTGTGAAAACTAATATATTACGTTGTAATTTTAGCTAATTTGATTATTTATATTATTGTGTTTATTTTTATTTATTTGTAATTAAATAAATATACTTACTCTTTTTAGTTGATGGAGTGTCCTTGGTAGATGTTCTGGTTTTGTCAATTTATGTAGAAGTTGATAAAAATTAAAGAACATTTGTTAGCTATGTTTTTCTATTTTATTTAGTTTAGTTCTTTTAAATAATTTACGTTAGTTGTTGGTGAAGTCATATACTTACTTTGTGTTATATTTTATTGTTGTTGCGTATGTAAATCTATGTGTTGAATTTTCTAGAAGCAATTTTAGTGATGTTGAATCTGTTATATAAAAAAGGAAATTAAGTTATAATATTTTACACGTTTTTCAAATTTATTTAGTTATAACGTTTTGTGCTTACCTTTATTGCGGGATGTTTGGAATAGTTTTTGGTGTACGTTCGCTCTTCCTCCGTGCTCGTCCGTTATACGGTACATTTTATGTTAATTATTTGATTGTTTTTATACTGTTTGTTTAATTAGTTAGAGTTTTCTATTCCTTTGTGTTTGTGTGTTTTAAATTTATTGGTTGAGATAGCTTTTTTGAATTTTTTAGCTGTTACCTTGCAATTTATTTAATGTTTATTCTGTTTATTTGTTTGTTTTTATTTTGTTTATTGTTATTTAATTTTATATGTAGATAAATGTTTTATTTTTTTATATGTTATATATATATTTAAGTTTTTTTTTCCGTTACTTTTGATTTATGTTTTATGTTATATTGTTTGTTTATTAACCCGTTGCGTGCTTCTGTCGGCCAACGGCCGTCGCGAGCACTACCTCAGTAGTGCTGCGCACGTCCGTTGGCTGACGCGGCCCCGCCCACTCCGCTAAACCGCCGCACTGCTGCGGAATTGCCGCCGCGGTTAAGCGCTTAATTTGATTTTGTTTATTTGTTTAAATTGGTATATGTTATTTCATTCTATTATCATAAATAGTATTTTTTTATGTTTCAATTTTATTTTTGATATAGTTGGTATGTATTTTATCGATGTTTGTGTTGTTCATATTGTTTGTATCGATATTTTTGATGTGTTTCATTTTGTTTTAATTTTATCAATATTTTTGTGTTCTATATTTTTGTCGTCGATATTTTTGGCATCGAGATTTATTTAAACGATATTTTTATCGATACCAGTGTTATTTCTATTTTGTGTATTGTATGTCGATATTTATGTTTACGATATTGTTGACTCGATAATTTGGTAGTTCGATGTTATGAGAGTTGATGTTGTATCAGTGATCCAGGTGTGTTATTAAGTTCAGGAAGCCTAAACTCCATTTCTCAATCTTGTGCCAGTCAGCTCCCATGTTAACCTATATGACAGCCGGCCTTTCATGCAAAACACACCAGTACATGTCCTACCGGCTTTACCATACTCTGCACCCTGGCCATGGGGGGTATCTTGGGCCTACAGGCCGACAAGGCAGTTTAAAAGTAATGTAATGTAATGTAATGTAATGTAAGGACTATTTATAGAGCGCACTGTGACCCGCCGGGTATCCTGGCGCTGAGAGACGGAAGAGAGCCTGTGATAAGGAGTAGGAGGCATCAAACTCTGGGAAAGAGCCAGGTCTTCAATTTCTTCCTGAAAGGCATAAAATCTGTCATCTGTCGCAGCTCCGTGGGTAGGCTATTCCAAAGTCTTGCAGCAGCAACACTGAAAGCTTGCCCCCCCAGTTTAGCTGTCTTAACCCTTGGCACTTTCACCCAGTTAGCAGAGGAAGATCTGAGGCAACGGGTGGGAACATACCAACTGAATTTCTTCTGCAAAGGTAATGGCCCACGACCGTGCAATGCCTTAAACACAACACAAAGGGATTTAAAATGAACCCTCTGCAGGATTGGAAGCCAATGAAGGTCCATCAGAGCCTGAGAGGAGGAGGACTGACGAGGTCTCGTCAAGGCCAACTTAGCTGCTATATTCTGGATTCTCTGCAGTCTCCCCATTAAATATTTAGGAGACTCCAATAGCAAAGCATTACAGTAATCAATCCTACTCAGGATGACGCTCCTTACTACCAGAGCACGAGTATGTACCGGGAGCATGGGGAGTACTTTTTTAAGAACTCTGATAAGGGATTAGCAACTCCCAACCGTCTTGTTGACTTGATTTTCCAGAGTCAACTCATCATTAAAGCAAATTCCCAGGTTACGAACAGATTTAGAGGGTTCCAGCGGGGCATCAGCAGTAGTCGGCCACATATTGGCTGGGAGAGGATGTGGTACTCTTCCACCTGCAATATAAAGAAACTCTGTTTTATCTGCATGCAAACACTTCAGTGGCAGGTCTGGGACAGATTTACAGGGCTACTCATAAGGGTGACAAAACCAGTGCTGCAAGCCCATTAGTAGCATTTGATTTGCAGACCCTGGCACACTCAGTGCACTTTACTAGGGACTTACCAGTAAATCAAATATGCCAATCATGGATGACCAATCATAATTACAATTTACACAGAGAGCATATGCACTTTAGCACTCTTCAGCAGTGGAAAAGTGCCCAGAGTCCTAACACCAACAAAAACAGGGTCAGAAAAATAGGAGGCAAAAGGCAAAAAGTTTGAGCATAAACACCCAAAAAGGGCCAGGTCTAACAATTATTGAGGGATTGTGAGTGATGATTGATGATTCATGTGGTGGCAGACAGTGGGGGGGGTGTTCAACTAATTTGTAAGCTTGATTGTGATGATTTGCAATGTTTGGGGCCTAATGGGTGATTATTTTTCTCTTTGACACTTAGCGAGATTTGCTTGCCGGGTCCACTCCTTTTTTCTGGTTCTAAAACTTCAAAGACCAGACCAGACAATTTAGTTAACAAAAACAAATCTAACCAAAAAATTACTCAGGGATTTATTAGGATTTCGGCTGTCCTCCAGCGGCACTACCACTGCACCATCTGATGGAGGCCCGCCAAAGCTGTGGTCCGCCTGCCCACCGGATTATGAGTTTAATCCTGGTTGGGCCCCTTAGTTACCTCTCCACCACCTTTTCATGTCAGGCTCATTGCTATGAAATGGGCATTGGACAGGAAACTCGGAATATGCTCGGTGGTGCCGCAGCGGCACCACCAGCGTATTCCTGCTCTTGACTGCTACGTGACCAGAGACAGATCCTGGATCCCTGGCAGACTCAGCGGTTCTGTGGCAGTTTGACTGCCCTACTCGTAATACTGCAAGTGGGCCCGCAGTGTAGCGGTGGTAGGACCTCCACTGTACTTATAATAAGGCCCTCAGTGTTTCTCTTCGCGTTCATCAACAGCAGTGCACTACAGGTCAATCTCTCACATTTGGGTCAGGATGGAGTTGGACTGATTCGTTACTCAGAGTCAGGAGGATAATGGAAGGACTTAGGGTGGCACTACCTGTACAACATCCAGAAGAAGGAAGTTATCAACTTCAGGGATTCCAACATGATGATGACTCTAAGAGGCCTACACAGCTCTGTGGACTGGTGAGAATAACGTTAATTTGAGAAATGTAATTCTGCTGAGTGTGAGTGCTGGCTCAAATGTGAAACACTTCTATTATGTGGTTATGGTCGGGTGGGACTAACTGGAGACAGACATGTGATGTCACTTGATCACATATGCAAGCACTCGGCTAAATGTTAAGATGACAGTTGTGAGATTGATCAGCCGTGTACATGCAGCGACTTGTCCATGATTGGTTCTAATTGTAAATTGCTCCCACTTCTCAGTTAATCGATCACACATGCATCATAAAATTAATGATTGCAGCAGACTATGCTCTTGTTTGTCCTCTGGGTCTTCTTGGTACTCTCCTCATGAAACTTACCTTCTGTCCTTCTCCTTGACTCTACAATATCATTTCTGTTTTACAATCCACATGCCTTCTCTTCTGCACAAAATGTGAATGCACCATAACACTCCTGCTTACCTTACCAGAATATTTAGCAATATAATAATACCTTGGGTCTCTGGGGCTGAAGGACTGTTTGCAATGCATTTAACTGAACTGTGTCATATGCATTCCTTCATTTCCTTTCACAGCAGATTGATGATGATGTGCTGCTCATCGTCCTGATAAATAATGCTGTTGTGTAGTGTTTGTCCTTGTCAAACCTTTCGCCAAATCCCCTTTCCCATCCATTCATCAAACCACTAACCCTCTTCCTCTGGGCTGTGCGATTTACTGAGATGTGACTTAATTTACATCATAAATAGATCACACATGTGGATGTGGTGAATGTAGATGTGATGAAAGTGACACCAGCTCCTTGCTGGATCTTCTATTACCTGAGGAATAGGCAGCACCGCCAGCCCCATCTAATCACCCACACAAAAAAGTGATCCATATTTTAGATATAGAAGAACATCAACATCATCTTTCAGGACTTCTGTTGTGCTGCGTAAACACTTAACCTTGTCCATTCCTGGTTCCGAGTCCACTTCTCCTGACTCATGGATTTCGTGAGTTTAGTTTTAATTAAACTCTAGCTCACCATTGCTCAGAAATAGTTACCATTGCTAGATTTTGTTATCATATCAGATCTTCTTTGTTATGTCATGGTGGCAGTCGGGTCTCAGTCTTTCTTATGTTACAATATGAATATTATAACCCACTATCTCTCTTTTCTTTTATTCTAGTTGCCTGTCATGGATAATCCTTTGACTAATTGTACAGTGAGAGTTCACCAAGGTGGGAGTGGAACTTCGCTTGTGATTCCTTGTCTGTTAGCATGCTAGCCTGCTACTACTACCGCCACAATAAGATGGCACCTTGGGAAACCCTGCAGTAAGAAGAATGAGAGAGGTAGCAGCCTTCCCTTCATCTATTCAGGTAAAATAGGTATGGAGTGAAGTGAACTAATTTAGTTAGTAACTAACTTCTACTGATGATGTTGTTTATGGCAATTCCCCCTATCGCTCAATATAGTTACAGAGAGTAGTAGGACAAGATTATGACTAACTGGTATACCCTTTTTTAAGCAGATTTAAAAAACAGGCTGCGCTATACGGCAGCAGGCAATGTAAAACACCCCAAAAAGATATGATTCATAAATAAAGTAAAATAATTGTTTCCCTTTATATTTTTTACAACTAAACCCACCCTTTCCACCTACAACAGACCTACTCCTCTCCTCAAAAAAATCACCCCATCCCAAACCAATGTTCAAAGAAAAATTAACTGTCTAAAGTCCAAACCTCAATCCCTCCCACCAAACCAAAAAATGAAAAAGGGCTTAGAGGAGGGCGTTCTCCATGTGGGTCCAGAGGTAGTCCAGGTTCTGCTCGATCTGGAACATCCTTTCTTTAAGCCACATTAGATGTAGTAGGACGCAGCACTGGAACTGGTGGTCTTAGTGCAAGAGGGTCAGCAGTGGCGGTTAACTGAGTATCTGACAGCTGGCCGTGATGATGCAGAGAGGCTTGAAGCTGCATCTGCGGCTGGCTGGAGGGACTGGGGCCCTTGGCAGTGGCAAATATTTCAGCCTCCTCCAGAGCCACCAGTTGGATTGTCTCCAGCCTCAGCCACTGCTGGCAGGCTGCTATCTCCTGCTATGCAGGTGCAGGTGGTGGACCAGCAGGAGTAGCTATATCAAGAAAAAAAGAAAAAGGATATTTTAAAAAACAATGCTCTGTGCAAACACGTATTTAAAGTTAAATAGTGGCACAGTAGCAGTACATGTTTCTTCCCAGACCTGCCAACTCACACCATGGCACCATCTGCCAAATGATTTCGGCTCCCTTCACATGGTCACCCAGTGAGGACCTGAAATCACATGGTGTCAGTGAAAATGAGCTGAAAACCACTGTAAACAATGGATTTCCAGCTCCTTTTCAGAGGCAGTAAGCAGTCTTTGTCCAATAAGAGGTGTGAAAACACCCCAGGACATCAGTGACAGCCTCAACGACCCTTTTTTTTTTTCCCTGGAATTGGGGTGAAGGTCTTGGTGAGGGGGAGAGTTTCTCTTATGTAGCTCTCGGCACGAGGCCCCACCCCCTCCTCACATGGTGAAACTTGTTTGTAAATTGGCAGGTTTGTGGTCCCTTAGGGCCATTGGAATTTGATGTGAGTAGGAGAGACCCATGGCCATTTGTTATGCACACATGCCTCACATAAAAAACACTGACTGGCTGAAAAGAATTAAGGCAGAATAACACCAGATTAAAAAAACAGAGTGATTTTTTTTCTTTTGAAAGCTTTCCTAGTAAAAAACTAAACAGACACTTTGGGCCCAATTCCGATCTCGCTCGGTAAGCCCTACGGCCGACTCGGTCCCGTAGCGCTTTGCGACCGACATGTGCTCCTGGGCTCCGGACATTCGAGTACGATGCAAGTAAGCGCTGACGGACTCGGGTCGCTCGGAGCTCCATTGAAGTCAATGGGAGCCTGTTGTACGTTGCGTACATAGGCTTCCATTGAGAAAAAAGGACGTCGCGGAAAAAGGCGCCCCCTGTCGTGGGGACGTGTCGGTGCCCCCGCACCATACATGCATGTGTAGGGGTGACAAGGGTCCCCCTGTACCCGAGTCATATGGCTACGGGTGAAGGGGGGCCCGCTACAACCCCCCGAAGTCCGCTTCTCGGAGATTTTTCGAGTCGGAGGTTCCGAGTCGATCCGGCTGCTCCACGCGCGCATCGTACATTGTCGCTCGGAAATCGGACCCATTGCGCTGCACGAGTTGGCCATGTTGTAGTCGTCCGGAGGGCTTCGCTGACGGGTTCGAGTTGCTCGGAGCGCGAGGCGATATTCACACCATACTCGCTTGCTCGTACGGCAGGACGAGTCGGTCGGAAATCGCACTCGCGACTCGTACTCGCTCATGACTGTTGCCGTCAGGAGCCCTTCCAAGTGAGATCGGAATCAGGCCCTTTGTGTGGAAAATAAAAATAAATTACTATTCATTAATGAGTAAGGCGTTATGTGCTATGGAGTACAAGTTGTTGTGCTAAATTAATGGAAGCATGCTAGCCAGCACTTCATGCTACTCTATGCAGTCTGCAGCTAAGGCAGCTGTAATGGACAATTATCTTACTTTAATTACAATGGCCCTGTTCTTCTCCAAATGCCTTTCACTACTACCCTGACTCCAAAGAGGCAGATGAATAATAAATAATATACTATGCCACACACGTCACATATAAAATGTGGATATCCTGTCTGCCAGAAGTAGAGGGTGGGAAAAACAATGCACTGCAGCACATGGAAAGGACCATGATATATAGATTGTATTTGGCATGTTTGTCGCAAAGTATCCCATCCGCACAACTTGAAATCAGGCAGTTAGTCCCACTTTGCTCTCTGGCTTCACCCTCCACCACAAATTATTTCCAACAAATTCATTTGCTTGGCAGTAAGGAAAGGAGACACCTAACTCTACTGCAGGATAAGTAAGAGTTTCTAGGCATCATGTGTCTAAGTTTTGGCTTATTCAGGCACTGTAGTTGCCAAAGTCGAAAGGGAAAGTACTAAGAGGTGACTGAGTGGGCACTAGGAAGGAAGGGAAACACACCTTGGTTTTGGTTTGCAATGCATTGAAAACTTTGTAAATGCCACATTGACTGAAGCAGATGCACATTGCACAGCCAACACTGCAGTGACGAATTGAACCATGCTACACTTATGTCATGGATGGCGAAATGCCATTGGCAGGAAGGGAGGTGATGAACAATGATGGGTGGGAAACATATCTGCCTCGCTTAACAAATACAGTGAGTCAAGAGAGTAGACATAAAATTAAAATACCTCCCACTTTGAATCATAGCTTTGATAAAATGAAGCAAGCAAAGTAGGTGAGCATGCCCTTCTCCAGAAGAGATCCCTTGTTTCTTCATCCAATCAATTCTCCATTCATCCTTTTATTGTTCTAGCCACCATTCAAGCATTACTTTCTCTCATCAGTCTTTCACAAAAATTTCCAATAGATCATCCATATTATCCATCCATCCATATATCCATCAATTCTTTAACCACCCTTTCAATTATCCATTCACCCATCCATTTATTTACCCACCCACCCATCCTTTCAACCACCCACGCATCCTTTCACTTATATACCATTTCACACATCCTTTCTTTTAACCTTTCATCCTTCTTTTCCTTACCCATCATCCCATCGTTTTTAGCATTCATTATGAGCTTTTGTCTGCTGAGTTGCAGATAGAAGAGGACATAAGAACTCTACCACTGCTGTAGCTGCTAAAGCGGGCGGTTCATGACTCGGTCATGATGCCCTTGCAGTGAGTATAATAGTAATTGTCAATAAACATGCAATGCGACTTTCTACCGCCCATCCCTGTCGCTGCTAGGTCTCCCCCTGCAACTGCCTCCGCATCTGCAGAACTGGCACTTGCCCAAGCACTGGTGGTCTGTGTGGCTAGAAAAAACATTACATATCTTTAGATTCAAGATATGCCTCCCTTTATTATTTTTCTTTTTAACAAAATACAATGCTATGCATCACTACAGTTCGGTTAGCAGTATCTTCTATCAAAAATATAACTTTGGGCATTTTGTTGGCTGACAATGTTAGAAAAGCCAGGTAGTCAAGCCAATCAAAACTTTTCGTAATGGAGGGGCAGAGCTATGATGACTCTGGGCAATTGAAGTGCAATGAAGGGGTGGAATAATGGTCAATGAAGGACATATAGTAATGGTTGGCAAATACAATGGGACCTCATACATTTCTGCCATGGTGCAATGTCATGTAAACTGCTGGAATACTGTATAAATGAATTATAGCACATCATTGGGTGGGGTCCACCATGACCATAGCCACTATCTTTTTTTAACTGTTTGAGCATGAACAAGAAGAAGAAAGCCTTTTCAACAAACATGAAAGACGAATTATACTAGCTTACTTGGGTCTGCAATCTTCAAAGTAGCCAGTAGAGTACCCAAAATCTGTTCTCGTAGTCTTACAGTACCATATGATATATAGGGGAGAAGGAAGGGTTACTAACAATGCACAAGAAAACTACAGACTACAGGAAGTCAGCTACAAAAACATGAAATATAGAAAAAAAAGGATAATGCAGGGATAGAAAAATTTAACAAACATTTAACAGAAGAGTGGAAAAAAAGGAGACAGTATAAAAAAATAAAGAAGGCAACATAAAAATTATTCCAATATTGGGCAGAGGTAAAAGTTAGGGAAATAATAATAATACTAATAATAATAAGAGGACTTACTGGGATCAGCAGAACCATCAGTTGCAGCGCTGGTGGTGGCATCCCTAGCTCCCTGACCAGCCTCAGAAGAACTATCCCTCTTCGTGCCCTTGGGTGCTGATGTAAGAAATAAAGCAGATAAAAAAATAGATTAGTGGTGGTACAGTTAATCTCCCCAAAAATATTTTGACAGGCATTCACAGCAACATTGTACTTTTCTAAATCAGAATGCCTATAGTACTAGTATCAGGAATCTAGTTGACCATCCTAATCCTAAGCCCTATTTCAAATTTCCTGAACCTAAACTACATTTGGATCTAATGCATTGCAACAAATGATCTGTGATTCTCATTCTCATTTCTTAGCCCCCTTGATGGGCCAACTCAGTCTACCTTTTTTTCCAATGTATAGATGTATACTACACATCACTGTGCGATTGATTGGGACTGTAAGAGCTACATAGAGAAAGGCACAGAGAACGCTAACTCACTGATATCACTAACGTAGTGACAGGACAAAGGAGTCTGCATGGATTCTTAAATATTCAGCCCAAGCGAGAGCCGACGAGTATGATTAGGTAGCACCGAGCACCTGGCTATCGCAAACAGAATCACATAATATTCATTGCAACGGAAACTTAACTTACCTTTGAGTGTGAGCAGCATGCTATTTACAAAAAAATCTTAGCTTTGTAGAACACAAACACAACAAATAATTACTCACCTAGCCCCTCCCAATCTCGATGCTAGCAGTTTGAGCAGGTCCTGCTCGCAGTCAATAATATCGGCACAGCAGAGTGTCAACTGCTGTTGGGTGCGCTGGAATTGAGCATTGTGGCACACACACTGGCGCGACCTCCCCCAATGTAGCCGATGCTCTCACAGGGCATAAACGCTCTCAGGCCTGCCACCTTCTGCCAGCATGGAGTGGAGGTGGCACTGCACATAAAAAACAAGTGCTGCCACCGCTGCCGCTGAAATAAATGGCGCAGGGCTGCACCCGTTGGCAGTGCCAATGACCGCAAGCGCGCTGCGGCTCCCTCTCGCCCTGCTCTACCATGGTGAAGAGTGGAGAAAAGAAAAGAAATCAGAAAAGTAAGGAAGAAAGGAAGAACTAAGGAAGTAAAGGGAAATCCAAAGAAAGTGCAAAAAAGTCACAAAAACACACAATAAAATGACAAAAACGTAAAATACACAAAGACACATACTGATACAAAAAGGAAAATGAGGGGTGGATAGGGGAGGATTGAAAAGATTATGGGTGGATAGAAAACAAGCCCAGTAGCACCATGCACAGAACAGAAAACAAAATGGCTGCGGCAATGCGAACCGCATGGTGCTGTTTGCGTGCATTTTCCAGTGCGGAAACGCGCATCGCGCTACTGGAACGTACAAAAGGTAGCGCAAATGGGTACATTTGCAGCTCAGTTTTTGGGCCGCTCTGTGGAATTTTGCATAGCAGAACTCCACGAGCTCCGCCCAGGCCTACATAAAAACACTAAAATGCACAATCTCCTGCATACTGGCAACTACATTGATAAACGTTGCTAAAACATTCATCATTGTCTGCTATGTGACCGACCGTGTATACTGAGTTTACCTGCAAATTCGTATTTGAGGAGTGACCCCACACTTCATGGAGCAGAATTGGCCCTACAAGTCTACAGATGATGGACCATGCCTTCACACAGCAGCTTTTGGCAATGCCAGGAAGGAATTTTTGTAGGCCTTTTCGGTGATATATTGTAATTTAGCAGAGCCTTCCATGTAAATGGAACATTTTCACATTTTCACAAAGCTAATAATTGCGAGAACTGCAGTAACAGCAGTTACCTCAAGTATTGCAATTAACCAGGCTAATCCTAATGAAGGCCTAGGAGTGGCAGAAACTGCATGCTATCCTCATGGAAAAGAAAATATTTTTTATCATAAAATTGCCATAGCAGACAATTTGTTAAGTCTACTGCAATTATGCGTAAAATTTTTGCACAGTTGTTGGAAGGTTAAATATACCGTGCAGAAGGTAAATACATTTTTTCTGGGCTTGCACCTAAAACGATAACATGTGCTTTGACTATATATAACTCATGAGTCCTGTATAAGGTTGCACTGCCTGCCTTTAAAATTGCAACATGGATAGTCAAGTCAAGACAAGTCAAGAATATATATGTTTTAATTTCATCAAACATTGAAACACACAGCAATAAGACCACACGCAGTGTATTATACATTTCATCAGGAAATCACACTGAAAATGTAATAAAATCAAACACTAACACGTTTACAAACAAAGACATTCAGGGGCTTATTTATGAGAACCCTGTGTCCAGTGGCGTAACAAAGGCCCCTGCAGCCCCCGCGGTGCAGGGGGCCTCCAGGCTTAGCCATACTGGAGGGGGCCCCCTCAGTCGCTACTGATGTGAGTGTGAGGGGCCCCTTCAGCACATCTTGCAGGGGGACCCTCTCACATTTTGTTACGCCACTGCCTGTGTCCCTTTTGTAAAGTGGTGCATGCGTGACTCAGGGCTCTCATAAAGATTTATTAAGCCACACTTCATGGCTTTGACTGGCCTCAGAAATCATCAGTAAGGCAATGCAGCACAAATTGCTGCGTTGACCTACTCTGCGCCCAGGAGGCATTCCATTGGGGTTGATTTTCCCACACAACACCCAAGGAATTTGACGCTGCCCCAGATTTACAAAGTGATGTAAATCTGAGAAAGCGTCAAATCTGTACACCTTCTGAGGTGAAATATTTTAATTTCTCCTTGTTTTTTCCTCTTTCCATGTGTGCTGTATTCTGTAGAACACATAGAAAGAGGAAAACGCCTTGCAGGATAGTTTTTGTGCAGGAAGGTGCCCCTTCTTGCACAAAAACAATCCTGCCTGCAATGGATGCACCGAGAGAGGTGCATTTGCCTCTCTCGGTGCATCCATTGCGTTGAGAGGCGCGTTTGCAGAGTGGTAGAAAAAGGGGTGTGGCCTCCGACCACCTCTCAGCAATCGCACTGTGTGGGGATTACTGGAGGTAACAGGTGGCCCCTAAGGACCCTCATGAGTGAAGGTGACGTCATTCCCCAACCAAGAGCATGCCAGAAGGCGTGTTTGCAGAGTAGTGGAGAAAGGGGACGGGGCCTCCGGCGAGTTGCCGGCTTCGTCTTTTTTCCCCGGTTATTTTAGGAAGGGGAGCTGTGTGGCCCCCTTCCCTTGAACCTTTTGGGCCCCGGGGACCCCATCCATTGGGGCCTTACCCATGTTTTATTTCAAAATTAACATAGAACTGGAGAGGAGCCGATTTTAGCCCCAAGGGCCCATCCCCTTGGGCCCGGATATTTTAATTTTATTTTTGTTTTAAAGTGAGGGGGGCCAAGCAGCAATTTGCATAAATTGTTGCATAATATTGTGGAAGTGCCTATGTCTCTCACATCTTTAGGCATCTATAATTGCATCCCTATTAGTAGGGAGGAAATATGTTTAAAAATATGTAATATTTACTCACAAAAAATATCATTAGTCATTCACGTCACATAAATCTATGTTTACATTCCCCAAAATAAATATATTATTAATATTTGCTCAATTCATGTCAGATATTCAGCCACTGCCAGTGGTTATGACTCCCTTTGAGAGGGTGGGGTTGGACATTGTTGGTTCCCTAGAACCACCAACTGTATTACGGAACAAGTATATAATGGTGGTACTGGACCATGCTACAAAATACCCTGAAGCAATACCCCTCAGGACAGTCACGGCTCCTTCAGTGGCTAGGGCCCTACTTGGTGTGTTGACCAGACAGGGTTGCCCTAAGGAAGTGGTTTCAGATCGAGGCACAAACCTTATGTCCAACTATCAGAAGGCGATGTGAGAGGAATGTGATGTTACCTACAAGTTCACCACCCCATATCATCCCTAGACTAATGGCCTGGTGGAAAGGTTCTATAAGACCCTGAAGGGCATGATCAATGGTTTGTGCGACAAAGACAGGAAGAGATGGGATGTTCTCCTCCCATGCCTACTTTTTGCCTATAGGGCGGTCACACAGAAAGGGGTTGGCTTTAGCTCCTTTAAGTTGTTGTTTAGGCACCCTGCGAGAAGGCCATTGTGCCTGCTGAGAGAGTCTCTGAAAAATCCTCTCAAGGAAGCCAAGGACAATGTGCTTGACCATGTGCTAGGCCTGCGGTCCCTAGCAGAGTACATGTAAAAGGCAGGCAGGAAACTAGAGGCCAGCCATGAGCTATGGAAGCACTGGTATGATCAAAAGGCTGCAATGCCTGAGTATACTCCAGGAAAATTGTTGTGGGTGTTGGATCAGTGAAAAGAAGAGTGAGGTTACCTACCTGGTGGATCTTAACACTCCCAGGAACCCCACAGGGTCCTGCATGTCAACAGATTAAAACCCCACCATGACAGGGCAGAGATGACCATGTTGATGGTCACAGATGAAGGAGAAGAGGAGGAGAATGCACCAGTGCCTGACCTCCTCTCCAACAATGTGCAAGATTGGCCAGTGGAGGGAGTTGTACTCTCGCACAAATTGACAGATCAGCAGTACACAATTGCAAGCAGGTGCTGGGGCAGTTTGCTGGTCTGCTCTCTTTGTCCCCAGGTATCACTGATTGGTGTGTACACCACATGAACACTGATGACAGCCCATCCATCAAAAATAAACTGCACAGGTTGTCCAACCATGTCAGAGACAGCATCAAGGCTGAGGTAGCTCAGATGCTGGAATCAGGGGTAATTGAGCCCTCTGACAATGCATGGGCCAGCCCAGTTTTGCTGGTGCCCAAACCTAATCCCCAGGGGGGAAAGGAGTTAAGTTTCTGTGTGAACTACAGAGGACCTAATGCAGACACTAAGACTGATGCTCCCCCTATACCTAGAGCTGATGAGCTCATTCAAAGGTTAGGGGCTGCTAAGTACCTCAGTACATTTGATTTGACCTCATGCTACTGGCAGATTGCCCTCACTGAAGGAATAAAGGAGAGGTCAGCATTCTTCACACCAGAGGGACATTACCTGTTTAGTGTAATACCCTTTGGCGTAAAGAATGCCCCTGCCCCCTTCCAAAGGTTGGTGAACAGGGTGCTGTCTGGATTGGAGCAGTTCAGTGCAGATTATCTGGATGATATAGCTGTATACAGTTCCAACTGTGAGGATCACGTGTCCCACTTGAAGGACATGCTTCAGGTCCTGCAGCAGGCAGGCTTGACTATTAAGACCAGCAAGTGCCAAATAGGGCACAGCTCTGTAGTGTACCTGGGCCACCATGTAGGTGGGGGCCATGTACAACCTCTCCAGGCCAAGATCCAAACCATTTTGGATTGGTCCGCTCCTACTGCCTAGAATCACGTCAGGGCATTCCTTGGTCTGACTGGGTATTACAGGATATTTGTCCAGAACAATGGGACCACTGTGGCTCCCCTGACAGAACTCACTTCAAAAAGGAAGCCCAAGAAATTGATTGGACCCCAGAGTGTCAGAAGGCCTTTGACACTCTGAAAGATGCTATATGTTCAGCACCAGTGTTGCTGGCACCTGACTACACAAAGTAGTTTGTGGTTCAGATGGATCAAGGGATTGGGGCAGAGTTGGCCCCAGTAAATGAAGAGGGCCTTGATCAGGCAGTTGCCTTTATCAGTAGGCGGCTTCCCCCAGAGACCAAAGATGGAGTGCCATTGAGAGGGAAGCCTCTGCTCTGGCTTGGTCCCTGAAGAAGTTGAGGCCATACCTGTTTGGAACTCACTGAGCTCTCAAATGGCTTATGCATATGAGGGGGGAAATCATAAACTGTTGAGGTGATGCATTTCCCTACAAGGGATGGACTTTACAGTGGAACACAGACCTGGGACTACCCATGCCAATGCAGATGAACCTTCCAGGTTTTTCCATTTAGTTGATGAGGACTACCAGAGTGTAGGTTAGTTACACATCACCTTTCGTCTGGGGGTGGCTGTGTGAGAAAGTCATCCTTTTGGCCCTGATCACCCCCATGTTTTGCTTGGTACTGGTGGTAACTGACTCTGACCAGCTCTGCTTACCTGACCCAGGGCAAGTGCTCTGCTGTAAAGGTATATGGTTTAATTACAATTGGCAATGACAGACCCCTGCAAACTACCTATAAGTCTCTAGTATGTAATAGGGCAAGGAGGTTTACATGCCCAGAAGATTTCTTGCACTATTGAGCGCACTGCTGGCTTGCCTACTGTCATTTTAAAGGCAGCCTCACTTTGCAGACTGTCTTTAAAATTAAATTAAATGCAAATTCGACTTTGGATTTAAAGGTGCTTCCAAAGTATTAAGCTACCTTATTTTTAAATATAATTCCCCGTAAGGTATCCCCTAGGTGCCCCAGAGGTAGGGTGCTCTGTAAAAATAAAAAATAAGCAGGGACATTCTAAAAGATGTTTTATAAGCCGTGTAAGGGAAAAACTGCCAATTTAGTTTTTCCCCATTGTAGTGAATGGTTCCTTAGGCTTACCTTGTAATATTTTATTTAAGTATAGCAATCGACAGGAGCCAAGTAAAATATACTTCCATGTATTAAATTATTAGTTGAGATAAATCCAACAACTTGCCACTGTTGGATTTATAATAACTATTACAGAAAATAAGTTATTAAACTTTCTTTTCTGTGAGCCAAAATCCAGCTTTTCAGCTACTCTCCAGATTAGCCAGCCTGTTCCTAGGCTGTGCCAGTGCTGCTTGATGAGGTGTGAAGTGTCCTGTCAGAGGACACAATGGATGTGCAGCTGGCAGGAAGGAGGTGAGAGGTAGCCAAACTGGTCTTCAAAGGGAGAATGACACATTAGGACAGCACAGGCCCACCCCCACATCCTGCTTCCTACAGCCACATAGGAGCCTCATTAATTAGATTAGTCACAGGGTTGGACAGGGAGTGTTTAGGAAAATTAGCCACACCAGTGTGATGGCTTAGCCTGATCCAGCCGCTCTGGATAGATTTAATCCATGGTTTGTTAGAGAGAATTGTGCTTTCTGGGGCAAGAATATGCCACTCTTTTGAGGAAGTGGTCATACACCTTGGTGGCACCCTGCTTCCCATTGGTCGAGGGTGCCCCTCCGTTTGACGCACAGAAACCAAGGATAAATATAGGAGAGCTGCATAGCTCCTCAGATCTGCTGCCTGAAGAGACAAGAAGAAGAAGGATTGCCCTGCTGATTCCCAGGCCTGTTATGTTTCATATAGAGGCCCTAATATATACATGTTCATATATGCCCTAATATAGACATAATCATATATGCCCTATTATGGTCATAATCATATATGCCCTATCATAGTCATGATCTCCTATGTCCTTATATAGGCATGATCTTTCACCTACATTAGTTCCCTACAGTACACAATGAACACTGAGGGTTGAACGTTATCTAGTCTATGGTTTGAACACTGAGGGTTTTTTCCGAACAGAGGCCTACAATGTACTCATAAATTATGTATGAGCATTCACCAGCTACATCTCCTGCATAATGTGTATGTACAAAGTTCACCCCTGACGTCTTCCTCATGTCTAACAAAGACCAATACACACCATACTGAGGGACGAGGCACTTTAGGGTATAAATACACCGCATCTTGCCACAGTAAGATAGAGGGAACCGAGACTTCCATGCCGACACACTGACCAGAGATGCTGAGGCTCCTGAATGCAGTCGCTCCAGCTGACAGCGGTCTAACACAGCCCTTGTGGGGTGTCCAACTCGAGACCAGGACGGGGTCCCACACTCTCTCTATTCAGGTAATGGGGTTCGACTAAATCCTAGAGGGATTCTTGGCTCTTAGGCTTTCAGACCTACACACATGCTAGGTACACTTAGGTACATCTAGTTAGGCATCGTAGGAGTATGCGCACTTTTATAATGCATTTTATATATTCATGTATGTAACTATTATTGCAATATGGTAGAACTGTACTATCCTTTCACTTTTATCGTACTGCTGATAATATATCTCTGCTACTGTCTGCTGGTTGTTGCAGCACATATATTCTACACTAGAATAACAACTGTTCAATAAATACTTATTGAAACGCCCAGACTGTTTATTCTGTGTAACTCTCTGAGACAAACCAAACAAGTAAGCACGAGTGACTGAGCGAAAAGCAGTACATTGTTTCCATGATTCTGAGGGATCAGGGTTGTCATGATTTAAGGGTGCCAGAAACTAATCTCTACCCGATAAGAGGAGATTCTAGTGGCACTGTGAGCTAGCTAATGCAAAACAGGCTAACATACGCGGTGGGGGTGCACAGAGCCAGTCTGCCACCAAACCCACAGTTTATGTTATTCAAACGTGCAGGTCCTCCATGGGTACTATAGGAACTACATGACAGGCCTGCACCAAGAGCACTGCACTCACCAAGACTGCACCTGCTGTATACTGTGGGGCTCAGCACCAGAAATACTTTGCTTGACTCTGAAAGTCTAAGGAGTGGACTCCCTGCAAGCTACAGGTTAACAGAGCTCACCTGCATCATATCCATCAAAGGTTCCCATCCTGGAATGCGTCAGGTGGTGTTTTAAGGATTTGGCAAGGTCCATTGTGGTAATTGTAGTCCAGACATCCCAGAGACCATGTAGAAGATTCCATACCTTTTGGTTGGTGTTTTGGACACTTTAAACCCTCAAGGAGACCTTCTGGAAGGTCTTCCAGACGTTTGGTGAACTTTGGGAACTTTTCATCAAAAAGCTCTCTAAGGTGACCGACTCGTCGACGAGAGCCAAGCCGCCACTGTCGAACCGCTGCCTTGCCAGGATTTCAGGTTCATCCCACTGAAAAGCTCCAGAGCTCCAGACTTCCAGGATTTGACCGAGGCCTCGCAGAAAATCAAGCCGCTGTCGTCGACTCCAAACCTGGCCTGCTGCAGGGGACCACTTGACGACAAGAGTAAATCCTCCAGAAACGTTTCTAAGTCTGAAGTCAAAATTTTGACTGAGGCCTCCCCCTTAGTATTTTTGACCAGCGCTCCATGGCGGTCAGCTTTAAACTTTGTCTTTCTCCTGGTCAAGCGCGACCAGATGTCCCAAGTGGGCGCTACATATTTTTAAGCACTAGAAAGCGTTTATCCTTAAATAAATTCATATCTCTGGTTCCCTAAATTGGATTTTTGTCATTTTGGTGTCTATTTGTTCATAAGAATATAATCTGGTTTTATCAATTGGAGTTGGATTTTTATTGTGTGTTGTGTCTTACTTCCTTAATGGATTGGTGTTTTTAAATGCTTTACACACCTGTCTCCTAAGTTAAGCCTGCCTGCTCATTGACAGCTACCAAGGGTTGAGAAGGGGAGTAATTTATTGAGACCCTAACTGAACCTTTTTTTGTGTTTGTGGCCTTCGTACTAGTGATAAGTCACAACTTATCACTACTAATAATCCACTTTCCAAAAACCTTTGATTGGCGTTTTAAGTTTTCATTAAATTCTTTGCCCTGAAACATTTAAAAATCATATCTCTTTTTCCCCTTAGCCTATTATAATGATCTTGGTGTGTTTTACTCATTATAATCAACTCTATTTTCCTATATTGCTTTAGACATTTTATTGTGTTGTGTTCTTCATTTTAAAATTGTTGATGCTGCTTGAACTTAACATAGAACTCTAGGTTTTGCCTGCTGCTAGTGCCGAAGCTAGTAGGGCATGAGCAAAAAGTTGCTCAGAACTGTGTTTTAAGCTATGCATAGAGAATTTAATAAGTTGGTAGGGGTATCCCACTCCCAAATTAATAATCTCATTCTTAGCAGCTTGTTTCTATCAATTTCGTACAGCCATATTGAAGAGCCAAGAAGGCATCCTGGGTTGGCCTCTTTTGTCCTCAGATGGGACATAGGCAGGCCTGCCCTTGGCCTGAATCTGCCTAGGCTGCGATCAGGCATGCCCATGAACCTCCAATACAACATGGGTGGAAGGCCACTTATGTAAAGTGCAGGGAACACTGGTCTTTGTAGTTCTTTGACAGCCTAGCCAATGTATTTATATGCCCCCATGCTCCCCGCATTGTTGGTGTTCTTTGTAATGTCATTGCAAGGCTGCTTTTTTCTTCTGTGGCACTGGTGTGAGTAGAACTATGTGAAGAGCATAGGGATTTCGTTTCTGGACTCCTCTGACAACCAGGCATATGACTCTTTGTGCTGCTGGCCCTTGTAATGGAGGACTTAACACAGATAAGAAACTCCTTATTTGGTAGCTTCTATTTGGAAATACTGCAAACTTCATATTTCCAGCAAATAGGTAACTCTGTGTCAGAAACTAATTGCAAAAATTAAAGTTTGATTTTCATTCCAGTTGATCTAGGTTTAAGTGATAAACTATACCTTGCCTGAAGTGCAGATGCAATGTTTAGTGAGATGCCTTCAGATTTATTGGTGACCTCCTCATTATAGCACTTAGTCTTGCTTTGCATGCTTAGTATTACACTGGGTTCAAGAAGCAATTATTTGATATTTCAAAAACATTGCAGCACGTTGGGCTAAGGAAGGGAGCAGTCTCGACTATGGAGAGGGACAACGCAAGAAACAAAATAAAAATAAATACTTCCTTTAACCTTGCCACATCCCTGCTCTTCTGGCTCCACTACAGGCAGAGGCTCCCAGACTGCCATGCGGCCAATCCTGACACTGCTCTCACAGCATGAGAGCAGCATCAGGATTGGCCTGAGAGCCCACGATTTGCACTCCCAGGTAGACTGGGAGCCTGTGCCTGCTGTCTCCAACTCGGCAAAGCAGCTCGGGTTGGAGATAGCTTCAGTAAGCATGATGGTTTAGTCAGCCTGAAACGGCCGGACAAACCGGCATACGCACTTATAACAGTGCCCACCACTCCCCCTCAGTGCCTGTCATCCCATGGCCCCGCCCCCAAGACTCCACGGTAGGAGAAAAATAAAACTGTAGTAAACATGGTTTATTATCATTTTATTTTTCAAGTTTTGCAGCTGCTGCTGCTGGCAGGGGGGCGATGCTCCTCCGCCATAGTGGAGGAGCTGCCACTGGAAGGGAGGAAAATATGTACCAAGTCAAAATGTCCTTGTGAATAGCTCCCAGAATGACTTGTGCTTTTTAGAAGGATGACCCTCTTCAGGCAAGTGAAGGCAAACCACCATCACTGATGGCACAGATGTGGCCTCAGAGGCAGACCATTTCTTCAATTCATAGCTCAAATAACCACAATCGAGACAATAGTACCTTTAAGAGCAAGGAAAATGTGATGAGGGTAAGCAAGGGGCTGCCATGGTCTTTTTCTTTGGAGATAGCGACTCAGGGGCACTTTTGCCAGAAAGGAAATATATGGAACAGGAACAAAGTCAGTGGGCTGATAACCTGTGTTGCCAAAGCATTGAACTTTTAGTTTGGTTTGCGACTGCGGGGAGGGACAACGCAAAAACCAAAATAAATGTAAATACTTACTTTAACCCTGCCACATCCCCGCTCTTCTGGCTCCACTACAGGCAGAGGCTCCCAGAATCAATGAAAAAAAAGCATTTCTTGCTTCTGCACCGAAGGATTCATACCTGTTTACACAGGTCTGTGAATTATTTGTATCAAGCTATGTCTTGTGTGTCCAGGGATGAATAACCGGTGTGACAGCTAGTGACACTACGTTTTTGAGGTTTCCCAAGTAGAGAGGGAGATAGGTTTCATGACTTAAGTTTGCGTCAACCTTGGTGACTTCTCTCCTACGTCTGGAATGTGCAGAATATTCTAGATAAAGAAGAAGCCATCTTGATTTGGAAGGAAACCAGCCTGCTGAATGGTGAAAACTTCGGAATGTCTCACTCTCTGTCGTAGGGGAGTGCAGGAAAGCCCTTCAACAAAGGCAGCATACTGCTGCAGAGAACCATGAGGAACCAGTTGTAAATGGAACCTTTACAATTCGCTGGACTTGTTGGAAGCCTTTCTGCAACTTCAAATTTGAAAGCTTTTAGACATTGACAAATAATGTTACATAACGTTTTCTAAAATCTGGCGTTTGGAAAAAAAATTGTGAGCCAAAGATCAAAGTCTACCTAAAGAAGACAGAACTTGTGGCTTCACCTTAATGGTTTCTCCACTCTGAGCTTTTACTGCAAAGTGCTAGGCTAGAGTGTGTCCACTCAGCAGTTGTATGGGTCCATGTGCGTACCCTCTCGATGGCTGCCAGTCCTGCGATGCCGAAGATTTCTATAATCAGAAATGTTTCAAAGTCTGAAGGTAACCGTGGTGTCGGGGAAAAATGACCAAATGATACCCGGTTGTTCTACATCTCAAATCATGTGTGAATGGTATGTAAATATTCCATTAAAAATAAACGTTGATTTTCCCTTTGCATTTTGTTTTAATGGAGTGTGTTTTATTTGATTTACCGATTGTCCTCAGTTTGTGTGATCAAACCCATCACAATGAGCTCCTTTCAACTAAATTGGTTTGGAAATGTTAAGTTGTTTAACGCTTAATGGTATGGTTGCTTTGTTTTTATTGCGCATGTACTGTAATCATTTCTTTGGGGAAAGGCTTGTTGCTGCAGTCAGATATATCTCTCAGAAACAAGTTTGCCTTTTGGAGGCCCAGTTTTGGCTTTCTGGGAGTTCAGTCATTGAGACTCTGACCTCTCTCTTCGTAGCCTGACAATCACAGTTCCTACATTGTCGCTACTTAAATTGTCAGGAGTAATGACGGGCATGCGGGCAGGTAAGCAGACATGAAGAAGCGACCACTGAAGTGTTTCGAGTTAGCTTGTGTGTGTAAAATGAAGGCGGACGAGCTAGACCTATGGATGAGGCGGGCCAGAAACAAAATTGAGTGAAGGTGTGGGGAGCTCTCTCAAATGGAGCTTAGATAACAGCCTATGGAAAGCAACATCAACAGAGAGTGGAGTAATCAAAACAAGAAATCACTCCCCAGCAGACAGTGAAGCACCAGTAACAACAGAGTGTGCAGTAATCAAAGCCCAGACACCCCGGAAAGTCAGCAGGAAGCAAAAAAGGAAGGGAAGAAACTGGAAGTCAGCAGGCGAAGGATTACGCATTAAGTATCAGCCACACCTAACCCTAACTGCCCATGGACCAGATCCTGAGACCACCAACCAGGCCTCCATTTCTACCTCGGTCGACAGCCCCGAGTGTTTCCTCATGGGATCCAACGGCGTTCCGCCAATGGATTCGGGCCTACTTCCAAGAGAATCAACACAGATTGTTCCGACTGGCGACAGCAAGCAGGAGCCAATTGAAGTAAAAAAAGGGCCAATTCCATCAAAATCAGATCTAAGAAAGTCTAATAAAGCGGAACAAAATTCAAGCTTAAGGCCCTGCGATAATACTCAGATTAACGACATAGAGTCATCGCAACAGCTAGCAGGAGGGAGCATGAACACAACTCGGGGGTCAGGGAACACAAGGACGCAATGCGACCGTCAGCAAACCTTCCCCATAAGTGACAATCTAGGGGTCACCACAAGTCATTTCATTCAACCTAGGCCCTCTGAAAATGAGGGACCTTTCATAAAGCAAATGGAAGCGCAACATGGGGAAGGCACGACCACCATACTATTTACCCCCGAGTATGAATCTCGGGGTAGAGAGGACATACTGAACAGAGGGAACATACTGCACCTTCTACATTTCATCACAAGCCTTGACAGTATTAGCTCTGCTGATCTCCTCTCAATAGAGTTTCAACCAACTAACAACCTGCAATGCCCAGAAGCAACTAAAGCAACATGGAACTCCATCGAGGCAGTTAACAAAATCATGATAGAAGAAAACACGTTCAAACACTGGGGGATACAACTGGAAGTCGAACAAAAACCTCCTTACCCGACACCCTTTCTACTCTCCTGTACGATTGCTCCACGTAAAAATACCACCTCAGTTTTAAAAGGAGATAGGAGCAGCACCCCTGGAGCACATGCCTCTGGCATAAAGGCATCTGCTTCGAATTTAGAACCTAGGAAACCATGTTATGCTCCATTGGCTACATCGCAAAACTGGAAGCAAATACAGCACACAATTATCATGGAGCAAATAAATTGACAAAGGGGGAGCAGCTCGGGGGCGGCACCGGTTGAGACCAGGGAAATCAGCATATGTATCTGGAACATTAACGGTCTAGCCAGCAAAACCGAGGACCCCGAGGTACTGCATTACTTAAAATCATTCGATTTGATACTGCTCCAAGAGACCTGGGAGGACAAGGCCTTCGAGCTTCAGGGCTACACCTCCCATTGCGTCACAGCAACAAAGGGCTCCGATTTTGGTCGTCGATCGGGGGGCCTAATGATTTTGGCATCTATAACAAAAATAGTAGAAATTACACCTATAGAGGCACAAATTGCACCTCCAAGCAGGAATGATAGCACTCGAGTTTAACAACGTACGACAAGAAGTTCTAATAATTAACATATATGTCCACCCCAAACAAAAATCGAAAGCAGCCAAGGAGCTAACAGAAGTAACAACAAGCATTTGCAATGCAATAGGTCTCGCATTTGCGAGAGTTTGAGCTATTGGCATTGTAAATGACAATGCCTTTTATTTATGTGTCGGTCTTTAAAACATAATTGTAATTTAGACCCGCGTCAAGTTGACAAACAAATGTATTTTTTTGTAAAAGTGCCCCATACCGCGCTTTCACTTTAATGTTGACAACGCCCCTTTCTTTAGACGCGGCTCGTGTAAAGAAAGGTGCATGGCAGATATTAAAGTGAAAACGCTGTATGGGGCACTTTAAAAAAACAAACACATTTGTTAAGCAGCATAGCGCTTTCCTAGCATAGATGTATGTGTAGATGTATGTATATAGAGTATGTATATACATAGATGTATGTGTTAAATCAGTAAAAGTTGTTTAACATCAACAAACTCGTGTCTGCTGCTATTCTGAAATTTGCTGGCAGTGCCACGTGTTGAATGTGATTCTATAAGTCCTGCCAAGATGGTAATAGTGAGGAGACAGCTTGCAGTTCATTCAAAATAGCTGTATTTTTTTCTACAGTGTAAAAACAAAAATTCAAATATGGTGAAAGAAAAGACATATGTTGTCTTTGTATTAATATCAACACAGAAATCCCAAACCAACTGAAAACTCACGGAGATGAATTTACAATAAACTTTAGCAGCCTATGGACCCAATGAAGCAGCAAGCTCACTGAAAAAGTAAGACAGCTCACAGAAACATGCTGATCCTCTGGATGTTGTTAAGTGTTGGCACCGTATTTATGGTTTCGTCGTTAATAGGCTTATTAAATGCACAAATTGATATTCACTCGCTATTATCAGGGCTAACTTTCAGAACACTGAGGCCTGTCAACATAAGCAGCTGTGCGAGTCACTTGCTTGAACGACCTACTTACAAAGAACTAAAGCATGCTTGGTAATTCAAACAGTCCAAGAATTAGAGGCGCGGTTCGGAGACTTACGACAACGCAAAACGTATCCGCCTTGTTTCCGTGATAAAACAAGTGTCACAAATCCACCAGAGGGACAACATCTATAGTCAACTGAAAAAGGCTGATTTAACATGAAAACAGCACTAGTGTCAGCAGTGTGGGCAGTGTCAGGATCCCTTGTCAAAGGAAGGAGCTGCGCCCCCCCCACCTCCCCTCCGCCCCCGCTGTTCGAAGTTATAAAATACAACTATCCGGGTTGAGCGGGCCCATAAACCTCTGGACCACGGTGCCACTGCACCTGCTGCACCAATGGTAAGTTAAGGATGACATGTGCAGTTAGACACAGCACCACAGTGCTGTACAAATGCACTGACCATGGGTGCACAGTGTAACCGGCTGCTTTACATGGTGAGACTATTTCTGGAGTGGTCCACGCGGTGCCTGTCTGTCTCGAGCTCCGCTGCACTCACCGTGTCTCTGCCGGCAGTCTCACTCCTGGTCAGCGAGGCACATGCCTCTCTCTTCTCCCTCTCACTGCCTGGTCTCACTGCCCTCACTCCTGCTCCCAGTAAGTGACTGACTGTTTGCACACAGGAAGCAGCTGGCTGCAGTCACCCCTGTATCCACTACAGCGGCGGAGGCTCCTCTGAGCTCCAACAACCCCAGCCCCGCCAGGGCCTTGTAAAAGTCATCTGTCTGCGGGATGGGAGGGAGCGGAGGGGGCCACGCTCCCAGCCCCGACCGGCGCTCACAGATCTCGGCAGAGAGTCTGACGCCCCGTCCGTCAGGGAGGGGTCAGTTTAACAACCACAATACCAGCCCTTCACCACCCTTCACGCTCCTAGACAACAGACGGGTACATGGGGCAGATTTAAGAACAGACAACCTGTCTCCTTCTCTGACTCATCTGCAGACTCTGACTCCTCAGACCCAGGTGTAGGTCCCAGCTCAGCAAGTAACAATCCCAATTTTTTAGGGAGAGGCCAACCCTTCCTAACCGAGAGGTGGAGGGTAAAACAACGCTACAACTTTCCACCAGGAGAACGCCAGACACGGCGGAAGATTTACCAATGGGGCTACCAATACTAAACGTAATAAGGATGGAGGATAACTTTTTCCCTCCTCCCATGGAACCCATTCCCATTTTCAATCTCTCTAGTCACCAACTAGCTTCTTCTGAGATAGCCCTTCTCAATAAAGGACTCTCGTATGTAATTACAGAAAAACCGGATTGGTTTAACATACAAATTGAGATCTACCAATTTTTCAGAAAAATTAGATTGAAGTCCTTCTTTCTAAACAAAGAGTCTGCACCCAAATATGACACTACAGGGCTACGCCTAAATCGACCTTCAATCCTCCCACAGGTTGCTTACCCCTGAGGTAATAACCTTTGAAAATCTAGTTCTTAAAGACCTTGACAAATTGAGAAATCAATATGACTTCATCCCCTACAACATCAGCCTCGATGAAAGGAAAAGTCTCCTTAACCTTAAAAAGATGGATGACATTATCATCAAGCCCTGTGACAAAGGTGGCGGCATTGTCATTCAGGATAAAATAAACTATGACAATGAGATCATGCGCCAACTTAACAACGCCAACCACTATGAGCTACTTAACCAAAGCCCCTTATCTGAAATCCAAAATCTTATCCAGACTATCACCAAAGAGGCTGAGGAAATAGGCTACATCAGTCACAATGAGTTTCTTTTCTCAATAACAAAAATCCCAGAACACCAGTGATCTACACACTACCAAAGGTTCACAAAAACCAAACTAACCCTCCGGGCAGACCTATCCTGTCAGGCTGCGGCTCCATTCTCGAGCCACTAGGCAGGTACATCGACTTTTTCATCCATGATATGGTACAAGACACCGTAGCCTATGTTAAGGACACTACGCACTTCATCAGACAAATTGAGCAAGAATATTTTGATCCCATATCTGAGCTTCTTGTCACACTAGATATAGAATCCCTTTACACCAACATCCCGCAGGATAAAGGCACCTTGGTTATCAAGGGACATCTGGATAACAGACCTAGACCACACAAGGTTCCCAGTGAATTTATTATCTCACTCCTGGAGATAGCCCTGACTAAAAACTATTTCATGTTCCATGACAAATACTATAGGCAATGCAAGGGCACGTCTATGGGGGCTGTTTTTGCCCCAAATTTTGCCATACTCTTTGTTGACGACATGGAGAAAACATATGTCCTCAACCGAACTAACCCCTATCGCGATAAAATCAGGAGCTGGCGTCGTTATATCGATGACGTGTTTATGATCTGGCAGGGTTCCACGACGGAACTTGACTCCTTTTGTACATGGCTTAACAACTGCCAACCTGACCTTAAGTTCACATATGGGTCTAGCACCACACGGATTAGCTACCTAGATGTTAACGTTACACCAACAGAAGGTGGGTTGTACACCACCCTATATCGTAAACCCACAGAACGCAACACCCTACTCCACTACAAAAGTAACCACCCCAGAGCACTACGTGATGGTCTTCCATACGGACAATTTCTAAGGATACGCAGGAATTGCAAATTTAAAGAGGATTACTTTAGAGAAGCGGATACACTATGTGATAAACTCATGAGCAGAGGTTACCCTCGGTGCCTGGTCAGGAGATCTATGAAAAGGGCCTGGTACACACATAGGGATACGCTACTGGAACAAACCCCAAACAGCCCATGACACGCATCCCTTGCGTTACAACATTTGGGCCCGCTAGTAACAAAATAACCAAACTGATCAAAAAACACTGGCCCCTCCTTATGTCCATCAATATCACAAATGAGGCCCCTTTGTTCTCCTTCAAGAGGGGACGTAACATCAAAGACCATTTGGTTAGGGCACATAAACCCTCACTAAAGGCCAACACTGTGCGCTCATGCTTCGGTCTCCCCCAGTTACAGGGCACTTTAAATGTGGTAATTGTGTTGCATGCCCACTCACAAAAAATACAAAAGAATTTGTTTTCGGCACTACTGTTCACAAACTGGATTTCTTTTCAAACTGCAATTCAGTCAACGTGATTTATTGTATTCTATGTCCATGCAACCTCCTTTATATTGGGCAAACCACGCAGAGAATAAAAGCTTGCATAGGACAGCATAAAAGCAGAATTCGCTGCCAGAATATCAATGCACCTCTGGTAGAACATTTTATTGAAAAAGGACACTCTGAACAAGATCTACGATGGCAAGTCATTGACATGGTAACCCAAGTCCAAGAGGTGGTGATCTTCAAGCCATCCTCAATAGGCTTGAGTGCCTTTGGATGTTCAAATGCCGCTCAATTGAAAATGGACTCAATACAATTGAGGAATGGAACCTGATTCTATAACTTTTTATGTTCCTAACAATCTGTGTATAATGTCAGTATACAGCTAACTTATTGTCAGCTATGTTTTTAATCCTTTTATTTATTATTTTGTTGTGGTTCTTCATTTTCCTTATTGCCTTTCCACACTCCTTCCCAGGTTAATTGCTTCACATATGCCTCATTCAATATGGCCGCCAGCCTTGGACGCTCAATTTCGAGCCGGGACACGTCATCACGCACGCACGCTCTCCCCCATATCTCATTGTCCTTCCGGTGCTTTCACCAACACGCTGACTAATCCGCTCTACCAGACTCCGGCACCATTCATTGTATGCTGTCTGCATTGGAATTAGCAGGATCCAGTCCCTTTCCTTCGAACATAAGTAAGTCTTCGCCCCGCCTTCCCCCGCTCCCCAGTGCTGAGTCCTGCTCCCGCGCGTCTAACTACTGCGTTACTGCCTTGATCAGTCACTTCCCGCTTTCCTCCACAGTTGGCTCCTTGGATTCATTGTGATTGATTCCCCCTTGCCTACAACCAGTACGTACCTCGCTGAGCGGCCAGACCTCCTACAATTACTACGTAAGCTACTACGAGTCCTTTTGCCTTCACATCCCTCCAGTACCTCGCTCACCCTAACCGGTTACCCCTTCCTTGCAGATCCGGTTTTACCACCACGGTCATCATGACCCGTTGACGATCCTTAATCGCATCGTTTCACTACCAGGTACTTTCAACTTTCCCCCCCCGCCCAATTAACTCTCTGACCTTGCAGTCTCCCTCATGCGGTAAACAGCTACCCCACGCCAAGGCATGCTGGCATTACGTGCGTTATGTGCCTTCCTCTCCTTTGCACATGCCCACTCACACGGTTCTTCCCAATTGTTGTACATGGCAATTTATTGAATTAAATTCTCTGACCAACCGTGTATGTTGTCCAACTTGCTCAACCTCACCAAGGCATGCTGGCATTACGTGCGTCATTTCCTTGCACATGCCCACTCACACGGTTCTTCCCAATTGTTGTACATGGCAATTTATTTAGTTAATTCTCTGACCAACCATGTATGTTATCCAACTTGCTCAACCTCACCTTGTACTTACACTCTGCTGTTATAGCTCCTTTCCTTTAAGAGCAGCTCTTTTCCTCTTCTTTACTTCTCGTAACTGATTAACTACCAGTTAAATATTTTTTGTAATTGTATTCCACTGTCCTTAATTTTCAGTGTAGTTAATCGTCCTCACAGTGATTAGTTGTTTTTAGTAATTTGACTTATGTTCCCGGGACCAATGGTTTCTCTTGTTATCTAGATCCTACCTGCTCACACGCTTTCTCGTCCTGATGATGATCTCTAACTAAGGAGATCGAAACGCCGTCGACTTCCACAACCGAAACTCCTTTAAACATACCTTATTAACTATGGAGTTTTGTACAGTGTTGTCAATGCGATGTAAATTTTAAGTCACCAGCACTTATCACTTCACGCACTTTTCACCCTCTGTGTGAGCACCAGGACTAGCTCCTATCATGTGAATGATACTCCCTTTATGATGTTAATAAATGTGATATCATTCATACAACCTTGTGTCCCTGCATACTTTGTTCTCAAAAATTTTGTTGGCACTTTCTGTTCACTAATAAAACCCAGACTAAGACTACTTTTGAATTAATAGTAGCTCTGGCTACCCGAGGACCCAATTGGCCTCAACCTTGACCGCTGTCTTTTGCAAATACATATATTACCCCTGGTCGCACTACTGGGGTACCCTTGTTCTTTACATACTTCACCACCCTTGGGGCAGGGATGGCCCCCAGGCTCTGACTTCTGCGGGTCTCCCGGCTTTCAAAGCTAAGGCGAGCAATCAATGGATCTGTACGAGACAAGTTCATTCACTCCTCTGAAACGGGCCAGTGATTGGATGAGCAGAGATCCACAGAAGTGACCTCACTTTTGTTTTTAACATTGTACATATCTGTGTAATTAATTGGAATGTAAAAAGTGCTTACAGTGTAACGCCGCAAGTAAAAGATCCAGTCCTGATGGGCCGTCCCAAAAGGAGACAGGGCGGTAACAAGGAGGGACTAAGAAGCCTCATTATCAATCGGAAGCCAGCATCTACCATGGACGATGACGCCAGCCAATGAAAAATATGGGAGGGGCTTCCACACCACTTCTAAAACATACCCTACTACAGCATGCCTCGCAAAGCGGCAGCGCATGCGCTGCAACGCTAGGCTCGACCTAAAAATCCTAGTCTTCTTAGACGTTACAGCACTAGATGGGCTTTGGATTTATTGGAGACTATTTGCTTTTGTCATGCTATATCTGAATTTCTAATTCCTACTGCCTCCGACAGCAAGTCTGACTGCTTGACTTCGGTACCCTCGAAAAGACAAATGGGTTATCTAAATAGAGCAATTGCCATGGCAACCCTGTAGCATCAGTTATAAACAACAGCTCGTTCCCTCACAAGATGCAGCAAAGCACCATGACCTCAAGAAAAGGCTTCACATCAGTCCAGATCAGCGAAAGAATGATGAAGCAAAACAACAACCCTTGGTGCACCTGTCCCTGGTAGCTCCAGCCAACTTGTCCTGGGCAGCCTAGAAAAGTGATTACTATTGCAGTGAACTGGGGCTAACACGTGTGGTACTAGAATGTATGTAACATTCTTCATTCCATTACTTGCATGCTCACGGTTTCTGTTTCAACTGTGTTTGTATTCTTTTAAGTACATTGTTATGATTCCACATTCCGGAGGCTGTTACATGTCAGTTTTACTGTTGCTCTCCAGAGGGTGGATGCTTCATTAAACTGTGTCTCAACCCATTCTACTTCAAGACTTTTATTTACTACAACGCGTCACAGACCACTCACTTTAATTAGCACATACACTGTGTAAGATAGGCCTTAGGGTGGCTTACATGAAGCTGCACTGAGCTTAGTAGGCGCCGGGTGTAAAAACACAATAGGGCACCCAAGTGTATCTGTACTTAAGATAGCATACATATCCACGGTATCTGCTGGCTAAATTTTGTACAATTGCTTTTGCTGCTGGCCATCAACCTACACAACTGGACTCAAATAGCTTGATAGTCAAGCGCTTCTCACCTACGTTGTTAGAAAGGAGAACGTTACAGTTTGGCATCCCAATTATGAGGACAAAACTAGATTTGGTCTGAGGAAATGAAACAAATAACTATTTCAAAAGCATATTTTTGTAACAGGGTCATCACAGGACAAACAAGGAGAAATAAGTCACTTCAGTCAGCCAGTCAACCCTGAATCTGTTTTCCCATGACTAATATTCTCCTATGACAGTCACGCTCGAGTCCACTTCCTGATTTTGCCTTAACTGCTACCATAGCTAGATGAAGACCAGAAGCACCAATGCGCTTCCAATGAGGTTAAAGGTGCTTAAGGAACGGTGATAGCTGCAAGTAACTGTTTCAAATAAGACAAGGCTCCAAAGATTTCTAGGAAAAGGTGGGGGCATTCAGAAATTGAGTCACAAAAAGGGAAACGTTTGCAAGCACTGTTCATTTACTCGATCTAAAAGTCTTTTGAGCTCAAATCCCATCAGGGCAGGCTTGAACCACCAACTCACCAATGTTAGGTAGTTTTCGAAACTTGCCACCTCATCCTCTTTCTAGACTGTACTTGCTTAGTCTGGCTACATCACATACTTAAGTAACACAAATCAAGGGGTACAAACAATATAGAAAACCATAGCCAGTAAAAAACGTAAAAAGCACCTGCAGCATTCATTTTTCAAGCTATAAATTTATGAGAGGAAACAAATCTGCAAGTTATAACTAACATTCCAATTTATAAGCCACAGCAGATTAAGAGAACCTTCAGATCTTTATTCTAGAAATAACTACCAAGTTGACTCCTTTCTATATGTAGAGCCGACGGTAGCCAAGACCTTTTGAAATTACTAAAATTATATGTATAACACACTTTACTATAGGTGCCTTCAGCCAGTCCTCTTCATCCATTGGTATGCTATTGCCTCATTTGCATTTTTCTTCTGCCCACTACACCATAGGGCAGTGGGTCTGCTGACTTCAGCCACTGGCTAACAACACTGAACATAACAGCAGATGACGGCATAGAGGTAGGGTCTTACTACTGCAATGAGTGCTTTTACACAAGAAAAATATATTTTTGCTTTTAGCCTAGGTCTTTGTTTTCCCTTTTAAATAGATGGACGAGAGCAGGGCAGTTTTCTCATGTTTGCAATGTTTATCATTATATGGCTACTGATAATGCTCCCAGAATGCTCTCGGATTAGAAGCAAATAATTACAGAAGCTTGAAGACAAGATTGATGATTCTTTGCTTTCAGAATAAAATGTACACAAATTATACGAGAAATTTAAAAAAAGGTTTTGTTAAAAGTACTGTGCCATTTTAGGTACCGTTAATTTGAAGCGTCATTTAGTAAAACGTGTTTGATACATGACAGTATTTGCAAAAAATAGTAATAATGGAAAGCCAGTTTCTGCAAGATTATGGGAAACATACAAATAAACAAGCATCAGCAAAGCCAATAGTCTTGCTTTGGTTGGCAGCTTTTAGGATTTGTCAGCGCATGTTTTGTTTTAACATGATGATTGTAAAACGTTATTGCTGTGGGAGCTACAGGGCCATCATCTAAAAGCACATGGTGCCAAAGTAGTCCCTGTCACTGAAGGAAACTACTTTGTGTGCCGATGTACCCATGGTAAACGAGCAGTATCCCATCATAGTGAAGTTTAACCATACATGAAGTTATATGTAATTTAATAGAAATAAAAGGTTTTTATTAAAATTACATATAACTTCAGACCTAATTATGGGCCCAATTCTTAAAGAAAGTCACAAATTTACACTCATGGCATATCTGTCCTTGCATTAGTGCAGATTTACGACTTTCATGAATTCCCAAGAATTTTCAGAGTAGGCATGGAAACGTACTCCTAGAAAAAGTTTGAACTTCATTGTAGCATGAGCAAATACGGATGTGTATATTTGCTCCTGTGAAAATCTCCTGAGTATTTGCAAGTTCACTTTCCCTACAACCCCTTTTTTTAACCCACCCTGGAAAAAGTTGTAATTCTGCCCTTGTCAGGAATACATTTTCAACCTTTCCCAGTGTTGGAAAAGATTCGCGGACAAAGCCAAAGCTTGAAGAGGACTTGGCCTAGAGACTCCATAAAGTATTAACATGGCTCCCACTGACAGAGGTCTGTCTATTCTTATTATCCATACATCCTACGTTCCTATGTGCAACGCTATCCCTTCTTCTCATCACATACTTTTCATACAAATACGTGATGTCCGACCTCTTGATTTGTATTAGTACCTACGCATAAATAAACGTACTGAACTCAAAAATGGCATTGAAATTAGTTTATATTTTGCAAGATTTTCTGTACATAAAATGAGGGTCACTTGCGTTACTGCAGTGGCGACCGTTGGCGCACCGGTATCAATAGGTGCCTGAATTTGAAAAAATAAAATCGAATCGGAACTTGTGAAAACGGGGAAGCGACAATGCGGGTTGATGCCTATGTGCAGCAGGCGCTGCTACTTTCACTATCCCTCTATTTGACAGTGGTTGAGTGGACTGGAAGCCATTGGTACTTCAGCTTCACCCACCGCTACCCTGCTCGAGCCATGTTCTTACACGAACTCACCTTGATTCTCTCGCCGTCGATGTCTTCTGTGCGCTCCCGGAAGTCCACACCGATGGTGGCCTCTGTGCGTTGGGGAAAGCGTCCCCCGCAGAAGCGGTAGGTCAGGCAGGTTTTCCCCACGTTTGAGTCTCCGATGACGATGATCTTGAAGATGCGGGAGCGGGCTGGGGACGACACGGCTGAGGCGGTGCTGGCCGTCAGGCTCTGCTCTAGCGACGACTCAGCCCAGGCGGTGTCAGGCACAGAAACCAGCACTGAGGGTGAAGCCATGGCCGGGAGGGTCACGAGCCGCCGTGGCGCGAGACAGAATACAAGAGGCGCGAGAGGCAGAGAACCCAGTCACTGGCCCCGGGCCATTCCGGGCTGCTGGTCTCCACCCCCGGCTGCTGCGGCCAACTTTAGACACCAGCTGTTGTCCAGTAGTCCCGAACTGCCACTGGAGTCTGAGCTTCCCCACAGATGTTTCAAACCAGAGGGATGTGACAGTGACCCAACCATTGCCATTCACTGTCTTCAGCACTGCCGAGTCGTCGAGCTTTCAGCCAGTCACAGACCTTGGGGAGGGTGAGGTACCGCCCTGGCCACGTCGCTGGGCGACACCGGCCCCACCAAAACAATCACAGGAAAACAAAATTTGTAATGCAATAGGTCTCGCATTTGCGAGAGTTTGAGCTATTGGCATTGTAACTGACAATATGTTTTATTTATGTGTTTTGAAAACCTACAAGTGATGCGTAAACACGCACTTTGTACTTATAGTACATAGGCACCGCTTGCAGGTTTTTAAAACATAAATAAAAGGCATTGTCATTTACAATAATAGCTCAAACTTTCGCAAATGTGAGACCAATTGCATTACAAATGCTTGTTTTACCATATAGGGCTACTCTGTAACCTCCCATTGCCATTAGTGCCCTGTTGCCTCTCAAGGGTGGTTCAACGGATGGTTTTCAAAATTGCGCTGCACGGTAATCCTAAAGCAACAACACTCTTGGATTGCATTTAAATCGACTACATTTCCCAGCATGCCAAGTGTTATTGGCTAAAATAAAAGACCTGGCTGAAGCTAAACCTCATAACCTCGTTGATGGAAATAGACATAGCTGCAAATTATATTTTTTGTCAGTTTCAGTGTATTCCATCAGGTTGATTGGTAAATGGTCTCTGTCCTAACGCTCCAATGAATGCTCTAACATCCCCCCTCCCTCCCTCCCGGACAACACTAGAATCCTTCAGAGCCCCTGTAATGTTAACAGCTTACCGTGAAGCGCGTCCGTGCCTTAGGCAAGCTGAACAATGGAGGCAACATCGCTGGGCGCACTCCCTGCCTCCGGTGCAGATGGCGGCGAAACCAGAAGTCAGGCAGCCTTCGTTGGGACGTGGGCGGGGCCTGCCAAAGAAATAGGAAGGAACCACCGGAGAGGACATCCGGAAACCTGCAGGCTCCATGCTGAAGTCCCGGCCCCATCAGAGGGACCGGGCGAAGAGCGAGGCAGACTGCATGGCACCAGAGGCAAGATGGGGCTCCTGAGTGGTGAGGAGAGCCCCGCGGCGTGCCGAGGAGACGGCCAGGGAACCTGCAGAGCGAGGAGAGACGCCGGAGTCCTGAACCAGCCGGTGAGTGAGGGCTTGGCCGGGTGCATTGCCGGTGCCCATTCTCTTAGCGGACCCGCCAGACAGTGGTCCGCTCCATCATGGGGGCAATTTTGTCTACCTGCTGAGCCCCGGTGAGACATGTCTGTAAGGCGCACGCTGAAGGACATGCCATGAGCGAGCACATCGGCTGTCTGAAAGAGACGCCGTGAGCGTGCACATGGCCTGTCCGGGCGCCGTGAGATGTGCACGCGTATGGTGCGAGCAGGAGTTGTGAGAACGCCGCAAGCCGTACGGGTGCACATCTCCTGTCTTGCCAATCGCGTGCGCATGTCCTGTCCCCCTTCCAAACTAAAGTCGACAACAAATGATCTCGCTAGTGACAGCGCTTTGCGCTGCGTCGCTAAGCGAGACCTAAAAAGGATTATGGATGAGCAGGACACTGACTGCATCGTCCTGGCAGGCGACTTTAATATGCATCTTATTGGCTCCGGAACAGACGAAGCCCTTGTGCAAGATCTTAGTGCCGTATGGGAAGTACCAAACCAGTGTTCTCCAAAAATTAAAAAACCACAAGATGCTCAAAACAACTGCTCAAGCAACTCGAAAATCTTAATTTAAGAGCTTTGAATGGGCGCTTTCAGGGGGACAACCCACCAGTTGCTACGTTTCACTCAACAAAAACATCTTCCCACTTAGACTTTATGTTTACATCTTTAAATATGCTTGGTAAAGTCGCAACCTTTAAGATAGGCAACAAGGAACACAGTGACCATTTACCTCAGGAAATGACACTAAAAGCTAATACAGTTCTCATGTTTGAGCCATATACAGGGATTAACATTGAAGGGGTCTCAAACCTCAAGCAGTTACGGTGTAACCCCAGCAACATCGACGCAATATCTTTCACGGCCAAAACATTGTATACCCTAGGGGCAGGTCTCCCAACACAACCAGTTGATGCATGGCAAAGCTTTACTGCGACCGTTGGTGAAAAACTATTGAAATGAACACTGGCAAGGTTGAGCCAGCCAGAGGGCGCACCGACACGCTTATTAGCCAGTCCGGAATCAAAAAAACTCAAACGCACTATAACTCAAACACTGAGACAGTTACGCAAAAATCCACTTAATCAGGATCTGCAAATCGTTCTCCGGAAAGTGAAGGCATTGATAAAGAGGAAGAAATGGGAAAAGAAAAAATCAAAAAACGATGAATTATGGGCTAAGCTGCTCCACGAAGTTAAACAAAAAAATAGCGCCAGGTTCTGGCAAATAATTAAAAGAATCAAGAATCCAAATCACCCCGGAATAAACTCCAACATAACGAAGGAAGCATGGGCTGGATACCTCTTCACCCATTTTAATAACACAGCTGAAGATGAAGATAAGGTCATCAAGGAAAACAGGGAATTCGACAGAGAGCAGCGGTGAAACCAACAGGGAAAAAACGAGGAACAGCCAAACAACACCTAAGCCGCAAGACCCACACAGAAGCGTGAAACACTCCTGGGAGGGGGAACTGGCGGTAGGCTTAAATACTCCTCTCTCCGCCAAAGTAGAAGATCACGGCCCAACACCAACTGATATAAAGAGGCAAATAGCCAGGGGCAGACCTACAGGCGCCCCTGGTCCAAATGGCATTTCAGCAATGCTGTATAAAGCCGATGCAGATTTCTGGAGTGAAGCATTATCACCGGTCTTTAAAGACATAAAGGATACAACGCTGATCCCGGAATCCTGGCAAGGATCAATCATTAGCCCAATTTTCAAACAGGGCGACAGGAAACTCCCAAATAACTACCGGCTCATTGCCCTCATTGATGTGGAGGGAAAGTACTTTGCAGGAACTATACTGGATGAGTTAACATCATGGGCGTCCGAGAACTCCATCATACCAATTAACCAAACAGGGTTTTGCCGGGGCCAAGGAACCATAAGAAACATCATGGCATTAACCTTATTAATGGGTGCAGCAAAAGAGGCCAAATTCCCTTTATTTCTTTGTTTCATTGATTACACTGCTGCTTTCGATCATGTTGACCGATTTAAACTCTGGCGAAAACTGGAAAATTGGGGAATACTGAAACCGCTTCTGGACCAGCTTAAGTTACTGCACACGAACACCTGGATTAAGATCAAGTTAGGAGCCGGAACGCACCTTTCTAAACAAATTCCGACCACAAAAGGGCTAAAAGAAGGTTGCGTGCTAGCGCCGTTATTATTCAATCTCTTCCTTGCAGACTTGCCAGGGGAACTCGACAAATGCTCATCCCATGCTCCCAAACTGGGGAAAATACCGCTGTCAAATTTGCTGTACGCGGACGATTTGGTGCTGATAAGTCGGACCCCTATCGACCTTCAACACCTTTTAAATGCAACCTATACCTTCTCAGAAAAGAACTCCCTGCAAATAAATCTCAAGAAAACTAAGATGATGGCAGTAAATTATTTAAAAAAGAAAAAGATCAACTGGCATCTAAATGGACAAGGCTAGGACTTGGTAACCAGCTACAAATATCTGGGAATACTTATGGACCATAAAAACACGTTCAAACCCCAACTGGAGTCCCTGCGGGGGAAGGGAACTGCGACGTACCAGGCGATAAAATCAATAAAGAATAAACTGCCCGACCTAACACTTGACCCCTTGTTACAGGTATTACGTGCAAAACTGCAGCCAACTTTAACATATGGGAGTGAATCCCTTCAAGGGAAGGATGCCGTAGTCTTGGATATAGTGATAGCCAATTCTTATAGAGCAATCTTCCACCTGCCAAAATACGTCTCACCAGCGCAAATACGGCTGGAATTCGGCCTTCAAAAACAAATGCTGGAAAGAAGGGGTGCGTACGTAAACAGCTGGCACAAGATCCGTAGCGCAGAGGTCGGATCCTTAAACTCCAATCTCTGGGAAGAGCTATTCTGCCACAGAAAATCTTCAGCCAGGGACTATCTGTTTGATTCCCTCAAAGCATTGGGATTGTTAGATCTCTGGGGTACCCCCACCGACCATTCGTCTTTTAAAAAAATCGTGAAAAAATCAACACGAACCTTATCCGCCATTGAGGACAAGGAAACCCTTGCCAAAAGGTCACATGGCTGGATAACGCTTAACGATGACGGAACATTGCAGCCACAACCTTATTTTAAAACTGGAGTCAAAATAACGACGAAAGAAAAGTTCTTAAAGCTACGTCTTGGAGTTATCCCGATTACCCCTCACTTGCCACCCTGGGAAAGGAAAGACAGCTCACAGTTCTGCAGCTTATGTGGAGTCGGCAAGGAGGACATTATTCATGTTGTCTGCATTTGCCCCAATTTAAAGGCTCTTACCCCCATTTTTTTAAGCGGCACGGTATCTGGACCTGTAGGCAGGCAGTAAAGCTGTGCTTCAATCCAGTTGAGACACAGCTAAACTGCCGTCTCACAAACCTTTTCGATCTAGTAGCAAAAAGGCACAAAAGCATGTTGCATGTGGATCAATAAAACATAATTCAACAGGGCATTGCTTGACGTCAGCTTGAAACATCGAAAGTCGTACCTATGGATTTCTGGCGCCCAATTAACAATGGCACAACGTGCAAATGAACAGCTTGTATCCAGACCAACATCGCTAGAACTAGCACCATTTTGGTACAGACACTCAAGAAACGTTAGCATTTTTATTGTACTGTGCAACTGTAAATAAAGTTTAAAGAGTGGAGTTTAGGATATCTACGACTAGGTTATAGTTCCAGAAGCACGAGCACTTTAGAATCAGCCCAACCTTAGAAACTCCATCCAGCTTATTAGACCATGAGGCATAAGCACTTTAAGATTAGCAGAAGAACATCACGAAGAACTGCGTAATCTAAATAAAACTCGAGTGGATTTTTTTAATATTGACTGGTTTGCAAATGGCCATTTAATGCAGGAAAACTACGACCAGTTTACTTAATCCAGGAAAATTTGTACCGTAGGACTTCCAAATCCAAGAAATCATGTTTAGCCATCATAGCCCAGACGCACAAGCATCTTATGAACTAATGATGAACTCAAAACCGAATTGAGCAATTTTTTATAATGCTTAGGGAAGGATTTTAAATTTTGTCTTGAGTCTGTAAGTCGCTGCCCAGATTAGGACAACCATAAACAGTTTACCTGCTTTAGAAGCTCAAGCACCTTAAAATCTACTCGACCAAGATCAACCATAAATTGTTTGCCTGACCTTGACGCACTTGCACTTTGATATTTACTGATGACTAGCAATTGTACCGTGTAATTTTAAAGAAGTCGTTTAAATGAATTTTAACAATGTTTTACTGTTGCAAAGGTTTTAATTAATCATGCATAATAAATTTACTTACTTACTTACTGCCTATGGAAAGTCATGAGAGATGTCAGTCGACAGTAAAGTGAGACATATAGCTGGGGGGCAGGTAAGAGAGGGGAGTGAATTAGAGGATAGGGGTCTGGTGAGACCAATGGATACGATGAACATGGGTACTCTACATACAGAGAAGCTTTTTATGAATGGGCCCATGACGATGTGCTTATCAGCTAATACTAACCACTGATGGGCATCATACTCCTGTTATATCAGTCTACAATCACCTTGCCAATTAAACAATGACTTTAATCCTGCGGTCTGTAAATTAACTCGACACCTGCGGCTGTTCCGTGTGATTGCACTAGGCTAATCTAGGGCTTACATCTGCCAGAGGTAGTTGAACTTGAAATACTTTTACTTAATGAGAGGTCTGGAATGTGAAACACAATGGTATATTTAGCAGATAATAGTTTCGGTCCTAAATGGAAACAGAAAATCCGATCCAAGTTCTAGGACCTGTGGCCCTTCTGGAAGGGTCATATCATTAAGGTGAGGAACCAGACATGATTTCAGATCGGAACCATATCAGAGACGCAATCTAAATTCCACAGCCATTCCATTCTACAGGTGGTGTCATGATGAAAGTTGATATTAAAGTGTGAACCCCCAAGATGATATCTCTAGGTTTTGGGTCCGAACTCTCCTGATATGGTGATTTTTTATGACATAAAATTGCAAAAATTACGTTTTTAAGGATCATGTTTCACTCACCAACATAGTATCTTCATGTAAGAGTTTAACTGCCAGTCTTGTATTGTCAGGCAATTGCTGGCTATCAATGATTTTTGGCCTTATGTGAATGGCCTATTGTCTACAAGGACTTTGCAGAACATGTATTCAGGATGGCCAGGAAAGTCAACGCAGTCTCATCCTCCTGCTTCAACACCCTCCGCATGCTTCGCAAGATCTACAGGTGGATCCCGACAGACACAAGAAGAACAGTCACCCAGGCCCTCGTCAGTAGCAGACTTGACTATGGGAACGCCCTCTACGCAGGAGCCCCGGCCAAGCTCATCAAGCGACTGCAACGCATACAAAACGCCTCCGCATGCCTGATCCTCGATGTACCACGCCACAGCCACATCACCCCCCACCTGAGGAACCTGCACTGGCTCCCCGTCGACAGGAGAATCTCCTTCAAACTCCTCATCCACGCACACAAGGCACTCCACAAGACTGGCCCAGCCTACCTCAACAGACGACTCCTCTTCTACGTCCCCAACCGCCAACTCCGCTCCGCCGACCTCTCCCTCGCCACCGTCCCTCGCATTCGAAGAACTACCACCGGCGGCAGATCCTTCTCCCACCTCGCCGCCAAGACCTGGAACACCCTTCCACTAAGCCTACGACAGACCCAAGACCTGCTGACCTTCAGGAGGCTACTCAAGACCTGGTTGTTCGACCAGTAGCAGCACCCCCCCCCCTTTTTTCTCCCCAGCGCCTTGAGACCCTCGCGGGTAAGTAGCGCGCTTTACAAATTCTGTGATTGATTGATTGATTGATGTGAGGCCTACTTCCAGGGAGTGAGCTGTTTTTTGGCTTTAGTTTACAAGCTGTAATTTTATTGCAAAAATGTGGCAAGTGTCGGAATATGTAAGCCACTCTATTAATGTCTCAGCACTTGCACTACTTTTCTGCACTATATTAATTATTAAAAAATCCCAACAATATTGTTATATCCTTCGTTCTAATATTTAATATGCATAAACAAGCACATACTATGGGATAGTGATAAGTACTCTTTGTAAACAGCATATTTAAACCTCCGGCTTCTCCCCTCTCGGTTAATGTGAAAGGATTGAGTAGATTGACAGGCAGTCCTTCAGGAACATAAGAAACAAAAATCCCCACGAGTAGGGCATTTATTAAAAACGTGTGCTTGAGCATGAATTGGCCACTGAATAAATAATTTCAACTTTTTGAATATGACACATTTAAGTATTGTTCATTATCAGCAGAACCAAAACCATTAAAATGGTGATAGGAAGCTTACAACATTATTCCCTGTTTGTAATACTTCAAAAAACAATAAATTACCATAATTAGCTAATGAGATAATACTAAGAGCCTCGGAATATGAACATTAATATGTAAATCCTATCACAAATTGAAAAACAACTTAGCAGCCCGTATGCATGACTAATGTCTCAGAGAAAACAACATATTATGTTGTGGTTTACTGTCTGAACTTTAAAATGCTTGTTTGAGGCTGCATTCTAGGTCTCGTTATACCTTCCCTCGTATCGCAGTTTTAACATAGCTGCATCCCTTTATAATTCCTTCTGCTCGTTTTTGCAATGAAATATGATATTGTTTGCAATATATTTACTAAAATACATGCAAATTTAAAAGCGGTATAATAGAGAGTGACTATCTCTAGGACAGGCGGACTGAAACCTGCAGGAAGAGGTCATTAGACTGTCTAGTCAACCATTTTGGCAAAGATTGTTGCTCGAATTTTGCGAAATGTCACTTTACCACGAAATGTGAAAAATAAATACATATGTTGTGTTTTATGATGCATCATCAAGTAACATCAACGATTAAAAAAAAATATATATATATATAATTCTGGTCTCCGTTAGAAATGCCTGCCTCTGTTTCTTATGCCCGAATATTGAAGTTTACTTAAATGTAATGTGACATGCCCCATGTCTCTATTTGGAGAAGCTGGCTGCTTGCATGTTTGTTGTATTTGGATTCCTTGGACTGTACCAATGATGATATCATTCACTGCTTCGCTTTCTCCATCTCTCAGCAAAACATCCTGTGGGATTGTCTTATTGGCGTTCGATTCACCAAAACACCAGGGTTAGTCACATGTCACGCTCCCCTCATCTGTTTGTTAACTGTCTAACTTTTTTATCTGTCACATCTTTCTCACCTGTTGCTGGCTCTTTTTCACCTCTCCTTTCTATCTTAACGGTGTCTTTCTCACTGATCTCCTTACATTACGTCTTCCCCTCGCCCATCTGACTTTCTCACCTGTTCTGTCTCTTTGTCACCTTTCTCTCACCTCTCCTACGCACTTATCTGTCCTTCTTCACCTGTCTATGTCACAGTATAATTGGTGTCTCTTTCATCCCTCTTTGTCTCCTCCAAACACACATCCTTCTGTCTTTGTCTTTTGATTTCTAACCCTCCTCGGTGTAGTATCTTCTTCCTTTGGTTTTTTATCCTCATTTCACCTCTGAGTCTTTTACATTCACCCCTCTCTCTCCTTCTCTCTCTCCTGTATTTCTTTCTTATTCCCTCCAAAAGCTCAGGGGCAGCAGAAGGTACAGAGACAATCCACACCACTTGCAGCAGTAAATGATTCTTTCTTTTCCAACTTAGCTACTGTACATTGAGGTCAGGTGGTCCCAGGCACAATGCTAGGGATCGCTGGTTACAGCTGAAATGTGTACAATGGTGGCCAGACATTAATAAAACTGCGAGCAACCACAGGCAGCGTCCTCAGTCTTTGTTGTGAAAGAATAGTGGGTATTTCACGGATCATTTTGCTGGGTTCGAAGAGACACACAAATATACAGATATACTACAAAAATAAAACAGAAATATTAGTGTTTACCAAACAAGGACTTAAATGACTAAAAAAATACAAACTATACTCAACCAACCAATAAACAAAACCTTATAAACAACTTTAACCAATAAAATCATACAAACTATTAAACAATGTAAAAGACACACTAATTAAAACAACTAAATACTCCAAAAACTTTAAACTAGACAAGAGGAAGAAAATCGGATAGATTCTCACAAGAACCAAATTTAAACAAAAATAAATCATTTCTACAAATACACATTCAATCAAGTAATATAAATATATTTAAACAAAACATTGACTATTATTAAACTAAAAATATATTTAAACAAATAAATAGTAACACACTCTGTAACTTTTATCTTTTTACATAGACTTAAAGGAAGAGATAACCAACTTCCAAACCAACAAACTGCTAGAAAATACCAACTATAGAAAAGCATCAATAATATATAACAAAGTAAGTATGCATAAATATTAATTCAAAAACTCTCCCAACCAACGTCCAAAAATAAACCTAGCTTCCTAAACGTCAACAAACTTGCAACAAAATACTGTATTTAATTAATATAACTTTTTTCTCTTTCAGCAGAAAATTCACCACCTGAGCTGTGTTAAAACAAGGCAAAAAGAAGCTTCAAAACCATGCAAAACATCTCAACAAAATATACATAAGTAAGTAAATAAATAACAAGTAACTGCATTGTTTTAAATATTTATAACAAAGAAGCAAAAGTCAATTTATAAAATATGTATACTATTAAGCTATTTACAGATACAATGACAGAAGAGACTAAATGTATCACTTTTCAGAAAGGGAAACAATTATTAAACCATATGGACTACACTTACAGCCAGGAAACCATAACCTGGAAATGTACTAAGTATGATTTGAATGCATGGTATGGGAGGGCAACTATGAAAGTTAATTTTGCAATACATGTAAAAGAGCACAACCACCCCCTTAATGTTACAGAAATAGAAGTCAGAGAAATCTTTCAAGATATAAGAGTGGCAAGCACTAGCTCCCAGGCAAACTCCTGAAAGACATATTACCCAAAGTCCCCATACATTTAACAGGTCAAGTGCCACCTAATCCCACTTTAAAATGCTTAATTGTACACACTACCACCAGTGATACTCCCCCTGCCCCTAGAACATACCAAGACATAGATATACCTGAAAGTGTTAAAATAACACATAAGGCCCAATTACGATGTTGTAGGAAACATCTCAGACCCTTGGTCGGAGTCGTTCCTACAACATCGTAATTGGCTGTGCGGATTCCTTTCCGACCGACCCATTTTGATGGGGTCAGTCGAAAAGGAATCCAAACCGGATTTCCGAATGGCCTCCAGCTGGCTCGGAGAGCCCGTCTGCCATTTGGATTGCCTCCAGTAATCCTTCGGGCGGCCCATTCAGCCCGAGGGATTACGATGGCAGATTCCCACAGCCTTTATGTGCCAGCCATTCTAACATGGAAAGGCTGTGGGAATACGTCTTTAGGGGCCCCCAGCAGGGACCCCATGGATACAAGGCCTGGTGTTGATCCCTGAACCCGGTGGCAGGCACCTAGTGGTGCCTGCCACAGGGTGCAGGGATGAACTGCACCTCAGCTCTTTACAATGAGAGCATGCATTCCGGACGGCCCTTTGTCTTACTTCAAGATTCACATATAAATCACAATATGAAACATATTACACCTTGATGCATTTCAATGGTTGCCTAAAGATTCATGAGTTAGGCCTGATTCTACGTTTTCCTGATGGGATACATCTACATATATGTGATGGAACATTCCATCTTGCAAAATTCCTTTAAATTTGCTGTTTATCTCCATCTTAGATTTATCATCTGGACATGACAAAGGACACTGAGAAATGGTTTTGGGTTTGCGTCACTCTGTCACCAATCTATAAACATTCCTGTTTGTGATTTAACAAAAATATAATGACTATCACAATTATTTGTCAAGAAACAGACTGGCTTACACACACATATTTGTGAAGGAGTAAGATATCATGCTAATCTGTCACTTTTAATATGTGTGAAACAGTATTTATGATGCTAAACACAAATTCCAAAATATAGCTATTAATACTGATGTCACTAGTCATTTTGGATCACATGCTCACTCAATGTGACGTTTGGTATATACAGTGTATCATAAATGCCTAGTATGCTATATCACATGTAATAGGGCTGCCATTACATAGTAACACAATAGTAAAGGAGCATCACACCTGACACAATAATCACTATATGCCTGTTTGGAACAACTGTCCCTCATGACATCGAACAACATAATGCATATGTGGAGTTTATCAATCAATCAATCAGCATTTGTAGAGCACAACACTGTTACCTCTAGGGGTATCTGAGTGCTGGGTGCGAGGTCTCTGCCAATATGCCAGGTCTTGAGGTTCTTGAGTTTTCTTGAGTTTAGGCAGCTATGTGTCTGCTCAGAACAGTCCAATGGTTGTGAACAGGAATCAGGTGGGATCCTTTCCAGCAAATTAAAGATAAAGTAAATCATCATACACATTTTGCAAAACACCTTCAAGAACTCTTCTTTTGCGTTGGACATGGGTCACCCTTACTGTTGATGTAAAAAATCATGGCTGTAACAATTAGTAGTCATGTAACATATGGAACTCCAATAAGAACTTACCCCCTAATTGCTGCTGTTGGGCTCTTAACTGTTGGGCCATTAACAGGCCATAAAGCTCCAGATAGGCCTCCACAATAATGCGGGCTATTGTGGAATTGGGGTGTGGTGTACGCACCTCCCACATTGGGAGGACCGCCCGAGCTGGACTTCAGCTGAATTTTGGGTCTAGTGTTGTAGGTCCCCTGACCTCTTATGGCAATAGACACTGCACCACTTGTAGATGCCCAGGGTCTGCACCTTCCTGACGATAGCCTGCCATATGTCCTGCTTCTAATCGGCATTGACCTGTATGGATACTAGAAATGAAAGAAAAAACAATGGTTTTATGACTTTTTGTTTTTCTCTATTGATGTAGCTAATTGTTTCTACATCTATCACTAGCATAAGTTAGAAGTTAGCATACAACATGTGTATTGTCACATGCTGACCAAAACCAATATCTTAATACACACTTAATAGACCTGTTGTCTACCTCATCCAATGACATGGTCTAAACTCACCAATCCAGGCCTGCGACATCATCTAGCCCAGGGGGCTCGTACATATTCTGTGATGTAATTTACTTCTGATCAGAGCACACGATTGTGAAGCACGGAAGACTAAGCATATATAACTATGGCACAGTAAATAGTGGCTTCTGTGAGTAAGAGGCCTGCAGTTTAGACATGACACACTTTGAAATGGGAGTAAATTGAAATGAAGTGTTAGCTCAAGAAGTTAGGTAACTCTCCCTTTTAATTGTCGTCCATTTAAAAGCATTCAGGGGCATATTTTTAAGCACACCTTAAAATCTGACCTGGCAAAGATTTATGTTTATGACAGATGTACCTCAGTGCTTCAGTTGTTTGTCCCTGTGACTCAGCCCCAGTCTGGCCCATTATTCTGACTGAGCACTGCTCATTGTCAGGCCCTGTTATCTGCAGCATGATGATCATTTGTCAGACGAACAGAGCTTTTTCTTAACTTTTACATGCCAAAAGGACCTTGTGCCCAAATAATAAATGACCACAAGGCTGTGTGCTACACTGAAGGGGTCTGGGAGCTCACATACAACTGTTTGGAGAGCCCTGATATAGGCTGATTTATTTGTGTGACCATACACATAGCTAACATCATGTTCGTTTTGTTTGTACTGAAAGAAATGTATTTATAGTTTTAAAGAGTATGTAATGTGTTTTAGAATTTCCATGATGTGAGTTTTCAATGTGGCACTTGCAATTCAAGCATATACCAGCAGTGGCCGGGGCAGGGCAGGGGAGATATCGACAGACAACGGAATAGGATTTATTCAGCTATGTAAATTTCCCTATCCCATCGTCTGTCAACTCCCCCCCGCCCGTCCCGCCCTACAGCGCTTACCTGCACCGTCTGTCACTGGCATATACATAGATATATCTCCTCCTATACACCAATTAGAATCTAGGGCTGTAAAAACACAACAGATACTAATGTTGTTGTTTTATAACATTGTAAAGCACTTAGAAATCCCCAACATCATTGTCCTCTGTAAGGAACAAAATATATGACAGTTCACATCACTAACTACACTTCACGGAGGAACTCAAAGGTACATTGTTAATGGAAAAAAACAGTCAGACATATTGCCATATACATTTCAGATATTTACCTGATCCTTGGGAGAGCTGGCCATACAGGGAGAGGACCTCAAGTGCCAGCAGCTCCAGCTCCTCTGGTGAGAAGGCAGTGGCCCTCTCACCTGCTTGAACTGGCATTGTTGCTCCCAGAGGTGACAAACAGAAGCAAAAGAGGAGGAGGTCTTGACGGCAGCAGAGTTAAGAGGCTAGTGAGCTTTTTTTCAACTACAGCGTACCTGTATGCAATGTACACGATTTTCAGCATAGATGGACACAGCCTATGGCTGTGTCATTGTGGAGTTTACCACCCACTATGTGGTGAATTTCTGCACCGTGTGATTCCAAAGTCCTATCAGCGAGGTCAGGCACCTGCCATTTTAGAAGTGCAAAATAATGTGTTTGGGACTATTAAGTGTATCTTCACCACTCAAAATGGTACCTAGTTTGTTTGCGAATTCAAAATTTGATGGACACTCATTCTTTTAAAAATAAACATTTATATGTAGTACGTTACTGTGCTGGAAACCAATATTAGAACAGTGTTGTTTACACCTCCGTTGACGGTATTTTAAATTTTTTAGAGGAAAAAATAAAAATAATGTGTAAATAATACATTTGAAAAATATTATTTGCCAATGTTTTTAATGTTATTATTATATTAGGCTATAAATGTAATTTGTGAAGAATGAACAACAGAAAGCAAATGTTTGATTAAAATATGTAGTTAAACCGTATATATCTTGTAGAGCTTATGACTTTATTGTTAATTATCAAATATGTTGCTGTGGACAATGTGTTAAATGTTCAAATGTATTTTCCAATGCAGACATTAACCATGGGAGAGTGAGTAGACGACAGCCTCAGGTGTACCGCCCATTTCCAGATCTTGTAACCATGAAAGAAAGGGATCTAATCAAGAAGTTCAGACTGAATAGGCAAACTATTCTGGATGTATATCATCAGCAGGAGCCAGATCTTCAGTCTCACAGCAGATATCCCACATCTATTACACAAATTAGCAAACTTCATTTTGTGGCCATAGGATCCTTCCAATACACTGTGGCAGTATCTGGTGGAATGTCACAACCAACATTCAGTGGTGGGTTACAAGAAGTTCTATCTTCAATAATGAGACACATCAACAGCTTCATCCAGGTTCCACGGCAGCAGGATTTAGCCAATGTGAAGGGGGACTTATACAGTGAGGGTCACCTACCACGTGGTTAGAGCAATTGATGGCACACATATTGCTTAGTGTGACCACACACCAGAGAACAGGTCTACCGGCGCAATTAAAAACACTTCCATTTAATCAACGTGCAAGTTATTGGGTTACTGGATTTGTACATCACAAGAGTCTGTGCACGTTTCCCCCGCTCTGCTCATGATTCCTTTGTACTACAGAACAGACAGCTCCATACCCTTGCAAATGTCACAACTTGGACCTGACAGGGCCTTACTTGTTGGGCAGTTCAATATTTCATAACATTTTGGGGGGAATTTCTAGTCGAATATTCTGAAATTGTGTTACATTTTTTGGCACTTTTACTGTCTTCCATCTAGTAGACTCAACTTATTCTAACTGACCATGGTTGTTGGCACCACTGAGGAATCAAACAATGCAAAGGGAAGTCTGCTTCATTGAGGCCCACGGAAGAACACAGAGTTCAGTGGAGTGGGCTTTTGGGCTCCTAAAGGCAAGATTTCACTGTCTGGACAAGGCCGGCGGAGCCTTCCTTTACTCCCCCATTAAGGTGTGCTAGATCATCATGGCCTGCTGCATTCACAACATAGCCCTGCGATGGAACATCCCTTACATTGCAGAAGATGGAGACTGTTGGACTTGGCCCTTTTTGGCTAAAGTTCCCTAAACTTTTTGCCTTCCCCCTAGACCTTTTTTCTGACATGGTGTTGCCAACTTAGATGCTTTGGGCACTTTGCCACTGCTGATCAGTGTCAAAGTGCACAAAGTGCATGTGCTCCCTGTATAAAGTGTAATGGTAATTGGTTGTCCATGATTGGTATATTTGTCTTACTAGTAAAGTCCCTAGTAAAGTGCACTATGTGTGCCAGGGCTGGTAATACAAATGCTACTAGTGGGCCTGCAGCACTAATTGTGCCACCCACACCAGTGCCTGCGCGCAGTTTGCTAAACTGCCATGTTGTCCTGACAAGTGCACCCATTTGCCAGGCCTTACCCTTCCCTTTTTATGCACATCAGACACCCCTATGGTAGGCCCAAGGTACCCCCCTGGGCAGGGTACAGTGTATGTGAAAGGTAGGACATGTACTAAAGTGTGTACCATGTCCTAACAGTGAAATACTCTCCATTTCGTTTTTCCACTGTTGCAAGGCCATCTTGCCCATAGGACAGAATGGGGGATGCTGTGTAATATATTTCCAGCATATCTTCCCATAGGCTTAAGATGGAGAGGTGAAGTTTAGTGTGCCTGAATTCACAATTCAATAACACATCTTTTTCTGAAGGTGGTTTTTGCATTGTGTGTTTAGAAACCACACTTTTAGAAGTGGCTGGTTTTTTTGTTCTAACAATTCTGTGTGTCTCTGCCTGCTTGTGGATTGACTGTCTGGATTTGAATGTGATAGGATCTGGGAAATGTCCTGACCCAGGGGAGGAGGTGAGACAGCAACAGGCTGACCTGCATCTGGAGTATAGGGGGGAGGAGTAGCCCCTGGAGGTGAAGAGGCCTGGTCTGCCGCCATAAAACAATGGCTCCATCTCCTGCTGAGTGATTGAAGATCCAGACCCCCACTATCAAAGGAAAAAGGTGCCACTGGCAGGGAGACACCCAGAACTGGTTTAGACAGGGGTCAGTGCCGCCCTGAACACAAAGACTTCAAAGACATTTAGGGGTATAACTATGAGAGCTGAACCCCTGAACATTGGACTGATCAAGACTGAAAAGGATTGAAACTACTTCGTGGTCAAGAGGAACAACTGCCAAGGAAGAAACAGCTGAAGAGACTGAAGGAAAGGACTGACCCTTGCTGTGTGTTCTGGGACTGGCCTGCAGTTTGCTGCTTTAACCAAGGAGAGGCTAAGGGACTTTGCTGTGTGCTGTGTCCCCCTGCTTGAAAGGACTTTGTTGTGTGCTGTGTCCTGAAGTAACTTGTCCCAAAGGGCCCGAGGAGAACTGGCTCCCTGTTGTGGAAACTCAGGAACATAAAAGTTTCCAGGTGGGTCTCAGTGACGCTGTGTGCGTGTGCTTTTTGCAGCCTGAGACCTGCGTAAGGATTGCCCTGTGATCGTGTGCATCCGGAGTCCAAGGGAGTCTCAGCGACGCTGTGTGCGTGTGCTTCGTGCAGCCTGGGACTTTCGTGAGGATTGCCCTGTGATCGTGTGCACCCGGAGCTAAAGTGAGTCTCAGCGACGCTGTGTGCATGTGCTTCGTGCAGCCTGAGACCTGCGGAAGGATTGCCCTGTGATCGTGTGCACCCAGAGTCCAAGGGAGTCTCAGTGACGCTGTGTGCATGTGCTTTGTGCAGCCTGAGACCTTCGTGAGGATTGCACTGTTATCGTGCGCACCCGGAGCTCAAGAGAGTCTCAGCGATGCTGTGTGCGTGTGCTTCGTGCAGCTTGAGACCTGCGGAAGGATTGCCCTGTGATCATGTGCACCTGGAGCTCAAGTGAGTCTCAGCGACGCTGTGTGCGTGTGCCCTTTTGCAGCCTGAGACCTTCGTGAGGAATTGCCCCGTGACTTTGTTTCCCGGAGCCGTCTTGTTCTCTGCTTTGATCGAGCAGCGTGACCAGAGCCGCTGCGATCATCATTGCCATCGGCCCGGACCGGCGTCACCAGAGAAGCTGGGCCGCCGGCCCGAGCCTGCCTTTGCCAAGGGTAACCTCGAACCATCCCCGTCGGGGGGGGGAGGGCTCGAGTTCCAATGCCCAAGATCCATGAAGTCGCACCGGAGGCCCAAGTCGCGAGGAGAGGAGAGTGAGATCGCACCCCCCAGGTAACGCTCAGCGAGCGTGGTGCGTGTGTCGCTGCCTGGGGCGGGGTGTGGGCTCAAAGAAAAACGCTCTCGGCCTTTCCCATCTTTTCAGCGCAAGCCTCCGCTCAAGTCCGTATTGCGGCCCGTACTTGCCGAGGAGTGGCAGTACCGGGGCCGGAGTGTGGAGCTGCACTTTGTTTTCCATCAGAACAGTGTTGGGGGCATATTTTGGCAGTAGCTGACCGCGAGTCAGTAAGAGTGGCATAGAGACCGTCCAGAGCACCGCGATCGGTGCTGAAGTATCTTATTTTTTGCATTACGAACTGCCTGATTGTTGCATTACGGAGTGCCTTATTTTTGCATTACGAACTGCCTGATTGTTGCATTACGAGTGCCTTATTTTTGCATTACGAACTGCCTGATTGTTGCATTATGAAGTGCATTATTTTTGCATTACGAACTGCCTGATTGTTGTATTACGAATTGCATTATTTTTGCATTACGAACTGCCTGATTGTTGCATTACGGAGTGCCTTATTATTGCATTACGAACTGCCTGATTGTTGCATTACGAAGTGCATTATTTTTGCATTACGAACTGCCTGATTGTTGCATTACGAATTGCATTATTTTCGCATTACGAACTGCCTGATGGGTGCATTACGAATTGCCTGATTCTTGCATTACAAGCTGCATTGCATTGCATTAGGACTGCATTAGATCATTGCGAATGGCTCATTAATACTGCAAGAACCTACCAGTGCTTGCTGGCCTAACAACCGGCAATGTGAAATATTACAAATACGCATATGTCGGATTTTTATCGTGTGGCCTCATTGTATATCTTTTTATATAAACATATAATTGTTTTTTTATGAAACACGTGTGGAGTCCATTTGTGGTGTTATCATTGTGTCACTGAGAGCGTGGTTGCAAATACACATTTGCCTTGGAGATAAGCCTGGCTGCTCGTGCCAAGCTACTGAGGGGGTGAGCAGGGGCTATCTGAGAAGGTGTCCTTCCTTTCCCCGACTTAGAAGCAAGGGTCCCTGTTTGGCCTGAGGTACCTACCTCAGCCAACTAGAGACCCCCAGTTCTAACAGAGACCATGAAGGGCCACCGGGTGAGGATCCTGAAATACCAAATCAAGATAATAGTGGTGAGGAGGAAGGAATTGACTTATGTCAGGATGTCATTGACAACTTCTTCACATGAGTGTAAGTATATCTTTACATATTATTGCACTTACTGTTAAACCAACAATTGATGTTATGAGGAAAAAAGAATGTGCTGTTCATCTTTTAGGAAGGGCAAGTTCAGGGCAATCAGGCCACTTGTCTTTGTTGGACAAAGTTTTGGCACATTGACTACTGTGTTTATTTTCATTGTTTATCTCTGATTGTTTTTTGAAAATGTGTCCTCAAAAAGATGACTTTGTAATGTTTCTATTTTGTTGTTTCATTCCTCGTCTTTTTATTTTCATCTCTTTTAGATATCTTCACCATGTCATCTTCATTTGTACTTTTCAAAGTTGTGACAATTTCAGTTATATGGTGCTGTTTTGAAGTGCAAAGGGACCATGGGTTGATCCTGAGAAAGACAAACACAGACTTAGGGTGTGCATTTCTTGTCCCACGACAACTTGCACATTGATTGAATGGAAGTTTTGAAGATTGCATTGGACTCATTCTTTGTTGTGTGTTGGCACCAAGGTAAAGGAGGTTAGCGGGACAGTCAGTCAGTTTGGGAGTCCTATCCTGTGATCTGCGGTTCATCTTCCTTTTGTGAACTATTCTTGCCATCGCCCCGTGGCCGAGGGTAATGAGTAATTTTATCTTTTCCTAAAAATCTTTCCTAAAATGTTTATTGATATTTCTAACTGTTTTACTTAATAAAGAATTTTACTTGTTTGCTCGAAGAATTTTAGATAAAAATATATTCTAACTTTAAAATGAGTCTGTGGTTCTTTAAAACAAAGTTTATGATTTAATAAATGTTGAAGGTTTTAATTGTGATTGAGCTGGTCTTAATCACCATCAACTGATTCTACTAGTTGGTCCATCAACCGAATAGCGGAGTACCTTGATGTTTAGAACCAACAGGATCCTAAGTTAATGTATATAATGTATAGGTTATTATTCTGTCAATTTTAACAAGGTATCCCGTTTGTCCAGCAGCTCATTTTCCTTGATGTTTAATCCAGAAATTGAAGGAATGTATGTATGTATGCGGTGTCATGGGCCCCACCAACATAAGTTTTGTGTAGGTGTTTTTCTGGATTGGTGTCATAAGGAGAAATATATATTAGCCGCGCTGGATCACCACTCAGCCCAACCCAGTAGAGAAGTGATATGTGTATTTCACCATTCCAAGGCCTAGCAGACTACAGAACAAACAATTACACAACTTGGAAGTATGTTTGGCAGTAGTCATCAAGTGAACAGTGCAGAGTCACTTTTTCAAAACACCACTTACATTCAGCGTACAAATGTACATACCTTACAAGTTTTGGGTCAACACACTTTGATTTGTGAAACTCATTACATCAATTCAATTAGTAGAGCCGAACAGGACATCATACAGAATACAACACAAACTATTTTCAGAATAGAGCATTTAATAGAGTTTGGTCAATGCACAGGACTTTACCATATGTGTAAATTTGTTAGACAAGAGAGAATGTGCAAAATCTTTTTTTGCACAAAACAGAAACAGGGCATCATGGTAGTTGTAGTCATTTGAAAGACACCTTCACAACACTTGGTTATTGGAATATACCTGTTGAAAATATGCAGTTGAAATAGAATAGACATTTACGATCTTAAACACATACATCTATTATAGGGTGTTCCTACACTTACAAGCACCATACCATCATGTGAAATGTAATGGAGATTGAAACCTGTAATCTTAGATGCAACACAATACATTCAGCAAACAAACCTAAATATATGATACTGATACTTTTGAGATGTCTATGTCTCCAAATATATGTGCAGAATACATTGATACCAGCTGCCTTAAAAACAAACAGGACATTTTGGTTTAATGAGACTTTGTAAAGTATAACTTACCAGTGTCCACTCCACTATAAAATACCAGGTATTTCTTCAAGATGTAGGATCTGCAAGACCATCTCCTCCCAGGAGAAAAGTTGTAAGGGGGTTGGGAGAATCACCACCAAGCCTTGAGGCCTCCAGATGACGCATGGAGGCCAGGGAACACACTCTCCCCCGCAGGTCACTCCACCTCTTCCTAATTTCCTCCTATTAGTGCAGGTTGTTTGCTATAGCATTCACTCTGTTAATTATTCTGGCCCACATTTGCATTTCTGAGAAATGCTTGTATTTTGGACTTGGGCTCCAGACAATTGTGGCTCTACTCTAATGATTTCATCAGCCATGACAGACAACTCTTTCTCTGTAAAACTAGGATTTCTCTTCCCTGCCATTACATATAACACTAAACATAATAATTGACAACAGAAAAATAAATGTAAGGAGAAAAAAGGGACAAGAGAGAGGGAAAGGAGATAAAAACCGGATTTTACTGTCCAAACGTGTGACTTCCACGTTGTGCTGCAGTGGCATGGCAAAGGATCATGATCTGAAAAGCATGTGTGTTTTATAGTGTCGTATGCAGGTGCTTACAGAATAGGCGTGTGATATTAGCATCAATGCAATAGCCACAATGACAGAGCATTGTTCACTGCGTCCCTCCTTTGGTAATCCACCACAGTAACACCACCAGCACAATTGTGAAATCTAAATATGCTTGGTGCAACCCCGCCACCCTGAAAGCGACGGAGTACTATTCGCCAGCATAAGAGTCTGTCTCATCATCGGTAGCAGTAGCGGAGAGCCACATATGCAACAGTAAACACTCTGTCAACACCAGACGAGATTCAGCCTCCATATATCTAAATAGGGCAGATGGAATACCATCAGCTTGATGGAATACTTGGATATTCTGCCACAGTAGTCCATCAAGATCGAAATCAGGCCAACAATCAATCCTATTAAACAATGTTTTAATCAAAGTTAAATTTGCCTTTGGGCTCGATCACGGCATAATTGTAGTCTCGGCGGCTCACATTTCAAACTTACTCATTCATTTATACTGGGAAGGAAGCCCACCTTTAGTGGTGTTAAAAATACCAAATGAAGTTGAATAACCAAATCAGAAAAAGGGCTGTTTACAGTTCTACAGGTCATATCTACAGCAGGTAAAGGATAGTAGCCCAAACCTATTAAATCATGTAAAGTTTTAATACTTGTTAATTAGGGCATTGCTCTGGATGGGCTGGATCACCGCGTAATTGTAGTGTTGTTATGCCCTCATGAATTTTTCTATTCACGCTCAACAAGTTAGCGGGATTATGAGTTTGTTTACTCAAATATTTTAATACCTTCAGGGCCTGGTTCACTATTTTTTCACTCTGCACAGCAACCAAATTTGCTGTGCTGCCTTGCCCGAGCAGAGAAAAACAGCGCAGAGACATATATACTAAGATTGAACTTCTTCTGCTATCATCCTCTGGTCTGGCAGACAAACTGTCTGCAGTGCACAACACACTGCCTTAAAGAGGTGAGTGTGCAATGTCTAGTCTAGGATTTGTGCTGTATGTGTACCCTTCTAGTTCCAAATTACATGCTTAGACAAACTTTGAAACACTGCCGCACATGTGCAATCTTCATAAGAGCTCCCTTAAATATGGTCGAGCCCACCCTGACATTTAGGAGTCAGGGTGAACTCTAAAATGGAGCATGCCACTATTAGAGTGGGTGACGCTTGTGGATGAAATTTCAGCAAAGGTAACTGAAGCAGCACGCTCGCTACTGTCGTCCGGAGCGCCTGGCAAAGGGCTCTCAAATTGTTTTTACTGCCACTTGCACTTTTTAAAAGCATTTTAAATCACTTTGTGCTCACCACTCTAACTTCTGTTCCCCTGCGTGTTCCCCGGTCCACCGCTGATGTTTCAGTTTGTGTGGAGGGATTGATCGCAAGCTCCGGAAGTGTCCCCCACACACTTCCAGTGACAACGGAGGTTAGCAGTCTAGCAGCTGACCTACCACACCATAAAACCTGCATGCCATCGCAGCGCGCAGTGGATGTAATTTCAGCAAAGGTAACTGAAGCAGCACGCTCGCTACTGTCGTCCGGAGCGCCTGGCAAAGGGCTCCCAAATAGTTTTTACTGCCACTTGCACTTTTTAAAAGCATTTTAAATCACTTTGTGCTCACCACTCTGTCTTCTGTTCCCCTGCGTGTTCCCCGGTCCACCACTGATGTTTCAGTTTGTGTGGAGGGATTGATCGCAAGCTCCGGAAGTGTCCCCCACACACTTCCGGTGACAACGGAGGTTAGCAGTCTAGCAGCTGACCTACCGCACCATAAAACCCACATGCCTTTCTTAACGCGCAGCGGACGCGTGCAGCGGGCGCGCCAAAGGCAAGCCCGTCTGCGCCCGTCCGCGCCGGGACCGGGCCCAGGGCCATGCCCCCTCAACAACAACAACAGGCAAAAAAGTATTAACCTACACAAGCTCCCAGCTAATGGACATCAACTACACCATGAACATCCATCACTGCCCCCATTTTAGCCTGGACTCATTCACCAATAAATTATCCACTCGCTGCCCTAACTGTTCCTTCAATCTGGTTCTACCCACTCCACCCCATCCTCCACTTCCTATCCCCGCTCCACAAACACTGAACAAATTTATTCCGCCCTCATAAATGCACGTTCCCTCCCTAAGCACAAATTTGAAATCTCCGAACTTCTAACCAACCACAACCTAGACCTCCAATTCATAACAGAAACTTGGGGTGATCCTTCATCTGGACCCGACTTCTGCATCGCCACTCCCATCGGCTATTGCGCACTCAGACAGGATAGACCTATAAAGAAGGGAGGTGGCCTAGCGATTATCTATCGAGACAAATATTCAAATAAAATAGAAACAATTGATTCACCGGTCTGCGAAGCCTGACCTTTTCGATTATGCTCTCCAGTATCCAATCGTTCAAAGGAACCCTCCTCTACCGCCCACCTGGCTCCCGAGCTGATTTCCTTACAGCCTTAGGTAGCTTGATAGAGACAGTAGCAGGAGCACCCGATTATACCACTCTGGGAGACTTTAATTTTTACCTAGAATCTCTCGATGACAAAGATTCTTCCTCCCTTACAACAGACCTACAGTCAGCTGGCCTACGACAGCTAGTGACAAAACCCAGCCACAGGGCGGGTCACACACTTGACGGTCTTTTTACTAACAATAGCCACATCTCCCTATCCACCGTTATCCCCTTGACCTGGACAGACCATTCTGCAGTATTGTTCACTATTCAGACCAGGAAATCCAACCGCCCGCACACCAGCTCCCGCTCTCCCAAACAGTTTCGAGCGTGGAGGAATATTGATACCCATTTTCTAAAAACAAACCTCTCCTCCACTCAACACCATTTCACACCAGACCCCGATCTCGCCTCCAATAATTATTCAGACTGGCTTCATAATGCCTTTAGCACCTTAGTACCACTCCAGAATGTTTCCACTAACCGAAGTACTCCCTCCGCCCCCTGGTTCTCAGAGACGCTCAGACTGTAGAAACAACGCTGCAGAAATTTAGAAAGGCGTTGGCGCAAATACTACGATAACAATGACAAAACGCTATATAAGGACTCAATAGCCAAATACAAACATCTTATCGTCGCAGAGAAAAGCAAATTTTACCTCAATCAAATAGAATCTGCCCAAAACTACACCAAACAGTTGTTCCAGGTGGTAACCAAACTATCCAGCCCACCGATCTGCTCACCCATATATGCCTCTCAATCACTTTGCAACTCCCTTGCTAACTTCTTCGAAGACAAGGTCAATCAAATCTACTCCAACTTCTCAACCCAGGTCAAGTCCGACCATCCTACTCACAACATCCTCACCAACGACTCGACCACTGCCTTCTCCGAATTCAGTCAGGTTTCACCCGAGCAGATAACAAAGCTGATATCCACCATTAAATCAGGATCCCCCCTCGACCCATGCCCCCCTTCTGTTCTAAAACTTATCCCTGACTCCATAGGCCCTGTCCTTACCAACATCTGCAACTCAATGTTCCATACAGGCTCCTACCCTTCAGTTTGGAAAAAGGCCATTATCAAACCCCTGCTAAGAAAATCCAATCTCGAACCCTCAGAATCTAAAAACTACAGACCTATCGCATGTCTCCCATTTCCTTCAAAAAATTTGAAAAAATAATGAACATCGAATTATCACAGTTCATCGACCACAATAACCTTTTGGATGACACCCAATTTGGTTTTAGGAAGGGCCACGGTACCGAGACGGCCCTCATTAAGGCATCTGACGAAATCAGGATGATCCTAGATCAAGGCGGCGCTGCAATCCTGGTACTATTGGATCTTTCAGCTGCCTTTGACACGGTCGATCACGCCACTCTGATCGACCGTGTCTCCTCCATTGGCATTAATCATAGGGCCACAGCCCTTCTAGCCTCCTTCCTCTCCAATCGCACCCAGTCAGTTAAACTCGGTGACTTCGTCTCCCCAGTATTAACCCTCCCCTGTGGTGTTCCCCAAGGATCCTCCCTGAGTCCGACCTTATTTAACATCTATGTGTCGGACTTGGCCAGGGTCATCAAAGCACACGGGATGAGATTGACATCATACGCCGACGAGACCCAACTTGTGCTGGCGGTACACAAAGATGGAGGAGCAGTTGCTGCCAGTTTCCAGGAGTGAATGCTAGCCATCAGCTCTTGGGTGGCAAGCAATTGCCTAAAGCTGAACTCCGATAAAACGGAAGTAATGATCTTTGGCAGCCTGGCCCCTGGTTGGTCCCCTACTTGGTGGCCAACCGAGTTGGGATCTCCCCCTGGACCTGTCACTAAGGTCAGGAATCTGGGCGTAATGTTTGACGACAAGCTGTCGTTCATCCACCACGCGAACTCGAACATCTCCTCATCCTTCTACACTCTTAAAATGATAAGGAAACTTCTACCATTCCTCCCCCCCAGCGCCGGTAAGACTCTCATGTGCGCATTGGTGATGTCAAAAGTTGACTATTGCAATGGACTCCTCCTAAACGCCCAGGAGAGAGTCCTCAACAAATTGCAACTAGTCCAGAACTCAGCTGCCAAGATTTTGTCCGGCACCCCCAAGCTCAAGTCGATCTCTCGAGTTGTTCGTCAGCTTCACTGGCTACCTATCAGAAGTCGAACAAAATTTAAGGCATTGTGCATCACATATAAAGCAATCAACAACACTGGACCTGAGTTCATAAAAAAAGTACTTTGCCCATACACCCCCAACAGACCCTTGCGCTCTTCCTCAGCCCACCTATTGACTATTTCTCGCACAAAGAAAACATCCTGGGGAGATAGACGATTTACAGTTGCCGCATCTAGACTGTGGAATACCCTCCCCTCCATATCAAAACCAGTCCCACCCTTTTGACATTCAGGAAGCAAGTAAAAACCTGGCTCTTCAACCAGTAGTCATCTAATTCAGCTGCTGACCTTTAACTCCACAGCGCCGAGACACCCCAGGGTAGTTGCGCGCTATATAAATTGCATAAATAAATAAATATATAAAAACACGTTTTTCCCCTTTCGTACTACTGTAGGAATAGTGCAGAGCTGTGGCACATAACACAATACCCCCCTTTTCCCTGTGGAGGCCTCTGTACTCCAGAAGGGATACTCTTTGGGTATTGGTATAAGTACTGGACCTCAGACAATACCACTTTAGTATACTCCTGCACCTGTGGATACTCTGCCAGAAAGAAGGCTTGCTCAATGTCAGGACCTTGCACCGCAGGCTCGTCACATTTTGGATTCTGATGCATTGCCTCTGCTGCACGACGCATCTTCAACATGGATTAACAAAACTGCACAACCCAGATTTAAGGTACTTTGTTCAGCGGACCTAACTGAGCACCTGCAGCCAGCCCCCACTCCATTGTGGTTGGCCTAAACTAGTGACTTTGTCCCGGTCCAGTGTGACCACAAATCCCCAATAGCGCTTTTTGTTTCTTGGTGCTATTTTACCAAAAAACGTTGAAATTCAATATCTTCAGTTTTACTTATTGTATTTTTGTCATTTTGGTCTTGTTTTATTTATTAAAATCACAGTTACATTTCTAACTTGGTGTGGAATCCTTTTGTGTTGGGTTTGCACTGTTTTACTGTTTGAAATGTTGCACAAAGTACTTTACACACAGCCTCTAAAGGTAATCTTACTGCTCTGTGCCAAGCTACAAGAGGGTGAGCACAGGTTAATTTATGGTTTACCTGCCTCTTACCCTGACAAGAATTGTAGTTGCTGCTTGGCCAGGTCTTATATACTAGTAAAACAACAACCCAATTTCTAACACTCCTGGGGATGGGATTGACTAATAATTAAAATGTGGCCACTCAATCTCTGTTACAACTTGTAAGCACTGGATCTCAGAGTTGCCTATATTTTATTTTTTACTGAGCGAAGTGAGTTAATAAATCAGCTATGGCTGTTTAAGATGAAATAGGTGTTTACTGTCACTCTAGTACCACACTGCAAGCCATCGTATGGTTGTATATACAGAGTGCACCTGTTCCCCATACCTTTGCATCCTCACTGATTCAACAAAGAGTAGAACAGTTGCACCAGTTTAATTTTCACGCGATAAAAGGGCTTCCCCTGGATTTATTTTGCTCTTTATTGACTTGGGTAGCTAATGAATTGAATCTCAGGGCAGATGATGACTTTTAACAGCCTTTTACTGTTCATACTTTTTCCTAAAACTTGGCCAGTATTATGGCTAAGTGAAAATGTCAAAAATAAGTTGGGGAGTGCCTACAAGGGATTTTATTCACAGTCTTAGTTGAATGAATTTTATAACGCAATCATTTTTGTTCATCCTTGTCAGTGATGAACTAGTGATTAAAGCACACCAGAGAAGAATTTCTATGCTTTTGAATAAATCAATTATCATACAGATATAACACTGTATAACAGACAGGGCAATCTTTTCTTCAAAAAAACATATATTTAATATATACACAAATGAAAACAAGGGAATTAAATTGAGAATCAACCACACATATTGTTCAAGGTATTACAATTTAACCTACAAAACAAATATGAAAACATCTATTCCAGAAATCAACCAAGGTAAACGATCTGACAAAACAGAAAACAGTTCCTTGAAATCAACGAAAGTTACAGAAAATAGATGCGCTGTCAACGTTTCGGTCTATGTTGGCAGTGAGACCGTCAGACCTTCTTCAGGACGTGAAGTTGATTGTAAAACCACAACATATGTGTTGTATTGTGCTTACTCTTCTGGCCAGGCTGGAACTGCACATCTCCACCAGGTACTGAAGGTTCTATGGGTGATGTCATGGGCTGGGGGGTGACCGTTGACAGTTGGCGTCAGCTGTGTCTGGCAAAGCTGTCGTGTGGGGTTTCTCTCCTGACGATTAAACTCCTAGCAAAAGGAATCCATCGTTGTGTCTTCATTGAATGTACAACAATTTTGGCGACGATCGGCCAGACACAAGGCTGTGTCAGAGAGAGGAATAACCCCAACGACGAACCCAACTCGTCGAGTGAAGCAGCGGACGCGAGAAGCGACGGGTAGGGAAAGGTCGAAACGCGATGTCACCAAGTGAGGCGAAGACACGCGGAACACCCTGCCAGCTGTGAGAAGGGAGAAGCAGACGGAGGAGTCGTGACGAGAAGGAACGCGTGAGCCACCAACAACATGGCGTGCACTGCATCGTGAAGAGAGGAAGGCTGCAGCGGTAAGGAGAGTACGGCGGGGCAGCAAGCAGTGCAGAGAAGAGGCGTAAGTGACAGCGCAGTGTGAGCAAGTGCAGTGAAGAGAGCGCTGCGGGTGTGGAAGAGACGCCGTGGCACTGAGGAGCGCGTAAGGAGAGGAGGCATAAGTGACAGCGCAGAGTGAGCAGCGCAGTGAAGAGAGTGCTGCGGGCGAGGAAGAGACGCCGTGACACTGAGGAGCGCGTAAGTCCGGAGAAGGAGTGCTGCGCATGGAAAAACTGCACTAGTAAGGAGTGAACGTTGGGGCAGCGAGCAGGACAGTGGGTACAGAGGAGGCATAAACTGCGTAGGTGTGTGAAGAGAGTGGACGGAGGCGTAGGGCAAGAGACGGAGTGCAGCGCTGCATAACAATAGAAGCCACACTGGTAAGGAGAGAACGCTGGGGGGGCAACAAGCAGGGCAGAGAGGAGGTGCGCAGTAGGCAGCAGCATGAAAGGAACTGCCTGTGAAAGACTGCAGTGACAGGGTGATACCAGAAGCACCAAAAGGCAAAGATTGAACAAAAAAACTTTACCGTGTGAGCAGAGCAGCAGACAACCAAGACTTGGTGTGGCAGGGCAGCATTGGAGTCCTCGTATGCTGTGTGGCAGGGCTGCTGATTCGAGGAAGATCATTCGTAGATGGATGATGCACTGTGATTGGTTGCAATAAGTGTATGGAAAAGTTTCCCATTTACAGGGCGATCTATTGGTGTTTGCTGCCATCTTGTGGAGAAAGATAAAATAGAAAAGATAAAACATGGATGTAAGCACTGCCATAGTAACACCACCCCCGTTCCTTATGTCACCTGGGGAACCTACAATAGAGTGGGAGGACTGTATAGATTGCTTTGAGAATTATCTCATAGCTTTAGATGGCGAAAAGTTTCCAGAAACAAGGAAAAAGCATTGCTATTGGGTTCACTAGGCAAGGAAGGTCAACACATTTTCAAATATCTTCCACCTGTAGGGGATACACAAAGTGGAGAGACGGAGGATGTATACAAGGAGGCTGTCCTGAAACTTCAGATAAGGTTTGCAAAACAAGTCAATGTGGTCATGAGGCGGCATAAATTCTATACACAACCACAACGCACAAATGAGGCCATAGATGACTTTGTAGCAAGATTGAGGGAACTCTCTGCAAAATGTGAATTTGGAGGCATGCAGGAGGAAATGATAAGAGACCAATTGATTGTGCAGTGTAGCAGTAAGAAGATTCAAGAGAGGTTGTGGGCGTCAAGCAACCCCACTCTTAAAGATGCAATAGCTATCGCAAAGGTAGTGGAGGAATCGGAGAGGTGCATGCGCGAAATGAAGAGCAGTACGAGCTGCAATAAAGAGAGTGAAGTGGCACTTTTGGATGACGACTCTGAGGGAGTCAATGTGGTCAAAAAAAAAGTGCAGCCAACGGCAGGAGGAGGGAATAGAAACAAGTATCAAAAGGGGATGAGCAGCTCACAAGGGAAGCTTGGCGGTCGCCATTGCCTCAGGTGTGGGAGCAGCTACCACATGGCAGATTCAAAACAGTGTTACGCTGTTGCCAAAGACTGTCTCAAGTGTGGTAAGAGGGGGCATTTGGCACGCATGTGCAAACAACAAGAGAAGAAAGTGAGTTACGTGGAGGATGAACAGACAAGCTACCGAGTAGTAGTTGTAGAGGATAACGCAGAAGTAGCGGAGGTGGAAGGGAACGAAAAGAGACGGATACGACCCAAAGCAGACTTTGAAATCAATGGTCGACAAGTCTCACTAATGGTTGATACTGGATCACTGTACACAATCATCCCTTTGACTGTGTTTGAGAAAACTTGGCCAGGAGAGATTTTGACCAAGTCAGATGTCCTACTAAAGGGTTATCAAGGAGGCAACATCAGTGTAGTGGGGTGTATGGCAGCCAAGATAGAATTTGAAGGAAGACACACAGATGGGAAGGTATATGTGGCCAAGGAAGGTCCACCCATTCTAGGTTGGACACACCAATACGACTTGGATATTAGGGTAAATCCCAGGGCTGATGTGCCAGTCATGGTTGTAGATACATTGGATTTGAAGGAACTGCTTGAGGAGCATCGTAGCGTGTTCGAGACAAGGCTGGGGAATTCAAGAACTATGAGCATGAAATAAAACAAAAAAAATTCAATACCGATAACGCATGTGGCAAGAAGGGTTCCCATGGCAGCCAGGGCAAAGGTGAAGGAGATCATCCAACAACTATTAGACGACAAGGTGATAGAACCTGTTGAGGCGAGCGAATGGTTATCTCCGGTCGTGATAACCAAGAAGGCTGATGGCTCTCTCAGGTTCTGTGTGGACTTGAGAAGTTTGAATGGAAATGTAATAATGGACAAATTTCCCTTGCCAAATATAAATGAACTGGTACTAATGTTGGATGGTGCAAAAGTTTTCACGAAGTTGGATATGAGGAGTGCATATCACCAAGTTAAGCTTAGTGCAAAATCCAAACAGCTCATGTCTTTTATTACTGGTGAAGGCACCTTTCAGTTCAGCAGACTTCCTTTCGGGTTATGTTCTGCTGCAAGTGTTTTTCAGCGCTTAATGTCATCAGTTCTATCAGGGGTGGAAAAGGCTGTTGTGTTTCAAGACGACATCCTGGTGTTCGGAAAGGATGTGTGTGAGCATAATCAAACGTTAGATAAGGTTTTGACTCGCATTGCCAAAGCAGGTTTGACCTTGCGTAGAGAAAAGTGCAAATTCATGACGCAAGAGGTGGAGTATTTGGGGCATCTTGTCACAAGAGATGGTGTCAAACCAAAAGCCAATTTAGTTAGTGCCATTGTGAATGCGCAAGTGCCACACGATAGAGACACCCTGAGATCCTTTATGGGTCTTGTGGAGTATTATTCAAAATTTGTATATGATTTTGCTCACAAAACTGAACCCTTAAGAGTGTTACTAAGACGTGGGAAAAGGTTTGTGTGGGACGTATCACAACAGTGTGCCTTCAACATGATCAAGGAAGATATTGCACACGCAGAGGTGCTAACTCCATTTCAACAAGGGGGTAAAACCATAGTTACTGTTGATGCCAGTGCGGTTGGCATTGGTGCTGTCCTAGCGCAGATGCATGGGCAGCAAGAGAAAACAGTTGCTTTCGCATCACGTTCCTTGAGTGAAGCGGAGCGTAACTACTCCGTAATTGAGAGGGAGGCCTTGGCGGCGGCATGGGCTACAAATCATTTCAGAGTGTTTTTGTGGGGCGGTGCATTCAAATTGCGCACTGACCACAAGCCACTATTGAAGGTACTGGGCCCGGGTGGCATAAAAAACTGTTCGGGGAGGCTGGCTAGACTTGCGGTCAGATTGCAAGAATTTGACTGCAAGGTCGAATATGTTCCTGGGTGGAGGAATAGGGTTGCAGACTGTTTGTCAAGGCTTCCGGATAAAGCAGCAGTTGTGTCAGAGTTACCCACTGAGGAGGTGGTGGCAAATATTGATGACGCCATGGAAGGGTTTGCCAATGCCATTCCAAGACAAACATGGGTCAAGGAAATGGAAGCGGATGCAGCTTTGACTGGTGTTGTGCGATTGATGAAAGGCAGTATGAGGAGAGAAAGCAGTCTTCCGGAAGGGGTCAGACCGTTTTTGAAGGTGGTGGATGAACTATCCATAACTGATGATGGGATGATCATGCGGCAGGACAGATTTGTGCCACCCTCTGGCTTACATGCAAGACTGATTGGTTTGGCGCATGAAGGGCATTTGGGGCAGACCATGACCATAAAGAGATTGAGGGAGAACTATTGGTGGCCTTGCATGGATCGACAAGTCAAGGAATGGGTAGAGAGGTGTGAAGCTTGTAAGGAATCAGAAAAACGATTGAGGGTTGGTCTGGGATCCTCTAAGGAGTCACAACATGTATCCTTAGCGGAGGAGGTTTGGGAGAAGGTGTGTTTGGATTTTATTGGGCCATTTGCATTTCTGCAAGAAAAAGAGAGGTATGCAGTTGTATTAGTTGATGCAAAGTCCAAGTGGGTTGAGGTTGCGTTCATGAGTAGTATTACCACTGCTGCAACCATTGGTGTCTTGCGTGAGGTGTTCAAGAGGGAAGGCCTTCCATCTGTACTCCTTACCGATAATGGTACTCAATTGACTTCCGGTGAAATGAAATGCTTCTTGGAATCTGTGGGAGTCAAGCATTCTTGTTGCTCATTGTACAACCCGCAGGGAAATGGATTGGTTGAGAGAATCAACAGAATGGTGAAAGGCATGATGCAATTAGCACATAGTGCGGGTTTGTCTGTGCAGGCTGCGGTTAGTGAAATGCTTTGGGCCTATCGCTCGACCTGCAATGTAAATTTGGGCAAGAGTCCATTTGAGTTGATGCGTGGAAGGGCAGCTGGTACTATATTAGTGCCATCATGGATGCGCGGAACCTCGGTGTTGGGTAGTTTGGCGAAGAGTACGAATACTAAACATGACAGGCGTTTCATTGATGTAGGAGATTGGGTTAAAGTTAGGCCTGGAGGCAACAGCAAATTTTTGAGTAAGTTTAAGGGACCTTTCAAAGTCAAGGCTGTAGGAGGCAATTGGGTCAAGTTAGTAAATGGCCAAACATGGAATTTGAGGCGTGTTGCATTATATGAAAGGCAGGGATGTAATCAGGAAAGGAATTTAGAGCAGGAGAGTGAAGCTGGTGGGTGTTCACCATGGTTGATGATGAGTGATGGTGAATTTTCAAGGGGGCAGTCTGATGTTTGTTTGCCATCTGGTGAGGGTGCTGGGAACGATGGCGAATTTGTGTCTGCCAGAGAGGGAGATGAGTTGGTGGGCTCATCTCGGGGCCTGAGGGAGGCCAGGGAAAGAAGAGCTCCGGCATATTTGGGTGATTATGTTGTTTGATTTGTTCATGTCTTCTTCTTTCGGTTCCTACTTCTCTTCTCTTCTTTTTCTTTTCTTTCTTCTTTTCTTTTTCTGTTTTTACCTTTCATTGGTGTTCTCACTTTGAATTAGAGTAAGATGGGGAGATGTGTTGTATTGTGCTTACTCTTCTGGCCAGGCTGGAACTGCACATCTCCACCAGGTACTGAAGGTTCTATGGGTGATGTCATGGGCTGGGGGGTGACCGTTGACAGTTGGCGTCAGCTGTGTCTGGCAAAGCTGTCGTGTGGGGTTTCTCTCCTGACGATTAAACTCCTAGCAAAAGGAATCCATCGTTGTGTCTTCATTGAATGTACAACAATATCCTTCTTAGATTTCTTATAGGAAGTGGCACGCTCAAAAGAGTCAAGGTAAACAAAAAACGTTCTCCGTATGATAAAGAGGCTATCTGTAGCCAAATTAATGTTATTATCAAGCACGTATCCGCTCAAAACTTGCGGACATAAACTGCCAAGTGCAATGATTAATGCGGCGCCTTTAGGGAATCTAGTCGTGATCCATGCGTTCTCAAAACGTGCAATCTGTCGGTTAGGAGTTCGCAAATTGAAAATGTAGCATTTGTGTAAATCAACCATAAGTGTGCACAAGTGTTGACAAACCAGGCAGATTGCTTAAAAGTCAATGCCAAATGTTAGTATCTATGAGGCTTTTTATCACTCACATGTAGACCTGCATCGAACACGTTTTTGCCATGTTGCACTGTAGGCCAATCCATTTTTTTACAATGCCAAGCGTAGCAGTTTTAGGCATTTTTGCTCTCAACTGAATCTAAAAGAAATCAACCTGGGGGTAAAAGTGAGGACCAGGAATTTAGTGTTCTAGTTTAAAATGTGAAATGCATGCATACTTATAAGCATAAAGCGGTAACACCTTTATATGTACTATTTTACAAGGGTGACTAAAGTAGATTACACATTGGTAAGTATGCAAACTTCAAACACTTTTGTTATATAAACTGGGCTTTGAAAATCATAGGAATCTATATTCTTGTATTACATACCATCTTAAAAAAATAAAAATCATTACTCAACATTTATTTTATAAGCCACAGGCATTACTTTTTACAAGAATGCAAGAATGATACTTTTTTGCTTATACTTGTCAGCTGATAGTTCATACACTGGCTGGACTCCCTGCATGTCACCAGTAATGAGCATGTATCACACATTATCTATCGTATAACTCTCTGCTCTAGTTCTGTATACTGTGTCTGAACATTGTTGAACATTTCCTAAAAAATTAATACTAAAGCCATTGAAGTCTCTATCTTTACATTCTCTGAAACCTTGCTTATTGTTTAAGAACAATTGTGAGACGTCAAGATATCAATTTCTATGAACCTATGTTCATTATATAAAAACAATCACTAGAAAAAACAAATCAAACTGTACAAAAAGAATGAATATATTAAGCAGACTGAATTATCATTTTGCAATGAATAACACCATTATTAAAACTTCATTTATATTAAAAACATACTCTCAAATAAACCTGGATATATAATCCGAGAAAAGAGATACCAAGAAGAAACATTATACAATGATTATAACAATCTGGAAAGACAAAGAAAAAATCAAAAGTATACTTCTGCAATATACTATTGTAGGCAACATTTAACCTCAAACATACAAGCAGTGAAACCTCAATCAACCAATCAATCAGGGATTTATAAACGCACTAATCAAGGTGCTGGGGGGAGGGGGTTTGGGCAGCTCCAGCTCATCTGAAGAGCCAGGTCTTGAGGTCCTTTCTGAAGGCTTGTAGTGTCGGGCTTCGTCTGATGTTGAGGGGGAGTTCGTTCCAGGTCTTGGCTGCGATGTAGGAGAAGGATCTGCCTCCCATTCTGGCTCTGCTGATGCGTGGGATTTTGGCCAAGGCTAGGTCAGCGGAGTGGAGGTTTCTCTTGGGGACGTGGAAGGAGATTCTTTCATTGAGGTATTGTGGTCCGGTGTTGTGGAGGGTTTTGTAGGTGTGTGTGAGCAGCTTGAAAGTCACTCTTTTTTCGATGGGAAGCCAGTGGAGGTCTAGGAGGTGCTGGGTGATGTGGTTGTGTCATGGGATGCTGAGGACGAGTCTGGCTGTAGCGTTCTGGACAGTCTGAGTTTGTCGCAGGTTACCTCAATTCAGCTGCAGACTTCCTTTCCATAGCACCTTTAGGCATTGAGGAGCATTTCGAAACCCCCGAATACCTCATCCTGGAAATTCACTCTTCTACGATAAACCATACAGAATGGGCCAAGTCAAGATGCCATCCTGACTCAACTCAAAACTTACACCTTGCAGGGTTGGCCTGATACACACAACGAAGTCAGTCATGAAATAAGCAAATTTTGGGAAGTCCGGCATGAAATCAACCTACACCACAGCTGCATCTGGAGGAACAACAAGATAATACCTCCTAAAGGGTTGAGAGACAAGATAAAAGATCTTGTGCATGAAAGACACATAGGGAGAAGTTCAACTAAGTCTAGACTCGGAACATTATTGGTTTCCTAATATGGATTCTATGGTAGAAGCTAAGGTGAAGAACTGCAATGTGTGTACCAATAGTAACAAAACCAAACATACACAGAAGGCTCCATTATCCCCGGTTTCCATCCCTGACAAACCATGGGAAAAACTAGCACTTGATATCATTGGTCCAATGAATAGAAGGGGTGTCCCGAAAAAATTTGCCTTCGCACTAACTGACTATCACTCCCACTGGGTGGTCATTAGGATGGTTAACCAAATCACTACAGATACTCTCATTGGTTTTCTACGGGACACGTTTGCCTCGGAAGGCATTTCATCCGCCGTTGTTACTGACAATAGAGTACAATTCACTTCTTCAGCCATGACAAAACTCCTTTGTACTGTCCTCAGGCCAACGGCTTGGTCGAAAGAGTAAACAGAATGATCAAAGAGAACATCCAAATAGCTTGCATCAACCACTTACCTGTAGAACGGACACTACAAGATGTGCTCTGGGCGTATCGCACTACTCTCAAACAAGTCACTGGCATATCCCCGTTCTCATCGCTCAAAAGAAGAAAACCCAGCACCAAATTCTTCCCCAGCTGGATTGGTGGGGGAGAAGAGGTAGAACATGACTCAAGTGCAACAAGAACCAAGATTGCTTCTCATCAAGCCAAGTACAAAGCTTACTATGATTGCAAGCATGGGGCCAAATCCCAGAAGTTGGCCATATGAGACATGGTATCCATAAAAAGACCCTCTGGCGCTGGGGAAAATGAATACAAATTCTATGATCCTAAGAAGATCATAAAAATCAAATACAATACAGTAGTCCTCGAGAATGGTCAGACTTGGAGCATGGACAGGCTAGCGAGGAGCCAGTGTCTGGAGGACATCCCCTCTGGTAGCAGCTCTCCTGCATGTGACCCACAAGATTCCTCAGTGAACCGAAGAGACACAAGCAAAAAGCTTGTAACTACACCTAAATTGCATAAGGATTTTTTAATGGAACAACCTTAGTACTTTTCCTTCCTTCATGCTGTTTGGGAGGAAGATGTGTTATATTCTCTTGTAGTATTGTTTTCCCATGTTTTATTACTTTTATGTCTAGTCGTATTTATAAGGGAATCCTTCCTCCCTGATGCCCCTTCCACTCCCCCCCTTCAGTTGGTCTAGAGGCTGCCATAGAATGTTGGCTGTGGAAGCCTGACTGAAGAAGATAGGAGAGAACGTTGTGCTCTGTTATCCTGAGCTGCTTGGCTGGTGGTAGAGTGGAGACCGAAATAAACGTCTTATCTTGACTTACCTTTGCCTGTATATTCTTTGTAATACTGGCGACGACTGGTCTGTGTAAGGGAAAAGGACAGTTCTCCTTCCCTTCTGGCTACATCCACCATTTCTGTTTCTCCTATCAAGTGTTCACCTTGTGGCCCACAAGGTTAAGGTACTGTCTTTTGCACTGGTCTGGATCTTTCTGCATACGTTGGTGGGAGTCACATTGGATATCGGCACATTCCACGCTCAAGCTCTTTTCACAGACTGTTCCTTGTCTGTTCCTGGTCACCTCTGTGGGGCCGATCTCGTCTGGCGCGTTACCTTCCTGCTCCCGGAGCTTCCTCCGTGACTTTCCCTTACACTGCTCCACTGTGGGCGTTCCCGTTGTGCCCTTCCTTCCGATCCTCCTGTGCCTCTTGCGCCCTTCAGCTGCCATTGCTGGAGCCACCATTGCCAGAGCCGGTATTTCCTTCTGGTGCTGGTGCACTCTCTCCTTAGGGGCTTCCGCTTTGCCGGTGAATGCTGCCGCCTCAGGAAGCATTTCTTCGCTGCACTCCCCACCTCCAAAGGCGTCCCTACAAGCCTGCCGTCATGCCTTCACTGTAGATCGGTCTTTGAATGTGATACATGTTTTGACAATGCCTCTTAAAGGGATGGTGTCTTTGGTGTAGCTGCTAGGAGAAATGTCAGCAGACAACAACTTTCGCTCTTCGCAAATGTTCATGCTTTTGAAGTCAGAAATGTTAACAAATGTGAAAGAGGAGCAAGAATCCGTGTACATTTTAATTTGCTTTCCATCCAGACCGGGGTACTTAATTTGGTTGAGACCATTAGATTCATGTACTTGGAAGACAATTTTCTTCACAGATTCTTTTTTGGATATACTCCGACAAACTCTTGCCAAGTGGCCTTTTTTGTTTCATTTTCTGCATATGGAGGATTTAGCTTGACAACTGGGATGGTTGACCAAATGGTTATTACTGCCACAGCGGTAACGTTTGAGCTTACTAACTTCAGTGTCACAAACACGGCTATCAGATTTTACCCTGCATACTGTATCATCAATCGAAAGGTTGGCAATCTCTGATACCTGTTCAGAGTCAGCATGTGCAGGAGACTTCATTTCTTTGATGCACATAGCGGTATGTTTGATGGATTTCGCTAACTCAATATCATCGTTAAGGTTAGGTTGCCTCTGCAGTAACTTCTCTTGTATTTTGCAACTGTTGGTACACTTCACCAGCTGATCTCTTAAGGGAGTCATTGAGATCTCCGAATTCACATAGTTCACTTAACTCTCTTAAAACAGCCAGGTAACTAGTTATGCTTTCTTGTTTTCCCTGGATCTTACAGAAAAACTTGTGGCATTCCAAGACAATGTGATCCTTGTCTCCAAAGTGTAATTTAAATTTCAGTAGGGAGATCTCATATACATCATCTTCGTCATCATCGGCATTGCGACTTTGTCCAGGGTCTGGTAAAGTGTCAAATATCTTTCTACCATGAGTACCCAGATTGTGATGTAAAATATGTTGTTTCCTTGTGGGGCTGAATTTCTCCCCCCAATTGCTATCAAGTAAGATTCAAATATTTTTACCAATTCCGTCCAGGGGTTGCTAGGCTCCCCAAACTCATTAATGAATGGTGGTGGTTGGGCCATGCTGGCAGCAGCCATATTAAATGCCAAAGAACAGTGTAGAGTGAGAGGGGGAGAAAAATGCAAAAGAAGGAAAAATGAAAAGGAATGCTGGAGTGTGCGTATCACTGAGATGCTGATGACACGCTGATGAAGATTGAAGCAAAATGTGGTAAAAATCCTGAAGATGAATGCTGGAGTGTGCATATCACAGAAGGTACTGGTGACACGTTGTAAAAGACTGAAATATAAATGTATAGTATTTTGGAAAACTGAAAAGGAGTGAAGAAGTGTGTGTATCACGGAAGATGACGGTGATACGCTGTAGAAAAATGAATAAACTTTATTGTGATTTTGTACGAAGGGCTTCCTTTGAATAAACAAGAAGTGTGCGTGTCACTGCAAAATCTTGTGAGATGCTGAATGGTGTGCATATCACCGACAACCTGAATAGAAGCAGAAGGCGAAGGTCTGGATCACTTTGCCACATAGGTGTCACTGGAATGTCGGGTGCACGCTCGAAAGAGAAAAATCCAAAGAGTGTGCATATCACTGCAATGGTCTGTGACACGCTGAAGGGTGTGCGTGTCACCGTCGACTTGAGAAGCGGAAAGCCAGGAGAAAAGTGTTGGGCACCAAAGCAAGAAGCAAAGGCGTGACGGCAGGCTTGCAGGAACGCCTTAGGAGGTGGGGACTGCACCTTCCGAGGTGCCGGGCACCAAAGCAAGAAACGAAGGCTTAACAGCAGGCTTACAGTAATGCCTTTGGAGGTGGAGACTGCAGCAAAGAAATGCCTCCTGAGGTGCTGGGCAGTAAGGCAAGAAGCAAAGGCATGATGGCAGGCTTGTAGGGGCACCTTTGGAGGTGGGGAGTGCAGCGAAGAAACGCTTCCTGAGGCGGGAGCATTCACCGGCAAAGCAGAGGTGCCCAAGGAGAGTGCGCACCAGCACTAGAAGGAAATACCGGCTCTGGCAACGTGAAAGGAGCGTAAGCGTGGAATGTGCCGATATCCAACGTGAATCCGACCAACGTATGAAGAAAGATCGGACCAGTTCCAACCGGCAGAAGGTATCCAGGAGGGAAAAGGAAGCAGTGCAAAAGACAGTACCTTAACCTTGCGGGCCACAAGGTGAACACTTGATAGGAGAAACTGACATGGTGGATGTAGCCAGAAGGGAAGGAGAACCGTCTTGCTCCCGTACACAGACCAGTCGTCACCAGTGTTACAAAGAAGATTCAGGCAAAGGTAAGTCAAGATAAAACATTTATTTCGGTCTCCACTCTACCACCAGCCAAGCAGCTCAGGATAACAGAGCACAACATTCTCTCCTATCTTCTTCAGTCAAGCTGCCACAGCCAACATTCTAAGGCAGTCTCTAGACCAACTGAAGGGCAGTGCCAACTGGGAAAGGAAGGGGGGGAAGAGTGGAAGGGGCATCAGGGAGGAAGGATTCCCTTATAAATACAACTAGACATGCTGGTGATGAGTGCGTGGTTGACGGTCTTCCTGGATTCGTGGGGGATCCATTTGAAGGTCTTGCGAAGTATGCAGAGGGTGTTGAAACATGTGAAGGATACAGCGTTGATCTGGTGGTTCATGGTGAGAGAGGAGTCGAGTATGATGCCGAGGTTGCGGGCGTGGTCCATGGGGGTGGGAGGGTTTCCAAGGGTGGGGGGGGCCACCAGGTGTCGTACCATGTGGTGGGGGTGGATATGAGGATGAGGACTTCCGTTTTCTCTGAGTTTAGGCAGGCAGCTGGTGCTCATCCAGGATGCAACATCCTTCATTACTTCCTGGAAACTGTGCCTGGTGATGTCGGGTTCCTTGGTGAGAGAGAGGATGAGCTGGGTGTCATGATTTCTGCCGATGGTTGTGAGGGGGGCCATGTAGATATTGAAGAGCGTGGAGGCTGAGTGAAGATCCTTGGGGTACTCTGCATCTGATCTCTTTGGGTTCCTAGAGAAAGGGCGGGAGTCTTATTCTTTGTGTTCTGTTGGAGAGGAAGGAGAGGATCCAGTCTAAGGCGGTTCCCTGTATGCTGCTGTCATGGAGTCTGGCAGCTAGTGTGCGTTGGGAGACGGTGTCGAAAGCTGTTTAGAGGTCAAGTAGGATGAGGGCTGCAGTGTGGCCTTAATTGAGGATTATGTGGATGTCGTCTGTGGTGGCTAGGAGGTCGGTCTCAGTGCTGTGGATGCTACGGAATCCGGATTAGGATGAGTCGAGGATGTTGTTGGATTCAATGAAGTGTGTTAGCTGGGTGTTGACGATTTTCTCGGAGACTTTGGTGGCGAAGGGGAGGAGAGAGATGGGCCTGCAGTTCTTGAGGCCTGTCGGGTCTGCGGGCGGCTTCTTGAGGAGGGGTTTGACTTTTGAGTTCGGCGCGTTTCCAGTCCTCAGGGAACATGCCTGTTTCGAGGGTCCCATGTAGTTCCGGAGCGATGGCGGAGGTGGCTCTGTGGAAGATGTGCGGCGGGCAGGGGTCAGTGGGTGCTTCAGAGTGGATGCTCTTCATAGTCTTTGCGGTGTCTTCTGTGGTGACAGGGGTCCAGGTGAGGAGGGTCGGCTGGTGGGTGGTGTTGGGTCGGTGCTTTGGTCTAGGTTCTGTAGGAGGGCAGTGGAGTTGGGGTCACTGAGGTTGTCATGGTGGAGATTCAGGTCTCCGAGCAGTGCGTAGTCTGTGGAGGCGAGGGTGTGGGGTGCGATGTAGTCTGCAATGGTGTTTGTGAACGGGGAGCAGGTCGGAGAGGTCTGTAGGTGAGAGTTACGCATACAGTCGTTCTGGGGTTGGGCTGGATCTGGAAATGGATGTGTTCCATGGGGGGTGAGGCATCGTTCAAGATGGAGGTTGTCATCGGAGGGAGCTTTTGTGGACTATGGCGGGGCCTCCTCCATGGTGTTTAGGGCGGTCTTTCCTCAGGATCTTGTAACCGTCGGGGATGGCGGTTGCGATGTCGGGAGCAGAGCTGGCATTGGTCCAGGTCTCTGTGAGGAAGGTGACGTCGGGTGTGAGGTTGTTGAGGAGGTCCCAGATTTCTACTGTGTGTCTGTGCAGGGAGCGTACATTGAGGAGGATGCAACTGAGGGGTTCGGGTGCGCTTGTGTCAGGTGGGTTGGCGGTAGCTGTCTGGGTCCAGAGGTGAGTGAAGGTGCAGTGGCAGTGTCAGCAGGAGAATGCGCCTTAGAAGTTGCTCGGCATTGTGAGCTGGCAGTTGTTGTTGCGCCCAGGGTTGAGTGCGTGGAGAGTGCTGGAGTCATAGCGATGGGGTGTCATAGGACCTGGGTCCCTGGCGCTAGTCGAGGTCCAGTCGCAGACAGGCTTGCTCTTTGCGCACCAGCGGTGCGGCCGCACAGCGGCTGCCATTAAGTAGGAGTCAGGGGGAGGGAGAGCAGTTGGGAGGCGGGAACACACAGGGGAGGAGGGGGTGCAGGGGCAACAGGAAAGGCAAAAAAGGAAAAGGCAAACAGTGAAAATAAACAATGAGAACAGAAGACAGAAGGCAGGAAACGGCAAAATTAGGGAGAGCAGCTGGGAGGCGGGAGCGGAAACATGCAGGGGGAGGGGCCACGGGTGCAGCAGCAGCGGGAAAGGCAAAAAAGGAAAAGGCAAACAGTGAAAACAAACAGTGAAAACAGAAGGCAGATAATGGCGAAATTAGGCAAAAAGGCACAGACAGACAAAATGGAAAAATAGCAAGGCTCTCCCACTGGACCACCAGGGATGAGGCGCAGGCAGGAGCCTGTGGGTGGAGGAGGGCCTCGAACACCTATCTGGAACCAGAAAGGTGCAGGGGGCAGAGACTCAAGGACAGAGCTGCGTGAGGGGAGAGCAGTTTCCCTGACCAGGGGAACTTGCCTCTAAAATTCTAAAACTCTCAGTGTCTGCATATGTCATACTGCTTGTATTTCTAGCCATCTTGCCTCCTTCCCATATCACTACCACATGCCCATAATTAGAGTATATTCTCATAATGGTCTATTTGCCCTTTTAGTGTAGACTATTAATAATTCTAATTTTTAGTAAGCAGATTATTATACATCTATTGTTAATTACTTCTCTTTTGATGTGAAAGCCACAGTTTACAAGAAATGCCTCAAATACCATGTTTCATTAAGTCCATGAGGGGCTAATGTCTTCAGTTGATTAATCTAGTAGTTTTTGCATCTTAACAAAAGTTGCCTCTGTCACTCCTTCTCTTCATTTTTATTAATAGCATCTATTTTTTTTTAATTGAAGTTACTTCCTATTACATTTAGGGATCCTGAAATGGTTGCCACAGTATATTTCATGTTCTGTGTCCCGATATCATTGTTACTGTTATTTATGTTTTTATTTAACTATGTGTTTTATCAATATATATTTAGCTGCACAGGCACTCTAATGCATGAGTGCAGAATGAAGTGTTGCATGTTAATAAATGTCACATTAGAATCTTTTCTCCACTCCTACGATGTAATAACTGTTTTCATTTAATAAAAGTACAATAATATGTGTAACTCAAGCATGGGAATGTATCTTGTTTTCTGTATTAGTGTGTTGTTTGTAGATCCTTTGTTGGGTAGTTATGCATGACTTAATTTTTGAAATCTGAATCCGCTCATCTGCAAATAATGTTTTTTTAAAAAAACTTTAAAGAAGCATGGATCTAACGTAATTAATTAGCAATTTTTCTTCATAGTTGTATTGCTGCAATAAATTTGAATGCAATATTTGCTGGCAAATACCAGATGGTTCAAATACTTTTTTTCCATTGTCATTAATAAATCTTGTCTTTTTAAATTGTCAACTCTGCAAGCTGCTTCTGTTTACTATAAATTCTATCTGTGAATGTCTTGTTAATTATTATTCCTTTGATTAATACTTATCTTGGTTCCATATAAAGCATGTTCTTCTTGACCATTTTTAAAAAATGCTGTATGAATATTTTGTGCTTGTGGTACATTTTCGTAATCTGTACTCTTAACATATAAACTAGTTTGCCAACTGTTACCAGCATACTTCATGGGCACATCTGGAAATGTTATTTTTTGGGGGGGGTTTTTGTGTGTGACTCAAACGCAAACATATGTGAGGTTTGGGTGTCCTTTTGGACATATTTGTACAGGGTTGACTCAGATCCATGCCTGCAGGACTGTGAAAAGAGGCCTGGGATACTTTCCAGATGATTGTCATCTATAGAGAACAGGGTAATGAAATTTAGTCAGAGCATATCGAAATTAACATAGGAGATACTTTACGAAGCCTCTTTTTACTCTGAAATTCTTTTCCTTCAAAATACTTTTGAATTATTATGAAGCGTCAAAAGATATGGGTCAAAGCATAGATTTCTTGGGTTTTAACAACTCTATCTTTCTTTGTATAGCAGTTCTTGTGTCGAAGTCAAGTTCACCCTCCCAAGGTTGATTGTCAACTTGCAAAATCAAATAATCTTTCAAAATAACAGAAAATAAAGGGGAAAAACATTATCCTCCTGTTGTCCGCAACAAGGGTCAAGGTTTAATAAGTTTTTGCTCTCATCAAGTAACCAATTGTTTAGAGCAAGCATCAGTCTTTCAAGAGTAGCACTCGTGTGCTCTTATCCCATGAGATCTTAGTCTCAAAGTTTAGAACTCAAATATCCCTGAAAGAATGCTCCAGGGAGCTCCTCCACACCTACTGTCTCTTCATGAAATCCAGAACAACAGGCACCCAGACAGGACACAGGGCAACTTTTATAGTGGCACCCATATGATGGCTGATGTGGAAGTAGACTTTATGTAGTCATTAAATGAGGATGCTGTGATGCTGTGATCGGGTCTTCTTTTGACTTGAGTAGCGGCCACATAACCACCAATCAGGCGACCAGTATGTCCCCCAATGTATCTGCCCTCACAATGGCCAAACTTCCAAAAGCCCTCTGCCTAGAGTCCTAGCTTGTTGGACACTAACTTCCAGGAAAGTGTGTCAACGGCCCTAGAGGTTCTCTGCAACCTTACATTTGCGCACATTAGGTCTCCCACTTATTCACCTTGTGATTTCCTACAGATGGTCCTTTTGCTCTGTGCATCTTACTTAAGTGCATTTGATCTACTAGAAGTACGTTATGGTTGCTTCACAGGAACAGTGGCGTCAGTTCCTAGTCTTCTTCCACATTTTTCATTGCCCATCATGTTGACTGACAGACATGTAAAGCAAGATCTTTATAGTTATACAATTCTTTTGAGCTTTCCAGTACCTCATATGAGCTAGACATTGTTTTCTTGTTTACCTAGCTTCTCATTCACAAAGAGTTCTGTTGATGATTGCTTATTTGACCAACTTAGAGCCCTCTGCACTGTGTCATCAGAGTGTTTGTCTTCTTCTGTCTCCTTTTTTGTCCCATTAGGATTCATAAGAGGCTATGTGTTGTGCAGTGCTTTGTAATCACTAGGGAAAAACATTAAAATTTGCAACGAGTTCCTCTCTCTCAGAGCAGAGATACTGCTAATTTCTTTTATGTTATATATATATATATATATATATATATATATATATATATATATATATATATATCCGGCTGGAACGTCATGACATCCGTTTATGAATTTGGTTTTTGCATCAACTGTTACCTTCAGCACTTTGTGCTGGTTTGTAGAACGAGTTTGTTTTTATATTTTACACTTGAGCACTCTCTCTAATTATGCACTTGCACACCAGTTTTCTTCTATTTTTTGCACTGACTTTTTATCCCCAGGTATACTCTCTATGTTGACACACACTGTTAACTGTGTGCATTACATGACTAATATATCAAATCCCTGAGCCTGGATCACAGGCATTGATCCAATACAAGATTACCGTACCGTCATTTATTCTCAAATGTTTGAAGCCATTGACATAGCTTCCGTTCTTCTTAATATGGTCATTCTGCCACATATCTGTGTGTGCTACATGGTTTTAAACCCACGATATAGTTATATCAGACACTGCTGCGGTCTTTTCTTTATATCCATGTCTCAGTGAAAATATACCTTTTATGTATTTAATTTTCTCAGCTTGTCTATAAAGCACTATGCTGTTATATATGTTGCGAGTACTCTTTTCAATATACTGGATTCACCCAGAGTCATTCACTGCAATCATGTCCAATTTGGCTTTCTATGCTGAAAACTCATGCTGCGAGTCTGTCTATAATGTCCATTATTTTACCTGTGGGTCAAGAACATGCGACTGCCTGGGGCTAGGTCGAAATGCACTCTGTGGTTAAGAAAAGAAAAAAATGTAAAAAAACTCACCTGTATATAGGATGTTACTTTCACGTAGCGCGTTATGTGATCAAGGCCGCAGGTCGGCGGCCGAAATGCGTCATATGGACCATGTTGTTGTGAAATAAAGCCACATGTCAATTGGAGTCTGTCCCCGTGTTGTTTTGCTGCATCGGCGAACTGGGAATTCTTTTGGATATATATATATATATATATATATATATATATATATATATATATATATATATATATATATATATATATATTTATTCACTGAAAAACCATTTGAGATGTCATCAGTGATGTCATCAGTGATGTCACTGACCATGTCATGAGTGATGTAATATGTGACGTCATCAGCAGTGCATTGCGGGGCGCGAGTTGTAGTTAGCTGAACTAACTATAACGGCGGAATTTCTATGGTTTTGCACGAGTGAAATGTCCAACTAACTATAACTGTCCCTAAAATCTATGGTTTTTTCAGTGAATTTCTAAGGTTTTTTAAATGCTAATTTCTAACTATGACGTGTCTGAAACCTATGGTTTTTTCAGTGAATTTCAAAGGTTTTTTAAATGCTAATTTCTAACTATAACGTGCCTGAAACCTATGGTTTTTTAAGTGAATTTCAAAGGTTTTTTAAATGCTAGTTTCTAACTATGCCTACAGAGGTAAAACATGTGAAGAAAGAAGAAAAAACGCACAGAAAGAAGCAAAAGAAATGCAGACCAGGCCTAGAGCCAGTGCTATGCTAAAAGACACTTAGAATACAGTGAAAACACCTACATACACAATGGAACACTATGCGTTGGGGTACCCCTGTGATTAGCATGACCTCCTCTTTAAGGCCCTAGTACATAATAGGGCAGGGGGATTAAAACTTCCTCTTAAAATGCGCCCCGGGGTGCGTTTGCACAGTGGTGAAGGGAGGGGGGGCCCGAGGTGACATGTGTGCAAACAAGCCCTGTGGCCGTTTTAAGTTGGGAGATTAAGTCCCCTTGAATGCTGAGGGTCCCTGGGGTCCAACTAGCCCACTAGGTACCTCCAGTAAGCGCCACAGAGCTGCGTTGCACAGAGGTGTAAAAAGGGGCGTGGCCTGGACCACCTCTCTGCAACGCAGCCCTGTGGCGCGCACTGGAGGTACCTGGTGGGCTAGTTGGCCCCCAGGGTCCCTCAGGATTCAAGGGGAATTAATTCCCCAACTTAAAACGCACCACAGGGTGTGTTTGCACACATGTCACCTGAGGCCCCGCCCAAACGCGCCCTGTGGCGCGTTTTAAGTAGGGTTATTAGGTCACCTTGAATCTTGAGGGTCCCTGGGGCCCAACTAGCCCACCAGGTACTTCCAGTAAGCGCCACAGGCCTGGGTTGCAGAGAGGTGGTCTGAGGCCATGCCCCCTTTTACACCTCTCTGCAACGCAGCTCTGTGGCGCTTACTGGAGGTACCTGGTGGGCTAGTTGGACCCTAGGGACCCTCAGGATTCAAGGGGACTTAATCCCCCAACTTAAAACACAGAGCAATCTGCTTTAGATTTTGGAAGAGAGAGCAGGTTTCCTCCCGCCCTGCCATAGCAAACAGCAGTGTCCCGGGGGTGGGCACCCCGGGACACTGCAGGAGCTGGCCCTGGGGGGTGGCAGTCCCCAGGGCCATCACAGGCTCCAGGAGGGGGGCCGCGTGGCCCCCCTCCCAACATTTTCAAAGCCCCAGGGAGGTGGTGGTCCCCGGGGCTTGGTGGGGCTGTGTGCCCCCGCAAATATTTCAGAAAAGCCCCGGGGGGTGGCAGTCCCCGGGGCTGCAGGGGCCCCCCTGGGCCCCCGCAATTATGTTGAACATGCCCCCGGGACCTGGCGCACCCGGGGGCTAAATATTTTTTTTTTCACGGCGGGATTCGCGGATCCTACGCAAATTTCGCCGTTTTTAAAAACGCCTAGGGGGTCAGGGTGTTTCTACCCTGCCCCCTTTTCTTTTTTTTCGTGTTTTTTATTCTGATTTCTTGTGACTCGGTTCTACCGAGTCACAAGATGGCTGCCAACACTTCCTGGTTTGGAGTGTTGACAGCCAATTAGAATAAAGCTCGTGTTCGGGAGGGTCCGCGGATCCTCCGTGCCTCTAAATATTGAAACTTTTATTTTTGATTTTCTCATCAACTACTGAACGGATTTACACCATTTTTGAAAAGGTCGCATTCTGAGCCAAGCAGTACCTTTTGCCAAATTTGGGGTAAATCCGTTCAGTAGATTCGGCTGTAGCCTTGCATAAAGTTTCCTATGGGAAATTGATTTTTGACTCCTATTTTTGAATTTCTCTCGAATTACTGAACAGATTTACACCATTTAACAAAAAGTTCTCTTTCTGAACCAAGGGCTACCTTTTTGCCAAGTTTGGTGTAATTCCGTTCAGCAGTTCGGGCTGTAGCTTTGTCTAAAGTTTCCTATGGGAATTAACACGTTTTGGGCCCCCCTTTTTTCTCGGCCCCCGCTTGCCGAATCACCCCGAAACTTTCAAGACTGGAGCTGACCAGAGCGGGCTACGATTTTTGAAACTTTCGCGAAGATTCGTGAACCGGCACCAAAGATATTGAGAAAAAAAAACGAGTTTCCTACGGAAACTAGGTCATAACTATCTACTGGCGACCGCCAGTAGAGAGATTTCCTCACCGTCGCGCCACTGCGCTACAAGGAAGGCCCGCACACCAGGTTAGTCTAAGCAATGTTTATTGTTCACTGACGCGTTTCGACCTGACGGTCTTTCTCAAAGTTGGGGATGTATTCTGGCAGTGTCATCTTTATAGGCAGAGAATCACCGCCAAACACAAGTGGGGAACAACATAGGGAAAAGACTTTGGCATTCATAATACATCATGCCATAGGGAATTTAAAGAAAACAGACTCCTGGAGTCAACAAACATAATGAAAAACATATTTGTAAAAATTTATGTCTTTTTCCCAAACAATATTACAAACAAAAAATATATAATTCGTTATGTGTGAAAAGAAATTAAATAAACACATGATTTAAACAAGAAAAAACAAGATCCTATTCGGTTTTCCATGTTAACCTGTTGAGATGCATGTGCATATTTCATCAATTGTAACAGACGTGTCCTGAATGCCCAAAAAGAGGGGGAGGGGGGACGTCAAGCCTACTGTTAACTGATAATGGTTGGTCCAGTGACCAACGGAGCCCTTCAACAGTGTTATCTGCGGGGTGAGAGAGTTCAAGTGACTTAAGAGAACATATACTAGATGCGGGTTATGGTGTATATAATACATGGGATCTGTAATCCCTGTAAAAATGGCAATCTCAAATTTCTTTATAGTACATGGTATTTAGTAATCGCTATATAAACGCCAGTCACTAATTTCCTTATAATCTGTGATACATCAAGTTGCCGATTATAAAGAAAAGACGTCAGAACTTCACTATCACAAAGTTATTACAGCTGAGTTTGGATGTCACAATGCCTGCTGGCAGAGCCAGCAGCCTAGGTGAAAGGCAGGTCAGGTTACTGAGCATAATCAAAGCAAGTCTTTAAAGCAACAAATGAAATGCTGCTTTTCTTTCTTCTGCTCTAGGTTAAAAGAATACAATGATCAGCAGAGAGAATATGTTTATTTTTCGCACTTCTTAGAGAAATGCTAGAATATTTTTACATGTTTCTACACATTCAAAGCTACTGCAGCTTTTTTTGTATTGAACTGTATCTAATATATGTTTGCACCAAACATCGAACAGGTTTTTGATGTGTTTAATTTTGCACGAGAGATTTTGTTTTTATTCTTCATGTTTGCAAACATGCTCACACTTTCATATGAAAGAGCTATGCACCAAGGTTTTAAGTTGTTTTTGGGAAAGGTGATGGTGTGACTACGTATTATATGGGTTAAAGTACCCCCCTGATAATGATATTGCAAGTCAATTTGGAGTTCCATAGCCTTATAAAGGAACTTGACGTCATTTCTCTATATGGTTATGGAACCTCTCGGTGACTTGCAATTCCTTATAATGTACAACAGGGGGGAATGTATACCTTATATATTATTTTAAAACACAAAATCATTATCAACTGCAGTACAAAATCCAAACACTTTATAACAAAGAATGCCTTCAGCATCATGAATTAAATAGCTCAGTTTAAGAGAGTTTCAGTTTTACAATTATATATATATAATTTTAAAACTAAAAGACCATAGGCTAGATATGCCAACATTAGGAATATTGATTTCCTAATTGTGATCCTCTCCGAATCGCAATTTGGAAATAGGTATTTCTAATGTATGAAATTCTCTTCTGAAGCAGGGTCCCGTTTTACCATATAAATGCCTTAAGCCATTCCTGCCCTACACCTGCAGCATGAGACCCTCACATAGGCCCCACCAGCCAGGATATAGGAGTTTGTTAACTTGACCACTCTGTCTAAAAACATTCACTAGAGACGATAGGCCCACGCCCACCTAGGAACATACTCGTCCCTCTTGCAAAGAAATTATAGGCCTTAGCTCACTGTCATCTTGATAAACAAAGTCACCGAGCCCCCACTGGTCTCAAATGTGCATTTTTGTTGTACACATCACAGTGAGCCAGCACAGACATGAAACATCCCTTCGTTAGAGGAACAACATGGGGCAAGAAGTGGGTGGAGGCCAGCTGGTACATTTTATTGCTTCATATCTGATATTTGATGTTTTTCTGCTAGCTTTTGATACTACGACAGCAACTTGCCATGAGAACATGACCTGTAACCTTTGTAAAAGTTCTACTTTCTTAAAAGTTTCCGAGAAGTGATGCAAATCATTTTTGATAAATGTCTAATTTCATCGTGATATACGGTCAAGCATCAGTTGACCTTCCGATAACAACTTTTGCAACATGGTGTCACTTCTGCATTTTTTATATTTTGACGAAGTAACTGAAGGTCTGCGGTCAAAAGCACCTGTTAATGTTTTGATCCTGTGGTTAATTGTTCCGCATTAGACAAGTATAAAAGATCTGCTCCACAGCCCATGCGTCGACCACCTTCTGCAGTGTCTAACATGTGTTGGTGTTCCCGGTCGACCGCTCTATTTTGGGCATAGCCTATTTGAGGTTGTAGTGTTCATAATAGATTGAAAATCTTTGTCTCTCTCTCTCGGTCTCTCATCCCCTCCCTTTTCCTTGCATTGACGTAATCTTGAAGCTTATAATATTGCATGGTTTAGCTTATTATATAAGATGTGTCTCTTAGACACTTGATTATCTATTAAGATTGCACAAAGTTATTTGTTGATTGAAACTGTGCTTTTGACATTTTTCTTGTTCAAACTTGTTCTTAAAATAAAAGTGCCACTCTGACTCAGTTCCTACACCTCTCTGGACATAGCATAGTCCTGGGTGCACATTCCCGGGAAATAGCATAGCTAGGGTGAAAGACCCTGGTGAGAGCATAGCCCAGGGTGCAAGACCCTGGAGAGATAGCAGAGCCCAGTCCTGGGTGAAAGACCCTGGACTATTGACACATTCTTTATATTGTGACCAGTGCAGGAGAGTGCGTCTGGCAGCTCTCAGCTTTTACAGATTATCATCAATTAACAGATGTTTACGTGAAATAGTCAGCTTATGTTTACTTATAACGTTAATTCATAGCCAACATCCACCTTCTGCAAGGACTGAGGGGGCTCTTATTGCATTAAGTAAACAGCAGTTTTTTAAACTGCGTAGTTCACGAGGGGGAAGTCGTTCCTTTCACCACCCTTCCTTGTGGTTTCCTCTCCTTCTCGGGCACAGCAGAAGTGAACGCCCTTCTACCTCTCTTTCACTATTGTACATCGTACCATCTGCCTTTTTTTTTTTCCTTTCGGCTGCCTGCATTGTTTTTCTTTCTGTTCCTAGGTCATTTACATTGCACCGGCTTTGTCGATTATTTTTTCTTGGCCCACCTGCACGGCTGCATGCCGCGCTTCTGGTCTTTTTCTCTCTCTTTCTCTCCACCTGCATTTCCCACTGGGTTGCGGTTCTTTCTCACATCGGTGCCAGGTGGTTTTCTCTATTGTTTCCTTTAGTGAGATCTAATAACTAGGCGTGCCAGCATCTTCCAGGTGGTTTCCTCTATTGTTTTCTTTAGCGAGATCTAATAACTAGGTGTGCCAGTATCTATCTATGTCATGTGCATTTTTCTGTTTTTGTAATGTCGTATCATCATTAGCTCATGGTCCCCCATCTCCTGCCCTGCCCCTGCCTTCTGAGTAACAGCCTTTCCCCCTACCTTTCTCCCTTTCCCATGTTCCAACCACCATCCCCTTACTCAGTACTGCCCCCTGGACATTGCTGCCGCTAGGGTCTACATTCCTCATGCAGTCCTGCCTTTCTGCCCCTGTAGTCCTGGAGTCTTCCACTTGACGATTTTGTCAAGTGGTACACAGGGTGGGGGGAGCGATTTCTCATTCAGTTATTAACCACAACACTGTCAGTCACTCCTGTGCACTTTTTCCACACATTATGAACAATAACCGCCAGAACACAATTGATCTTATTCTGCATTTAGTACATGGTAAGGCAGTTGCGGTGTTTAATGCTTACACAGACCGTATTACCGCATTTACTGAATATCAGAGTGACCTTGTGTCCATTGCTTGGCACATCCTAGGAGTAACTTTCACACCAACGACAGACGTCCGACTGTCTGTACTGCCTTTAGTTGAACAACCACCTCCGGGCACTGCCCACACACATCCCCCTCCGCTTCCTGATACTACACGCCTGGATCTGCTCTGGCCGAATTACTCATCGGACTCCTGCACTGACCAGACCACACGCCCGCACCATCTTCATACTCGCCAGTTTCCCCACTAGTGATTCACGATATCTGGGAGTCCTCCTCAGGCTCCGCCTACTCTGTGGCATCCTCGGAGGAGGCCAACACTCCAGATATTATCCTCCCAGCCTCACCTATATCGCCCACATCCAGCTCTAGTGGTACAATACAACAAGCAGACTCTCAAGAATACCATTCACCACTGTTAAGAGCACTCCTAAGGGATCAGTCACAAGACACGGAGCACGTGCCTGCTATAGAGGCAGACTGCACTACTCCAAACAACACTATGGAATGAGCGCAGCATCACGGAACCACACGTCACCACAGATTGTTGTGTACCTGATTAACAACCACGTCATTGGTCTTTCAGAAGGTCATCCATCTTCATTCATTCCGGCAACACCCTTAACCAGCGCTGTCCTCCTGCCTGTGTTCCAAGTTTTAGGCATCGACTACACCCAAGCACAACAACTGAGGCTAACGATAGTACCCACCTACGCTTCCCGATTACATCCAAGAACAGCTCTATAAATCAAACTAAGGATGGCCACCCCATTGCAACATGTGCTAAAAAACTTCACAGGCCAAGAGCAGCGCATAATTAAACATTGCAGGGAGCTACATAAGCACACAAAGAATTTAACGCACCCCTGGCCGCCCGAGGGTACCTTCGATTGTGCTACACTAGATCATGCCACTATCTTCTTAGAAGCCAAATACTCCGGCAGCAAACTTCAGAAATGAAAAGATACCCTAGCATTGTGGCGTATCTTTAAAGAGAACGCTGAACCTGTACTCATGCCCACGGCCCCACCGCCATATCATGTAAGTGGTATGTACACTGAATTACTGGTGAACTCCGTCACCCGCCTCGAAAATCTAGACTTGCCCCCCACTTCAAATGACCTACCAGCTGTTGGTTCCATTCCAATACCAGATAACAATGCTTCTTCACAACATCCCCCAATGGACAGTGGCATAATGAACACAGTTCCAACACTGCAACCTCTTGCCAGCCCCAGCTCAATGATAGAAGCTGTCGTACCAGGGCTGTCAGGCCAAATAGATGCACAATTCACATTGAAGCTTACACCAGCACCAAATACTGCAGCACAGCAGCAAGATGAGGATGAAGGCTCTGACACCGCCTCTCACACGTCATCTCACTGCTCACACTCCAGCTCCAACCCGTTCCTTACTGATGAACAGTTACAACTTCCAAGGCCGCACCGCTCCCCCCAACGCTAGCCGCCATCAAGCAGCGCCACATTCCAGCCTATTCTGGACCTCCCAATCACACACCAGCAGTTCAGGGACAGAGAGCCACAATTCCCTGAGACACTTGACCAAGTACATTTTAGCAAATGGAGAAGCGGCCCTGACATAAATAGGAGCATGGACAGCGTTACACTAGGCGACCCCCACACGGACATACTACACAGAAGTCGGTCACCCAGCCCTACAGGCCAGGCTGTGGCTATCTGACGTTTGTCGATGAAAGTGGAACAAATGCATGACGCACTCGCTGACATGTTCAGTAACACGGACCTTCTTGCACCATCGAAACCGCCAGGGACAGACACCTCACCACAAGAAACACTGCAGACAAACGCTCCTGGGGATAAACAGGGTGTCACAACACAGCAAAGCAATGAGGTCCCCCATCCTTCTGAAGCCGCTGCTTCAGGTATTCCCCAGACAGCTACAACAACAAGTCAGGACGATCTCCCTGCGCAAGCACCTCCGCAGACATTGCCACCAGCACCAACATATACATTTCACTCGCCACCCAGCCCACGCATACTTTCATGCACAGGGCACCACAAAGGGAGCCTCAAGATGCAGAGGAACTTACAACAAAAAGAAAGAGCAGACGAACAGAGGTACAACGACTAGAAGTGTTGGGGACAACACGGGCGGCCAGATGACAACTCATATGATGTCTCGGGTACAGCCTCTATGCATGCCACTAGGTTGAAAAACATACGTAACATGTATCTCAGCAGACAGTATGCACCACAGAAAAATTACCTGACACCAAATGAAATAGTCACACTTGGGGAGGATTCAGACTTCTATGTGACGATTTGGCAGGCTGGACAGAGAGTCTGGCACCACAAATGATCCTGTGGCCACGAGTAGGGTCCTTTGAACCACAACATATGGCAGCAGCAGAAAACTGCATCCTACACAGGGTGGGAGATGAAGACTGGGACTATGGTTACATGACGGCAACTTTAAAGATTTGGCAAAAATATGCGCGCCAATATGACCATACACGGCCCACTACAGCAGGCACCAGAGTGACACATCAGATGCCGCTACTGTTAAAAAATGCACATGACCCCCCATTGTATGTCCCATGGCAACAAATGGACAAAGAAAATGTGAAAAAACAACTGCTGCCACTAACAGAGGGCGCTGGCAAATGGATAGCAGCCCTAGAGAAACACACCGCTGGCGTCAACTTAGCCATAGGTGACATTAAGAGTCTGCTCACCTCCCTGATCGGAGAAGAAGCAGAAAACATATCAAAAAGTGTCCATAACAAAATAACGCTCACTGAGACAGAACACGATGGTGTCGCATTTAACAAAATACGACCCTTTGTGTGGTCCCTCTTGCGCCACAAATTCCATGACGTCTCAGACATCGGGTCGCTAATGTCACAAACAATGCAACAAAATGAAGACCCTCCCAGTACATCTCCAGAATGAAAGAAAAATGGCATCAGGAGTTAGGGGAAAAATGAAATGCAACTGGAGGGAACTGTAGATTCTTCTACCACACAGTTAAGAAGGGACTGCCCAATGAGTTGCAGGAAAAGTTAGATGGGATAGTATCAATGGAATGCAAGCCATGGCCTGAAATACAAGACCATATCATTCACTTCTGCAAAAAGAAGCAAGAACAGGACAAGAATAGACACCTGGCGATAGAAAATGCAGCTGTGAAATTAGTACAGCAGAAACTTAATAGGAGAAAAAGATACACCAGATACAGTCATGCTAGCAACACCAGTCAATCAGATGACTGCGGTTACAGGATTTCCCCAGATTGCCATGAATGCATTGGCACGCAACACACAGGGAGCCACACCATACATACAGACACAGCCCATTTACAACACTGAACAACAGCAGTACTATAATAACAGACAAAACACGGCGAGGAACACAGGGATGCAGGGTAGAGGAAGAGGAATGGGGCAACAGAGATTCAGACCACAGTCAGGACCCCTGTCTGCTATTATTGTTAGAAACAGGGCCACATGCAGAGAGACTGTCGCACTAAAATGCAGAATGAGGGTCGACTAGACACGGGGCCTTCACAGTGAACGCCCACCCAATTCCAACAACAGCAGCAGATGCAGCCACAGCCACTTCAGCCCCAAGTATTATACTCCTATCTCCCACCAGTCCAGCAGCAGCATATGCAGCAACAAGTGCAGCTTCAGGCACCTGCAGTAGCCCAACTGCAAGCACCCATTCAGCAGGTACAGACACCAATGCAGCAGCAACAAGCACCTGTATATCAGGTGATGCCCCAAGCACAAACACTTGTACCTCAAGGGGGCACAGTGATTTCGCCCAGCAGCACATTTGCGCAGGGCACCATCCAGCAATAATTAACAGGACCCCATTGTCTTTGTCACGATAAACAATAAAACGTACAGCTTTCTCATTGACACAGGCGCTACTTACTCCTGTATTACGGGAGGAACACTGCCCATCTCAGATCAGATAGCGGACACACGGGGATTCTCTGGGGCAATAGCACGGTCCCTTTTACGAAGCAGTACCAATAGAGATAGGAGGCCACTTGGTGGAACAAAAACTGCTCTACTCACCACAGTCTCCAGTGAATCTCCTAGGACGTGACCTCATGGCAAAATTGAACATGACAATTCACTTTGATGAAAAATGTACTATGATCTGCTCCATACCAGGCACACCCTTGGCTAGGATGATGGCAGTCACTGTGGACTCCTCTTTGAGCGATCAGGTAAGGGCCCGTCCAGTGGATGAGCACGCTTTTTCCACCACAGTGTACACCATTGTTGCCACCACTCCAGAACTAAGAGGCCGCACTGTTCAATTACCGAAAGAATTCCTTTTCAGACCTCAAGTGCCAGCCTCACAAATATCTGACAAACACATGATGCTAGATATATACTGCTGTGAAGTAACACCTACATACGGGGCCTTCCAAGCATTTGACGATAGTGCCCATACTTGGGCCTGCATCATTTTCATTCAACCAGGAGGTTTAGTCAGGGATATTTCAGATGATCAACTGTTTGGACCTCCTGACCACTATTCAAAAAGTGAGATTGTCTACGAAAATACAGTACCCCTCTCAGTGACTGTAGAAATAAGAACACCCACTGCTGCCCAACAATTTGACTCCATACGGGATGCTGATTTAGCTCAGGGACCAATGAACATTTGGACAACTGGCCCAAATGATGTAGGCCTCATTCACTCCGCTGCCCCGTTCAGAATAACACTGAAGCCAGGTGCCATACTACCAAGAGTTCGGCAGTATCCCTTGTCTAAGGAAGCAGAGGAGGGTAATGCCCCCACCATACAAGCATTACTGGATCAGGGAGTAATATACCCCTGCACATCTCCTTGCAATACCTGTCTGTTTCCGGTGCGGAAATCTAAGACTAAGCAATGGCGTCTAGTACATGATTTACGTCCCCTTAACAACATTGTGGTACCAGAATTCCCGATCGTCCCAGATCCATCTGTAATTCTCACAAATATTCCTTCTAATGCCCAGTACTTTTCTGTCATTGACCTGAAAAATGCCTTTTTCAGTGTCCCACTACACCCCGATAGCCAATACCTGCTCTCATTTACATTTCACAATATTCAAATGACCTACACAAGGTTAGCACAAGGCTATTGTGAGTCCCCCAGTGTCTTTAACAGAGTTGTCAAAGCTGATTTATCAAATTTTCAATGTGACAGCACCCTGCTGCAATATGTCGAGGACATATTGCTCTGCAATCCTACAGAGCAACAATGCAGAAAGGATACAATAGCTCTGCTCACAACATTAGCACAAAGAGGCTATAAGGTAGACAAACAGAAGCTTCAATAGTGATAGAAAGAAGTGCACTACTGTGGCCAATTACTATCAGCATCAGGAAGAAGAGTCACCCCAGATAGAATTGACGCAATCAAATGCACCCCTGAACCACAAACAGTCAAGGACATGCAGACATTCCTAGGATTAGTGAATTATGTTCGTCAATGGGTCTTTGATTTCTCTACCATTAATGCCCCTCTGATGAAAGCCGTTAAAATGGCCAAAGACAGACATAATAAGTTAGATTGGACACCTGAAATGAGGATAGCCTTCACACAACTAAAAGATGAAATAACAAATGCACCAGTATTAGGGTCCCCTGACTACACCAAGGAGTTCTACCTGTTCACTCACTGCGATGGTCAAGTTATGACTGCAGTGCTCACCCAAAAATATCCCATGGGCCACAAACCTATTGCCTACTTCAGTGGCATGCTAGATTCTGTAATGAAAGGCCACTACCCGTACAAACAAGCTCTAGCAGCAGCAGCATTCACCGTTGAGAAAAGCACCCCCATAGTCATGGGGTCCACGTTAACTCTGTACACTGAACATGCCGTCTTTGCCATAATACAGAAAGCCAAGACAACACTAACTACACAAAGAGTATCAGGCTACGAAGTCATACTATCACTGCCCTCCTTGAAAGTTGTTAAGTGCCGCACAGTAAACCCTGCTAAGTTCTTTGCCCACCCCATTGCCACCTCAGATGATGACCCACATGATTGTGACACATATTCACCAGATGAGTCAGGAGCAGCAAAAGAGGACCCATTGCCAGACTGCACCGTATACTTTGTTGATGCGTCTTCCACCATTGATCAAGAAACAGGGATCAGATACACAGGAGCTGCAGTAGTTAGAGCACAGCAAAATGACTCCTCTGACTCCTTGCAGATTGCACAACAGATTACCTTACCCTCACATTACTCAGCCCAAGCAGCAGAGCTAGTGGCATTGATTGCCGCCTTAAACAATGGGGCAGACGACCGCATCACCGTTTACTCTGATTCTGCGTATGTCACAACAACTACACACTCCAGCATCTTACCCTGGAAACGGCATGGATTTCTCAAATCCGATGGTACGCCTGTCATCCACAAACAGTTACTAGAAGAACTAATAGATGCACTGACACTGCCAGCTGAGGTAGCTGTAGTCAAATGTGCAGCTCACACAAATGGCCAAGACTTTGTCTCCAGAGGTAACGCTCTGGCAGACTGGGCAGCTAAAGCCGCCGCCAGAGGACCCCCACCTGCAGTACCGCCAGAAGGTCAGCACGCCCACGTCCTGCTTGCCCAATACGTACCTACAACAGTACAACAACACAAAGTACAGATGAAGACACTCCTGACTTAACGCCTCCATACACTATTGACAGTACACAACAATATGATCACACTGCACAATTACACCTCAGAGAAATACAGGAAAGTGCACCAGATCAAGAGAAAGAGTTATGGAGGAAGAAGGGAGTACAACAAGAACCTGCTGATTTCATCTATAGGCAGACAATGACAGGAAAACCTGTCATGCCACAGGCCTTATTGCAAGTGGCGTTAGATCAGTTACACCTTCCCACACATGTTTCTCGAGATAAGATGTCCACAACTCTACAGACTGACTGGTTCATTCCCAATGCCCATGAACAAATACAACTTTTTGTTAATAAATGCCTCATTTGTCAACAATACTCACCAAACCCCACCATGAAAGCAGTTGCCTCTACAATACCAAAACCGAAGGGCCCTTTTAAAGAACTTTACATTGATTATGTTGACCTGATTGATAGATATCAAAATTATCGATACCTCATTGTGGTAGTATGCCCATTCTCATGATGGATCGAAGCTGGACCATGTGTCCACTGCGATGCCAAAGCAGCAGCTAATTTCTTGCTCCGTGAGGTCATTTCACGCTGGGGATTGACAGATGCGATCCGCTCTGACAAGGGCAGCCATTTTTCAAACGCCATTTTTTCCTTTCTGACAACAATGTTAGGGATCAAACACAAATTGACATCAGCATATCACCCACAAAGCAATGGCATTTGTGAGCGCCTTAATGGCCTGCTTAAGGGTAAAATAAGCAAGATAAGTGCCACAATTGGAAAGAAATGGCTCTATTGCCTACCAATTGCCCTCTTTGCGCTTAGAAACTCTCCAAGTTCTGATCACCATCTAACACCCCATCAGCTTGTCACTGGACGATCAATAAATATATCAGTACCATCTACTAGGCCAAAAACAGATAACGAAAGCTCGTCTGAGATTGTAAAAGCTGAAATGTATGAATATTTGTGTGCATTAACGCGCTGCGCAGTTCCTTTCTACTCAGGTATCCAATAGGAAGGAGAAGGGCCCCATAAATCCTGAGCTTCCGCCAATTCGTCCTGGAACTTTGATCTTTGTTCGAAAAACTGTTCGACACTGGAAAGACCCCAAATTTGACGGACCATTCAAAGTTATAGACTCCTCGCCTACAGCGGTCCGCATCGCCGAAAGGAAGGCATGGATTCACCGCAGCGACATCAGGGTCGACCCTGCACCCCCTCAGCACCAGACGCCGGAATCGGAATAGAGGAAGACGACATGCTCCCATTACCACTAAACGAGGACAACATGTTCCCATTCACCATCGAAGAAGAAGACGATAATCGTGTGGTAGACTACGGATTAAGTCGTCGCCGGAGCACAGAAGTGTCCTATGCAAAGCTATGTATTTGTATTCTACTATTTTACATTATTGTTGGAGTGGCACTCGCTATGTTTAACTGGTACGCTGTTATTGTCCATTGTATTAGTACAAAGGCTTATATTTCTCAAACTATTGAAGCTGCCAACACCACTATGTTCTTTGCAACACCACCCCCTCTACCGGCCACCACACATACTGAAGAAGGCCCCCATAGCAATACAATAGGCCCAAAGCCCCCTTACAGTAACATCAGCAAAACACACACCAGTATGCGCCCTAGGTCCCCGACTCCTTCCCCGGTTGAAAATAATACAGAATGGGACAATACCATTAATCTGACACTACGCCCCCCACTGTTGTCCCGCCGACGCAGAGCGGCCCCACCAGCCTGGCTTCGTGACATCCATAGGGCCGTCATCTACTCCATCTTGCAACACCAGACGCCCCCAATCCAGATACAAAGTCCTGACGAGTCAGCAGGGGATGAGGGGGTCCATACCTCCCTACTAGACAACATGTGGTATAAGGATATGACAACAGCTGGAAAGCAGATAACAAACGAGTCCTGCTTTGTGTGCTCATACATTCCCCATGCAGTAGGCGCAGATAGACTGATCTTCCCTAGAGAAGTCCCTCCACACACTGCCAAATGCCTTTTACACCTGTTCCTTTGCCGCATACAAGGACAAGTCCAGATCATTGTGGCTGACATTTCCACCGTATATGTAAATACCACGCTCTGGGACTACAACCTCATTACACACAAAGTTATCTCCGACACAGCTGCCCTCAAGGAGGTAATACAGGGCATGTATAGAAGAGGAATATCTGACATGGACTCATCACCGCAAGCAAAATGCGATGTAACAATAAAACACAGCCACCCTGGTAGAGAATGCCCATGTCAAAATAGAACTGTGCTGCGCCTATGGGCACAAACCTATTACAACAATAAGTGGAATGTTCCCGGCTTCGTGGTATGCAAAGCAGCATCCTTAGGGCCCCCTTTCGTAGACTCAGATTATGAAGAAGGGATTGACTGAGAGGTTGAGGATGATTGTGAACAAATATGGTCACAGGAAAGTAGGAGATACACCTCGGGTGGGGAGAAAATGTCCGAACCTAAAAAAGCATTCAAACTAAAGTCACCTCTTCTTTGTTTCCTAGGAAATGGCACGGTATCTGTTGGGCGCAACTCAGGATGCAACAGCACTATTTTTAATTCGGACATGCAGTTCGGCACATCCAGTCTAATGAACCTCTACTGGGCTTGCGGAGAACACCTCTATCTCCAGCTGCCTCCTCAATGGAATGGATTGTGCACCTTGGTGACCATGCATGAAGTTCACCTGGTCGTTCCAGCAGCCAATATCTCCCACATCCATTCACATCCGATGACAGGCGACGCCACATTGCCCCACCAACACCGGCGAACTGCTCAATACTTTGCCAACGACGCCTTTGATGAAATTCCTCAAGAATTCCGCCTTTTCAACGATGCCCAAACATTTTTCGGGGGCCTCGTTCCACTGTTTCAGACAACAGCGAATGCACAGTGGCTCCTGGTGACCCACTACGAAGTCATGCGGGCCCTCAACAGTACTAGGGATGGGCTAAATGCTATCAAGGAAGAACTACGCCCCCTGAAGCTTATGGGTTTAGAGCACCGGTATGTCCTGGACATGCTAACTGCAATGGAGGGTGGAGTATGTCGCAAAATCGGAAAATCCTGCTGCACGTTCGTGCCAGCAAACGAAGCGGAGAATGGCTCCATCACAAAGGCCATTGAGGACTTGAACAATATAGGGAAGAAAATGCTTGATGAAGGAGGTGCCAGGGCAGACATAGCCACGGACTGGTTCAAGTTTAGCTGGATGCCATCATGGCTGTCTGCCCTCCTAAAAACGTTTGTGCCGATTTGCGGCGTGTTGTTGCTTCTGTGTTGCGTCATACAGATAGTGTGTCATTGTGTAAAAATATTCAGCACTAAAATAGTATGGATGAATTATGCAAGAACAGGAATATACAGGAAGACCATACAAAAGGACCGTGGACAAGGGGATGGAGATGGATTAGCACAATTACAAATTGTTGAGCTCACAACGTCTGGCTCCCACTTATTACAGACCCCTACTGATGCCCATTACCAAGTACCTACCGCTCCCCCACTTCCCCCTGGTAGACACCTAATAGGGGAGGATCCTAGTGTAGATCATTATGAATGCCTAGCTGACAGGCCCTTAGGAGAATATGTTGAATTAAGATCAAGGCTAGATATGCAGGACAAACAGTGTCACTACATCAATGACATGCCTTGGATGCCCCAACAGTACGAAGTGCCAGCTAAGTATGCAGTAAGAGTTTTGTTAAAAAATGAACAAGAGGAGGGAAATGAAGCAGGGTCCTGTTTTACTATATAAATGCCTTAAGCCATTCATGCGCTACACCTGCAGCATGAGACCCTCACATAGGCCCCATCAGCCAGGATATAGGAGTTTGTTAACTTGACCATTCTGTCTAAAAACATTCACTAAAGACGATAGGCCCACGCCCACCTAGGAACATACACGTCCCTCTTGCAAAGAAATTATAGGCCTCAGCTCACTGTCATCTTGATAAACAAAGTCACTGAGCCCCCACTGGTCTCAAATGTACATTTTTGTTGTACACATCACAGTGAGCCAGCACAGACACAAAACATCCCTTCGTTAGAGGAACAACATGGGGCAAGAATTGGGTGGAGGCCAGCTGGTACATTTTATTGCTTCATATCTGATATTTGATGTTTTTCTGCTAGCTTTTGAAACTACGACAGCAACTTGCCATGAGAACATGACCTGTAACCTTTGTAAAAGTTCTGCTTTCTTAAAAGTTTCCGAGAAGTGATGCAAATCATTTTTGATAAATGTCTAATTTCATCGTGATCTACAGTCAAGCATCAGTTGGCCTTCCGATAACACCTTTTGCACCATGGTGTCACTTCTGCATTTTTTATATTTTGACGAAGTAACTGAAGGTCTGCGGTCAGAAGCTGTCAGGAATGGTCAGGTGAAAATCCCTAGATTCCCAAAAAGTCATCATGTCTGTTTCAAAGGGCGCTGGAACTTATTTCCAAGACTCCGCAGAGCCATTTCTTTAACTCTGGTTTCGCTTTGGCTGCAATTCTTATTGAACTTGCATTCGTGGAATTTCAAGATGGCCGCCCGTGACAGAAAGTCAGGTTGCGGTTCTAGTGTTTATGCTTGGAGCGATCGTAGCTGTGCTCGCGCTCGCTCTCAAGGTTTGCTGCGCACTTCAACTGTGGAAATCTGAGGAGAGGCAGTGCTCGACGTTCGTGCTGTCTTGTTTATGAAAATTCTGCGCTTTGAAGAAAAGAATATTCAGGAAATGCAAGCTGAGTGACAGTATTGAGCATTTATTGTATTTTTGGGAGAGAGTCTTGTTTCTTTGTTTTCTTGAAGGAGCTGGGTAAGTCATACTATCCGCTCTTGTTTTCAGTACAGAATCGAATTTGTTTGGAAGTTCAGCAAATTAACAAGAGTATTAGTTAAAGACATTCAAAGTACTTAGACTTATTTGCCAGGAAGTCAGCAGAAAATACAAGTCAAGTTCTCTATGTGTAGCGCAATTAAGTAAGGACAGCATAGAGACTCTTACAAGCATTTACAGGAGAAAAAATGCAGTAATTGAACTGTGCAATTACCATTAGTCAAAGAAGACATAAGCATTCTAATTTAAGTCTCTTGTTTGGAAGAAAGGTCAATAACAAATTGAAACAGCATAAGCAAAATTCTTCTCTAGGATTAAATTAAGTAGATATAATTATATATATATAATTGTACTTACCAACGAAGGCGTCCAAATTCGCAGCTGTAAGACAAAAGAAGAAGATTATACGACAGAACAATAAACACCAGTGAATTTTACAGAAAGAATTTGTTATTTAAGGATTAATGAATGAGACTTAAGAACAGTACACAGGTGTAAAGACAGGTAATTAGAGACATTCTAGGGAGATAAGGTTACTAGGTGCAAGTGATAGAAATTACATGTGTTCTTTGTTACATGAGTCTACAAGATTACATACACCATACCTGTATAGAAGGGTGGCAGGTCAAGAAATATAGATCTACACTCACACAAGAGAGCAGCTAGCCACAGTGGAAGGACAGGTAATCCAGAGGAGGTTATTTAACGGAGGGAGGTTGAGTACAGTTATAGTGGTTACAAGGTATTATTTGTTACAGGAGTCAACAAGAAGAACTCGAGTCCAGTCCAGCAGAAGCGAAGCAGTGGCAGTCTCTCTTTTCATCCCAATCCCCTTTCCCCCTCTCTTCTGCTAGTGAGCATTTAAGTTCGCTGTAGTGGAGTAGGGGATTGCGGAACTTGTATCGGCTCCTGTGGAAACTAAAGTTCAGGTGTTTGGTACTTGACAGAAGCACCTGTTAATGTTTTGATCCTGTGGTTAATTGTTCAGCATTAGACAAGTATAAAAGATCTGCTCCACAGCCCATGCGTTGACCACCTTCTGCAGTGTCTAACACGAGTTGGTGTTCCCGGTCGACGGCTCTATTTTGGGCATAGCCTATTTGAGGTTGTAGTGTTCATAATAGATTGAAAATCTTTGTCTCTCTCTCTTGCTCTCTCATCCCCTCCCTTTTCCTTGCATTGACGTAATCTTGAAGCTTATAATATTGCATTGTTTAGCTTATTATGTGAGATGTGTCTCTTAGACACTTGATTATCTATTAAGATTGCACAAAGTTATTTGTTGATTGAAACTGTGCTTTTGACATTTTTCTTGTTCGAACTTGGTGGTGAGCTGTTGCTGCTAATTGCTTTTTTGCACTTTGAATCACGATCTTTTATCTTTTTATTAGAGTTTAGATACGAATTGCCGATTGACTGTGACCTGTGACCTAGAATTTTAAAATTGAAGCTGACACGATCTTTTAACTATTTTAATTGAATGCGCATTGTCCTACCGTGTTTCCAGTCGCACTTCAGCGCTTTCTAGCTACTCCCGCCCCGGTCCACCGCAGCTTGTTGCTGATTGAGTGGAGGGCGTCACGTGTAGATCTTTGTCCTGCCGGCAGAGCACTTCCGCCTGTCAGAGGGCGAGGTCACTCTCCCGGCGGGTTCCTATTTAGCGCTATGTGCCAGCGTGCGCGCTAGAGGTTGGTGGTGAGCTGTTGCTGCTAATTGCTTTTTGCACTTTGAATCACGATCTTTTATCTTTTTATTAGAGTTTAGATACGAATTGCCGATTGACTGTGACCTGTGACCTAGAATTTTAAAATTGAAGCTGACACGATCTTTTAACTATTTTAATTGAATGCGCATTGTCCTACCGTGTTTCCAGTCGCACTTCAGCGCTTTCTAGCTACTCCCGCCCCGGTGCACCGCAGCTTGTTGCTGATTGAGTGGAGGGCGTCACGTGTAGATCTTTGTCCTGCCGGCAGAGCACTTCCGCCTGTGAGAGGGCGGGGTCACTCTCCCGGCGGGTTCCTATTTAGCGCTATGTGCCAGCGTGCGCGCTAGAGGTTGGTGGTGAGCTGTTGCTGCTAATTGCTTTTTTGCACTTTGAATCACGATCTTTTATCTTTTTATTAGAGTTTAGATACGAATTGCCGATTGACTGTGACCTAGAATTTTAAAATTGAAGCTGACACGATCTTTTAACTATTTTAATTGAATGCGCATTGTCCTACCGTGTTTCCAGTCGCACTTCAGCGCTTTCTAGCTACTCCCGCCCCGGTCCACCGCAGCTTGTTGCTGATTGAGTGGAGGGCGTCACGTGTAGATCTTTGTCCTGCCGGCAGAGCACTTCCGCCTGTGAGAGGGCGGGGTCACTCTCCCGGCGGGTTCCTATTTAGCGCTATGTGCCAGCGTGCGCGCTAGAGGTTGGTGGTGAGCTGTTGCTGCTAATTGCTTTTTTGCACTTTGAATCACGATCTTTTATCTTTTTATTAGAGTTTAGATACGAATTGCCGATTGACTGTGACCTGTGACCTAGAATTTTAAAATTGAAGCTGACACGATCTTTTAACTATTTTAATTGAATGCGCATTGTCCTACCGTGTTTCCAGTCGCACTTCAGCGCTTTCTAGCTACTCCCGCCCCGGTCCACCGCAGCTTGTTGCTGATTGAGTGGAGGGCGTCACGTGTAGATCTTTGTCCTGCCGGCAGAGCACTTCCGCCTGTGAGAGGGCAGGGTCACTCTCCCGGCGGGTTCCTATTTAGCGCTATGTGCCAGCGTGCGCGCCGCTGGCGCGCCGAAGGCGCGCCTAAGGCAAGCCCGTCTGCGCCCGTCCGAGTCCGGCTGAGTTTAGGGGCCAGGACCCCTGCTCCAATTAACCCAGTGCCGGTGAATATACGGTCCTACTCCAGAGATGCAATGTTGGCCGTTGCTAATCTTTCCCCTCCAATGCTCAGTGCCTGCGTAAAGATGTCTCCAGAACTCGCCGAAGGACCATTTTCCTGCCTTAACTGCAAGTGGTGCAGCCTACCTAAGGCTGAGATGCCACATATTGATATAGGGGACCATGTTTAGCTTAAATGTTTATATATGAATGCCAGATCAGTGCCCAAACATTCTTTTGAAATTTGGGACACTATTAATGAGTCTCAACCCGACATGGTTTTTATCACTGAAACCTGGCTGGGAGATAACAACTGCCCCGACATTGCCCACTCCTTACCCCCAGAGTATAAAATCCTGAGACAAGATAGACAGGGAGAAAGGGTGGGGGACTTGCTATTTTATTTAAAGACCACCTAACCTGTTCACAGTTCTCTGTAGCACAGCTAGGTGAGCATGAAATACTCCTTTTCAAGTATCCAGAGGAAACCACACCATATTGGGAGGAGCTGTAATCTACAATCCCCGGGCTATCATGTTGAATTAAGTGCGAAGTTACTTACACAATTTTTCCCCGCCTGTCTAAAATACAGACATTTTTTAATGGTGGGAGATTTTAATGTGCACTTCGAAAAACTAGACCATACGGAGGTTAAACATCTACACAATGACATGCAGATCCTCCAACTTAGACAATGGATTGAGGGACCTACTCATTCTGCTGGCCATACTCTGGATCTTTTATTTTCCAATATAGCATCTATTACTATTGAGGAGATTAAAGCTGTCACTTGGACTGATCATTCGCTCATTACTTTTTCTTTCACTCAACCTGCAGCCTCTATTACAGCTTATGCATCAACACATGAATTTTATCGCGTCGGGTAATCTATCACGCCCGACCTTTTCCAACTCCATTTTTCCTCTAACAGCTTGGAGGCGTTAGATTTGCTCCCAATGGATGTGGGAGCAGCATGTCTCGAAAAAGAAATTTACAATTCCTTAGATCACTGCGCCCCCAAACGCAGGTCAAAGCCTACGGAAAGACGTGTATCAGAAAAATGGTATTCGACTGAACTTAAAGCTTTTAAAAGGCAATGTAAAACACTGGAGCATAATTGGAGAATGTCCAGATCTGAGACGGACAAACTCTTATTTAAATCCATGCTCAAGAACTACCATAATGCCATCAAAGGAGCGAAACGTACATATTTTGCACACAGAATAACTGAAAGCAAGAATTCAGCGAAAGAATTGTATAAAATTATACATGACTTATGCAAACCCGCATGCATGTCACAAACTTTACCTCCCTCCCCAGACTGCTGTGAAATGATCAGTGATTTTTTTATAGATAAAATAAATTCTATCTTTTCATCTTTTAACACAAATGACCCAACTGACTTTAACAGCTGGGTAAATACGGATCCTTGTCCTAACACCACAGCACAGTTGGGCAGTTTCGTCCCTTTCTCTCAAGAGGAAGTAGCCAGAACTATGGGGGAAATCAAGTCTGGCTCTCCCCTCGACCCCTGCCCACATTTTATCTTTTCACAAATTATTCCTACCCTCTGCCCCTATGTTACGGACCTCTTCAATAGATCACTTGAGACAGCAGTATTCCCGGAGGCCTGGAAACATGCAATAGTCACTCCCCTGCTTAAAAAAGCAGGTGTAGATGTGACAAATCCAGCAAACTATAGGCCAATATCCCTACTTCCATTTCTCTCTAAAGTAATGGAGAAAGTGATCAACAGACAGCTGTCTGTCTATCTGGAATCTAATGGTCTACTGGACCCATCTCAAACAGGCTTCGGGGCCACAAATAGCACGGAGACAACCCTGTTGGCCGTGTTTGACAATATAAGAGCACTTCTGGATCAGGGCAAGGTTGTAGCCCTGATCCTATTGGACCTATCGGCAGCATTCGACACGGTCTCCCATCAGCTTTTAATTCACAACCTCTATGGAAAAGGAATACACGCCAAAGCACTCCAATGGCTCAATTCATTCCTCAGCAATAGGAAACAAACAGTACAACTGGGTGCTTATTCTTCTAAACCAAAAACTTTGAGCTGTGCTGTCCCTCAGGGAGCTTCTCTTAGCCCCACCCTTTTCAATGCTTATGTTTCACCACTGGCAAAAATTGGCTCTAAATGGGGCTTTGATATTTGCTCATATGCGGATGATACGCAATTAAAAATAGCCATTGGCAATGACCACGTGAGCACAAGGACTAAGCTTAATGACTGCCTTACTGAAATGGCAGCCTGGATGTCCGATCACTGTCTCAAGCTTAATGCAGACAAATCTGAGATCCTGCTTTTCGGTGGAGCCCACCACATTTGGGACGCTTCATGGTGGCCCCACTCTTTAGGACAAGCTCCAGAGCCCAAGAGGTGTGCTAAGAATTTGGGTGTCCTTATGGATGACAAACTATCCATGCAGGATCACGTACGGACCCTCTGTGGGAAAAGTTTTGCTTTGCTAAAACTCCTAAAAAGGCTTTTTCCTTGGATCCCTTTGGACGACAGGAGGACAGTTACTCAGGCTCTGCTTGTTAGCAGATTGGACTACGGTAATGCCCTGTTTGTGGGCATGCCGGACTACCTGTTTAAACGTCTCCAGGTGGTACAAAACGCTGCAGCTAGATTGGTCTGCAATAAGGGCAGACTAAGCTCAGCTACTGAATGCCTGAAGCAACTTCATTGGCTGCCGGTGCGCCAAAGAGCACGATTTAAGCTCTTGGGGCATACCTTTAAGGCACTACACCACATTGGCCCTAAAATTCTCCAAGATAAAATCCGATTCTACATCCCTTCCAGATGCTTACGGTCACAGCATCTTGCGCTTGCAGAATCAAAAAGGATCAAAAAGTTTAAGACCGGGGGACGCACCTTTTCGCACCTCGCGGCCTTACATTGGAATGGGCTGCCAGTCGAGCTTCGACTTATCAATGATTATAATACCTTCAGGAAAAAACTAAAAACACATTTATTCCCCACCTAAGTAGACTTTTACTTCCTCCTGCCCTTCTTTTCAGTATCAGACCCCACCTCCTTAGCGCCGTGATATCCCGTTGGGATGAATGTAGCGCTATATAAATAAATAAATAAACTTGTTCTTAAAATAAAAGTGCCACTCTGACTCAGTTCCTACATTTCACACCTGTGTCTTATTATTTTAGATAGCACATTTGAACGGTGAAAAAATCACCCTGCAACACTTGAGTTTCATTCACAATTCCTAATGGGTTGCTGTTTCAAATTGTGTCTCCAGCTGGTAGAGGTATGCACCCTGTCCAATTAGGGACCACAATCCTAGTCTGAGTAAGCTAGACACACACTAAAAGATAACCTGTTCTCACACTCTGGCAGCTTGGCACAGAGCAGTCAAGTTTATCTAGCGAGGCAATGTGTAAAGCATTTGTGCAGCGCACTCAAAGTAACAAAATGAAAATACCACAAAGATACTCCACACATATTTTGAACAATAGAGAATAATTTTATGAATAAACCAAGCCAAAAATAACAAAAATCCAATATGTAGAACCAGAGTAATGAATTGTTAAAGAATAAATAGAAAAGTAGTGCTTAGTAGTCAATAGCGCTAGGGGGTTACTTGAGGTCGCCCTGGACCGGGGCAAATCCAAAGTTCAGGCCGACCACAATGTAGGGCATGCCGGCTATAGGACTCATGCTGGTCCTGCTGAGAAAGTACCTTGGATGGAGCAAAGCGTCGCCGTCGATGTCTCAATGCGTTGGTTCCGATCCTCGCGATATGATGGATCACAGTCGGGTCCTGCATTGACATCAAAACCCTTGATGCAGTTGTTGCATCATCATCAAACCTCGGAGTGGGGTCCTGTGTCATCATCAATCCATGCAGGGATGCCCTCGGATCGGCACTGCATCAACATCGAAGGGCACTGCATTTGTTCCAATTGGTGCAGTCATTACTGAGTCCATTCTAATGATTCCGGACAGCAGAGGTCACCATTCAAGGGCCCAAGACTGTATTGGCCTCATTTGGCATGGCAGTACTCACAGATGGTCCAGGTGCTGTTGCTGATGGCAGCACTGAGACTTCAGAACAGGGGACAAGACTGAAAGCCCTCGGAGTCACTCTGGGTTCAAGTGAGATGGGTACAGACCTTGTCCTCAGCAGGGTAGAGATCAGCAGGCAGCAGGGCATCCCAGCAAAGCTGAAAGCAGGACCTTCAGAGCAGCAATCAGGCAAAGTGGCACTCCCTGTAGCGCAGCAGTCCTTACTCTTGGCAGAGTTCTCCACAGGTCCAGAAGTGTACTGTCCTGGTAGGGTCAGAGGCCCAGTACATATAACCAGTTGGCCTGTAAAGTGGGGGTGAGTTCAAAGCAGGCCCTTGAAGTACACAGGTCCCCCTTTTTTCCTAACCCTAGGCTCCAGACTAACTATGGAGAGTAATCAGCCCTTTGTGTGGGAAACAGAACACTGCATATCCAGGTGTAAGTGTCAGCATGTGTCCCCGCTTCCTGCCCAGGAAGAGCTACCAGAATGAAGATGAATGCAGATGAGTTCTCTGTCACACCTATCCTTCTGTTTGTGGCTGTCTAGGGGGAATGCACAAAGCGTAGCAGTTACTCACCCCAGACATATATTGGAGACAGCTTGCAAGCCACACAGAGCAGTAAGCGTAGAGAAATGCTGAGATCAGCAGACCACCATGTCTGTGATTGCATTTTAAAAAAGCAATCTTTAAAAATAAATGTTTAAATGCATTTAAATAGAAAAAATGAAACTTTGCAGTTGTCTGTGGGATTACTGCCTGCTCTTAAAAAATATTTTATTTACATTCTGAAAGTGGAAGGGGACCTCTTCCCATTTGATATATCGAACCAGCTCGTATTCGCAATTCCAAACTGCGATTTGATAACATGTTACTGAATCGCAATTTGAGATTAATACATATCAAAATGCATTTTTCCTGTTGCAAACAGTCTATTTCTGTGAATTGGGCCATTTGCAACTAGAAAAACGCTTGACAGCTAGCCAGAAATCCTTGTTAACAGCAGCAATATTTTGCATTTGGTTTTGACTCGGATTGTAAACACGTCTACACAATTCCTACAGGAGGTTTAGGTTAATACAAAAAAAATATTTTGAGAAAAATTACCATCAATATTTTTATCCTTCTACATTAACATAAATGCTTAAAACGACCAAGATCATCTGCCAATAGGCAAATTATTTTTTGAATTGTTCAAAGGAAAGCTGTAAACGCATTTCAGGAACTCAATGCATTTTTTCACTATTGTATAATGTGCTCTTTAAAAATCCATCTCTGTCATTCTAACAATGACTGATTCTGCTTTGGAAATGTTCACATCATTTGTTTGTCAATTCGTAAAAGTAAGCAGCACTAACATGTTACTCATTCTCTGAATGTATTTAGAAATAGTGGGTTGTTTTCATGAAAACGGCAAGTAAAAAATTGGGGCAGATTTACAAGCCCCTTGCGCCACTTTTGCGTCACTTTTCCCATGTTAAAAATGACGCAAAAGTGGCGCAAGGGGCTTGTAAATAAGCCCCCTTGATTTTAAGAATATGAGTTACACTAGAAGCATGTATTATTTACAGTAACATCGAGCACCATGTTTATAACGTACATTTAAACAAATAGCATGACTGCTATTTCAAATATTCCGTTATAACCCTTAAACAATTATAACACCAGAAACACAATCTAATACTAAGAAAATTATTATTCAGCAAGCCAATGATCTTACTTCAGCTGTGGTGACTCAGGCGTGTTGTTAAATCTGAGACTCCCAGTTGATCTTTCATAGCCCTCTTTCTAATCTGGCGGGTGATCCGTAGTTGGGGCTAAACAGAGTTTGCGCCCAGTTTCGGATTATGACGTGTGTTTTTTTTCGGTGCATCTGGAAAAATGTGTGCAGGGATTATACTGAACATTCTTAGTTTATCATTTCAGAAAGGGGAAAAGATGCTGTAATACCCAGTTATCTCCAAAAATTTGGAATGGGGAGGTAATACTGCACCCAGTAAATACTATGCCATAGTCACAGAATAGGCAGAACAGGTTGATACTTCAGACCCATAGAGCTAATGGTACTGACAGCATGCTTTATTACCTCCCTAAAGAATATGTAAATATTCAAGAGCCTTTGTACTCAGTGCATGTTCAGCCTTTAGTTTTGTTTTCAGATGTGCAAAAACAGGAGAAAAATGTGTTTTTTCCATAGGTATACTTACTTCAACATTTATTTTTCTTTCTGCAGTAGAACCCATTGAGCATTCACCTATTCATTATTCAAAAAATATGTAAGGCCTAACACATGGCCCATGTGGTTGTGTGAATCCTTAGATATTTTTAATTTAGTCCCGTATGTACATCTTCCCACTCATGATAAAGGGCGTACCTTGGATCAAATCTTTTCTAACGCCATGATAGATTTGGATTTGCCCCTTCCAATTGTCTGGTCCGATCACTTCCTCCTGGGTTTCAGAGTCCTTAAGGAATCACGTGGCCCCCAACTCTACAGTAAGCCCCGCTCGAGCAGTTATAGACCATTTCATAAAATTACCCCTGAGGCGATATCTGATGCACTCAGGCAACACCCTATTCCCTATAGTGGGAACCTAGAGAGCGACGTATCTTCCCTCGAGAATTGGCTCCGACTCCGTTCTCTCGAACTTGCTCCCTCTACCATTCGCGCCACTCCTACTGGTAGAGCTTCTGCCCCTTGGTTCACAGAATCTCTTAGAAAAAGCAAGAGCGCCTGCAAACGCTTAGAGAGAGCCTGGCGGAATGGTTTTAGTCCGACTGACAGAACCATCTACAAACAGGCTTTGAAAGTCCACTATCGTAAAATACGTGAGGAAAAGAAATTGTTTTATTCCTCTAAAATTGACCTCGCTAGGAATAAAAGCAAAGCAATTTTCAAGATTGTAAAGAATTTTTCAGCCCCCAGTGCTGTTGGTTGTCCATTTACACCCACCTGTGAATGGACCAACCATCTGGCACGTTACTTCTTTGCCAAAATTAAAACTATTCAAGACTCTTTTGAGGCTCCGCCCACAGTGTTAAAAGAAAATTCATCACCCAATAACCCTTGGACTGGGCCTTCCCTCACGCAGTTCCCTCTCTTTTCTCTGGAGAAGTCTCTGGAGATAATGAAATCTCTTAAGTCCGGTTCTCCAGCGGACTCATGCCCAGCCTATGTACTGTCATCAATTGCGGAAAGCATTAACCCAGCTGTCAACTTGATTATGAACTCCTCCCTGAGCGAGGGCCGGATGCCTGATTGCTGGAAAAATGCAAAGATTGCCCAGCTTCTAAAGAAGCCAGCGGCTGACCCTTCGATTGCCTCTAATTATAGACCAATATCATTGCTGCCCTTCTTTTCCAAAGTTTTGGAAACATACGTGAATCTTGTCACCACGGATTTTGTGGAGTCCAACCATTTGCTTCATTCTAGTCAGTCGGGCTTCCGTGCCAACTTTAGCACTGAAACAGCTTTACTGGAAGTCTCCGAAACTATCAAGGAGACACTCGACAAAGGGGGAAAGGCAGTGTTGATACTGCTGGATCTTTCCGCGGCTTTTGATACCGTGCCCTACAGCCTACTCCTACAGAGACTCCGAGAGTGTGGAATTGGGGGCACGGTACTCAGGTGGTTCTCCTCCTTTCTAAGAGACAGACAGCAAACGATCTGGTCCCCCCCTTTTCGGCACCCATTCCCCCTATGGAGGTCGGGGTTCCACAGGGCTCAATTTTGAGCCCGACACTTTTCAATGTGTACGTGGCCCCTTTGGCACCTCTAGCGGAGTCACATGGTGTTAAAATTGTATCATATGCCGACGATACACAACTGCTGTTCATGTGTGACAAGGGTGCCGAGTTCAGAGGTGATGAGATCAATATGTGCCTGACGACTGTTTATCTTGGCTCAGACAGAACCAGCTAAAGTGTAATCCAGAGAAATCTGAAATTATATTCTTTGGTGCAGCAACACATGATGCTTGGCATCTATGGTGGCCCCAGAACATGTCCCCTCCTACCTGTTAGCTCTGTAAAGAACCTAGGGGTCAAGTTCGACGATGCATTGTCCATGAAGGCTCAGATTCAATCGGTGGCAGGCACCTGCTTTGGTCTACTAAAAATGTTGAAAAACGTTCTCCCCTTGCTGTCGGTATCTCATAGAAAGACCGTAGTCCAGGCCCTGATTGTATCAAGATTGGACTACGTCAATGTCCTGTACCTGGGCCTTCCGGACTACCTGTTAAACCGTTTGCAGGTGGTGCAGAATGCGGCGGCCAAAGCCATTCTCATGGTGAGACTTAGAGAGTGGATGTCCCCCCATCTGGAGTTCCTGCACTGGTTACCGGTCTGGAAAAGGATACAATTTAAGGCATTGGTCCTGGTGTTTAAAGCTCTCCAGAGCACTGGGGCCCTGTACATTATGAAGAGGATTCAGCACTATGTCCCACAACGGACCTTAAGGTCCTCATCGCAGTTTAGGTTGACCAATCCTAAGTTTGTACGCTCCCATCTTGGGGGCCGCTCCTATCAAGTGCTAGCCCCCCGTTTATGGAACACTCTGCCACTATCTATCAGACAGGTACAGGATCTTCTTAGTTTCAGGAAGCGATTAAAAACCCGGCTATTTCAGCAATAGGTTCTCTTCTATCCTTTGTCTGGCGCTCTCTGTTCAATCTTGTGGTCTTTCCAGAGTCGGGACACTCTGTGGAGTAGCTGTGCGCTTTATAAGTACCGATTAACATAACATAACATCTTTAGACGTGGCTTTTCATGAAGTGTCTCAAAAAATTGACAGAAGCTATGCACATGCAAAATATTGACCACATTGAAAGTAATACCTATGGGTCTATTTTTCACGTGCATGCTGTTCATTCCAAAAATGAACATGGTAATCAATTGAAATGATTTATATTGCCCCAAACTCCAGCAATTAATACCATGTCTCCAAATTGACCACAAGATTGAGCTAGTAAGAGCTCTTGTTGTGGTATTCAATGTTAAGCTCCCAAAGCAACCTATTTACTGGTTACTCATGCTGCAAAATTAGACAGTCAGAATTAAACCTTCGATCAAAGCACTACAGTAGGTCCCTGCGAGAAAGTGGCTGATTAGTTAGTGTGGGTTGGTGTCCACCACAAGCACTAAAGTCAAGAGCCAATTAGGGTCAAAGTTTTCAATACTGAAAAGAGCAGATTTGTTTAACAAAAATGTGCAAAGTATTTAGAAGTACTAAAAGTGTTACAAAGTCAAAAACACATCAAATGCCAAATTATAAAAATAGAACACAATGGGGCTGATTACGATGGCGGTGAACCCACCACCGGCAGGCTGCCGGTGGCGGGTTTACCGCCATCGTACTGTGGGTTTCCGCCCACCAGATTACTATGGCGGGCGGAAACTTAGCAGTCGGAAAGACCGACTGCCACGGTTCCGACAGGTGGTCCTTTTCTGACCGCCTGTCAGAACAGCTGCATTGCCCAGAACGGCAGCGGTGCCTGTCAGGCACCACCGGTCATATCATGATGGTCCTTCTCTGCCAGCCTTTCCATAGCGGTTCATCCGCCATGGGATGGCTGGCGGGCCCCTGTTTCCCCCGGGCACTTTGGTTTTGCCCTTTGGGGGCACCCATGGTGCCCACTACATTTCCCTGCACCATGTGGCAGGCACCGCACCTGCACTAATAGATATTACCTATAGAAAGACAATCGTGAATATATACAGGTATGCATGTGCAGGAAAAAAGGTTCAAAACACGAATGTGAAAGGTTAACTGCCCTGACAGCCAATATGGGGCCTAGGGTTCATGCAAGTGTACTGCTGTTTCCTCATCGATGTTATGTCCATTTGGATGGTGAGTACCCATCCCTATGATATGCCTGGACTCACGTTGTCTGAGTCTCAATGTACGATTGCCTCCTCTCCTGTTGCCCTTCACCTGTTCTATAGCATAATAGACTAGTTTGGAATTGTCTGAGTAATTGTGTGTTTCATAATGCCTGGCAACCGGGTATTGGTGGTCTCTGTTTGTTATTGCCCTCACATGCTCAAGGATTCGTTTTTTGGCCAAGTGCTGCCTACGTACCTCAAATTGCATGGGCACTCCAGTACATAAACTACGAAGGTGGTGCTACAGGTAAGGAACTGTTTAATAGGTACCATGCTATTAGTGCTGGTGTTGAAGAACTCCTTCTTCATGCGGCTGTAGCCACAAGCATTACAGTGGCCGCATGGAAAGAAGCCCTGCAGATTAGCTCCCCTGGACTGTGTCATGCCCGTGAGATCACTGTGTACTAGTAAATCTCGTAGGTTGCGTCCTCTTCTATACATTATGCTAGGTCTCACAGGGATGGTGTTGCCTATGACAGGATCCTCTCTAAGAATGTTCCAGTTACGTGTAATGGTTTTGCGTATGCTTTCGGAATTCCCATTGTAAGTGAGGATGACTCTGGTTACACTGCTGTCAGTGATCTCTGGGTTGCTCATGTTGGTGTTCTCATGAATGGTGCACCTGTCAATATTTTTGACCCTTCCTGTTGCTCTTTTGAGAACCCAAAGGGGGTAGCCTCTTTCTAGAAATCTGGTAATCATGGTTCCTTGTTCCCTAGTGAATGCTTCCTCAGAGCTGCAGTTGCGTTTCGCTCTGAGTAGTTCCCAGTAGGGGATGCTCCATTTCAAGTTGTCTGGGTGGCTACTCATTGCGTGTAGTAAAGTGTTTCCCGCTGTGCATTTCCTAAATAGGCTTGTGTGGACCTTATTGGAAGCTATCTCTATCTAGGTGTCCAAATATTCCACCTCTTTCTTACTGATCACACTGGTAAGTCTGAGGTTGTGGGAATTGTTGTTAAGTTTGGCTACAAATGTCTGTGCCTCCTGTTCGTTGCCATTCCAGACAACGAACAGGTCGTCTATATACCTGAGCCACAAGATAACTTTAGCGAGGTCCTGATGTAAATTCTTATCCTTTCTTAACTTTTCCTCCAATGCTGCCATGAAGAGGTTGGCAAAGCTAGGGGCAAATCATGTGCCCATGGCTGTGCCGAGGGTTTGTCTGTATAGTTCATCATTGAACATAAAGAAGTTGTTAGTAAGACAGAACCTAATCATGTCCAGTATCATCTGTATTCCAAAAATCTGATGGGTCTGCACCCCAGATACTTGGCACAGGCCGCCACTCCCTGTTCATGGTCAATCACCATGTACAGTGAGTTTACGTCCATGGTCATGAGAAGATATTCATCCTACCGCTCAAGATCGATGATTTTGTTGAGGAAATCTTTAGTATCCTTAACATACGAGGGTAACGTGATAACAAAATCCCTCAGGAAATGGTCAGTGTAGCATGTTACATTCTCCAGGGTGCTGCCCCTGGAGGAGACTATGGGTCTTCCTGATAAGATAATTAAATAATAAATACATAAATAAAACACATTTAATTGATAATTATTAAATAATAATGTAAATTTGTAATTTTATTTTTATATATATAATCTTTTTTTGGGCCAATTGATAATGTTCATGCAAAAAGTGTTATATTTGTTGTAAATTAATAGGGTTATTCAAATATGTTATGTGTTTAAAGTGAAGTACTTTCCCTACTGTTGCACAGACTGGAGTGGGAATAGCAAATGTAATCCCTACAAAGTCCAATGCTTTCCTTACAGTTGCACAGACTGGAGTGGTAATAGTAAATTTAACCCCTCTGAAGTCCAACGCCTTCCCTACTGTTGGACAGACTGCAATGAGGTAATAATAAATCCCCACCAAAGTCCAATGTTTCCCCTACTGTTGCATAGACTGGAGTGGGAATAGAATTTAACCCCTCTGAAGTCAAACGTTTTCCCTATTGTTGAACAGACTGGAGTAGGAATAGTAAAATTAATTCCTCTGAATTCCAACGCTTTCCCTACTGTTGCACAGACTGGAGTGGAAATGGTAAATGTAACCTCTCTGAAGTCCAATGCTTTTCCTATTGTTGCACAGACTGGAGTGGGAATAGTAGATTTAATCCCTCTGAAGTCCAATGCTTTTCCTACATTTGCACAGGCTGGAGTAGGAATAGTAAATGTAATACCTCAGAAGTCCAACGCTTACCTTACTGTTGCACAGACTGGAGTGGGAATGGTAATTTATTCCCTCTGATGCCCAACGCGTTCCCTATTATTGCACAGACTGGAGTTGCACTAGCAAATCTAACCTCACCAAAGTCCAAAGCTTTCCCTATAGCATAGGCTGTAGTGGTAATAGTACATCTATTTGTCCCAGACTTTAATACTTTTGTTAATATTGCTTAAATATATCAACTATTAGTATTATTGAATTGTCTCCCATAAACCTAGCAACCCATACTTACAATATAACTAAAATAAATCAGTATAACACAATTATAATAATTAACAATCAATTAAATAATTATTAGCAAATTAATAATTAATTGTTAATCAATTAATATTTAATTAACTTTCCACTCTATACCCCTACAAACCCAGAAGTCCACACCTAATAGTTAACTTAAAAATATAACTATTATACAATTTACATAATTAATAATCAATCAAATAATTCATAATACATTTGTAATTAATTGCATTTATTGCCTAGATACCTTCCCGCCCTTTACCCCTAGAAACCAACTGCCCACATCTAATATATATTTAAAAAAATATAATTACTGCCCAATTTATATAATCAATAATCAAATAATTAATAATAAATTAATTTTAATTGTTAATTTATCATACTTCCAACCTTATACCCCCACAAACATAACAACCCTCTACAACAGTATAGATTACTATTAGAAATCAAGTACAAATTACAAATCACTTAAAATTAAAAGATATAATTTAAAATATTGTTAACAATTATACAAACAATAATAACATAAAATTAATATATGAACTAAAACACATAAAGATAATTAAACATCAATATTCTTGACGACGATATTGCGTCATGATATTTTTTAATCACATTTTTTTCCAATATTTCTGAAACTCTACATTTAAAGCTCACTATTTTCTCCACATACCATGTCAGGAAGCAGGGAGTAGAAGAGAAAGGAGCTGGCTGGGACACAAGATCAGACCTAGATGTTGCACAAGGAGATTTTGGGTCTATCTACAAAGATTCATATTGACAGAGCACAGAGGGTCATTACGATGGCACCGCAACGGCAAAAGGGACCGTCCGCCATAGGTGCGGCGGTCCCGCCATTCAAATTAGGATGCGCACGCCACACTGCCGGGCGCATCACGTATTTTTTACATTGCGGCGGGCGGTGCTGTCAGCAGCACCCGCCGCAATGTGAAAAATGCATGTTGTGCATTTGAATGCACAACGTGACAGGCACCGAACGGTGCCTGCCACCTTGTGCATTCAAATGTAGGGGGGTACCATAGGTACCCCCCATGTGCAACCCCCACCCCCCCAAAACCCTGGGGGCCCGCAACGGGCCCCCAGAAGCAAAGACCGCATGCCTTTCCATGGCTGCTTTCCGCCACCATCCTAATATGGATGGCGGTGTCTTGCAGACATTTCTTTCATGTGAACAACCTTCATTTGTTGCTGTGTGGATTTTTATAATATCATCTTCACAATGACCAAAACAGAAATTGAGGCACATCGTCTTGTTTATAAAATTGTTGCACCTGTCCAGGTGCAGCAAACAATCACATTCAAAATACTATGTATTTTCTACAATGTGTTCAGGAGCAAATGCCTGGAGGTTTAGAAAGCAGTACCATGCCATACCAACCATATATATCAACTAAGCAAGATCCAAAAAAAAAGCTTTTGTATGTCACTCTCTCTGCTTCACCCATCAGTCCAAGTCCTGACACAATTCCTTCTTTGAACTGCCACATTGCTGAACAATAATTAGATTCCATATAATCAATGCAGGTTGACCAAACACATTTGTATCTATAACTTGTTATTAGCATTTGCGCTATGTGAAAGATATAAACTAAAAGCACTAATAACAAATCAAGCTGAATCTTTTTTGTAAAGGGAGCCATTGTCGCTCTTGCAAAGCAGATTCCATTTATTCTATCATCCTTAAATGTACCCAGAGTATTATTACTTAGTTATGAATTGCCTGCCATATCTAGATACTCTTCCTTTGGGAGATAATTGGCAAGAGAATATTGTGAGATGATAGTTGAGTTGAGGATAGTTGATGAGAGTTATATACAATTCGGATCATATGTTCACATTACAGTCTAAGTGTTGCAGAGACCAGGGATAAAGGTGTTTAAGTAGTGACACACACATCCCTAGGTCCTGTGAGTCAAAAGGGTTCTTGGCTCAAAGGTGGCTCCAGTTTAATAGGCTATGCATTTAATTTCTTGATCCCTACCTTGGTGGTACGCAGTGTGATTTAGGGGTGGTGAGTTTGGGACAGCCGATTATAATGTTTGTTAAAAAACGTAAAATGGAGGGGCATATTCTCAATGAGCCATCGCCGAGTTATCGGCACTTTATCGCAGCCAAAGTTGCGATACATTTATCACCCAATTCACAAGCTGGTGTTAACAGCCCATAGCACCAGTTTACCTGCGATAGCAGCCGCAAAAAACATCGCCACAGATGACCCCGGCAACTATCGCTAATGATATGCAGAGTAGGCGTTCCCATGCAAAAAGCCGCGACAACACCACACCTCAACATCATGCAGCCCCGCTCCGCAGGCCACCAGGTCTCACATTTGGTCCGGGGTCTTGATTTCGCCATGGGAGAGGACATACCAGTGCACCCGGCCTCATCGCAGGCTGCACACCCGCTCAGCCCCTGAGGTGCCACTAACTCTGTGATCCGGGATGCGATGCCACGTGGCGTAGGCCCGCGCTGCCGGCTGGCTCTGGCCTACACTGCGGTCCAGCAGGGCACACAAATCCTGAGCAGTCCGGACCGCCTGGATGGGGCACCATCGCAGGCTGCACACCCGCTCAGCACTTAAGGTGCCCCTACCTCAGTGCACCCAAAGTCACCGTCCCATGGCGGTGTGCCTGTGCCGGCCGCAATGTATCCGGTGCCACCAAGTCTGCGCACCAAAGTCATGGACCCTGTATGATTGGGTATCGTGTTGCGGACGCCATCATGTTGCCTCCGGTCCTGGGGAATGTGATGTTGCAGGGCCCGAGGCCCTCATGCCTACATTGACACCACACGGATGCACCCAGATAGAGAGTGGAAATGGCATCGAGCACGTGCGCACGGGCCTTTTCATTGGCAGGGTCACATGTCCTGTGACGCGTGTCCTGGATGGGTGTGGTGTGGGTGTAAACCAGCCGTGAGGGAGTGGCTGTGGCATGCTGACAACTAGACCTGTGAGCAGCAGATCACTACAGGGAAGACATGGAACATGTAGCGTTGCCGTCCCCCCCTGTGAGCATAAGCGGAGTGGGCTGGCCTGGCCTGGCGTATGCCAGTCCAGCGTAAGGGTTTGTAACTGGCCCTGGGCGAGGTTCCGTACTGGGCTGGACAAGGAAGTAACTCATGCATGTGTCTCTGTTGTCGTGTCAGCGCCACCCGGAATGCATGCGACAATGTGTCACCCGGTGACCCCTGTTCTACGACATGAGCCACATGGACGTGAGAGGAGTCCAGTGAGCCTACATTCATCCATACTTCCACACTTGAAAGACCATAGACATGACACATCTGTGTGAATATGAATGTTTAATGCACATACAGTGGAGTGTTGCATCTGGAGCAGTATAGGGCCATGCAGACCCCACATGACGATGTTGGCCCATGGAGCGTCAGCCAGGGTCCTTCAGGGAATGACAAGTCCAAAGGAAGAGGACGAGTTCAGTCCGCAGTCTGATTGCTGTGTCATTGGCGATCAAACAGCATATGGCAGTCCATGTCGAGGTCCAAGGTGAGTGTCGCAGAGTGCATCAGGGGACAGTGGAAGGAGATGATGCAGAGGGCAGTACCAAGCTGAAGCCGGCCCTATGGCGGAGATGCATGCTACCGCTTCCTTATGACCATGAGGCCAGAGTCATCCGCATCTTCGTCCTCTGCTGTTGCATGTGCCTCACGTGTGGGTGGTGGTGTTCTGTCTCCAGCACTGTGTGGCAGTGACACATCAGTGGCCGGAGGTGGAAGGTCTGCCGCACTGTGTGGCACTGACACTTCAGGGGGCGGAGGTGTGGATGGAGTGGTAGCAGCAGCATGCATCAGCGCCAGGCCTTGTGGCAGCAATGCCATGAGGATGGTCCTGACGTCATTGAGGAACCCAGCTACCTCTCGCTGGTGTGCAGCCATGGCAGCCGCTCGTTCCGCATTCGCCCGCTCCATGGTCTCCATTGCCATCTGCATGTTTCCCAACTCCTGTGTGACATCGCTAGAGCCACTCTCACTGGACAGTTGTTCTATTCTCTGAGTCAGGGCTCCAGCGATGTCAGCCATGGTCCGTTGGAGGGCATGGAGCGGACTGTGGGTGACCGTTAGGGACCGTGAGTGGTCCCTGATGGGACTTAGACACCCAAGTATGGCATCTAGTTTGTCTGCCATGCGGTCGAAGCCCACACGCACCTGTTCAGCCAGATTCTCCTGGCACCCCAAAACACGGCATTGGAAGGCCATGTGTTCTTCGTGGGGGTCCTGGGAGGCAGCCGTGGTGGTGGGTGCTGCCTGCTGTGTGGTCTGTGCAGGCGGTCGGGTCTCCTCGTAGCAGCTGGGCAGCCCAGCTCCTGGAAGTGGGCTGCGTAGGCTGTCCACGAGCAGTTGGAGGGAGTCAGAGTCGAAGCTGTGCTGGTCCTCTTCGTCATCAGAGTAGAGAGGGTCGGGCTGCTCTGCAGGAGGTGTTGATTCTCCCTCTGCAATGTGAAGGGGAGATGCAGTTTCACAATGTGTCCACATGTATGTTGTCGCATTGTACATGTTTTCATACAGACAGCATGACTGAGTACATTGTGTCTGTTTGGGAGGAGCTGCCTATTTGATGGGGGACAGTGGACATTTCGACTGTGTGTTTGTACTTGTACATTATCAACTCACATTTCCCTGCAATGCCATATGTGATTGGCCAGTGTCTGCACCCAAGCGGCACCAGTCGTGTCCTGTGTTCTGTGGTAGGTGTTTTGCGGATTGTGTCACATGGTTGTCAATGTTGATGTGCTCTGCATGTGATGTGTGTGTGCTGCATTTTGGGGGAGTCGCCCCTGCAGCTCTGATTTGTCTGCCCCTTATCCCTTTCATGGGGTGTGCCTTTGATTTCTGTGCTTGTACAGTGCTGACATGTTGCATACTTGGGTACATTGGTCCCTTGGTGGGAGTTGGTGGTCTGGGGCATGGTTTGTCCGCAGATGTGCTGTACTTAATTGTGCATGTGTGCCATTGTGTCCATCTCCCCCCGTCCACCCAGGCCCTGGTCATTACTCACCCTGTTACTGTTGTGTCCGGTACTGTTGAGCAGTGTCCGGGCCCCCAACTCCTGCCACCGTCTCCCCACTGATGACTGTGGAGACCATTTCCTCCATGTCGTCCAGCTCCTCCTGTGGTGCTGGGCTCCCACCTCCAGTCTGCATTGCTGCCTTCCGGTTGTTGGCGAGTTTCAGCTTGGTTTTGCGCTTGCCATCATTCCAGCGCCTCTTGACCTCGTCCATTGTCCTCTTCAGCACTCCGACTGCATTCACCTTGTCCACGATGGACTGCCATAGTCCATTTTTTGTTGCAAATGACACAGCGGAGGTGACGAACAGTTGTTGATGGTGTTCTACCACCTCCGTTATCAGGATCCTGTTTTCCTGTGAACTGAACCGCTTCTTCCTACTCTTCTTGTCCTTGCCCTTCCCTGACCCCGATGTCCCAGGCTGGTCCTCCGTGGGGCTTGTGGGGTTCTGGTTCTCCTCTGTACTTGCTCTGGCAACGTCCATTGTGCTTCGCAGTTGTTTGGCATTTGTTTGTCAGTTTTCTTCTACTTTTATGGTCATACTAATTTTGCTCGACTTATCAGCCGCGTTTGATACGGTGGACCACCGTATACCTCTTCAGCGGCTGGCCGAAATAGGGATCGTTGATAAAGCAGCAGATATCCTTCGGTCATATCTAATTAACAGAGAACAATCTGTAATGCTGAGATCGTGGCAGCACGTTTTAACCTTTGCATGAGCCATATCATCAGCTGGAAGCAGGATAACTGCTTAAAATTGAATACCGGGAAGACTGAAGTGGTCATGTTTGGAAGGGACACCTCCCTTTGGAATTACGCCTGGTGGCCGGGGACAGCAGGGCCCTGTCCCCAGCCCGTAAAGAAGGTAAAAAACCTTGGAGTCCTGATCGACGACCATCTTTCACTGTCAGACCAGGTCAACAGCATCACCTCTTCGTGCTTTTACACTTTAAAAATCCTTCGGAAGATCCTTCCTTTTATTCCTATGCCCCTCAGGAAAACGGTCGTGACTTCCTTGATTTTGTCAAAAATCGACTACTGTAATTTGCTCTACCTTGGAGCCAAAAAGAGTTTGATACATAAGCTGCAGACTCTGCAAAATGCTGCCGCCCGGCTACTACTAAAACTCCCTAAATTCAGTCCTATAAGTCAAGTCATCCGGGAACAACTGCATTGGCTGCCCATTCCGGCGAGGATCCAGTTTAAATCTATGTCTATCGTACACAAGACCCTACATGGGGCAGGACCTGCCCAGATCAGCGAACACATTAAGCGCTATACCCCACAGAGAAGCCTCCGCTCGGCATCGGCGTCTCTGCTTGCAGTACCGAGGGTAAAGACGTTGAAGTGGGGTGGTTGAAGTTTCCGACATCTAGCCCCTAGGCTATGGAATTCCCTGCCCCTGCATCTTAGAAACCAAAACAATCTACTACAGTTCAGGAAAGAACTCAAAACCTGGTTATTCACTCATACTAAACTGGCTGGTTGATTTCCCGGTGACCCTCCATGGTAGCAAGCGCTAAGACGCCACGGCATACATGCGCTCTATAAAAACTCATATTTCATTTAATTTCATTGTTCCCGCCTGACGCGTGTGAATTGCAGGCCTGTAGCTGGTTTTCGCAGATTTATGTATCGCGATTGGCCTCATCGCATCATTTTTTGCGTCGGTGTTTCGCATTTTTGCGGCGTGGCGTTGATTTTAATGCGGTCAGTTGACGCGTTATCTGGAGACTATCGCATGGTACAGCCGTGTTGTGAATACTTGGTTAACTGTGAATACTTGGTTAACACAGCGTAAATTTCCCGCCATAGACTGCAATGTTGGAGGTTGCGTTAAGTAACTTTTGCAATGGTTATCACACGTTCTTGTGAATATCCCCCGGAGTGTATTAAAATAATGTAAGTGGTGATTTGCAATGTGCTATATTGTAGTGCAGATTGAGGAGTTTAGCTAGTGGCTTGTCTTTGCTGACTTTCAGCCAGATTGTCGTTTACATGGGTATGTAAGCATGTTTAGGTATTTATTTAAGGTAAAAAATGACCGTCACAGCATCTGATTACTAATGCTAAGCATCCAAAATGAATTATAAATAAAAAAAAAATGCAAGCAAAAAAAACGTTCAGAATTAAAAGCACATATTTACAGAGTAAGTATTACATACATGTGAAGGAGTGCATGAATGAACATGCATTCTGTTTCTAAAATATGATTCATACACATTTCCTTCTACCTTAAGTAGGAAGGGGCAAACAATCAGTACGTGTATTATGTATAGTGAAATGGATTGCCATAAGGCACTTGTCCACTTTTCCTTGGGAATTGACTCCCAGGTGTTCAAATTCCATTTTCTGTGTATGCCCATAGTCAGTTAATGTATTATAGACATTCACTTAAACACTGTGGGGCATATTCACGAGGAAGTGGCGGTGAGAGGCGTTAGCCTCCTTGGCTTAACGCCTCTCACCGCCACTTCGGAAACGCCAGGCTGCACAGTATTCTCAAGAATGTGGTGCAGCCTGACGTTTCCCCCTGCGATGGCGCTAAGTCTCACGACTTAACGCCAACGCTGGCACCCTTGGACCAGAGTACAAGGGAGGTTTGTTTATGTACAGGAAGGTATCCCTTCCTACACATAAACAAACCTAAAATGCCGTTTAGTAACTTACATGTGTGCTGCTTCATGCAGCACACATGTAAGTTACAAAACAGCATTTTTTAAAGGTTTGTTTATGTACAGGAAGGGACACCTTCCTGTACATAAACAAACCATGGCATTTTGCTATTTCCATGTGTGCTGCACAAGGCAGCACACATGGAAATAGCACAAACGAGGAGAAATTAAGCATTTCTCCTCGTTTGCCACCTATAAGACCAGGATTTTTCTGGTCTTAAGTTCGGCGCTGCCACCTATTATCACCGCCCTTGATAATAGGTGGCAGCGTCAAATTCAATGGGTGTTGCGGTGGTACGCCCACCGCAACACACACTGCACGCCCCCTTTCACGCTAAGTTTAGCGTGAAAGGGGCCCTATTCTCAAGGCAGCGTTAAGCCACTTAAAGTGGCTTTAAGCCACGTTAAGTGGGTTAACGTTGCCTTGAGAATAGGGAGCTGGCCCTATCGCCACAGGAACGTCAAAAAAATTGACGTTCCCGTGGCGATAGGGGCTTGAGAATATGCCCCTGTTTTTCTTACAATAACTAAGTCCAATGATAACTCAAGCTTCATCACATATTTGTTAAAAAGTAAAACCTGATTTATTCTTGTTTTCATAAATATCATCTTTGTGTATTTGGTGGTCTAGGTGGCCTGTTGTTGACAACACATAAGCCTTCCTAGGACCAGAGTTCAAGCTATTGTCCACTGGAAAGCACTTTGTAAAACATGCATGCTTTTCAAAACATACCAATAACATAAAATTTCAAATAGCCATTGAAAATCAAACAGAAATCTGATTACATCAAAATTTAATCAGAGCTCGAACTGAAAGAATTTGGCTTATTGCATGTGCATTTAAATGTACAACACTTCAATCCATTAACCAACATAGATAGCAACCTTCTTCTGTAAACTATTTTGATTTATCGAATGTCTCTCTCGTTGATATTTGCAGAACATCTCTGAAGAAAATACCCAGAATATTTATTTTTGTTTTTTGTTTGTGATCATTTGATTGCCAGGACAAATTAGAGTTCCTACCTATGTGGAAACCACATTGATTCCAATAGTGGAGCTTCGGCAGGCTGTACTGCCAGAAGCAATATACTCAGTGGCCTTTCTATCACAGTGCAGTTGGCTTACACTGATGGATACAGCACCCTACTTAGGACATGGTGACTATAAACCAATTGTTTCTGACCAAGACAATCATGCAAGTTGTAGTGGTTCTGAGCAGAAAAAAAAGAAAGATGTAACAAATACATAGGGAGTGGTGTGAGGTTTATTGGGCTGCAACAAAATGGCATCCTGCTCATAATATAGCATTTCCAACCATGCATCCACTGTATCCTCCTAAATTGGAATTTAGTGTGATTTCCCTTGCAGTAAATAAGGAGAGCACATTGATATTAATCTAGACCTTTAGCTGAAATGTGTTTTCACTATGTTACCAGACCGCCATTTGTGTGCCCTTTTTAATAATTTGACTACTGGGATTCTATAGAGGTAACTGTTTCTTAATGCCAGGTGATATCTGCCACATCAAAAACAAAATTGTTCTTCTCAGCTACTGGGTTTTCTAAGTCTATCATATTATAACTTGAGATTGTCAGATGATCTGCGAATGAGGTTCGTTATCGGTACAGTAGTGGAAATCAAAAGCAGTTTTCAAATTCATCACTGCATTAATGAGAGTCTTTGTGCATTTTTACAAACTTTGAGAAGACCTCTCTTCTATGCACCCCAAATCACCCTGAATTCCTAAGGAGCAAACTGCCTCGAGCTGAATAATTCCATGGCTCACTTACATCAAACAGCCCATGTTAGAACTCGGTTTCACAAAACATTTTTTAAAATTCTGAGATAATTGACAAAAACAGTAAATCAAGGATTAAAAGCCTGTTTTTAAATCGATGCATAAAGGAGAAGACAGAACAATCCCAAGATCTGCAGTCTGTAGAAACATACAGCCATCTTATGACCTTCCACAGTATAGAAGCCTACTTGGTAACAACATAATTTTTATGTGACCCGTTTCTGCCTAAGCACTTTGCACTTTTAGGTAGCCTTACCTTACCAGGGAGGCTAGTTTGTATTCTTGCAAAACTGCCCCTGCAAAAATATGTCACAGCAAAGCACTACTCATCTCACATTTTTCTGCACTTTATAAAAAACATTTTATTCATACAGTTTTAGTAGTGAGGAAAAGATATGAACTAGATCCATGACTAATATTTGTATGATTTATTTATTTATCTGGATCTCACTGGATTTGGTATGTGAAATGAACTTATTTTAAAAAATTACATTTGTGCTATTAGTATTGGATGGACTGTTTTTGTATTCATAAGCTGACCATATTTGGAATTTGAAACATTATGTTTTTATTGTAACTTTTATAGTATTTTACCAAATAAAGTTGATTGACAGACTTACTTAGAACACCGTTGAAATTTCTACATTTATAAGCTATAAATGTTGTGATTCATTCCTATTTATAATCTGTTTATAAATGTCTATACCATTTTCATTGCTTTGATTTTACCATCTGACAAATTTTGGAAAAGGAAAAGGTTATGCATAGGGTTTCCAGTTTTCAGTTAAAACCTCCTTCATTAAGCGGAGGATAGAGCTTTTCTTTCAAGTAGCCCTTGGCTCCGGTATAGCGCCACTCCCCCCTGGCCTCTGCGATAGTGCAGTGACCGAGCACTTCTCCTAGAGGCCCTCCAAGGTTCGATCCCCGCCTGCCTGCTGCCACTGTTGTGATATATTTTATTTATCCCCTGCCTCTGCTGTCTGTTTAGTGTTTATTTCATTGTTGCCTGCCTTATTGTATTTGACTGTATTTTTACTGTTGCCTGCAACCACAAGTGTTTGCTTTTCTAGTTTACGTCTGCCTCCACCATTACCCACTCCGGCTCCTGCACCCCACCGGTTCCTACCCTCCCGCCTCCCAATCAGCCCCTCCCACCTCCCAGGACTACGTATGGAGGCCGGTGCTTGGTGCACAAATGGCACACCAAAGACAAGCCCAATCTGCCCATCTGCACTTGGACTGCATCCAGCATCAGGAACCCTGGCTCTCCTGCCATCCTCCTCTACACCACCTCCAAACTCCTAGCCTTGGACCCCAGAGGCCGCAACAACAACTGCTGTATCGCCTCCCTAGGATGCACAGAAGGACCCTTCACCTGCAACAAATGTCGGTTCACCTGCAATACCGAAACCCTCACTGTGTCTACACAACTGAACTCCAACCCTCCATAAAAGCTACAGTGCATACAGCTCAATGCCCGATCCCTCTGAAAGCATACCACCAAAATCTGAGACACCATCACCACCTCTGGCCTGACATGATTCATCACTGAGACCTGGGTCACACTGTCCTCCTCACCCGACATCGCGACCGCAATGCCCCATGGCTACAAGATGATAAATAAAGAACGGGCTAACAAAGACAGAGGGATCCTCTCATGCACTACCACCGAGGACGACATCTCACCAATCAAATTCAAAATCTGACTTGACCCGAACACCATTGTCAGAGGTCCCTGCCCCAGCTACTGCAAGGCCATGACCAAACTCATCGCCCCCTTGAAATCAACTCCAATCACTATATCTTCTTTAGCGACCTCAACTTCCACCTCAAAGACCCCAATGACACCAACTCCACCAGCTTTTTGGAAAGTAGGAGCAACATTGGACTCATGCAACTGCTCACCAGCTCACACAATGCACAGGACACACCTTGGACCCAATCTTCAAAGCCAGCAACAGAATCAAATTCACCCACACCACCAAACTCACCTGGACAGGCCACAGATTTGTCCATTTCTCCGTCGCAGGATTACCATGACCCACACTCATGCCCATGCCCACAAACATGGTTGCCTCAAATAGAACAAAATCCTTGAGACCCAATGGACATCTGCCCCAAAACCACCAGACCCCTCACTACAAGCAACCTGAGGCTAGCCGTCTTCCACTTCTCTGAATGGATCTCCAGCTGCTCAGAACGCACCACACCATTGGAAATGATCAGCACCTGGAATCCCTCCAAATATGCCAGCTGGCTCACCCCCAAATTCTGTGCCTTCAAACGGGAGTGTAAGTGACTGGAGAGATGGTGGCGCTCCAGCAGGAACCCCTCTGACCTCACCTCCTTTAAATCTGCCCTCAGCAAAACCACCTTTGTCTCAAGAAAGCCAAAAAGGACATCCTAACCACCCGCATTGAAGCCAGCGCTAATCACACAATAGAATTCTTCAGCATTGTCATGGAATTCTCCAGCCCTTCGGCCCCCGAGACCATGATTTGCCCTTCCCAAGCGCTCTGCGACTCCTTGGTGGACTATTTCCACAATATGTTAGCAGACATCTACAGCAACTTCGACCGCAAGCAACCAACCTCAACCACCTCCTGACACATGCTAGCTACTTCCACAGCCAGCTCACTGAATAGAAACCACTCACCACGCCAAGCACAACAGCAATCACGACCTCAATCAACTCCGGAGCACATACTGAGCCCTGCCCCCACCACATCTTAAACCTGGGACATAAGGGAATTAGCAGCGCCCACACTGCATCCTCAACTCATTCATCACCACAGACACCTTCCCTGATGCTTGGAAACATGGAGAGGTAAAACCCCTCCTTAACGAACCCTCCGCCGACCCAAACAAACTCAAGAATTACTGCCTCATCTCACTGCTCCCCTTACCGGTCAAGATCCTGGAGAAAGCCATCAATCGCCAGCCCACAGACCACCGGGAAGGCCACAACCTACTCGATGCCACCAGTCCGGACTCCCCTCCAACCACAGTACCAAGACCACATTGACAGCCGCAACCGATGACATTAGATCCATCGTCAACTGTGGTGAGACTGCAGCCCTGGTCCTCCTTGACCTCCCAATGGAATTCGATACAGTATCCCACCACACCCTCATCACCAGACTCTGCCACATCGGCGTCAGAGGAAACACCCTCAAGTGGATCACCTCCTTCCTTACAGGACATTTATAAAGAGTCTGCCTACCACCTTTAAACTCTGCGGACTCCCCCAAGGATCCTCCCTAAGCACCACCCTCTTCAACGCCTAAATGACTCCACTGGCCAACATTGCCCGTGCCCACTACTCAACATCATCTCATAAGCTGTTGACTGTCAACTCATCCTCTCTCTCATGGAAGACACCACCACACCAGAGTCAACTGCCAGAAAGCCATGACCAACATCATGGACTGGATGAGATCCAACTGCCTGAAGCTGAACACAGACAAATCAGAGGTGCTCATCTTCGGGAAGAACACCACCCCATGGGATGACAACTGGTGGCTAACCACACTCAGACCCTCACCGATACCCCCACATAATGCCCGCAGCCTCACCATCATCCTGGACAATGAGCTCTCCATGAATACAAGGTCAACGCATTAGCCTCTTCCTGCTTTCACACATTCCCCTTGCTTTGTAAGATCTTCAGATGGATCCCTATCAACACTAGGAAAACAGTTACTCAGGTCCTCATCACCAGTCAACTGGATTACAGAAACTCTCTGTACTACTCAAATGACTACAGACTATACAAAACACCTCAGTCAGACTGATCCTTGACCCCCACATACGTACAAACATTACCCCCACCTTAGAAACCTCCATTGGCTCCCCATCCAGAAAAGAGAGGACAGTTCAAGCTTTTGGCCCATGCCTACAAGGCCTCCACAATACCCTACCCACCTACATCAATCACCGCCTGACTTTCTACTAAACACCATTCCTGTTGTGAACTGCACATGCAAATCACCCAATGCATCCTGCAGCTGAGGAAACGTCTTTATTATCTTAGCTGCTTATTCATGCAGCAGCACAGTTTTTTGTCACAAAAGTCTCTGTAGATAACAGGAATAAGCCCAGACGAGGTAGTAAAAATATATATAGTAGCCCAATTGTTTCTTAGTGTCCCAAGTCAAAGAACCAAACAGATTAACACTGACTTGAAGTTATTGATCACCATGCACACAAAAAAATATATATTTCAGATCTTAAGTAGAAAATCTTAATTCTATAAATATTTGTCATTTTTCTGAAGAACAGAGCAGCTGTGAGCTGTGTTCTATGCCCGCCATTAACATTTTCTTTGCTGCAATCAAATTGTAATGGGCTTGCTACTGTATCTGCATGATTGACATGGGAAGGGACCAGACTGCAGAAAACACTGATTTGAGTACCAGGAAATCAGCCAGGCAGAAAGGTAAGCGAAATAAAGAAGTTAGTTGAAAGAACAAATTCAATGAAAGGATATAGAAAATGAGTTAGGAGCAGGAAAGAATGTAGGGATAACTGACATTAGGAATGAATGAGAGAAGGAACTAAATGAAAGTCAATGCCTGTATAAGTACTAGAAAAAGACCATTCCCATGATTATGTGCAGAGTTTTTGACAAGCTGCACTTCTGTAGTAACTTGAACTTTTGAGTATGCTTACTACTTTTCAGTATTCACAAACTGCACTTTTGCAGTAACTTACACTTTTGTAGTAACATCCTACCTCAATTATTTCCTATGTGAGGGTGCTGCAGTATCATTGGTTTTCTATCTGTAGTTTTGTAGTTTTGTACTTACTTGCTTTTGTACTTACTTGCTTACTACTAGTAATCTGTAGACCAAACTGAAGCCATTCTAAAAGACTGAACATTTCTTTATGCAATGTTTGGCCAATACACCTAAAAAGATTATACATTTTCCAGTGCCAGTTTACTTGCACTGATTAGTCTGTGTAACAGAATTTCAATCATTAAATTCATTGGTGTAGAAGCAGCCAGAATGATGATCTGTATCATGTATGAAGGGAGAGAGGACAGCGCCTGAGGTATTACCTTGTCACACTCTGATAGGATGATGGGATACAATTGCTAGATTTTTCTAGATCACAGAAGTCAGTTTTCTAGACACACTGACACCAAGGACTCAGTCAATGGGCCAACCTGAACCAGAAAACTGGTTGTACTACAACTAGTGAAAACCCACTGAGCAATAATTGAGCAAGATGTGTTCGCACTCAGGAACACTAGAACACAAGGCACATATTTTAAAGATTTCTTTTGAAAAACAAAATCCTAGACTAGTACACATGGTATGAATTGTAACCAGAAAAAATAAATGGTAACAACAATATTAACTAAAAACATCAATAAAAGGAAACCGAGAAAAAAAAACTATATTGACTTTTAGTGATTGTACGTACGCCTGTTTGAACAATTGAGTGTATGCTCAATGCAAAAGCAGGGTCTGCTATTCTTGTTTCAATAGGCTGTTCTCTGATAAGTCAGAGAGTGAAGGCTAAGGGGCCGATTCCGATCTCGGTCGGAGGCGCACCCAATACCATTCAGTCGGGAAAAAAGCCATGCGAATGCCTGTTTCCCGACCGATCTGTACAGCACACCGAACGAGTAAGTACGATGCGCACAACAGCACAGAATCCGGCCGAGCCGTACTCACCCAATCCAGGTCCTGTTCTCCGACCAAGGCGAATCCGGAAACGCAGAATCGAGTTGCACGGAAGGGAAAATGCAGCTCCGTCCGGCCGAACAAGTACGATGCGCTTCCCGTACGCGCCGAACCCGTCGCTACGCACGGCACGTCAAAGCATCCGGGAGAGGCGCACATAAGCTCCGATTCGCGCCACAACACAATCCACGGCTACGAGACGAACACGCCAGCGACGAGGACGACGCGAAGCGACGAGGACGACGCGAAGCAACGAGAAGGACGAACGACACGAACCAACCATGAATCCCTTTGTCCCGATCATACCAATATTCTACATTTACTACCGGAAAAGGCACGGACGCGTACGGCGCAGAAGGTAAGTCAGACACCAACCACAAAACACATACAACACGTACACGACACATCACACACACACAGAGGGATGCAGAATATACTTACACCAGCAACAGCAGCACCATAGGGGCGGGATGCCCATCACCAATGCCACATATGCACACAGGGGCCTGAATGCGCACCACCACCCCTACCCAGGGGGGCCAGATGCCAACCACCACAACCACCCTTAGCCAGGGGGTGCCAGATGCCCACCACCACTACCACCCTTACCCAGGGGGCTGGATGCCTACCACTACTACCACCCTTAGCCAGGGGGTGCCAGATGCCTACCACTACTACCACCCTTACCCAGGGGGGCTGGATGCCTACCACTACTACCACCCTCACCCAGGGGGGCTGGATGCCTACCACTACTACCACCCTTAGCCAGGGTGGTGCCAGATGCCCACCACCACTACCACCCTTAGCCATGGGGGTGCCAGATGCCTACCACTACTACCACCCGCACCCAGGGGGGGCTGGATGCCTACCACTACTACCACCCTCACCCAGGGGGGGCTGGATGCCTACCACTACTACCACCCTCACCCAGGGGGGGCTGTATGCCTACCACTACTACCACCCTTAGCCAGGGGGGCTGGATGCCTACCACTACTACCACCCTTAGCCAGGGGGGCTGGATGCCTACCACTACTACCACCCTCACCCAGGGGGGCTGGATGCCTACCACTACTACCACCCTTAGCCAGGGTGGTGCCAGATGCCCACCACCACTACCACCCTTAGCCATGGGGGTGCCAGATGCCTACCACTACTACCACCCTCACCCAGGGGGGCTGGATGCCTACCACTACTACCACCCTCACCCAGGGGGGCTGGATGCCTACCACTATACCACCCTTAGCCAGGGGGTCTGGATGCCTACCACTACTACCACCCTTAGCCAGGGGGGCTGGATGCCTACCACTACTACCACCCTCACCCAGGGGGGCTGGATGCCTACCACTACTACCACCCTTAGCCAGGGGGTGCCAGATGCCTACCACTACTACCACCCTCACCCAGGGGGGCTGGATGTCTACCACTACTACCACCCTCACCCAGGGGGGCTGGATGCCTACCACTACTACCACCCTTAGCCAGGGGGTTGGATGCCTACCACTACTACCACCCTTAGCCAGGGGGCTGGATGCCTACCACTACTACCACCCTCACCCAGGGGGGGCTGGATGCCTACCAATACTACCACCCTTAGCCAGGGGGGTGCCAGATTCCTACCACTACTACCACCCTCACCCAGGGGGGGCTGGATGTCTACCACTACTACCACCCTCACCCAGGGGGGGCTGGATGCCTACCACTAATACCACCCTCACCCAGGAGGGGCTGGATGCCTAACACCACTACCACCCCCACTCATAGGATGGACAATGCATGACACAACCAGCACACCACAACCTAGGGAATGCAAGAAAAAGACATCCCCCCAACACCATGACAAGCGTGTGTAGACTGTGTCAAATGCCTACAACACTGAACATGACTTTGAACATACAATGTGACCCCTAGCACATGTGCCACACATATATGTGTGTGGCCCCCACAATGCAAGCAGGCCATGACCATTGTGGCAATGGGGTCCAAACCCCCATCATCACAGTGACCAAAAGGTAAGTGTGGGGTCCATAGCTGAAGCACATTCTGAACATTGTGGCAATGGGGTCTAACGCCCCATCACCACAGTGACCAAAAGGTAAGTGTGGGGTCCATAGCTGAAGCACATTTTGAACATTGTGGCAATGGGGTCCAAACCCCCATCATCATAGTGACCAAAAGGTAAGTGTTGACAAAGAAAGAGCTGCAACTGCCAAACTGCATGGATGATTCCTGGTCACAGAACAAAAAACACATCAGTGGCAAAGTAGTGCATGTGTCCCATTGCAACATAAATTGGGGGAGCCAAATACTGCAGTGCAAATAAGACATACCTTTGGCCATGTGCAGACAAACAACACCCATGGGGGCTGACACTGTCAACATTCATCAATGGCACAATGACAGAAGTGACCATCAGAATGCAGACCCACATATTTGCACCAATGGGCACACAAATGCAGATACCCTGTGGAGACTGTAGATGTGAGGTGAACAGATACCATACCATGGCAGCAATGGGACACACAAACCATGATCATTGTGCTGACCGATGACCTAGGAGTCCCAGGAACAGCAGGGGAAACCCACCAAACTACATACAGCCAATGGCACACCCAAGATATGGCAATGCAGTGGTGCAGATGCACAAACACAAACAGGCAGACCCACACTGCACATCATACACAACAGGTGGGGGGGTGCCAGTGTCCCCAGGCAACCACACAACACATGAGGAGACCTGAATACCAATCATACAGATGTGCATACAGTGCCACACAAAGGTAACTCATGGATCCAAATCCCCTATGTGGGCAAGCAGGCATTGTCAGATGAGAGGGAGCACAAATCACACATGTCACACAGGCACGTAGGAACAGCAACTGACACAGCAAGACACAGACACACCACAGCACTACCCCCAGGGCCCCCACAATGTGGTGACCCTGGGCTGCATTACAATCCCACTGTGATGACAAAGCTAAATGTCGTTCACACTGTGAACCACAGTCATGTGTCCTGAGCAACAAACTACCATCACACCTACACAAGCACAAATCAATCAGCATGGCCAGTAAGCCAAGGCCAACATGGAGGCAGGGGCCTAGCCGGGCAACAACTCTCATCTGCACACACTCAACACCACACCCCTCGACCTCCAACAATGTGCAGCAGTGAAGCACACATGCACTGGTGACATTGCACATGCACCCATGACTATTCCAGGGTGGTGGGTGGGAACCAAGGTGCAGAAACAGATCACACATGGCCACTCAACAAGACTCCTGAATGTCTGACACACTGCACACTACGCTGTACATGGACATGACGGCAATACCACACCAACCAATGGGATCCCAGCCACAGTCACACACCAATGAAGAAGCCAAGGTCACCCACAAAGAACACACATAAACAACAACTAACATTGCAGCCCGGACCCTGAGGAGTGCCAGCAGTCACATACACAACGTGTCACAATCACTGAAAGATAACACAAACTGGAAATTACATGACAGGGGCAAACAACAAGTGCCAAGGGGAAACCTGACTGTGACCCATCTGCGTCTACACACAAACTCAGCCCTGACAGCAAACACACCTATGGGTGACACCCTGATGACCAGTAATGTGCCATGCACCCACATCACAGAGAACCCAGGGAGAAGACTTTGGGGGAACATAGGTCAACTCAGCAAGCATCACAAACAGGTACAACACTAGGGATCACAGCATGCACAGCTAAACGGAAGTGAACACACAGACATGCACATACAACACACACCTTGGGCGCAGGCAATGTCACAGGAGTACACACTGCCATGAGGGGACTCCACTCCTGTGTGAGGAAAGCTGTGCCATATGTTGCCTCAGTAGGGCCCCATCATGTCAGCTGAGCACTTGGTCACACAATCAACAATTAGCACCAAATGAGGGCTCCCGTCACATCAGCCTGGTCATGGAAGTGCCAACGTAATCATCAGCACAAATCCAACACACTTGTATAGCAATGTTGCACTGACAACACAGATGAGTCCTTCCCCATTGATGCCCAAACCTGCATGTCCAGTGGAGATGGCCACACGGTCAGGGAAGTAGACAAATTGAACAATGGCAGGCACAACAGAAGTGCAGGGGTGGAAGCCACAGATGTGAAATAGCTAATCTAAGTAGGAAATCCCATTGCCAAATACTGAACACATGACACCCTCAGATGCTGCTATGGATGACATGGATACACCACAGGATAGGACACATTCCCCCCGGACCACATGGGTTCCTGCACAGTAACACTTCATTATCATGAGACCAAATATCACCATCACTGCAGCAAGGGCATGGTTAGCATCATCAACAACATGTACATCAGAAGCATAAGCACTAGAGAACAGAAAGTTGCTTTATTCAGCATATGTGTGTAATGAAAACAAAGTCCAGAAAAAACACAAAGGCCAATGGCCAGTCCATTGTCAAAGTCCAAACTGGGTGACAGTGGCAGATGTCACCCTACGCATGCCTGCACAAAACCAGGGACAATCCACTAGGAGGGGCAACCGGGGGGCAGGCCAGGCACCGCAGGGACAGGATCAGGGCTCACCAGGAGGAAGCAGGAAGGGGTGGTGGGTGCTGGAGAGCCACTGACAACTGCAGTGGAGGTGTCTGACATGGTGTGTCCCGGCACAACTGGGGGGCATGACTCAGATGTTGTGGGTGCCGGCACGACTGCAGTGGACCCTGCAGATGGAGTGGACAGGTCCACCACTGCAATGCCCAAGTCAGACAGGGTGGTAGTGGACTCCACTGCAGTGCCTACCACCAGGAGAGGAGAATGGGGAACAGGCAAGGTGGGCTGGACAGAGGGGGAGGACACCCTCACCACATCAGTGGCACAGACAAGCGCAGCGGGGGTGTGGTGCCAGGAGAGCAAGTGGCAGGGGGAGAAGGCCGGATCCTCTTGGGGATGGTATATCTGTGGGTGGGGGAACCTGGGGCAGGGTGTGGTGGGGGCACCTGTGGAGTGGGGGCCTGAGGGATGGAGGAAGGAGACCTGGTGCCTGAGCTGCAGGGCGGCGGCGGGGTCTTGCTCTTACGACTCCGGGGGACTTGCGGGTGGGGGCCTCAGTCTGTCTGCGCCTGGGGGAGGGTGTCCGGGGGCGAGGGGCACTCTGCTCCATGTGGGTGGGCTTCCTCTTCCCCCTGAATGCTGTATCAGCTGGATCGGAGGGGAAGAGGCCGAGGTCACTGAGGAAGAGCCGCTGGGTCTTTGGGGTTGCAGGTGAGGCAAGGGAGGGTGTTTTGGAGGGAGAGGCAACTGAGGACTGCGCAGTGCTCGTGGATGCGTGTGTGTGTTCCAGGGCCCCATCCCCTGTGAGTCTGGTTTCAGTCCCCTGACTGTGCGTGCATGTGCGTTTTGTTTGTGGCGTGTGTGTCTGTGTGCTGGATGTGTGTGTGCTGGTGTGTGCCTGTGCCGGGGTGTGTGTGCTTGGGATGGGTAAGGTGCTGGGGAGTGTGGATGGAGCAGAGGCAGGAGGGGTGAGGGACTGTCTGAGGAGGGACACTGCTGCCGTCAGGGAGGAGTCCATGGACCTATTGCCCCTCTGTAGGTCAGACATGCCCGATGAGATGCCCTCCATGAACGACACCAGCTGAGTCAACAGAGCGGTGTGCGCATGGAGGACACTCAGCATGGCTGTCTGCCCTACATGGAGCTGGCGAAGGAGGTACACAGACTCCTCACTCAGGGCAGCAGGGGACACAGGGGCAGGGGGTGCGGTGCCTGGCCCAAAGGAGACACGCTCCCGAACATGGGAGCCTCCACGGACCTGGGGAATGGGAGCCGATGGGAGGGCGGTGGTGGTGCTGGTGGTGGCGGGGACAGCAACACTAGCTGGGGTGTGGCTGCTGACACCCGCCTCCATAAGGGAGTCATCCTCCGAGTTGCTCTGGTCCTCAGCTGAGGTGGATGGTGCTGAGGACTCCTCGGTGTGGCTCCCCTTGCCCTCCGTGCCACTGGGTCCCTCCGACCACTCCTCGGCTGCTGACCCAGTCTGGCTCTCCGGCTCCTCCTGGTCCGTGAAGCTGTCCCCTTCCGTGGCCGTGGATGTAAACAATGGGGAAACAGACAGACATCAGTCACCTGCACCAAACGCACACACCACTGTGAGCACAGCACATTACAGAGCAAGCCCTGGCATCATTAGCTGTACATTGCTAAAAGTGCCCTAACTGAACAGGAGAAGCCAATTGTCAGTCTGATGCCAAGCATGGCACTCACATCCCACATGGCCTTGCACCCATCTGTCTGGTGTCTGTTGGATAGCAACACCCCAGTGTGGACACATGCACCAACTACACAGTAGTTGGACAGTGCAGAGGACACGGTGTAGCATGTGGACATGCACACATCACAACTCTTGCCACTGAGTCAGTACAGGTTTCCGGATGAAAGGGACGCCCAGAGTCAAATAGGATATGCATGTGATGCATACCAGCGACAGACACCATGATGCACCCATGTCCTGATAGCCATCGCCACAATGGTGTGCATGTAGCACATGTCACTCCCCTGCAGGATCACCAATAAGTAGACACATGCCATGGCGGAGGCATGACTGCTAAGTCATACATCACTGTCTCAGTGATGTATGACTTGGCAGCCAGACAACAACACTCTGCACTGTGTCACAATAGTAGGTCATGGGGAATGCAAGTCCTGGAGCTGCACAAGTGCACATGTACATCCCCCACACAACACATCATCTTAACCCTCATCTGTCCAGGTCATACCGATTGGACATATGGGAGACCTGTGACACTACCCTCTGAACCTGAGCCCCTCACAATCTGCTGTGAATGGGGAACAGCTGCCTGAACTTCACATTCGCATACCCCAGTCTGCACGGGCAGCTGATCAAACACCTATGTGACACACAAGTATCGTCTCCTATGGTCACATCTCCAGTGGCATGCTGAGCCCCTACCAAGAAACACCCCAGCAGTCCTGGCAACTAATCCACAGCACACTGACACAGAGGCAGACACCTGAGGGGTCAAATCACTGCGCACAATGTGTCAGCTGATACACGGGAGTGGGAGTACAGAGTGCATTGCATGGCCTGGAGTAGGCATGACTGTCCTGCCCCACATGAATGAGGGATGAGCCCTGGACAGTGGATAGCTGGCTATGTATGTGTGACACATGTAATCTGCATACTCCTGGGGCCCAAACATTGTTCCCACCCGCTGCATGGGTGTGTGCCACATACCCCAGGCACATGTGGTGGCTCAGCTCAGCAAGTGGACCGCATATCAAAGCAACACGCAGATTACATGTCCGAACACAGGCGTTGTGTGAACAATGGACCCACCCATGATGCCCACAACAGAGTTAGGGAAACAGATGCTGTCCCCCACTTTTAGTGAAGCAAACTGCAAGGACACAGTCCCAAGTGACACAATTCCCTGAATGTAAGGGCCACACCTGGGTATCAGATGAGGAGTGGGCAGTGCACAATAGAGGGACATGGCTCCTGGACAACATGACTGCTGTACTGTGGCAGTTGAACCAGGCCAGAGGAGGGCACAAAGCATGTAATACAGAGTTCACAGTGCAGTCTTTGACTCACCCCTCCTTGCTGCTGTCTGGCCTTCAGCTGCCCATCCAGGTCTGGAAACACCACAGCCAGGATCTGGAGCATGTGGGGGTCAGGGTCCGTGTTCTGCCCCTCCTGCGAGGAGGCGACAGCTTCAGCTGGACCCGTGCAATCCTCCGGGTCCAGCCCCGAAGGTCCTGCCACCTCTTCTGGCAGTTGCGGATCCGGCGCTTGTAGACCCCCACGGACCGGACAGCCCGGACGATGTCCTTCCAGATCTCCTGCTTCCGATGGGCATTAACCTGTCAGGATGACAAAGTGAAAAGGCCATTACTACACATGCAACATATCCGTGCATGACACAGTTGTATATACATGTCTCATTCACAGGGGCACATGATGTACACAGGCAGTGCAACGCTGCCCATGGACAGTTTGCCAGACGTCACTACATGGTATCATTGCATGGGAAGTAAAACCTTGTTCAAATGCACTGTCACTGCACCATACCTGTCCAGTGCATGTCACTACACACTATGGGGGGTGACAACTACTCAGTGAGCCTGCTAGCCAGTGGCGTGCAGACTTTCAGCCTTGCTAGTCAGACAAAATGCACATTCAGAAAGGCAGTGCACAGAACACTCACCTGCTCCCCTGGTGTCCCATACAGCTTGCTGTACTGTGGAAGTAGGCTGTCCAGCAGGGCCTGGTTCTCCTCAAGGCTGAAGACTGGGGCTCTCTCCACAGTACGTGCCATTGCAGGGTCCAGAGGGGCAGAGACAGCAGCAGTGCAGTGGCAGATGTCGTCCTGGAGCATGTAGTGCAGGCAAGTGAGCTCTCAGGGGAACAGCCAGCAATATATATGTGCTGGAGAGGCAGATACTGTCCCTTGTGTCCAAAGTGATAGGTCCAAGTCGTTTGCATCTTCTGAATCTGGCCAATCCATGGAATAGCAGCACCAATACACGCCCACGGCATCCTTCAAATCTTCAACTTCATGACATACATGATTTTGCAACATTGTTGTGGGTGACCAACTGAATTTCCAGCAACCGACTCGTTCGAATTTCGAAAACGCGTCCGTTGCCAGGCAAGGTCATTGTCAATGGGTGCGCACCGATCGGTCCATTACGGTACAATGCGTACAGGGGTACAACGCGTACCCGCACACATTGAATGCAATGGGCCGGCCGGGGGCACCGATCGGTCCATTGCGGAACAACGCGTACAGGGGTACAACGCGTACCCGCACACATTGAATGCAATGGGCCGGCCGGGGGCACCGATCGGTCCATTGCGGTACAACGCGTACAGGGGTACAACGCGTACCCGCACACATTGAATGCAATGGGCCGGCCGGGGCACCGATCGGTCCATTGCTGATCAACGCGTACAGGGGTACAACGCGTACCCGCACACATTGAATGCAATGGGCCGGCCGGGGGCACCGATCGGTCCATTGCTGTTCAACGCATCCCTGTACAAGTGACTGGCATATGTCACCATGCCTGTCTCAGATGGACATATGCCAGCCACAGATAGCTCCCAGGGAATGAGGGGCACACCTACAACACGACAGCCTGTCCAAACTGTATGATAAGGCATGTAAGGCTGCATTTCCTATTGTGTGTATGTTGGTGTACATGTTGTCCTGTGGGTGTCACCTGGGGGCAGCCACCCCCAGGCTGTGCACGTGTTCATGGGGACAGGATCCTGGGTGTTACGTGTACATGACCACTGTGATGTGCAACTGTTCATATCTGTGCATGTGCCATGGTCACATTTCACGGTGGTGTATGTGTATGTCATGTCACATACCCCATGAGTCCCATGTGGGACGGTATGTTTGAGCCAGGGTGTCCCAGTGGCACAATAGTGATGGTCTTCCACAGTCTGTGTCCATGTAGTGTTTACAATGTCTCTGATTTCATGTGCACAATGGGAGACAGTCTCCACATCCACGTTGTGTGTGCATGGACTTTGATGTTGTGCGTGTGTGTGTCACAGACATCCATGTCTGTCCTGCAGTGGCAAGTGGGACCACTACCTGTGGGGGTCATAGTTGTTTTGCTGTGGTGTATACATGATACTCCATGTAATGCCAGTGTCCATGTGGCAATACAGGGTCCCTGGGAATGTACCTGTCGTTGAGCTGTGATGCCTGGGGCACATCTGTCCTCACATGTCACTGTGGGGGGTGATTGTGACACGGCAGCAGGAGATGGGAACTGTGACACGGCCTCATGATATCCAATGGGCCAACATGGGACTTACTGATGCCACTTGTTGGACCGTGATGACAGATGTTGGCCATGTATGTACCATACATGTCCTTACGGAACTGCACACTTCATGTAGTTGTGCCTCATAATGATGTATGTTGGGATATTGAGTGTGTTCAATGCCGCATATGTGGGCTGACTGACAATCTTGCTTACTTCTCCTCTGCACTGCAGGGCTCCTGCTGTCCATCGACCATTCCCAGACCTGGCAATGATGGTGGAACGGGACAGCATCCGACGGTACCGCTTCACCAGGCAGCTGATTGAGGATTTGGCAGTGCAGTTGGCCCCACATTTGCAGCCTGGCCGGCCGTATCCTACAGCGCTGACCCCCAAGGTGAAGGTGATGGCAGCCCTACACTTCTTTGCCACCGGTACCTTCCAACATACTGTGGCGACTGCTGGTGGGATGTCACAGACCATGTTGAGCCATGTGCTCCGCGATGTTTTGGCGGCAATGTTGCTATTCCTGAACCGGTACATCTATTTCCCTAGACTGCGACGACTCACTGACGTGAAGAGTGACTTCTATGCCCTGGGGAGGATGCCGCATGTCATTGGCTCCATTGATGGGACACATGTGGCTTTGGTACCACCACAGGCCCAGGAGCAGGCCTACCGGAACCGCAAGCACTACCACTCGGTCAATGCACTGGTGGTGTGTCTTGCAGATATGACCATCACACACGTGTGTGCCCGTTTCACTGGTTCAGCACACAATGCCTTTGTGATGAGGAGTAGTCGCATCCCCAGGATGATGGCACAGATGCAGAACCAGCGTGCCTGGCTTGTCGGTGTGTACTGACTTTGTGCCATTGTGTGTGATCTGATCTGTAGTATTCCGCCCACTTTTCCAAGTCAGCTAATGTGCACTTGTCTGTCCGTAGGTGACTCGGGATACCCCAACATGCCGTGGTTGCTGACACCCCTCAGGAACCCTGTGACACCAGCCCAAATGCGCTACAATGAGGCACATGGTCGGTCCAGGAGAGTGATTGAGCGGACATTTGGTCTCCTGAAGAGCCGCTTCCGCTGCCTGGACAAGACCGGAGGGTCCCTCCCATATGCCCCTGCGAAAGTGTGCAAGATCATCATCGCCTGCTGCATGCTCCACAACCTGGCAGTGCAGAAGGAGTTACCTCTCATCCAGGATGACAATGACCAACATCCGCCACATGTGGAGGATCCTGGCCTGGACCACGATGCCAGTGATGATGATGATGATGATGATGAGGGTGATGTCCGCATACAGCTCATCACCAACTTCTTTAGCTGAATGTGAGTATCCTGAGGTGTCATGTCAATGATGTGAGTTGGCATGATATGTGTAGGTGGTGCTCTGGTGCTGTTGGAGTGTGTCCATGGGCTACTTGACTGGATGTGTGTTGCGATGTGTGCTTACAGGTGGGCTGTACTCCCCAACAGTGTTGACATGCTAACTTGGTTCTGGGTGGGTATCTTGTAACATGTATTGTGCATGAGTTTTGCTGTTCTGTCCTGTTCTCCATTGCTTTTGACTGTGTGTCATTTCTGTCCTTCACAGGGTACTTTCAGATTCGTTTGGTCAACTGTGTCCACCGACGACGTGATTGCACTTCCAGGGTGGTAGCTGTTGTGTCCCTACAGGTGATGTGCGCCACACCCATGGACTTCCTTCCGTCTACAGTTGTTGACTGTGTGCCCGCTGCCAGGTGGGATTACCTTGCATCTGTAGTGGTTATGACATGTTGCAACTGTGTAATAAACCTGTGCTTCACTTTGTGATGTGCGTTGTCTGTGGTCACACATTTGACTGCCATTTGCTTACTGCACCTGTGGGCTACTTGACTACAACTGGTAATGGGTGTGGTGTCTGTGCATTGCACCGTCTTCCCTGGCAACATCAGTGTAGGCAATGAGTCAGATGGCCTAGGTGTGTATGTGTTGTGTAGCCCTGGTGGTGTGTCTCCCTCATATGTGTCACGTTGCCTTTACTCACATGCCTGTGTTGTACTTGCTGTTGCAGTTCGCATACACAGTGTAATTTTGCAGTTCATCATCCCCATAACAGCACCCACGTTGGAATCACAACAGAGGCAAGTATGGTGTATTAGTGTGTTTATTGTGATACATTTGTGTGAATAGTGCATAGGAAGGGTAGTGCTGTACATAAATCTTGCAATCAGAAGTTCCTAGGTGAATTGAAAGTCCTAGTAGACAAAATCCCCAGTATCGGGGCCACAGTTGTCTGAGACATTGGTCCAACTTGTACTCCCCATGCAATGTGTGGGAGTAGTGTTGCCGTCAACAGGGTGAACAGTCTGTGCACAAAGGTGAACATCCAGAACAGGTTCAGGCTTCCTGGGAGTAGCGCTTGGCCATCGGCCTCTCACTTGCCCCTCCTCGGACGACCCCTCTTCTTTGGGGGGGCCCCTCAAGTACAGGCTGCTGCGGTGCAGGGGACTCTCCGCCAGAGTCATCCTCCCTCCCTGTGGCAGTTGCAGTTTGTTCAGCACCAGATGTTGTTGGCACACAGGGAGGTGTGGACTGGTTGCTGTTCATCTGGCGGAGGCATTGTAAAATGTCCCTGTGCACCGCCGTCATCTCATGCAGTGCATCCCACTTGGACTCCACGCGGGACATGTGTGAGTCCACGCGGGACATGTGTGACTCCACGTGGGACATGTGAGAGTCCAAGCGGGCATGATGGGCAGCCTGCTGCTGTTTCATGTCTCTGAGGAGCCCCACTACCTGGCTGAGATCTCCGGTGCTGGACTGGTACGCATCAGCTATGCGTACCAGTTGTGGGTCATCATGCACACCAGCAACCTCTGCAAGCAGCGACCTCTGTCTCCCACCCCTCCCACCACCCCTGCTGACATGTGCAGTGCATGCAGTGGCACGCACAGATGACCCTGGTCCACCTTGGGGGTTGGTGGTGGTGGTGGTGTCCATGGCCCCAGGTTGGTCCAGGGTCCCTGTGCTGGTGTTGCTCCTTGTTCTGTCCATGTCGGCAGGGATGGTATTTGTGGTGACAGTCGTTGGAGGGGTGGGTGCAGGGGGTGCAGCTGGTGGTCCTGCTGGTGCTGCAGCTGGTGGTCCTGCTGGTGCTGGATGTAGACTTGCACCGGATGTGCCAGGTTGATCTTCTTCGTCCGAGGAGGGCAGAGGCTGTACGACACCAGTGAGCTCCGCATCCTCTTGAGCCTGGGACTGGGACTCCTCAGCGTCTGTTGCTGTGTCCCCATCATCACCTGTTTTTGGGAGACACACACAATGTATGTTATGTTTCTGCAGGCATCAATGGTTGACACACCTGACAGTTGTGACTGTGCCTCTGGGTGCGGGCCTGTACATTGCATTGTCCTAAGTCGTCACAGTCAGGGGTTGATATTGGTGTGGCACATTGTCCTGCATTATTTGGGCATTTCTATGTATTTGTTGGGGTGTGAACATGGTCTGCATTGGTTGTATTTGGTTGACAGCCGGCCCTCCTTCCCACCCAGCCAGTCAGTTATCCCACCATGGACTGTGCTTGCATTGCAGGGAGTGGAAGTTGTCTCTCAGGATGTCAGTCAGTGGTGTCCTGCTGTTTGTTGGTGCACAGTTGCCAGCAGGGCCTTGTGCTCCCCACAGCAGTAGCCAGTGTCAGCCATCTTGTGAGTCCTTCTCCACTCCCTGTGATGTGAGCATGGTTCAGGGTGGTGTTGATGGGCCAGTTGTGAGGCTGAGCAATATCTGTGCCTACTACTCCCATCATGCTATTGCCTCCACCCCCTTCCCAGCATGCCCATGCTTCCTTCCTTTTGACTCTGCTTCCCTGTGGGGTGGGCTGGCTGTGCTGACAGGATGGCTGGGAGTGTTGTCCTGGCAGTTGTTTGGCTAAAAGTCCCAAGAGTGTCCCTGTGCTTCACACAACATAACCCAGGATGGTGGTTCTGTGTGGGATCTTGAGTTAGGATGGGAGGCATTGCATTCTACCAGGTGGGTTCTGTGGAGTTTGTGTTGAGGGGGGGTGTGAGGGGAGGTGCTTGTGACTATAGTCAGTGCTGCAAGTCCTCCTTCCCACCCAGCCAGCCAGATATCCCACCATGGAACGTGCTTGCATTGCAGGGAGTGGAAGTTGTCTCTCAGGATGTCAGTCAGTGGTGTCCTGCTGTTTGTTGGTGCACAGTTGCCAGCAGGGCCTTGTGCTCCCCACAGCAGTAGCCAGTGTCAGCCATCTTGTGAGTCCTTCTCCACTCCCTGTGATGTGAGCATGGTTCAGGGTGGTGTTGATGGGACAGTTGTGGGGGTGAGCTATGTCTGTGACTGTGACTCCCATCATGCTATTGCCTCCACTCCACTTCCCAGCATTCCCATACTTACTTGCTTTTGTGGGGAGTTCAGTGTGTGTGGGTGTGAGGGCAATGGCAAGATGGCTGACAGTGGTGTCCTGCTGTTGGTTGGTGTGCAGTTCCCAGCATGCCCTTGTGCTCCCCACAACAGTAGCCAGTGTCAGCCATCTTGTGTGTCCTTATCCACACCCTGTGATGTGAGCATGGTTCAGGGTGGTGTTGATGGGCCAGTTGTGAGGCTGAACAATATCTGTGACTACCACTCCCATCATGCTATTGCCTCCACCCCCCTTCCCAGCATGCCCATGCTTCCTTCCTTTTGACTCATCTTCCCTGTGGGGTGGGCTGGCTGTGCTGACAGGATGGCTGGGAGTGTTGTCCTGGCAGTTGTTTGGCTAAAAGTCCCAAGAGTGTCCCTGTGCTTCACACAACATAACCCAGGGTGGTGGTTCTTTGTGGGATCTTGAGTTAGGATGGGAGGCATTGCATTCTACCAGGTGGGTTCTGTGGAGTTTGTGTTGAGGGGGTGTGAGGGGAGGTGCTTGTGACTATGGTCAGTGCTGCAAGTCCTCCTTCCCACCCAGCCAGCCAGATATCCCACCATGGAACGTGCTTGCATTGCAGGGAGTGGAAGTTGTCTCTCAGGATGTCAGTCAGTGGTGTCCTGCTGTTTGTTGGTGCACAGTTGCCAGCAGGGCCTTGTGCTCCCCACAGCAGTGCACAGTGTCAGCCATCTTGTCAGTTGTTTTCCACTCCCTGTGATGTGCGCATGGTTCAGGGTGGTGTTGATGGGACAGTTGTGGGGGTGACCAATATCTGTGACTACCACTCCCATCATGCTATTGCCTCAACCCAACTTCCCAGCATTCCCATACTTACTTGGTTTTGTGGGGAGTTCAGTGTGTGTGGGTGTGAGAGCAATGGCAAGATGGCTGACAGTGGTGTCCTGCTGTTGGTTGGTGTGCAGTTCCCAGCATGCCCTTGTGCTCCCCACGACACAGCAACAGTGTCAGACATCTTTGATGGGCCTTTCCACTCTCTGTGGGATGTGCATGCGTGAGTGTGAGCTTGCTGGGCCATGTGGTGGGGGATGTAGAGCTGTGACTACGACTTCCATCAGGCTATTGCCTCCACCCCCCTTCCCAGCATGCCCATGCTTCCTTCCTTTTGACTCTGCTTCCCTGTGGGGTGGGCTGCCTGTGCTGACAGGATGGCTGGGAGTGTTGTCCTGGCAGTTGTTTGGCTGAAAGTCCCATGAGTGTCCCTGTGCTTCACACGACATAACCCAGGGTGGAGGTTCTTTGTGGGACCTTGAGTTAGGATGTGTGGCATTGCATTCTCCCAGGTGGGTTATGTGGAGTATGTGTTGAGGGTGTGTGTGAGGGGAGGTGCTTGTGACTATGGTCAGTGGTGCGAGTCCTCCTTCCCACCCAGCCAGCCAGATATCCCACCATGGAACGTGCTTCCATTGCAGGGAGTGGAAGTTGTCTCTCAGGATGTCAGTCAGTGGTGTCCTGCTGTTTGTTGGTGCACAGTTGCCAGAAGGGCCTTGTGCTCCCCACAGCAGTTGCCAGTGTCAGCCATCTTGTGAGTCCTTCTCCACTCCCTGTGATGTGCGCATGGTTCATGGTGGTGTTGATGGCACAGTTGTGGGGGGCAATATGTGTGACTACGACTCCCATGATGCTATTGGCTACACTGACTTGGCCAGCATACACAGAATTCCTTCCTTTTAGTGGTCTTCACTGTGTGTTGGTGTTGTTGTGGTGGCTACATGTCTGGATGTGTTTGTTAGTTCTATTTGTGCCACTGCCTAGCTGTTGTTGTAGTTGTGTTTGTACATGTGATGGCACGGTTGAATGTAACTTTGAGATGGCATGTGTTGTGTTTCTCTGACTGACATACACATTTTGGGATGATTCTGTTCTGGTTGCTGTGTAATTGCTATGAGTGCATGGTTTGACTCTCCCCTTGACAGTGATGTGTGTGTGTATTGTGGCAGAATATTGTGTACATTTGTTGTGTACTCACCAGGCTCTGGGATATTCTCTAGTCCATATACGCTCACTGGCGGAAGGATGGCCCTCACCTTCTCCTCCCAGGGCCTGAGGTATACTGGCTTGGCAGGAGGGCCACTGCCGGTGTATTGGCTCAGGAGGTAGTCTTTCTTGAGCAGGTCCCGTACCCTCCTGCGCACGTCATACCACCTGTTCTGGATGTCGGTCTTTGTGCGCAGACATGGTGATTGTGCGTTCACCCTGTTGATGATCCTCTCCCACATCTTGGTTTTCTGGGAGATGGGGGTCTGTTGGACCAGTGTGCCAAACAGCTGTGGCTCTACCCTGAGGATCTTGTCTACCATGACTTCCAATTCACAATCTAGGAACTTGTGATTCTTCTTGGGGGGCATGGTGATGGGTGGTGATGGTGAGTGATGTGTGTGTTGGTGTGCAGGTGAGGGTGTGTGAGTGTGTGTTTTGCTGGGTGTATGTGAGGTAGGTATTTGTTGGTGTGCTGATGGTGTGTGGCTTGTGTGAGGGATGAGCTGTGGGTGTGTGGTTGCTGTCTGTTGGGTGCTGGCAGTAGAATGGCATTTGCAAAGGATCATGGTTGGGATTTGTGTCCTTTATATGGGTGAAGTTGTGGGTGTGTCTTTGTTCTCTGTCCCCACCCCCACAGTATTTATTGGCTTTGTAATTGCTTGTTTGGCCTTTTTTTGTGTAATTTTTCCTTTGTACTGTCTGTGCATGTTGGAAACGTTCTTGTGACCGAGTCGGACCCTGCATTTGTCTCGTACAGTGTTCTCCGTTTCGTTCACGCTGTGTTTGTGCAGTTTTCTATGCTGCGTACGCGTCAGTCGCGGTGTTTTGTGTTACTTCGGCTTGGTTTTGTATGCGTGTCGGTCGTACGGCTTGTCCTCCGTCCGACTCGGTCGTGGTTTTCGCGCCTTGCATCGTACTTTGCGGTTTGGAGTTCGCGTGTACGTTTCGGTCGGATTTGTTCCGGGTGCGTGTCGGTCGGTTCGATTCGCGTGTTTTTCCGGCCGGATTGCTGTTTTCCGTGCGGCTCGGTCGTTCGGCTTGGGTTTGGTACGTGTCGGTCGGATTTTGCACGCTTTGCATTGTACTTGGCGTGTCGGGCGCCACAGGTACGTGTCGGTCGGAATAAATTCCGGCTCCGACTCGGTCGGTGCTTTTTCCGGCCCGAATCGGAATCGACCCCTAAGTGTATCCCGTCCCAGTGGCCTACAAATGGAAACGGATATATGATTATGTACAGCCTGTACAATTGTCCATTGGTGTTTAGATTCCCCGCTATGATTCACTCTCTCTGCTTTGTTTTTATAACCTTTTTTCATTGTAGTTAAAACTCTTAGCATAAACAAATAGCAGAAAGTGGACTGATGCCCTTTCAATTATTTTCATTCTGTGAGACTGTGTTGTTTTGAATAACAACAATAAACAAGACACATAAATGTCAACCTTCTAGACAACTCTTGGAAATCAATAATAAACTAATGTAAAACAAAGTAGTCAGCATTTAGATGAAATACTTTGAATATATCATGTGAGCTTGATTATCACATTGCACAACATAATAATGTAAACTCAACGTGTGTCATATTAATAACACATATCCATTTTGATTAATTGACTAGACATGCAACTCAAGCAGGGCAACACCCCAATTAGAAAAGAGATAGGGGGCCATTCACAAACTGCATTAATTAGTATGTTTTGTAGTACTAAGAAACCCAGTACAAAATTCAATTCACAAACCTAGGTGTACAGTTAACACCTCTACCTCTCATATACATAAATGTGCAGAGATGTCCTCCTCAACTGCAAAGTCACGTAGGTACTTGTTTTAGTAGTAAATGTGGGTGAGACACAGAGGAGTGCCTGGAAAATTTGGAATTCATATGAATAATGGGGAGGGGATTATGGAGGGGAAAGGAGGAGTTTAGGCAAAGTGAGGGGGGTCAGAGAGGGGTTTGGAGGTACAGCAAACAGCAGTAAAGTTCTCTAGCTCAGAGTTTTAGTAAATCTACACCACACATATCCATCCACTGGTATTGCAACCCTCTCCCATAGACAACAATGGAGTTAGGGGTTTAAAATAAAACCCCCTATGAAAGAATGTTACATTAAATTAAATTGTTTAAAATAGTCAAGAATATAAATAAATATAAACTAATTTCAAAAATAATTTATACAATAGTACCTATTTTATTTTAATTATAAAATATTTTAATACACATTTTTGCATTTGAAATTATTACAATGTTGAATAACTTCCATACATCACTTTTGATAATTAATAATGCATGATCTTTTTTAAATATTTTACTTAGGAAGGAAATTATTTTCTCATTTAAATTTAAAAAAACTGTATTCAATGAATTTATTATATGTACATTAATTAAAGATTTAATTCAAAATTAAGTTAATAGTGCTACATCATTTTTTTAAATTTAGTTTCATATTTGAAATAAGGGAAATTTTATTTGAATTAATATTTATCATAAAAATATTTTTATAATTTTATTTCCGAGTTTAATAAACATTATTAATTTTACCCTTACTTTTCAATAGGGAGATTCCGCAATCGGATGGGAGGTCTCTGCAAGGTAAAAAAAATAGGCACTATTTTAAAAGTTTACTAAACTAAAAGAATGCCTGATTCTAGGTGATTTCAATATCTGGGCCACAAATACTCCTCAAAGTCAAATAATGGACTTACGAGGGTATGGTTCTGACTCAACAGGTCAGAGGTCGAACCCATGTAGGTGGGTACACCCTGGACCTAATTTTCACTCCCTCAGAAAAGATAATGGTAAATATTCCCATCCCTGTTAGTTGGTCAGACCACCATTTGATCACTTTTAGCTTTAAACTACCATCCAAAGGAAACACAGAAAATAATATTAACAAAAACCCTCCTCTCAAAAGACCTTGGGGTAAGCTAAAAAACCTTGAAAATAAAACAATATTCGATACTACAACTTGCTTTTAAACTCTACCACATTAGAGGTAAATTACGCAAGCTACAAAAATTCCATCGTAGATACCCTAGATAAGGTAGTCCCACTAAAATCAATCAAGAAAAAAACCTTAGAATTCAGCACCATGGTTCACAGAAACACTAAGGGAACTAAAATTAAAAAGTAGAAAACGTGAGGGACAATGGAGTAAATTAAATGAGGATAGTGACAAACCAACACTAAAACTGGCATATTAAGAATATAAGATAGAAATGAGAAAGGCCAGAACCACCTACCTCTCATCCATTATTCTTGATGATCCAACAAATCAAAGAAGGTCTTTGAGTTGATAAAATAACTAACCACCCCTGAATGTATAAGACAAAACATTGTACCCTCACAAGAATTATGGGATAGCCTCTCAGATTATTCTCAATTGATCGGATCAAAACAGACATACAAAATAAGAATGAACTTAACCAAAACAAAAAACCTGACAGAGCAATCAGAAAGCCAGATCCAAACTGTAATTGGTCCAATAAGAAAAGCCTAGAAACGGTTGATATGTTAGATGAAACAAAATTCAGAGACCTGGCCTTCTCAATCTCTTCAGGATCCCCCTTAGAGCCCATTCCAGTAGGAATATTAAAAAACAGAGAGAACAAACTTTTTTCCTCTCTTCAACTAATCTGCAATCAATCACTTAGCACCGGAGTGGTTCCAGCAGCCTGGAAGAAGGCACTGGTAACTCCTCTCCTGAAGAAGCCCCTGGCAGATAGTCAAGAACCAAACAACTACCGCCCTATCTCAAGGCTCCCCTTCCCAATCAAAATACTAGAAAAATATCTTAGTAAGACCCTAGCTAACTTCCTTGAAGATAACAATCTATTAGAACAAGAGCAAATGGGCTTTAGACCTGGCCATGGTACAGAGACCGCATTGGTTATGGCCACGAATGAAATAAGAATGTGAGTTGACAGTGATCGAGCTATAGTACTGATCTTGCTAGATCTGTCTGCAGCATTCAACACTGTCAATGACCAAACCCTGATCACATGCTTGAAAGAGACAGGTGTGAGAGGCACTGTGCTCAACTGGCTGAAGTCCTATCTAGCAAATACACCACAGGCAATTTCCCTTCCACCGTTTACTTCGGACTATAAGTAAGTTGAGCCTGGGGTTCCTCAGGGCTCTGCCCTAAGCCCCATACTGTTTAATATATATCTAAGATCACTGCTAACACTGATACTACTGTTTGGAATATCATTGGTAAACTACGCAGACGATACACAACAAATAATATCCCTGGACAAATCTGATCCTACCAAACTGAATAAGGTCCAGACTGCCATAAACAAATGTCCGAATGGTTGGATGACAAAATGCTAAAATTCAATGGTGAAAAAAGTGAATTCCTGTGTTGTGTGCCGGCAAATATACAACAGCAACTGCCAAGCAACTTCTGGCCATGGGCAAACAATCCAGACCTGGATACAATGAGTCCAGTACGGAACACAGGTAGTCAAATTGACAGTAAACTCTCAATGGAATCCCATGTCAACAAAACAGTAGACGTATGCCACAGACTACTTAGGAATCTGAAAAAAAATTGTCCCAGTGCTCCCTCAACCTTACAGGAATTTTGTGATACACACCTCAATACTGAGCAGACTGGATTACTGTAACTCACTGTTATTAGGTAGCCATGAATACCTTTTCAAACCGCTCCAGGAGCAGTCCCTGCAATAAGCACCAGCTGCCTTCAGTGCAGGTGCTATATAGCGTGATGGGGTGTCCCACAGTGCGAGACTAACAGATCTGCACCAGTGAGTGTCTACAATCACCAAAACACACATGGCCAGAAGAAGCGGTTCCTGCAACGAGCCCCAGCTGTTTTCAATGCAGGCGCAATATAGGGCGGTGGGGTGGCCCACAGCACAGGAAGCTCGCAGACCACGTTTTTAACATCTAAGACAACCTTTGATGATAATAAAATGGAGGAGGCAAATAAGGGAAATAGATCTCATACTGTAGAGGAGGCTGAGTATCCACCCAAAACCGTAGAATATAGATGTTGGGGTCTCTACGATCGATGTTGATTGACTTCCTGCCCCAAACCCAGTAGACCCATGTGTAATACCACCATCACTCCCATTTGAGGCATCTTCCAAGATTCCAGTATTAGCTTGTAATGTGGTTGGATTCAAATAAAACATTCCTCTGCCACATTGGAATGAGTTAGAAGACTTTAAAATCTGTATGCTGTAAGAAAATTGGAGCACAGAGCCAGACTATAGATCAGGGTACTGTGCTCCTGCCACCCCCAATCAGCAAGGGCGTCCGTCTGTTGGGTTGCTGATCTGGGCGAAACTCTTCCTTAATTGTTCATAAGACACATATCCATCGATAGCCTGGGCATCTTAGGATTTTAATAATGGGTCGCATGAATACCACTGTACACATCTATAACATATATGCAAGTGGCACCAAGAGTAGCAAGCATTCAGAAACCTTGCAGAAACTAGAGGAACATTTAGAGAAGAGGGACCCTTAATATCATTTGACCCTGGCTGGTGTATTCAATATCACCTTCGAACCTCTGGATAGAGAAGACTTGTGCATATCAAAAGAAGAAGATGAACTATGGGCTATTCCACATCTGGATCCAGCCCCAGTGAAAAAATGGCCCGAGCTGCCTTCCAGTCGAAGGCCCTGACCCTTGAGTTTGTGCTAAGGGCAACCAATGGTAGAATTGAATCAGACAAGATAGGGGCATCTACTTTCAATAGAATCAACACTACAATTCACATTGATTATGTCCTGGTAGACCTGAGGGTTTGGTGCAATGTCAAGGGCATGATAATCAGGGGGAGATTAGAGAGTGACCACAATCCCTTATGCCTTAGTTTGTGGTCTTTATGGTCCACACAGTCCAACATCCCCCACTCATGTCAGGTAACACAGGATGTGGTACAGTCTAACGATAAACGCCGCTTAAGTGGCATCATCTAGCCACGGAAGAGGCTACCCTTATACTCATTGACCTACTTGAAAGTATAACTGCAATAAATGTCATGCAGGCTGAAGAAGTCAGGTTAAATGCAGTTACGATGACTCGTTCTCGTGTCTTTGAGCAGCTTGCATTGTATTTCACAGGGCCTATATGCCACTCCAGAAAGAAACAACAAAACTCTAACGTATGTTTCAATTAGAGTGTAGGCAACTCAGAAACTCAACTGACTCTGGCTATGAAATCAAAAGACATAGGAATAGGTACCCTTGCAAGGGCTCGTAAGCATGGAATGGGACAAGAAGAAGTGGAGGGACATCAAGGAAGCATGTGAAAGCACAGATCTACACAAGTTCTGGTCCCTGGTTACCTGGGGGGGGGGGGGTGGTAATGCTGCTCTTCAACCAGAAAACCACATCTCTGCAACTGACTGGTTTAACCACTTTGCTTCAAAATTCTCTATACAGATGAAGGCCAGACATATCCACAGGAAGCCCTCCCCGCACCTGATCAGCCAAACCACTGTGATCTGTTTGACCTGGGAGGCATAGAAGCTTCCTTAGGTGTTATGGTACGCGCCAAAGCCCCAGGCCCAGATGGGATACCAGGAGATATCTACCTACACAAGAGGAACAACTGGTCAAAATAAATGTAGCTTTTGTCAAATGCAATTGCAAGGTGAACCCTAACACCTGGGTCTTGGAAAGGCTCTGAGGTAGTACCTATATGTAAGAAGGAAGACCGGAACTTACCTATTAACTATGGGCCTATAAGCATCATTGAATCTATTCAGGAAGTATTCTCTCATGCTGTCCTGTTTAAGATTCAAGAATGGATTGATGCAAACAACATATTAACACCCTACCAGGCTAGATTAAGGGAAAAAAACAGTACAATTGACCAGGTCTTTCACTTCTTGCTTTTGTTCGAGAAAATTGTTGTAATCGGCATTGGCAGCCTTTATGTTGACTTTGTCGACTTAAAATCAGCATTCAACCTGGTCCCAAGACACAAGCTCTGGCATCTGCTGCACAACATGGGAATGCCATTGGACATTCTATCACTAGTTATTCACCTACTTGAGAATAATTTTGCCAGGATACGCTGGGGTGCGCACCACCAGCACACTGAGCCGATGTAATTAAGGGCGTCCGCCAAGGATGCGTGCTTGCCCTGACTTTGTTTTCATTATACCTGAACAATGTAGTCCAAATCCTTTTATAATATCCTAGAGATGCCCCCTCTCTAGATAAGGCAAAAATGTCCATGCTCCTCTTCACCGATGACACCTTATTGGTATCAAAAAACCCATGCAGTCTCCAGCAATTCTTCAATCGGTTTGAGAAATTTAGCTCAACGCGAGGCCTGGAGATAAATACATCAAATACCAAATATATGGCAATTAACCCACATAAGTCATACAGGAGGAAGCCTATACTAGGGGGGGTTGCACAAGAAAGGGTAGACACCTTCAAGTATCAGGGCATAAAACTTACAGCAAGTATGTGTTGGAAACCTCATGAGGAAAAGTTGACTATGAAGCACAGGCAAATTGTTGGGGTGCTACTGAAAGAACATCGCACATCCACTAGCAAACCAGTAGCAGCTGCACTTCAGATTTATGACTCGAAAACGGTAGGCTCGGCCCTTTACAGGGCTGAACTTTGGTGTTTTTTCAACCCCGTTGACTTGACTAGAACTGAATACAAGTTAAGGAATCTAGGGGCAGATTTACAAGCCCCTTGCGCCACCCGTACGTCACTTTTCCCAAGTTAACAATGGCGCAAATGTGGCGCAAGGGACTTGTAAATCTGCCCCCTAGTACTTTTGCAACCTAGCACTCAGCTTCTTACCATAAGGCTTGATATGGATAGAAAATCGATTCAAGATAGAACTAGGCTGTGCCCAGTGTTGTTTCGGAGGGGATCAGGTCTACACCTGAACTAATATCCTATGTCGATGCGCTCCAGGAAGTCATTAAACTAGACAGTTCCAAAAAGATACCAAGATACTATGGACCAGCAACGTAAGGAAGCTGTTGTCTGCCCTGGGACTGCAAGAGGTTTGAGATCTCACTATGTTGGAGTCCTTTCCCTCGAAAGAACAATTGAAGGGACGCTACTGGGAGTGGGTAGCGCAGAATGAGTTCAATGCTGCAGCCACAGGCTAACTAACTAGTGAGTTTCTAGACTTCAAACCAGTTGGCGCATTGGAACCTTACTTAGGGGCATATTATCAAGAAACGGCGTTAAAATTATCGCCGGTTTAGCGGCAGAAAACTGCCGCTAAACCGGCGATAATGGGCTTGATAATATGCGTTATAGAATTCCAATAGAAGCCCATGTTCTGGTGTCAACATGGGCTTCTATTGGAATTCTCCAGGGCATATTATCAAGCCCATTATCGCCGATTTAGCGGCAGTTTTCTGCCGCTAAACCGGCGATAATTTTAACGCCGTGCTTGATAATATGCCCCTAAGATATTATTACGGTCCCAATGGATAGGAAGCTCTATATCCAGTTTAGGATAGGTTCTCTTCCTCTCAACGCATTCACTATCAAATGGTCATCAAAGCTATCCATATCCATGCTGTGCCCAGGCTGCAAAGCTGCCAGCGAAAATGTAGCACATGTCCTTTTCGCTTGAGCAGCATATGCGTACCCACGCTCTAAGTGGATCAAACCGACATGCTGACTACCGGGCACACGAAATCATGCAACTGCCTTGCTAATATTAAGATCTGATCCCAGCCCTTTATTCATCTGTGCTATTGCCAAATTGCTGGGAAGGATGTGGATTATTAGGAGGAAGGACCTATTGGCTCAGGCGGAATGAAAACATAGCTCACATATTTCACAGCCCACTAAAGATCACAAGCAGGGCTGCTGCTGACAATGGAGGCCATGCTTCTTGCACTAGGCACATTACCCTTTCTGATAAATAGTTGAATATTGCACTTTATGGGGTTAATGCTATTAATTCTATGCTCTATTTGCACGCGATGTATTAGCTAATGATAGTATTTTATGCAATGGACTTGTGGTTTTTATTAATTGTTACTTTTTAAAGAAATATTTTTGACTTATAAGCAGCCAGTATTATGCCGTTTTAGTGCCTTTCATCATGTGGAACCTTTCAATCAATATTGTATGTACTGGTTGCTGAAATAAAGTAATTTACTACTACTAGTAGTAACGTATACTTGTAAATTCGGCTCCGCTCCTTTTTTCAAGGGGTTGGAGAGGTGTATGTCTACATTTTGGAGTAACTTTAAACTCAGATTTTGTGACTATCCAAAAGTAATAAAGTTACCTAAAAGTGTAAGAGTAAATTGCACTTGATAGATTTACTCACAAGTTTAATTTACCTTTGTGAATAGATTATAATCAAAAAAGATGAAAGGTGAAAATACTCTCTTTTCTCACAGAAGCCTAATGCTAGCATTCCTCTGATCTGAAATTAGTTAGATTAAAGTGGCATATTTATTAACCATATAAATAAAATTGTAAATTGTATATATTTTTAGTTTGAGTTACATGTTGTCTGGGTTTTTATTGCAGTTTCTTACCTTAAGAGATGGTGAATGCAGGGCAAAATGTGAAACACTAATATCTTGAATAGTAAACATTTAAAATAAACTCTGTAAAGCTAAGTATCCCACATCATTTTATTGCCTATCCCCCTTGTGAATATGCGCGGTTTGCTTAGTTTTGTTATCCACTTGCATGCTGAGTTTTTTTTTTTTTTTTTACAAATAAACCTATCACTAAGCAAACACGTTGTTGATGTTAACTGAGATGTTTCATGAATAAGGTCCTCAAAGGGTGCACAAACATCCAAAAGCAAGACAATTTAAAATGTGTCAGAGATGTTGAAGTCGCCTAGAGGATTGAATGATGAATGCATGTTTATCCACATAGCAGTTCAACAATATTATGCCAAAACGTAGAATCCCCAAGCAGAGCTATTATCGTGGCGGCTTTTGGTATGCTTTTGTCATCCTGCAGAAATACCATACAAAACGTGAAAGTCATATGTGAGCATGGATTCATCTTTACGATTATGGAGCATTGTCTACATCAATAGGAGCTTTGCATTTTCACAAACTTACTAAATACATATGTATGAACATAAAGCTGCAGGACTTCAGCTGAAATTTCCAAAAAGCAGCCAACATGAATAATTTAGGGGCCTATTCACAAAAATAAATTAACACGTGAGCAAATTGCCTTTTGCAAATTTAGGGGCATATTAGCAAGACCGGCGATAAATTTATCGCCGTTTTAGCGGCAGGAAACTGCCGCTAAAACGGCGATAATGGGCTTGCTAATATGCGTTATAGAATTCCAATAGAAGCCCAGGTTAGATGTCCTGCACATCTAACCTGGGCTTCTATTGGAATTCTGTAACGCATATTAGCAAGCCCATTATCGCCATTTTAGCGGCAGTTTCCTGCCGCTAAAACGGCGATAATTTTATCGCCGGTCTTGCTAATATGCCCCTCAGTCTTACACTTTGCAGTAACTTTACTACTTTTGGCTGTTCACCATTTTCGAGTTCAAGGGAGTGGAGTCTAATTTATCATTGTAAAGTTACTGCTAATATTTTTCAAATTTAAGCAGATGTAGGCAGACATTTCTGCCACTTGGTGAAGATGTTCCTTTGACAAAGTATATGTACATTTTAGACACTTTATTTTATATATATATATGTTGAGGTCACGATATCCGAACAGCATGGAAAAGGGAAATATAAAAGTCATTTTCTATGTAGCCCTTCCATTGGCCAAGAATTAACCAATGAGGATGGTTAATTCATGTTCTAAACCAATGGGCTGCTGTGTACCTTTAAATTGACAATCTCATAAGAATGGATGAAGGCTGAAATGCCGAAACGCGTCTGTTGGGAATTGTGAAAATAAATAATTTTTAAACAACCCCGTGAGTGCTTCGTAAATTCATTGGAGTTGTTGTGGAACACGCGAGTGCCACCCTCACAATTTGGAAACATCTGTCTTGAGTTCAGTGGCTGCAGGTGGCTTAACTGCAAGGGAAAATATATATATATATATTTTTTTTTTTGAAGAAGCCGTGTGGCGAAACGCGTCTGTCAGGGGGGGTTTTTGCACAATAAAGTATCAAACTTAAAAAAACTCTGTGAGTGCTCTTCGTTGGGATTACGGAAGGGTGAGCCTGGTTTGCGGTATATATATATATATATATATATATATATATATATATAAATATATAACTCGATGAACTGCAATCCCCAACCTCCACCAGGCGATGAAGAAAGCACGAACTCCGCTTGCTGGCGAAATTAATCTTTATTTCACTTGGAGCTGGTCATGACGCGTTTCGACTGCCTTAGATATATATATATCAAAATTTCCACAAAATAAGCGCTCACTCAGGGGATGTGTCAACCGGCAGTTCGTTTATTTCCAGTTACGCGCTTTGACTGCTCCGCAGGTGTGTGATCAAGACTACGTAGTGAGCACTTATTTTGTGGAAGTTTTGAGCATTACATCCGGCGTGCTCCGCAGGCATCCAACTCCAACTACCTGAGGGCGAGGGAGATCGGAAGGAGCGATCTTCGGAACAGGGATATATATATATATATATATATATGTTCATTTTAAATGAGGAGCAAAATTAAAATGCTATATTATTAAGAACTTGTTGAATGAAATATTTAAATTCATTCACATAAAATAATAAAGCTACATTTTTTTGTAAAGATTTATTAAAAAATAAAAACACTCATAAAAAATAACATGTATTTAGTTATGCATTAAAAGTTAGCAAATGTTATGCTAAATTTCAAATACTTTAATTACATTTTAAAATAAATAAGTTGTATTTATTTTTACATTTTTAAAAAGGGTAAAATGCAGTTTGATTTATAAAGCATTCATTTTAACATTAACTTAAATGTGTGGATGTTTTCAAAAAGTATAAATAAATCAATGTATTCCTATAGGGTACTATTTCAAGTCCCTACCTCCATTATTTCCTATGGAAAGACCAGTGATTGGTCATGTGTAGTGGTGGACTAATTTCAGGTCTGAGATGGAGTGCATGCATTTACAACTGTTTTGGGTCCTTTTTTTGCTGTAGTACCTTTAGAAGTGCAGTTTGTGAATAGAAATGGGCTTACTCTTTTGTGGGTGAGTACATGTCCATATACCGCTCCTTAAGTTTCTGTAAACCCCTACTTACTCATTCCTAGACCCCTTCACTTTTGCTTTAAGTATTCCCCATTTTCCAGACTATACCCCCTGTCCAGCCAACATTTACTACTAAGGGCCTGATTCCGATGCAGTTAGGAAATCATTCCAACCAAATCGGTTGGGGAATGGTTTCCAACCAACTCGGATCGGGAGAGTCCGACCAACCAAGTACAATGCATCTGGATGCTTCCAGATACGATTTGGTTAGACTCCCATTGATTTCAATGGGAGCCTATGTTTATTTATATATATATTTATTTATATATTTGTATAGTGCACTACTACCCGAGGGCGTCTAGGTGCTTGCAGAAGTGTCACACATAAACACCAGAGAGATATTGGATTTCCAGTATTTGAAGAAGATTATAGAGTATATAGCCAGGTCTTGAGTCCTTTCCTAAAGGACAATAGGTCAGAAGAAATCTTTAATTGAAAAGGTAGCTTGTTCCACCATCTAGTTGTAAAACTGAAGAAGCTTTTTCCACCCCATCTCTGGAGACGGGAGGATGGCACTGTCACCAACTTCAATGCGGCCGACCGTAGTGTATGTGCTGGGGTGTGCCATTGGAAGAGCTTTATCAGGTAGGTAGGGCCTGAATTCTGTAACGCCTTAAAGGCAATACATAATGCCTTAAACCCGATGCGCTTCTGGATAGGTAGCCAATGCAGGGTGTTAAGAGCATGTTTAGCTGATGAACATTTGGCTAATCCAAAAAGCAATCTAGCTGTAGAATTTTGGAGTACCTGCAGTTTTGCCACTACTGTTTTGTTTGCTCCAACCAGTAGCCCATTGCAATAATCGAGTTTCGACAATACTAAAGCTGCTACCACTGTTTTCTGCAAGTCTGCCGGTATAAATGGAAGAATTTTCCTCAAGATTTTCAGAGTGTAATAGGTAGATGCAGTAAGCTTTTTTACATGGTGGAAAAAGGATAGGGTGGTATCTATGACGACTCCAAGATTTTTGGCCTTAGTGACTGGAGTTGGGAGAGTACCCAACTCCGATGGCCACCATTCTGAGGACCAGAATGATGTATCTCTCCCGAAAAGTAGAACTTCTGTTTTGTTTGAGTTCAACTTAAGACAGTTCTCGGCCATCCATTCACTAACACATCTCATGCACTCCTTAAAATTCTGGGCTGTATCAGGATTTCTGCTCGAAATCGATACAATAATCTGGGTGTCATCTGCGTATGATACCAATTCAAAACCATGAGTTTTGATCATACGCGCCAGAGGAGCGACATAAATGTTAAAGAGGGTGGGGCTCAATGATGAGCCCTGTGGCACCCCACATGGGAGCCTAAAACATTTTGATTTAAAACCTCCTACTTCAACAAATTGTTCACGATTAAGCAAAAATGACCTGAGGAGTGCCAGAGCTGGGCCTGCTACCCCTGCTTCTTGCAGCCGATTTATTAAAATACCATGATCTATAGTATCAAAGGCAGCTGACATGTCGAACAATATCAGAGCTGCTGAGCCTCCTTTATCAACCGCCAATCTGATTTCCTCAGTGGCAGTGCAGTTCAGTACTATGCTGGGCTCTGAAACCATACTGGGTGGAGTTCAGAACATGATTGTTTTCAATGAAGGCGACTAGTTCCTGATTCATATGTTTCTCTAGAATTTTTGCTGGTAGAGGTAGACGGGAGATATGTTCTGACCGAATGCATAGTTTCCCATTGAAGAAAGGGGTGGCTGGGGAAAACCGGGCACCCTGTGGTGGGCACCCCCTGGTGCCTGCCACACTGTGCATGGCTGGTAAGGGGGGACTCATGGGTACCCCCACGGGCCCGATTGGGAAGGCTCTGGGTGCAGGGGGGCCACCTATGGGCCCCGAAAGTCTGATTCCGACTGCCGATTTGAGTCGGACGGCACCATCGGAAAGGCTGTCTGAATCCAGCATTGTAAACGGTCTTTCGGAAACGTGGCCCGTAGAGACGTACGATTCTGCTCCATACAGCTCAGTCATTCCAAATGCCGTCGGGCTTGTATTGGGATATTCCTAACGCCTAACTCGCATCGTACTCGGTCGGTCGGAAACCTTTCAGATTCGGTTGGAAAGACATCTTCCCGATCAGATTCAGATGGAGCAAATGCCATTAGGCGGCCTTCCTAAACGCATCAGAATCTGGCCCTAAAATGTAGGTTTCCAGATGTGAAAACTTCAGCACAGAAAGGATAGGAGAGGAGAAGGTGTAGACCTTGGCACGTAGGTTAGTGAATAGCATCTTGTAGTAAGTGAGTAGCAGTATTGTAGTATTTCTAAACGTACTACAATGTACAGTCTATAAATAGGTTCCTTAGTGTATAACTATGTCCAGAATTTGTCCTAAATACATGTTGTCTGAATGCCATTTTTATGTAACATAAAGTGAACCTGACATGTTTATTCTATACATTTTAAACACTTCTCGTAATTTAAGGGTCTATCACATTCATCATCTGATACTCATTTAAGAAATGTCCCCAACAGGTCCCAAAATTTGGGGAGCATCTCAACAGTTAGGCACCAGTAATCCTCAAAAGGGGCTAATCAGCAACCTGTGGAGAGGAAATTCCATGCCAAGGGTAGCATGGCCAAACCATGAAGACCAAAAAGTAAGCCAAGGATTCATCCCCAACTAAGTAGTACCAGACAGAATATGTCCCAATAGCTAACACATAGGGATAGGCAAAAAGGCCTTATCCCATCTCCGAAAAGCAGATGTAAACATGAAGGCAATTTCACCAATTGTGAATCCACTATCAACAAATTGGGAAAAGAGAGAAATGCAGGAGAAATGCCTGTAAATTTGAGATTCCTCATTCCCGACATTGAGGAATGCAAGGAATGAGGAATATTTGTGCCACCAGGAACTGTTAGTGGTTGGCTTCTGTAAATAAATTAATGATAATCACATTAGGCTTATTACAATGGACGGCCACTGACAGTGTTCTTCAAATGAACTTCCCCATTAGGAAAGCTTGAGTGCTATGTCTGCATCCCAAGAGGACCTTGAAACCAGGCACTACACATAGGCATCCTCTCTTGGGAAGTTGCTTTGAAATGAACTGTAACAGACTGGCAAATGTATGTACCTTAATGCAGCTAGCATTATGTTAAAAACATTGCCCAGCTGCTCTGAGTGCATTAAAAAGCTAATGTGCTACTTTTTTATTTTATACACCAAGAAGCACCATATCAGGCCCAATTTCATGGCATGGGCAAAAAAAAATGGCTGAATTCCTGCATTTTGCTTTCCATATGGGAATTTCACCCACCACTACTCGTATATACAGTCCATGAGGGCCTCATATCCAAAGGACAGCCAATGCCAGAAGACAAAAGACACTGGAAAGAATGCCATGGCATTCAGGAGAAGGAAGCCCCAAAGTCAATCAATCAATCAATCAATCACGGGTTTGTTAAGCGCAGCTACTCACCCGAAAGGGTCTCAAGGCGCTGGGGGACAGGGTGGGCACCCAGCTCCTGGACGTTCACAATGGTATGAGCCAGGGTTGAGGTCCTTCAGGACCCGCCAGGGTCTGCGCAGCCCCTGTAGGTTCACAGTGATTCATCGAAAAGCCAGGTCTTGAGGTCCTTCAAGAACTTGGAGAGTGTTGGTGTCTGGCGGAGGTGGAGAGGGAGGGTGTTCCATGCCTTGGCCATGAGGAAGGAGAAGGATCGGCCTCCTGTTCTGGTCTTCTTGATGCACAGCACCGTCGCAAGGGAGAGCTTGGCTGAGCGGAGGGCTCTTTGGGGTGCAAGGAACGAAAGGCGGTGGTTCATGTAGGTGGGGCCAGTGTTGTGGAGGGCTTTGTGGGCATGGGAGAGAAGCTTGAAGGTGATTCTCTTCTCAGTGGGGAGCCAGTGTAGTGCCCGCAGGTGTTGTGTGATGGGGCAGTGGCACGGTAGGTTGAGAACTATTCTGGCAGAGGCATTCTGGACGTTCTGGAGCATGCGGGTGAGGCTCTTGTTGATCCCGGCATAGAGTGCGTTGCCGTAGTCCAGTCTGCTGCTGATGAGGGTGTGGGTGACGATTTTCCTGTGTTCAAGGGGAATCCTGTTGAAGGTCTTTCGTAGGAGACGGAGGGTGTGGAAACTGAATGAGGTGACGGCGTTTATTTGGCGGTCCACCTTGAGTTCGGAGTCCAGGATGTTTCCGAGGTTGCGTGCGTGGTCCGTGGGTGGGTTCCGGAGGGTTGGGGGCCACCAGGAGTCGTTCCAGGCTTCGGGGTGTGGGCCTATGATGAGTACTTTGGTTTTGTCCGTGTTAAGTTGTAGGAAGCTGTTCTTCATCCATCTGGCAACTGCTTCCATTCCTTGTTGAAAGTTGTGTTTGGAGATGTTGGGTTCGTTGGATAGGGAGAGGATGAGTTGAGTGTCGTCTGCGTACAATACGATGTTGAGTCTTGTGATCAGATGATGGATTCGAGCAGGGCCATGTAGATGTTGAACAGGGTGGGGCTGATAGAGGATCCTTGGGGGACTCCGCAGGTGGTCGGTGTGGGATTTGAGAGGAAGGGAGGGAGTCTGACTCGCTGCGTTCTGCCAGAGAGGAATGAGCAGATCAAGTCTAGGGCTTTGTTCCGGATTCCTTTGTTGTGGAGTCTGAGGGCTAGGGTGCGGTGTGAGACTGTGTTGAAGGCTGCAGAGAGGTCCAAGAGGATGAGGGCCACAGTCTCTCTTCTGTCGAGGAGGGAGCGGATGTCATCTGTTGCGGCGATAAGGGCAGTTTTGGTGCTGTCCAGAAGAAAGACAGTGCCTGTGTGGCTAACCAATCATGGCGACTATAAGCATCAGGGAATCTATCCACACCAGGTAGCTACTGAATTCCTTGTTGATTTGGTATTAATGTGTCTCAAGAATAATGGGGCTGATTATGAGTCTGGTGGTCATAAGACCGTCAGTCACGAGGTGGAGGTGGTCTGTCTGCTGCACTGCGACTTCAAAAGCCATTGCGGTGGAGGACCACCGGCTGTGCCAGGGAACAGTTGTTGCCTGGCCGTGGCAGAGCTGCGCCACATTTGTAACATGCTGAGTGGCACTGGTGCTGTCCAGCTCAGCAAGTTACGAGTTCCGCCTCCACCAGCCATTTAATGGCTGGAGCCCTGCCACCAAAAGGCTGGCGGTGAAGGAACAAAGGGGGGTCCTCATGCACACCCACCATGGGGATACTTTCAGGGGGGCACAACATGTGCCCCCCTGTCTGTATTCCCCCCAGATTTCCAGCATGGCATAGATGTCACCATCCTTGCCGCGCTGTAACTTTTTTGCCATTCCCATCGTGGTGCCTGTTTTCTAGGCACTGCCATGGGAAAGGCAAAGGAATTTCTGCCTTACACAAGCTCAACTCATAATAAGGTGGGCGGTCCTTGTGTGGCTTTGGCACAGCTGTGTCGGGGGAGAACCAGGTCCGCTAAATTCAAATTCAGGCCCAATTTTTTCACATTAAAAAATTAGTTGTTTTTACAAACCAAGGTTGGAGCCAAGGTGATGTAGCTTCACCCCAGAGGTGGCAGATCTATTCATGGCTTTCTTTGAAGATAAATGGATATTTGGGGATGCAAAACCTATTCTCCAGGCCATTGGAAGTTGGTATAGATACATCTTCATGGTGTGGCAGGGGTCCATGAGTCAATTAAAAGAATTCCATCACTGGCTTAATAACTGTGCAGACGACCTTAAGTTTACCATCACACATGACAAGGAAGCATTCCATTTTTGGGATGTGAAAGTTGCAGTCAGGGAAGGCATGATAGCAGTTAACTTGCATACAAAACCAGCAAATCAAAATATATTGCTACATTTTTCTACTGGAAATCCAAGGTCGCTCAAGGAAAACCAACCTTATGGAATGTTTCTCTGTGCCATTACACTCTTCGGCACTCTACACAACTATACTCTCCAGCACTCCACTCTACCCTATTCCTCTGAAGGCCACTACATTCTATGCCATTCCACTATATGCCCATATAGGAAGCGCTAGTTCACTCTAAAACACTCCCCTCTATGCTACTCCACTGTATGCCACTCCACACTATGCCATTAGATCCTAACCCCTTCCCCTCTACGTAATTCCACTCTATAACACTTAACTCTATGCCATTACACTGTACACAACTCCACTCTACACCATTACACTGTACACCACTAAGCTTTACCCCACTGCAGTGTACCCACTGCTCTTTATGCTGTTCCACTCTAGGCTACTGCACTGTTCGCCACTCTACTATTTGGCACTGCAGTCTACACTACTTCACTGTGTGGCACTTCACTCTACATTACTCCACTGTACGCTTTTCTGCTATATGCCACTCCACTCTACAACACTCCACTATATGCTACTCCACTGTATGCCACTCCACTCTATGCCACTCGTCTCTATCCCACTAAACTCTATGCTATTCCACTCTGCGGCACTTCACTCTAAGCTACTCCACTAAACTCTATGCTATTCCACTCTATGTCCATCCACCCAACCCAACTGCACACTATGTCACTTCACTCCACACTAATAAACTGTACGCAACTACACTCTATCTCACTCCATTCCAACCCACTCCACTCTACAACACATCACTCTATGCTATTCTACTGTACACCAATGCAATCTACACCACTCCAGTCTAAGCCGCTCCACTGTGCAACACTGCACTCTATCCCACTTCACTGTACGCTACTCTAGAGTTTGCAACTCTGCTGCACTACGCTCCACTCTACATTGTTCCACTTTATGCCATATCCAGGCTATGCCACATCACTCTATGCCAATATAATCTATGCTGCTCCAATGTACGCTATGCCACTTCACTCAAAGGGTTTTGAGACAAAACATTGAGATGAAAATATCAACTTGCAAAAAGATTGAGTCAAAAATATTGTGACATGGAAATATCGTCAGGAAGAATATGGTTGTCAAGAATATCGATTTTAAGGTAAGTAATATAGATTTTTAAAATATCAAAGTCATTAATATTGAAAACAAAAATGTAGGGCCCGATTTGGATGTCAGGTGGAAAGCCATCTGACAGTCTGTCGGAGGCTTTTCCCCCAATATCCAGGGTTTCCCTCCAACCACCATATTATGATGGCGGCTGTTGGAGGGAAACCCGCTGGTTGATTCCACTCCTCTTTCGACAGATGAGAAGCGGAATAGTAATCCCTTGATTGATGGCGTAGCTATTAAATTTAATGTAAGTAATTTTTGTTATTTCTAGCACGGCAGTGGGTTGTGGGTGTTTAGGAACAGAGGGTGGGAAGTAATTTAATTATAATAAATTAATGATTTGCTTTTAATTATTATTTTTTTAACAGTATAATTAATTTTTTTTAATTAAAATTTTATGTGCAGGTTATGGGGTTTTTTGGGGTACAGGGTGGGAAGTAATTACATTTGTATTACTTAATAATTAATTGTTAATTAATAATAATTATTTAATTGATAATTATGTTAATAGTGTTACATTTTTTAAATACATTTTATGTGTTGGTTGTGGGTTTTAGAGGGGTACAGGGTGGGAAGTAATTTAATTTTAATAATCAATAATTTATTTTTAGCTAATATTAATTATTCAATTGATAATCACTTATGTTAATTGTGAAAAAAGATTTTATTTCAGGTGTGGGTTGTGGGGTTTATGGGGTACAGAGTGGGAAATAAATTAATTCTAAGTAATTAATATTAATATATTAATTTAAAAATGATTATTAAATTTATAATTTAATATGTTAATTGTGTAATTACATTTTTGTAACTAAAATTTTAGGTGTGGGCTTGGGGTTTGTTGCGGTATATGGTAGGAAGTAAATTACATTTTAATTAGGTTAGAATAAATTTTTTAATTGATAATTATTAAAATGAAAATGTATTATGTTAATTGTGTAATTCACTTTTTATTATATTTTCGGAGTGTGTTGTGTATTTTGTGGGTGTATATTGTGCAAAATAAATGAAATGTAATTAAATAATAATGCATTTTTATTGATAATTAGTTTGTTCTTAAATATTTCTGTTAATAGGGTTAATAATTAGGTTTTGTGGGGTATAAGGTGGGCAGTAGCTAGAATAAAAATAATGTAATACATTATTCTTTTGTTAAATTATTTTTAAAAAATATATTTTTTATATGAACATTATTTTTAGATTGAAATTTAATAATGTTTGTAATTATTTATAATATGTATTTTACATTATAATATGTATTTATTTTAAACACATTTTATTTAAATATGTTTCTGTTTTTTTATATTTATATTTTAATTTTTTTATTTTGTTTTTGAAATTATTGTATCGATTTGCAACACTTTCCTTACTGTTACACTGACTGGAGTGGGAATATTACATGTTACCCCTCTGCAATCCAACACTTTCCCTACTTCTTCACTCATTGGAGTGGGAATAATACATTTTATCCCTATGCAATCCAACACTTTCCCTACTTTTGCACTTATTGGAGTTGGAATAGTAAATTATATTTCTCCACAATCCAACACTTTCCCTACTGTTACGCTCAGCGGAGTGGAAATAGAAAATTCTGCCCCTCCGCAATCCAAGACATTCCCTACTGTTGCAGCGATTAGAGTGGTAATAGTAAATTTTACCCCTCCGTAATCCAACACTTTTCCTGGTGTTGTATTAATTGTAGTGGGAATTGTAAATTTTAGTACTCCGCAATACAATATTTTTTCTATTTTTACATTTATTATAGTGAGAGTAGTACATTTAACTTTTGTGTGATGTAACAGTTTTAATACTATTGTGTTGTTTGAGGTGGGAGCACTACATTTGATATATTATGAGTTTAAGAATGTGTCTATTTTTGGATAAATTGTAGTGGAATGTTATATGTATTCATTTTAATATGTAATCATTTATTTTATATTGTTTTCATTTTTTTCATTATGTTTATTAAAAAAATATTTATAGTTATTAATATTTTTCATGTGTAAAATATTTGTGTTAAATTGTAAGGATATGTATGTTGGTTGCTTTTTAGTTTAACTAAAGTGGGTTGCTTTTTAAATATTTAGGCCATCATTACAATGTCAGGAGGAGACATCGCCGCAGTCTCGGGACCGACCGTCCTCTGGTCGACAGTCCTGACACCATGATTACGATGCAACCACACATGGTGCGCTCAAAAGCTCCCATTTCTCTATGGGAGCCTGTACTGTGGTCAGAAACCGGCCGCAGCACAAGCTCCCATAGAGTAATGGGAGTTTTTGTTTATCCCTGCACTGCGTGGCAGGCACCTCATGGTGCCTGCCACGCAGTGCAAGGATTTACAAGGGGGTGTGACAATGGCCCCCAGATCCCCCAACCGAAGGCTCCTGAGGCAAGGGGGCTCTGCTAGGGGCTCCCAAAGTTGCTTTCCGACAGGCTTTTTATCTTGGAAAGCCCAACATGAAAAGCCTGTCAGAAATCGAAATCCCGACAGCGGAAACGCCGTCCTTAAGGGATTATGTGGCAGTTCTGACTGGCCAACGGGCTCCTTGAGCTCTTCGGAATCCAGCCGGAATAACCGTCCTATTTGAGTTTTAAACGCCGTAATCATAATACGGCGGTCGGAATTCAAACCGAGGATGCTGGTTGGAAGGTTTCGGACCGCAGGTCGGAGGATTTCCGACCCACATCCTAATAAGGACCTTTATGTTATTGGTATATATATATAGCTATATATATATATATATATATTCACTGAAAAAACCATAGGTTTCAGATATGTTATAGTTACAAATTAGCATTTAAAAAACCTTTGAAATTCACTGAAAAAACCATAGGTTTTAGGGACAGTTATAGTTAGTTGGACATTGCACTCGTACAAAACCCGTGAAATTCCCCCGTTATAGTTAGTTCAGCTAACTATAACTCGCGCCCCGCAATGCACTGCTGATGACGTCACATATTACATCACTCATGACATGGTCAGTGACATCACTGATGACATCACTGATGACATCTCAAATGACATCACTGATGACATCATCCAGTGACTGTGTGTTTCTGTAAAGTTGAAATATTTTTAATATATATAGGAAAAGACGTATTGAAGAATGAGTGGGTGTGTAAGTGTCTGTATGGATGATTTAGTAGGTGCGTGACTGACTCTATAAGTGAGTGATTTAACGTATCTTACTGAATGCATGGGTTAGTGACTAAACTGGGTGAATGTCTGTATCCGTCTGTCTGTTGCTGTGTAAGTGGCTGCATGGGTTTGTGAATAGCTACATGAGTGTCTAATATGAGTTATTGATTGGTTGTCTGAGTATCTGTATGGGTGCCTGAGTGTTTGTGTGGGTGGGGTGTGTGCGACTCTGTGCATAGATGTGTGAGTGGGTGATTCACTGGGTGGATGGTTTCAAGAGTGCATCTGTGATAGACTGTATGGGTGGGTAAGTGTGTGTAAGAGTGTGTTAGTGAGTGAATGTATGTCCCAGTGGTACATGTGTGAGTAACTACATATGTGAAAGCCAGTATATATGTGTGTTGGAGTATATAAATAGCTATAAGCGAGAGTGAGTGATTGTGATAGTGGCTGTATGGATGAGGGTGTGCTTGTATCAGTGATTGTATAAGAGCGTAACAATGTGCTAGTATTTGTATGATTAAGTGAGCTGGTGTGTGTATAACTGTATAGGTGAGTAAATGGCAGTGTGTTTAATTATTTGCATGACTGACTAGGTGTGTGAGTACCTCTATGGATGAGTGGCGGTGTTTGAGTGTCTATATAGGAGTAAGAGTGCATATGATAGTCCTGTACTGAGTGACCATAAGTATGAGTGACTGTACGGGTGAGTGAGTGGATGTGTGTGTGTAGACCTAAGAATCAGTGAGTGGGTATGTAGTTATTGGTGTTGGAGTGTCTATAGTTTTGCGAATGGCAGTCTGTAATTTAGATTGGGTGTATCAAAGGTTATATTAGGGTGTGAGGAGCTGCATCAGATTATCACGTGGATGATGTCATCAGTGATGTCATTTGAGATGTCATCAGTGATGTCATCAGTGATGTCACTGACCATGTCATGAGTGATGTAATATGTGACGTCATCAGCAGTGCATTGCGGGGCGCGAGTTATAGTTAGCTGAACTAACTATAACGGGGGAATTTCACGGGTTTTGTACGAGTGCAATGTCCAACTAACTATAACTGTCCCTAAAACCTATGGTTTTTTCAGTGAATTTCAAAGGTTTTTTAAATGCTAATTTGTAACTATAACATATCTGAAACCTATGGTTTTTTCAGTGAATTTCAAAGGTTTTTTAAATGCTAATTCCTAACTATAACATGTCTGAAACCTACGTTTTTTTCAGTGAATTTCAAAGGTTTTGTAAATGACAATTTTTAAATGTATTAATTGTTATATTATTTTTTTTCATACTGATTTATTACATTTTTAGATTTTTTTTTTTACATATTTTATTTTTTAAATTACATTGTAATTACATTATACATTACATTACAAAAAATACTTTCTCAGAATGAATTACTTTAGTTTAAATACTTTGCACATAGGCAATAAACTTTTAAGTACAGTAGTTACAGCTGTTGCAATGGGCACAACATTTTCAAACACAATGCAACATTCAGCTCAATGTGAATTTCTAGTTAAATGCAATTAGTTACTTTATGGATTACTTTTCTAACCACAGGACTGGATCCTAGATTCAGTCCTGGTACATCTCCTGTAAACAGTTGAGTAAAAGCGTTTTGGTTACAGTCGTGATTTTTAAGGAATATTATTGTATTTTAAAAGTTGACACTTAGAAACTTTTTCTCATAGAATCACCAATGTTATCCTATGGAAGGAAATTCACTTAGCAGGTAAAAACTGTTATCGTTACTTTTTCTTACTCAGTGTTGGATCCTGGATCCAGCACTGGTGCATCTCCTGTAAACAGTTGAAAGAATGCGTTTAAGTCATACAGGCGATTTTTAAGGAATATTTGTAGTTTGTGAAAATCGACACTTTGAAACTTTTCTGCTGAAAACCAGACAATGGATTCCTATGGAAGAAAATATAAGTTACTGGTAAGTACGGTTAAAATTACTTTTCAGGACCAGTACTGGGCTGAAAGATGCAGCACTGAGGTCTCTCCTGATAACAGGTGAGTAAATCGAAATTCGTATTTCGGCTGATTTTAGAGGAATATTTGTATGTTTCAAAAATCAACACTTAGAAACTTTTTCAGCAAAAAGCAGGCAATGATATCCTATGGAAGGAAATTCAAGTTACTGGTAAGTACGGTTAAAATTACTTTTGAGGATCAGTACTGGGCTGAAAGATGCAGCACTGAGGTCTCTCCTGATAACAGGTGAGTAAATCGGAATTCGTATTTTGGCTGATTTTAGAGGAATATTTTAAAGTTCCAAAACTCCACACTTTGAAGAATTTCCAAGTGAAACCAGTCAATGTTAGCCTATGGAAAGAAATTCAAGTTACTGGTAAGTACGGTTAAAATTACTTTTCAGGACCAGTACTGGGCTGAAAGATACAGCACTGAGGTCTCTCCTGATAACAGGTGAGTAAATCGGAATTCGTATTTCGGCTGATTTTAGAGGAATATTTTAAAGTTCCAAAACTCCACACTTAGAAGAATTTCCAAGTGAAACCAGTCAATGTTAGCCTATGGAAGGAAATTCAAGTTACTGGTAAGTACGGTTAAAATTACTTTTCAGGATTAGTACTGGGCTGAAAGATGCAGCACTGAGGTCTCTCCTGATAACAGGTGAGTAAATCAGAATTCGTATTTCGGCTGATTTTAGAGGAATATTTGCACAATGGTGAAGGGAGGGGCGGGGCCTGAGGTGACATCTGTGCAAACGCGCCCGTGGCGCGTTTTAAGTAGGGGATTAAGTCCCCTTGAATCATGAGGGTCCCTACGGGCCAACTAGCCCAACAGGAACCTCCAGTATGCGCCAGGGGGCTGCGTTGCAGAGACATGTACAGAGGCCACACCCCTTTTACACCTCTCTGCAACGCAGCTCTGTGGCGCTTTCTGGACGTACCTGTTGGGCTAGTTGGCTCCCAGGACCCTCAGGATTGAAGGGGATTTAATTCCCATCTTAAAACGCGCCACGGGGCTTGTTTGCACACATGTCACCTGAAGCCCCGCCCCTCCCTTCACCACTGTGCAAACGCGCCCCGTGGCGCGTTTTAAGTCGGGGATTAACTCCCCTTGAATCCTGAGGGTCCCTGGGGTGCAACTAGCCCACCATATACCTCCAAAAAGCGCCACAGAGCTGCGTTGCAGAGAGGTGTAAAGGGCGTGGCCTCTGTACACCTCTCTGCAAGGCAGCCCCTGGCGCATACTGGAGGTTCCTGGTGGGCTATTTGGCCCCAGGGACCCCAGTATTCAAGGGGATCGTTCCCCCTCTGCAAACGCGCCAGGGCGCGTTTGCAGAGTGGTGAAGGAAGGGGCGGGGCCTGCGGGCCCGATCGTTTTTTTTTCCCCCTGAAGGGGGCTGTGTAGCCCCCTTCCTTTTTCCTATTTTTAGGCCCTGGGGACCCCATCCCCCAGGGCCTTACCCCCCTATTTTAAATTAAAATTAAAAAAAACGGGAAGGGGGCCGCATGGCCCCCCTTCCCTGGGCCTGTATTGGCCCCGTGGACCCCATCCCCCGGGGCCGGCCTTGCACTTTTTTTAAAAACTTTTTTTTACCTTTGGGGAGGGGGGCTGCGTGGCCCCCCTTCGTGGCCACTTATGGCCCCGGGGACCCCATCCCCGGGGCCTGGCCTCTCGTTGGGGACTGTGGGGGGTCCCCAAACCCCCACAGTCCCGCCGGCTCCCCGTGTCCTACGGGAGCCGGCATTGCTTTACACATGGGGAGCAGCTAACATGCTGCTCCCCATGTGAAAAGCAATCAGCTTTGGATATTGGAAGAGAGAGCAGGTTTCCTGCTCTCTCTTCCAATATCCAAAGCAGTTTGCAATGACAGGACGGGAGCCGCGAGGCTCCGTCCTGTCATTGCAAACAGCAGTGTCCCGGGGGTAGGCACCCGGGACACTGCAGGAGCCGGCCCTGGGGGTGGCGGTCCCCAGGGCCACCACAGGCTCCAGGAGGGGGCCGCGCGGCCCCCTCCTTACATTTTGAAAGCCCCGGGAGGTGGTGGTCCCCGGGGCTTGGGGGTCCAAAACGGACCCCCATTGTAATTTTCTTAGTGCCCCGGGAGGTGGTGGTCCCCGGGGCGTGTGGGGGCTGGAGCCCCCACACAGGTTAATCAAAAATAAAAAAGAAGCCCCGGGGAGGTGGCGGTCCCCGGGGCTGCGGGAGGGCTCAGAGCCCTCCCGCACCATTACACATAAAGCACCGGGGGTGGTGGTCCCCGGGCTTGGAGAGGCCCTTAGAGGCCCCCACACATAAAATTAACCCCCCAGCATGCCCCCGGGACTTGGCCCACCCGAGGGCCAGTGACTATCGAGCGCGGGAGACTGCGCTTCGATTTTTTTTTTCGGCAGGATTCGCGCACCCTGAGCGCATCCTGCCGATTTTTAAAAAAATAAAATATTTATTTTTTGCCCAGGGGGTCCTCATCACTACATCTTCGCCTTAGTCTCAACATCTCTCCATACGGTATGCTTTTTATTAAGTGGACAGTGTGAGAACTAGTGGCGTGAAGAACTGTATTTCCTGCTGTTGATTTTCGGTGTAATGATATAACCAGTTTATTATTGGTTATGCTGACTCTTACTTCAAGTAAATCAACTGAATCTGAGCTAACAGTAGCTGTGAGATTTAGATTGATTTCGTTCTCATTTAATGAAAACACAAATTGTACGGCACTTTCCTCTGTTCCTCTCCACACCACAAATAGATCATCTACATATCATAGCCAAACTACAACATGATCTGCCATTACCTCATGGTAATCGCTTCTGAGGACCAGCTCCTCCCACCAACCCATGTGTAAACATGCATAGCTTGGGGAGAAGTTGGCCCCCATGGCGACACCACGTAGTTTTTTGGTATATCTGATTTTGAAATAAAAACAAATTGTTTTCTAAGCAGAATGAAGTCATATTCACAAGCATTTTAGTATTTTGTATCATACTTGTCGGTCTGTTGTTAAGGAAAAATTCTAGAGCTTGGATGCCGTCTTTGTGTTTTATACATGTGTATAACGATGTGACATCCATAGACATCAGAATATAGTCCTCCTGCCAAGCCAGATTGTCTATTTTTCGTAAAAAGTCACTTGTGTCCTTTATATAGAACGGGAGGCTTTTAAAGGGATCCTGCAGAAAGTAATCGATATAACGCGATGTGTTTTCCAACAATCTGTCACATGCTGCAATTATCTGTCTCCCTGTTGGCTGGCTTTCATTTTTATGAACTTTTGGTACAAAATAGATCACTGGCATGACAAGATGCTCTTTCTTCAAGAATTTGTATTCATCCATGCTTAATAATCCAGCACTTTTCCAAGCCAATAATTTCATGTGAAATTCATTGAATGTGGTTTTAACTGTTACTGGTGAGCTTCTTTTATAGCAAGCAGTGTCATTCAATTGGGATAAAGCCTCTTTCATGTAGTCCTTCTTTGGCCAGTGGACGATGTTTCCTCCTTTGTCCAAGTTTCTAATTATGATTTCTTTGTTTTTTTGTAGTTTTGTCATGAGTTGGCTATATCTCCACTCCATGCTTGAGTTTTTATGTTTGTATTTTTGTAACCTGGAGTTTAATTGCTTGATCTGTGCCACCACTTGTTCATTAAAAATATCCAATGAATCTCTTGGCACGATTGGATTAAAAGTTGATTTGTTTTTAAAGGGTGTATTTGGTCTGGAGAACAATGTCTTTGTTATAGTCGCTTGTGAGTGTGAGACTACTTCATTGATGGAATCCTGGATGGATATATATATATATATATATATATATATATATATATATATATATATTTTATTTACTCCAGAAAGGCTCAGTTTTCGCTGCATTTAGCGGCGCCTCATTGATGCGGTGCAACTCCACGGCTGAGCCCAGCCGTAATTTATTTCCACACGAATCCTCCCACTTGAAAGGACACACGGAGCGCACTCACGAAAAGGTTCTCACAGCATTTATTAATCCTTCTAATTCATTCCACGGGTCAATCCACAGTTGCAAACCAACGCGTTTCGGTCTCCACGAGACCTTGGTCACGGTTGAATTTTCAGATGTTACCCGACATACTTATTTTTGAAAAGGTCACATGACTTCCTGTCAAATCAAACCATTTTTTTCTAAAAGGCACTTGGCATTCTGGTACCTGTAGTTTAAATTAAAAAACATTACGTGCTTTCGTTTTTGAAATATTAAATAGAATTCCAACAATGTGTACACTGAGCTCTCTTTACTCAAACATTATTATAGATGTATCGCCCCTCTAGTGGGGTTTGATACTTGATTCTCCCATTATAATGTTGAGACTAACACAATCTTGTGATATTCCCTCTAGTGGGAAAACAAATAACTATTTGCATCACTCAAAAACTAATTTGCCAAAATTGCCATAACGTGAAGAAAATAAAATTAAACTAAAAATGTGACTTTAAAATTTGGGCTATATCCCAAATGCAGGGTAAGCGAAAACACAATAATTCCTAATTTACAAATGTACATAAAGTTCTTCATCCTGGTTAAGACCGTGTGGCATATATGTTCGTAGTGCAAGTATTTGTCGAGATTCCTTTTGCCGCAATTTTCTTTCACGGTTTCCCCCTCTCACATGTTGTTCCACAGATTCTATACCATAAAATCTCAACTGTTTCCAGTCACTGTTATGTGCTTGCTCCATATGTTTAGCCACAGCATTGCTTCGGTCTTTCGCTATAGTGGCTCTCACATGTTCAAGAATTCTTTTTTTCAGTTCGCAGATTGTGCTGCCCACAAATTTTAGATGACATGGGCACTCTATAACATAAACTACAAACTGTGTTTTGCAAGTAATTAATTTCTGTATTTTCCATATCTTTTTGTTTGCCCAAACAATCTGTTTGGTGTTGCGTGCAATTTGGCAAACTTTACAGTTGTGGCATTTGTTAAAACCAGTTGTCTGTAGCCATTGAAATGATTTGTTTTTCTTCTTCAAAAAATGACTGTGGACAAGAGTGTCTTTAAGGTTTTTAGCTCTCCTGAATGTGACATTAGGATGGTCACCAATGAGAGGAGTTAATGTTGGATCCAGTTGTAAAATTCTCCAATTCTTTTTGAGAATATTTTTTATTTGCTTAGCTTCTTGCGACAATGTTGTAATCAGTCGAATCTCATTTGTTTCTTTCGTTGGTAATTTTTCTTTGATTATTTCATCTCTAGATTTTGATTCTGCTCTCTTTCGGCATCTTGTTATTATTTCCTCCTTATACCCCCTACATCTAAATCTTTGTGATGTTTGATCTCTATGTTTTAGCCATTCATCTTTCTCAGAGCATATCCTTTTAATGCGCAAAAATTCTCCATATGGGATATTCTGTTTTAGCGAATTTTGGTGAAAGCTCTGTGCATGTAGAACTGCATTAGTAGCTGTTTTTTTGCGATGTAAAGTCGTATGTATTCTTCCACCTTTCACATAAATGTCAGTATCTAGAAAGATCACTCTTTCCCTGTTAATCTCATAGGTGAATCGTAGATTTGCCTCTGTATTATTTAGTATTTCAAAATATTGTTTGAACTCAGACTCAGTGCCGTCCCAAATTATAAAGAGATCGTCAATGAATCTGAGCCAACTCACAATCTTATTGACATGCTCATCATGATTCGGATGCCAGGCAAGGTGCTGCTCCCACCAGCCCATTGCCAGGCAGGCATAACTAGGACTAAAAGAAAATCCCATGGCCGTTCCTTTTGATTGCATATATATCTCATCTCCAAATAGGAATACATTTTTAGTAAGGCAGTTTTCAATCATTTGTAATAACATTTGATTATGTTTTTCATATTGTATATTACGTTTCCCCAAGAAATATTTACAAGCTGTTAATCCTATATGATTTTCAATGTTCGAATAGAGTGAAACTACGTCCATTGTTATCAATTTATAGGAACTTTGCCATGGGATGTCTTGTATATGCCTCAAAAAGTCACTTGTATCTTTAATGTAAGATGTCAAATTTTGAACAAAAGGTAACAGAAAGAAATCTACATAGTTCGCGGCTGGTTCTAATAGTGAGCCGTTTGCTGCAATTATCGGTCGCCCTGGGGGTTTTGTGGCATGTTTATGAATTTTGGGCAAAAAATAAATTGTCGCCGTGATTGGAGATTCCGTTTTAGATACTTGATCTCATCTTCATCAAGGAGGTTCATATTGTGCCAAATGTCCAGTTGGTCATACCAGGTCTTTTGAATTCTAATGTGGGATTTGTTTTGAGTTTAGCATAATACTCAAGATTATTCAATTGAGAATGTGCTTCTTTGATGTAGTCTTGTTTATCCCAAATAATAATGTTGCCGCCCTTGTCTGCGATTTTTATTACTATTTGGTCATCTTGTGTCAAATCCCATATTGCAGTTCTCTCTTCTTTAGTCAAGTTATCTTTGTATTTAGATGGTTTAATTTTATAAATATCTTGTATCACTGCTTCTTGGAATATATCAATTTTATTTCCCGGAGGTAGCTGGGGATAGAATTTAGATTTTGGTTTCATACCGCTTAAACTTGAACCAATTTGTTCACACACTGTGGTCAATTCAATTTCATTATCACGATTGGTGTTATCCAAGTTTATTAGGGTGAGTAAAGGTTCAGCATCTCTCACTGTAAGTATCTCAGTGGGCGTTGATACTGGCTTTTTATATTCACGCATTTTCTTGTTCTCAGCAAAGATTTTTGCTAACTTAATTTTCCTGACGTATTGATATATATCAATACGAGTCTGTGCTAAATCCATTCGTTTCAGGGGACAGAAATTTAAGCCATGCTTCAGTACTTTAATTTCAGTTTGTGTCATGGTCCGATTGGATAAGTTTACTATTTGCAATTCATCCATTACAGCCTCCTCTGTCTCATACTGCGTGTCAGAGTTCCCACATGTTCTTGTTCGTCTGCTCCTTTTTCCTCTCCTGGCCTGCTTCCCTTTTGTCTGCGTTGGCCTCGTATTGGCCCTTTTCCTCTTCCTCTGTAATTTTGCGGTTGATTGCTCATATTTTGCTCCCATTGTCTTTGTTGCAGCACCAACCGCATGTCCCCCAAAAAAGATATTTTTGATTTTTCCATGCCATTCTGTTCAGGTTCACCCTCACTTGCATCTGTTGACGTTAAGGATGATTGGCTGGTGGAGGCCACAGTGGTATCCCCTACTTTTCCTATTTGGCTCAACATATCAAATTTCTTTGCATATGTGAAGATTCTTCCTCTCAAGTAATCATTTTTATCCCTTTGGAATTTGGATTGTTTGCGTCGTTGCACGCTTTCTTCATGTTTGTCGATTTGCTGTTCCAAATCCTCCTTGAATTTTGTCAAGTCTGGATTTAAATCCAATTTTGAGATTTCCATTTCCAATGTTTTTACTTGTTCTTTGATTTTTTCCAGTGCAATTTCAAGATGCTTAACTAAAATTGTCATTAATCCCAAAGATGAATTTAAAATGTATTCGCCCCATTCTTGAAGCAGATCATTGCTAGTATCTTGATGACTTGGCATTAGATGTATTCGTAAGCCTCTGGGCACTCGTCGCACCTCCAGATATTTTTTCAATGATACCACTTCCCACCATTTGTTTATTTCTTTTTAGAAAGCTTTTCCCATGTTCTTATTTTACTCTTTGCATCCGATTTGTGGTGGGGGTCTTTTTACCAGATTCCACATTACTCTCATTTGTCTGTTCAAAAACGCAGAGTCCATCAACTCTGTGCGTTTCGCTTCCCGTTTTTCCATAACTGTGGTAATTTCCACTCCGTAATGTATAAAAAGATATAATTATCACTGGCTTTTCGTCTGCTTTGCAACCTGAATTATAAATAGTCCCCTTTACTTTCAGCCTTCAGACAATGCTGAATATTAATGGCAAATTTCACTGGGTTTATAACAGGTTGTCACGCAGACATAACCGGCAAACAAAATTGTTAATATGAACGCTTCTTACCTCCGACGTTTTCTTTATCAATGTTGTAGCCATCCGGTTAACAACAAAGTTTCCCGTCTGTAAGAATTGCGATTGTTTAAAGCCGGCGATCACCACTGCAGCATTATTCAATTACTCCAGAAAGGCTCGGTTTTCGCTGCATTTAGCGGCGCCTCATTGATGCGGTGCAACTCCACGGCTGAGCCCAGCCGTAATTTATTTCCACACAAATCCTCCCACTTGAAAGGACACATGGAGCGCACTCACGAAAAGGTTCTCACAGCATTTATTAATCCTTCTAATTCATTCCACGGGTCAATCCACAGTTGCAAACCAACGCGTTTCGGTCTCCACGAGACCTTGGTCACGGTTGAATTTTCAGATGTTACCCGACATACTTATTTTTGAAAAAGGTCACATGACTTCCTGTCAAATCAAACCATTTTTTTCTAAAAGGCACTTGGCATTCTGGTACCTGTAGTTTAAATTAAAAAAACATTACGTGCTTTCGTTTTTGAAATATTAAATAGAATTCCAACAATGTGCACACTGAGCTCTCTTTACTCAAACAATATTATAGATGTATCGCCCCTCTAGTGGGGTTTGATACTTGATTCTCCCATTATAATGTTGAGACTAACACAATCTTGTGATATTCCCTCTAGTGTGAAAACAAATAACTATTTGCATCACTCAAAAACTAATTTGCCAAAATTGCCATAACGTGAAGAAAATAAAATTAAACTAAAAATGTGACTTTAAAATTTGGGCTATATCCCAAATGCAGGGTAAGCGAAAACACAATAATTCCTAATTTACAAATGTACATAAAGTTCTTCATCCTGGTTAAGACCGTGTGGCATATATGTTCGTAGTGCAAGTATTTGTCGAGATTCCTTTTGCCGCAATTTTCTTTCACGGTTTCCCCTCTCACATGTTGTTCCACAGATTCTATACCATAAAATCTCAACTGTTTCCAGTCACTGTTATGTGCTTGCTCCATATGTTTAGCCACAGCATTGCTTCGGTCTTTCGCTATAGTGGCTCTCACATGTTCAAGAATTCTTTTTTCAGTTCGCAGATTGTGCTGCCCACGTATTTTAGATGACATGGGCACTCTATAACATAAACTACAAACTGTGTTTTGCAAGTAATTAATTTCTGTATTTTCCATATCTTTTTGTTTGCACAAACAATCTGTTTGGTGTTACGTGCAATTTGGCAAACTTTACAGTTGTGGCATTTGTTAAAACCAGTTGTCTGTAGCCATTGAAATGATTTGTTTTTCTTCTTCAAAAAATGACTGTGGACAAGAGTGTCTTTAAGGTTTTTAGCTCTCCTGAATGTGACATTAGGATAGTCACCAATGAGAGGAGTTAATGTTAGATCCAGTTGTAAAATTCTCCAATTCTTTTTGAGAATATTTTTTATTTGCTTAGCTTCTTGCGACAATGTTGTAATCAGTCGAATCTCATTTGTTTCTTTCGTTGGTAATTTTTCTTTGATTATTTCATCTCTAGATTTTGATTCTGCTCTCTTTCGGCATCTTGTTATTATTTCCTCCTTATACCCCCTACATCTAAATCTTTGTGATGTTTGATCTCTATGTTTTAGCCATTCATCTTTCTCAGAGCATATCCTTTTAATGCGCAAAAATTCTCCATATGGGATATTCTGTTTTAGCGAATTTTGGTGAAAGCTCTGTGCATGTAGAACTGCATTAGTAGCTGTTTTTTTGCGATGTAAAGTCGTATGTATTCTTCCACCTTTCACATAAATTTCAGTATCTAGAAAGATCACTCTTTCCCTGTTAATCTCATAGGTGAATCGCAAACATCCTATTTCCCCATAGAAGCCTGTGTTATGGCCGGTTGTTGGGCGGAACACAAGCTCCCATAGGGTACAATGGGACTCCGACCGAACAGTGTTGGGTCGCATCGTAAAACTGCAGTCGGAACAGCCAACCGCAAGTCAGTCGGTCCCGATTTCGAGTCGGTGTCGGGCGGAGGCTTTCAACCTAACATCGTAATGATCCTCCGCAATATATTTAATTTGCATTAAAATAATGATAGTATTTAATGTATTTTATTTTAAATATTTAAATTTATATATACTTAAAAATCAATATTTAATACAACAATATTTTTTAAAACAATATTTTTTTTAAACATTTTTGCACTTACCTTTTAGGTATAGGTTGTCCATATTTTTGTAGTGGATATTTATGTCTCGATAATTTTGTAGGCTGATATTTTTTACCTTGATATTTTGTCAGTGAACTACTCAAAGCTTTCACACTTTACGCCACTCCACTGTATGCCACATCTCTGTACACCACAAACTTTATATCGTATTTCACTATACACCCCTCTACTCTTCACCACTACAGTCTAGGCCATGACACTCTACGCTATTCCACTGTACACCATTCCACTTTAACTCACTCCACACTATGCCACTCTACTCTATGCCAATCCATTCTACATTATTCAACTCTATACCACTCCACTCAAGGACCTTTCACTGTACGCCACTCCACTTTACTGCATTCCACTATATGCCACTGCACTTTACCATACTTCACTGTATGCCACTCCACTCTACTCCACTACACTCTAATCCACTGTTCAACACTAGACTCTATGACAGTACACTCTTTGACACTGTCCTGTACTATACTCTATGACACTCCATTCAACATCACTCAACTGAATGACACTTAACACTGAGATTTTGAAAACACATTTTTTATAAAAAAAAATAAAAACCATTTAATTTTGATGACAAAAAAAAGGTTAAAGCTATGTTATAGCTAGGCAAATGTTATTTATTCTTTCTATACAAACCCAATTTAAACTATACAAACTTTAGAAATTCTAAAGTTATAGTTATCACTTACATTTCGAATTTGTGCATCACAGATATAACTTACATTTATAATTTACCCACCACCTTCGATTTACTATACGTCACAAACCTCTGTACACAGTCTTGTCACATCACTCAACACACTACATTAACTCTAACTTGCCACTCTACCATGCACTGTGTCAAAAATGATGTCATTTGAAATGAATAAGTGTTATTATGACTACTGTGACTTCACATGATATCAGTTATATATTATTCAACAGTCTAACCAGTGCATTGTAGAACGACGAGTTATAGTTAATGTATTGTGGCTGCCACTTGATTAGGGTTTTACCCACCTCAACCAGTGACCAAAGTTACAACATTGGTGCTCATTGGAAAGGATATGAACTTGTGTGTGTGCAGTGCATACAGTGATTTTGTGTTCAACTAAAAATCCCAGATAAATAATTTGAGACCATTTCTAGTTTCTCTTAAAATTCTCCTTGATTGACCTTTTGTTTTTTCCTACTCACTCTCATTCCACCTGACTGTCTGTGACCATACCTACAGAAATGAAAGTCAAGCTCACAAACTAGAGAGCTACACAGTGGCTGAGCTCAAGAAGTTCTGTAAGGAATTGGGCCTTACAAACAAAAGGTTGGAGCTTGAGAAAGCTCTAAGAGCCTTGGGGGAGGTTCACCAGTTGCTGACAGCAACAGAGGACAAGGATGAGGAAGATGATGTGGAGGAGCAAGGAGAGGACCTGACCTGGAAACAGGTCCTGAAATGCAGCTCACAGGGGAGGGCGATGTCTTGCCTTCAGAATCGAGAACCCTCCCAGAGGGGAAGGCAGCATTCCATCTCGAGGTCTATCCCCAGAGGAGCTGGCGGACAGGAAAACTGGTAGGGAGTTTAGGTTGCAGATGGCCAAACTTGAGATGGAATAAAGAAACTGGTAATGAAGGCTGAGGCAGAGAGAGCCTTGGAGGAGAGAAGTTTTTTGGCTCATGAACTGGGTCTGAAGGAGCTGACCTTGAAGGTCAAACATCTATCAGAGTCCAGCAGAACTGGTGGCAGTGATACTGCAGTGTCAAATAGAGATCACAGAGTCCACATACCTAAAGAACTTGTGCCCAGCTTCGAGGTGGGGGTTGATATTGATAGGTGGTTTGCAGCCTATGAGCTAGCCCTTACAAGACATAGGGTATTGTAAGGGCGCAGAGTTTTGTGGGGCCAGTCCATTGAGGCACATGCCAGCTGTAGAAAGGTATACTCTGTTGGCTTTGGAGGTGACTGATCAGATTTCCTACACTGCGTTATTACGGTTGCGGGTAGCTGGATGGTTCCTATCCCTACCCCTGGGATGACTATTGTGGATCGGTCATCCAACCATCATGTGGCAGTTTTACCATCTTGATGTATTTGTCTATGTGATGAAAATGTTCTATGTTGGATGTATGATGATGTGATATGGAATGTATGATAGTATGACTGCGATATTTGAATGAGACGTGTGGGACATGGTTATTGTATTAATTTGATACTGGATTTTGTTTTGTTATATATTTATTCTGTAAAAATTGGATTAAATGTTTTTGATAATATGAAAATAAAAACGAGAAACCATTTTGATTGAATAATTACATGGTTGGATTTTTTCGATATGTGTCTCTGTCTGCCCCGGTATGTGCCTATCTATATTAGGACCCTTTTCTAGGGCCTTATTTAATCCTATGGGCAGGTAATCTTCTGTTGCTGGTTGTTCAGATTTCCTACACCCTCATGAAAGTAGCCATTATCGCTAAGTTTAAGCTCACCCCAGAGGAATACTGATTAAGGTTTAGGGACAGTCACGGACTGACAAGTCAGTCTTGTGTAGATTTTTTGGACTTCTCCCATAAGGCAATGAATATTTGAGTGAAGGGCAGCCAGCTGTGTAGCTATGAAGGGCTGTATGATCTAATTTTGAGATAGTGCATGCTCAGAAACTGTTTCACACAGTCACGCCAACAAGTGGTTCACTGCAAGCTCACTGTGTCCAGGGAGCTTGCAAAGGAGGCAGAGCTCTGAGTCAGTACCAGAGTGTTGTCTGGGAAGGTTCCTGGGAGTGATCCTGAGGAGGGTAGCTCAGGTTCCCCCCAAGAGAGTTGGGGGTACACAGTGACCCAGATAGGTCCCAGTATAGTGTGAGGGGAAAGGGCTCCCATGACCCTTCTAAGAATGGCAGGAGGTTGTGGTGGGAGGAAGCCAAGGGTGCTCCATTTCCAAGTCTGTTGCTTTGATTACTCCTAGTTGGGGCACAAGCAAGGGAACCTGGTATGTACCAAGGGACGGGCAGGAGCTCCATGTTGTCAGGAGAGCTGCGAAGCACAGCCCTGAAAGCTCAGTTTTCTGGGGCCATCACTCCAAATCAGAGGATAAGCAGGCCTAGATGGAGGGGCAGGGGTAGAAGGACTCACCTGGCTGTCACCCGTTCAGCCTCAGGGTACAGAACATGGGCTGAAGAACCTGTCTTAGGCAAACACCCCTAAAATGGCGGGTGGTAGAGTGGAAGTAGAGTGCCTAACACCATGGGTTAGTGTCCCCTACTTTGAGAAACCTCAGAGGTTAGAGAACCCTTATTCAACATTCATTGAGGACCCAAACATAGCTCTTCAACCAGTGAGCAACATCAGCCTGTTGTTGCAAAGAAACAACTCATTATCCAGGCACAAGTTTAAGAATATAATAAAAAAACAAAGCCATCTGGTTTCTTAGACCTCGGTTTGAAATAAAGAGAACCTTTTGGAAGGAGAATGAACCTTGTGTTTGTTAAAGCTAATATTGGGTATTTATTATGAAAAGGACAATGGCCCTCACCACTGCCAGTAGCTTGCTTCGTTACTGGGTTCCACTTCACCACAATCCAGTTACCGGTACTTAGGGGCTTTCTGGGGGCTCTTACAATGGTTTTGTTTTTTAAAAGGGTGGATGATAATTCACAATCACTGAGTAACGTTTGTAGGAAGGTAGGATCCTTCTGCATGGTTACCCCCACTTTTTGTCTGGTGCTAAGTTGTATTTTGACTAGTCTGACTGGGATCCTGCTAATCAGGACCCCAGTCTATCTGCTTGCTCCCTAAACTGTTGTGTTCAGTACTTAGGTACATCCCAGATTGGATACTGGGATACCCTTATAAGTCCCAAGTATATGGTACTAAGGTACTCAGGGCATAGGTACCCCAGATGCCTCCCATGGGCTGAAGCATGTATTATGCCACCAATGAGAGACCATTCAAAATGTAACTACAGGCCTGCCATTGCAGCCTGGGTAAGCTGGTGCTAGCACCACTTATTAAAGATATACGTTTTCTATATCTAGGGTCACTGCACTTAAAACCTATAAGTGACCCCTATAGCAGGTCTTTGCAATCCTGAAGGAAGGGTGCGTGGTTCTAAGTGAGAGGGTGCCCCTGCATGAGCAGGACACTCCTGCAGCCTACGGAGTCCATTCTCCCGGGTTGTCAGTGAAGCAGCCATATATAGAGGGGCACAGCGTAAATACGCTATGACCATCTTGAAAACAGCTGCAACGAATCCTATCATGTTTGATATCAAACATGTTGGAATCTTACCCCCACACCGTAAATGGTGTGGCAGGTATGATTCCAAGCACTGGAAGAGCCCTCCGTTAGGCTCTCAGTGTTCCCGGTGCCAACCTTCTAGACCCCGACAGCACAAAATGGTTGCTGCCACCCAGAGACACATTTATGCCCTCCTGCTGCTGAGCCAAGGTCGAGCAGGGGAAGGCAGAACAATAGGCACCCTGTCACAGGGAGGTGTGACCACCTCCTAGACAGGATTTAGTGTATTGGGACTGGGTGGGTGCACTGGCCAGCACCACTCAGTCTGCATGAGGGGCACATTTGGTGTCCTTGTGCATAGTCCAGTTCAAACCAGTCCTGGGAGCCGTTGGCTCCCACTCTGGCACAAAACTGGACAAAGGACATGGGAGTAACCTCTCCCCTGACCAGACCCTCCGCTAGGATGGTCCCCTGAATCTTCCCAACCCTTTCCCTAGGATACTTAAGGGCTTAACTGGGTGTAGGTCCCTAGATTCATCATGGGATAAGATTCAGATCAGACACCACAGCACTTCTACCGTCTGGGCACTCTGGACTTCGCTGGACTTCGTTTAGGCCTGACTTCATCTCCCTTCCAGTCTGCTGCATCATCTGTGCCTGTGCATCATACAGGAACCTTCCAAGGCCTGTGAAGCATCAAATGCACTTGAAGAAATCTCCCTTGGAGTGAAGGAGTCACTCTCCTTCATTCGCAGGCACCGCATCTAAGTCGAAGTGTTCCGCAGATCTTGAGCTACTCCGGACTCCGTGGGCTCTGCAACACAGGTGGTGGTTTTTCACAGCTCCCGAGGCCTGCCCTGCCTTCTCACCAAGTTTGAGGCCAGTTTCCCTCGTGGGGGTTGCAATACCCGAACCCCTGTGCACTGCGTCCAACTTGCAGTTGCAAAGGCTTGTTGGCTTCTTTGCAAGAAGATCTTCGGGCTCCAAGGAGCCCAAACCTCGAGCACCTCCAGTAACCAGAATCTTCAGCCACACCACATCGTGTACCTCGAGGCCTGCATCTTTTGGTGAGCTGCTTGAGGTCCTCTTGCGACTCCAGTGCCTCCGGCCTGTGGGTCCACTTGAGGGTAACACTTGTTTTTCTTGGGCTCCCCTGATTTTTCGGGGCCTGCCTGGCTCCCCTGCCTTTGGTGGTGTCTCCTGGACCTTGCTGGTCCCGACGTTGCTCCTTCTTTGATTCCTAGGTGGCTTGCCTTTGCCAAGGCTTTGTTAGTGCTCCCGCATGACACCGTCCCCTCAGCACTCAACATCCTTCATAGGACAGCTCGTGCACGGCTCCTGGTCATCCTCAGCGTCGCCTGGTCCTCACAGCTGCAGAGTCAAGGTCATTGTCGTCCATCCTGCAACACCCGACATTGGAGGGCATTCGTCTTCCAAGTCTCCTGGTCACCCCTGAGTGACATAGACTCTGTCCCCTCTGCTTGCAGGTACCTCTCATCAAGAATCGATCCTTGGGTTCCACCGGACACTTTCTCCTTCTTCACCAGCAGGACTTTCCTGAAGTCCTCCATTGGACTCGACAGCGGTTTCCGACACCACTTCACACATATGCACCCGGCTTCCCTGGTGTAGATAATGTGGGTACTAGGGTATCCATGGGTGGGGTGGCTCTCCGACCTTCTGTCTTCCATGGGGCTTCTTCAGGGTCCACTGAGAAGGGTCCTTAATCTTCAAAAATCCAACCGCGACTTGCACATAGAGTTGTACGGAGCACACAGTTGTGTTTCCACACTGCACACGCTCTCCGTGGGGTCCCTATCTACTCACCTTGGGTGGTTCCTTGGGGTCTCAGCACTTCTACGTCCTCTCGACACTGTCTTGACTCGAGTCGTCGTTCTTATACCACTTTCTTAGTATATGGTTTGGTCCCCCCCTGGGGCCGCTGTGTATTTCGTGCTATTTCTGTGTTTATTTGACAACGTATTGTGTGCATTGTGTTTATCTCCGTGTTGGAGATATTGGAACATACTAGAGAGTATTATATACTAAATACATATTTTTATAAATACTTGCTGTGGTTCTTTTTCACTCAGACTATACTATAAGATTGCATTCTGGTAAAACAAGCTGCTTTACACTCCTTCTGGACCAAGCCTGAAGGCTGCTCTCCACCGCTACCACTTAGAGAGCTTTCTAAGGTTGTCTAAGACCTCTTAAATAACCATAAGGGTTGTCTGGACTGGTGCAAGGTGCCCACTTACATTAGTGGACATCATATACCAGGCCAGCTTCTCACACTTTTTTATGCTGTTGATCAAGAATCAACAAAGTGGGACTATAATGTAATAAAATTGCATAGAGAATGGTTAATAACACTTTATTTTTCACTTTGATTACTTAAAATCACAGTCCATGGGGGTCAGTTAATGTAAACTCCCTGGCACAGTCTACATGTTTTGGCCTGCAATTAAGCCTTAGGTAGATCCCAGTCATTCATCAGGACAGCTGACTGTTTTCACCATGTACCTTAGTCACTGTCCAAGTTTAACATTCAGTAGGAAGTAGAGAGAGAAGGAAAGGACACATGGGGGTTATTACAATGGCTCGTAGTCCTCCACCATAGCGGTGCCTGGGACCGCCCGCCTGCAACGTTTCAGACCCGCACATGAAATTACGATGCGACCACCACCGTGGCGGTCGCATCTTGCATGTTTTCCATTGCGGCGGGTGCTGCTGGCTGCAGCACCCGCTGCAATAGTGAAAATGCATGTAGTGCCTTTCCCTGCACTACGTGGCAGGCACCACACGGTGCCTGCCACTCAGTGCAGGGAAATGTAGGGGGGTACCATGGGTACACCCACAGTGCACCACACCCCCACAACGGGCCCCCAAATGCATTCTCTGCCAGCCTTTCAATGGCTGTTTACCCGCCACGGAAAGGCTGGCTACAGCCAGCATCGTAATATGGTGAACGGTGCCTGCTAGGCACCGCCACCATTTTAGGCATGCTGACCGCTCCGCCAGGCAATCGGTACGATTGCCTGTGGTGGAAACGGGGCGGGCGGTCTTTGCGACCGCCGCGGTCGGAAAGCGATTCCCCCCGCCATCGTAATGTGGCGGGGGGAAATTGCTGTCCGATGGCGGAGGGCCCGCCACCACACGGCTGGCGGTGGCGGGCCTTCCGCCTTCGTAATGACCCCCATAATTCTTATCTATGTGTGTGCCAGGTCAACTATAATGTTTTAAAAATATTTAGGTAATTATCACAGAAGTCCTATGGTTGATAACTAGCACTCCTTTGTATGTATCAGTACTCTTTTTAACCACATTACGTTCATCTACACACTGGGACATAGCCAAGCCAACATGGCCGATTAGACAGGGCATCCATGCCTGTGTTATTATCTGACAACATCCTGGAGTGCTCGCTGAGAATCATTTGTCCACCCCACCCCCACCCACCGGTGAGAGCGCAGCAATACCCAGCATAGCTTACCTGCAAATGGGACAAAATAAAGCTGTGAACACTCGATAGGACAGCTTGGAACCTAAACATTGCAAGGACCAGCTGGCATACGGCCAGACAAAGGTTCTAGTGTGGTATCCCTTAAGGACTCTGATAAATTTGGAATCATATTGGAGGCAATAGTAACCACGCTCAAGGCACTGGAATGAAAAATTGACACAGTGACACTGAACCTTAGTCTACTGAGAGCAAGCCAGTGGAAGATGTCAGAGAGGATGACAGAGGTAGAATACGTGCTAGCATACACTTGGCCAATGGTGCTTGAAATGAAGAAACAAGATGCCAAGTTACAAGTCCAAATAAAAATACTGAAAACCAGAGCAGAAGACTCTGAAGGCTGTTCAGGGAACAATAATGGCAGGATAGTACGGACACCTGAAAGAGGTGAGGGCTCGAGTACAGAATTTTATGTGGAAGATGGGTTCTCACAGGTGGTGGCTCCCAAGGACTTCCTGAAATCCTCATCCATTGAGCATGCTCATAGGGTGCCAGTCTCTTTTCCCATGTCCAGGACGCATTCCTGCACAATAATGGAATGCATATGGCATCACAGCAACAGGAAAAACATACTTCAACTGGTGCCATGCAATGCACCCTGCAGGGCAATAAGGTATCCCTCTTCCTGGATTATACTTGGGCAGTTCAGCTGCGGTGAGTTGCCTTCTAAGAAGTCAAGTGGAACCATAGGACAATGGACCTGAAATACATGCTGCTCTACCAGGACAAACTGTGGATAATGGCCAATGCCAAAACACACTTATTTTCAGATCCAGGAGAAGCTATTTCATGAAAAGAACTGAAACCTGCCGACCAGCATGTGATCCTGGAAGAGCCAAAACACTTAGGGCCTCATTACGTTGTTGGGCGGAAAACCTCCGTCCAACAGTTGGAATTTCCTAGACCGAGTCGGAACCCTTCCCACCAACTTGGTCGGTTTACAATCCGGCCGACCGATTATGATGTTCAGAGTCAGAAAGTAAACTGCGCGGTGATTCCGAATCGGTTCGGACTGCCTCTTGGAGTATTCGTGTCAGTCAGAACCACATTGTGCACCTCTACGAACAGCGTTTCCGAACGACTGATTCAGATGTCATTTTCCAACAGCCTTTCAGAGTCGACCTGTCAGACACAAAAAGGCTGACAAAAAGTGACTTTGGGGGCCCCTAGCAGGGGCTCCCATAGGAACAATGGGACTCCGACCGAAGTGTTCGGTCGCATCGTAATCGGTCGGGCGGAACCGTCGACTGTGAATCTGTCAGTTCCCGAATCCGAGATGGTGTTGGGTGGAAAGCTTCCGCCCGGCATCGTAATGAGGCCCTTAAAAGTGGAAACAGGAAACGTAGGACGAGTGAGGCAAAAATGGTCACAGAGCTCACTCCCATGACCTTGGCTGATCTGCTTTCATGTGAGTGGCGAATGGGTGAGCTGATACAGTAAGGCAGAGGAGAAAACGCTGCAGGCATCGCTAGGGATGAAACTTTTCCCAGGCAGCTGTTGGTGATGTTAATGTGCTGTAGAGTGCTGAGGCAGTGAAGTCATGAACAAGCAATATGGGTCCCAGGGTGTGGGAAAAAGTAAAATTTTTAGTTCTTTGGCAAACGATAGGTAAACAGCAGCACTTTGAAACTAAACATCAATCAAACCCCTTAGCAGTGCATTCAGAAGCACATGAGTGGATGCCGAGTGACTTAAGAGTATTTGGTTTTGTTGAATGGACAATGGTAGGCTCTCATCTTATGCGAAACAATTGTTTTATAGGTGGTTTATGGTTTGAAATGGGTTCATCACAGTTGTGTACCATTGAATCAGGTGCAGGTGAGATGTGAGGTGTTTGTTTTTAGAATGCACAGGAAGGGCATCAGAGCTGAAACTGAGAGTAGCAATCGGGTGCAGGAAGGTGACTACTCTACATCTCCACTAGGTTATGCCAGTCTCATAATTTTGGTAACCAATACACAATCATCTACTGGAACATACAGGGTACGGATAATCCAACCAAACTATACAACGTGCAAAACTACCTTCGGAGATAGGGCATTGACATTGCCTGTCTGCAGAAACCACACTGGAAAGAAGAAGAGGGGGCCAAGCAGAAGAAAAAGTGCAGGGCCAGTTATACTATACTACGTACTCCTCATTCGCAAGGGGGATGCTTATAAGGGTGAGGGCTGGTATCCCATTTACAGTTCAAAAAATAGACAAAGATTCTTATGGTTGGTATAGGATACTAAATGGAACATTAAATAGTAGAAAGATGACAATAGCTAATGCTTATACTCTCACTGCAAGGCAAAGGGACTTTATGCATTGGCTAAGTCTATATATGCACTTGCGGGCAGATCAACTCTATTCTGGTGGGGGAAATTTAATTGTACTCCGTATACTGACACTGATAGATCCAACCCACCCCTGCCCGGGGCACCAGCCATCAGAGCCTCAGCTGCACTGCCTGGATGGATGGATGCAATGTTGGCATCTGTTGAAACTTGACACAATTCTCACCCTGATCATGGGATATATTCTCACTACTTACATGTACACAATCTTTACTACAGGACTGACCTCATGTTTCTCTATGTACTTGTGCCATAGTGAGTATTTCACATGCATACTTTCTGATCATGGGCTTCTGGCACCATATTAGATCGGGGACACTATAGGACCAGATTAACCACGCAAAGACTGCAGTTGGTAGTCCTGCTGGTCAAAGTGTACACTGAGACGATACACTGGCATATAGCAGGATATTTTGAACATAACAAGGGCTTCGTTGGGACTTTTGCAGGGGATGGGATGCCTTTAAAGTGTACCTGAGGAGGGGTGTGTATTGCCAGTAGCCATGGGTTTATGCAAGCTCTAACTGGTGGGATGTTGAATTTGGGAAACTCTGAAGGGAAGAGAACAGGGTGGTACTTTCGGGGTGGCAGCCCAAATAACTTAGGACCATAAGACATGATCACAGAGACAGCAGCTTGGCTCACTTCATCAAATTATAGGCAACATCTGTTGAAACAGTATGGGAGGTAGACAAACCCAGTCAGCTTTTGGCCTGTCTAGTAGGGGTGCTGTGGGAAGGATGCCCATGACAGCAGTGCTGTCCCATCCATGGATAAGAAAAGTACAATTGCTTATTTGAGTTAGGTCAAGTTTAGGCACCATTGCCAGTTGTGTTGGCTGCCTCTTACCACTGACTTGTAAGATGATCTTGTTGTGCTTGTAGATACCCCATTGCAAACAGAGAACACAGATCTGGCACATCTGTTAGCAGCCCTCCAGACAAGCAAAAGATAGAACTATGGTTTATCATCATGTTTGCCTCTGACATGTTGATATTATATTTATGGTTTTACCTTGGCAACTCATTGTAAACAGTTGTGTCTCATTGTAGAGATACTTGGGTTATCAAAACTTCTTATAATGCATGCACTGTACGGATGTATTGAGAATCAATAACCAAGACAGACTTGTCATAACAATCATGTGCCTCGTTAGGTTTTGTTAATGCAGAGATAAAGTTGCCCAAATTTGTCACAGATGAGAGTCTGTAGCATGGGTGAAATCATAGTGTAATGGGGAGAACCTTGGATAGATTCTCTACTCAAGTAATTACAATTTGTCACAATACAAATAGGGGGATATTCACAAGAACGTGCGATAAACATCGCCAAAATAGGCCAGCGCAATTTTCCATATTGCCGTCTATCGCAGGAAAATAACTCCGTGTTAACGTGGCATTCTCAACACGACGGTAACATGCGATAGTTACCCAATAACGCGTCAAATGTCCGCGACAACAGTCCCATGACAGCAATAAGAATCTAAAGCCGAACTTGAAGAAAGGTGCGATGTGCCCAACTGCGATAAAAAAGTCAGCGACAAGCAGCGCCAGGCCTGCAAGTCCCACAAGTCAAGCTGCAAAAAGCACAATAAAAGTGGCAACACAAAACACAAACAACTGTGAAGCACCATGGAGGTAGCTGAAGCATGTACAGAGGACAACCAGAACCCCACAAGCCCCACGGAGGACCAGCCTGGGACCCCGGCGTCAGGGAAGGGCAAGGAGAAGAAGAAGAGGAACACGCGGTTCAGTCCGCAGGAAAACAGGATCCTGATAACGGAGGTGACACACCCACCATCTAATTGCCATTTGTGAGAATGTCAGCACTAAATGTTGCACTTACACTTGTCAGAGTGATGTGCTAATGCAGAGGAGTGACATGCACACAGGGAATGTGTGTTGTAATGAATATATTTGCACATGCCGTGCCTGTGGTCATTTTGTCCATTCCCATGACTGCCAAGGACAGTCCCAATGTGACGTGCTCATGTGAAGAAATTGTCAATGATTGTGTTCCTTCGGGCTATTCCTGCTGCAGCTGCACTGGGGTGTGGTCTACCTGCCTCATCTCTCTCATCATCGTCCGGTGTATCTGGCACTTGGATCCATGGGGCATTGGTGCGTACACATATGCTGTGCAACACACAACATGCGACGACCATCTTGCACACTATTACCGGGCTGTACAGGAGTCTTCCACCTGTGATGGCCAGGCACCTGAAACGTGACTTCAACATGCCAAATGCGCGCTCCACAATGCCCCTGGTGTGTCTGTGGGCCGCATTGTACTGCCTCTGGGCCGGGGTGTTCGGGGCTCGGAGGGGTGTCATCATCCATGGGCAGAGTGCATATCCTTGATCACCTGTGACGGGGGAGAGACATGTGTCAATCAGTTGTTCTGCATTCTGTGTTGGCAGGCTGATTAGTTCAGCGGTGTGTGATGTGTGCAACTTTGGGATTCATAAATGACATGTCTTGCATGTGGCAGATGAGCGGCATCCATGTGTATTACGTTGCCTCGCAGCTGCTCCTCACTACCCCCGAGCCTATTCACTTGTGTGCGCTGCGCGGTTGCATCACTTGCACTCCTAAGATACGCCATTGTCATGGCTGTCTGCGCATGTCCACAAGCCTGACGACGACACTGTGAATATGGCCATTGAAGGTGGTCTGCCTCGTGTGTGTAGGCCTATGGTCAGGATATGGCGGACACAGAGACACACGCAGTAGTTGCTTTGGTGGCCATCCCGCTACTGAACTACGCCCAGAGCCCCGGGCTATGTATTCCCACCCCTACGCTGGCCCAGCCCACTACGCTTACGCTTACAGGGGGGGGGGACATAGCTACATGTCCAAGGTCTTCCCCACTGCCTGAGGTAACATGGTTGCGTCCACTGTCCACAACACTACAAACTACAGCAGTATATGTCCACATGGACATGTCTGTGCTCTGCATACTGATGTCTGTCCAGCACATCACCGCCACACTTGGCATTGTGTACATTCTAAGTCATGGGTCTCCTGCCTCCTTCGCACAGACTTGGTCCCCACCACTCCCCACATTCTGCAATTTGTGTGGCAGAGGTGCCATGACGTGGATGGTTTGTTGCATGTCTGGCCCCTGTCACCACAGTTCCATGTGTTGTCGTGTCTGGTAGGTGGGCATGTTGTTTGGCATGTTGTATGTGATTCAGTAACGTGTGCATTACCACAGTTGTGAGTTGCATGATTGTGGAGTCGAGGTGTGTGGAGTGTTCATTTGGTACTTACCAACGAGCAGTGCATTTCCATCGGTGCCATCCTGGAAGCGCTGGTTGATGATGGACTGTCGGAAGATGTAGGAATCATGCCCACTGCCTGGGTAGTTGGCGACGACATTGGTGAACAGTCCCCGGTGGTCCACTATTGCCTGCACATTGATGGAATGTGTGTGCTTTCTGTTGCGGTAATTGTGTGCAGTGTCGGCAGGGGGCACAAGTAGGACATGTGTGCAGTTAATTGCCCCCAACACGTGTGGGAAGCCAGCTATGGCGTAGAAGCCTTGCTTGGTCTCCAGCTGTTCCTGCGCAGTGTGGGGGAAGTGAAGGTGCTGGGGTATGAAACTGATGACGGCGTCCAGGACAGGTGTGATGAACTTTGATAGGGCTGGCTGTGAGACTCCTCCGACTCTGGCAGTTGTTGGTTGGAAGGTACCAGAGGCCAACAGGTGCAGCACAGCCAGCAGCTTTGTCTGCGGAGGGATGTTGGTTGTACGCTGTGTTGGTACCGTCAGCCTGTGGGCAATGTGGGTCAGGATGCGGAGGATGGTTGTCCTTTTGAGCCTGTAGTGCGCAATGACTTCCTCTGACTTTAAGTCTGTGAGGCTGGTGCGTTTTCTGTAGTTCCACTGTCTTGTTCTGCGCTGCCTCAGTGGTAGTCCAGGGGGGGTGGTCCGGGGGGTGTGGCTGGGGGTGGTGGCGGTGGGTGTTGTGGGCCTCTGGGGTCTCTGAGCTGCATGATCAGTAGCTCCATGGCATCTGTTGGTTTTCAGATGTGGCTTGGGGATTGGCTCCCTTTTGTGCTGCAGGTTGTCGTCCTGCTTAACACCAGCAGAAGGCAGGTGTTAAATCCCTGCTGCTAACGCGCATTATCGCCTGTTTTTGGATCGCATCGCAGATCTGGCTGGTCGTTGAAAATCTCGTGAAGTGGTGTTTTCGTGTGTTTTTGCACGGGAACGCCTACTCTGCATATCATTAGCGTTAGTTGTCGCTCTCATTCGTGGCGATGTTTTCTGCGGTAGCTATTGCGGGAAAACTGGCGATGTCGGCAGTTTGCACCAGCTTGTGAATGGGGCGATGAATCTATCGCCACTTTTGCGGCACTGAAGTGCCGATAAATCGGCGATGAGCCCTTGAGAATGTGCCCCACACTGTACTAACATAGTCAGGTTCCGAAAATTAGGCATTATTTTCATAGAAAACCCTGTGCTTAGTTGTAGTTTTTACCAGGTGGAACCTAGTAGTCCAAATGAGATCACATCAAAGGGAAGTTTATTCTCTGAAAGTTTTACAATTTATCTGAACATTAGTATCTTAATTGAGTAAATAGTAAGCAAGGGATCATTTGGTTTTTGATCCTCTGCCTAGTTGTATTGTTGTCTCAGTGATCAGTCACTAGCCCAGGTTTATCACAGTGGGGGCAGGAGTGGGGGCTTAGTAGCCCAGGTAAGAATGCATTGAAATGTGATAGTCCTCTGCCATAAACATTGACCATACATCAACACACTGGAACTGGCCCCATTCATCTTCAAAGTGTAATCCTTATTGAAGAGTGGCTAAATGGTACATCCACACTTGATCCTTTTGTAAGGATTGTGCACTTTGCTCAGGTTTGGAATGTTTCCTGATTTAATCAGTTACAGTCCAGGATAGGTAATTTTCAGAATGTTCCTGTTCTTTATAGTGTGACACCATTTTAGTGGTTAAGTTGCTACATCTATTGCTACAGCAATATACTATAATTCAATGTGTTCCTTATTGGTGGTCATGCCTAACTAATCTACAGTTATATGGTCATGTAATAAGGTAAATAATGAATTTACTGTTGCAGGTTGTGTGCGACATATATCTCCACAGAGTGGTGAGGGTCATGGCAATTTCTGTGTGAATCTGGAGGCTCCAGAGTTCTCCCTAAAGGTAGTGGCGTGTTACTCTTCAGAGATACCAACATATGGTTTGGTTTGTGTGTTATTTCAGTGGTTTGGGCCACATACGAAGCAGATGTTTCCTTAAAATTCTGCTGAAATTAAAGCTGAACAGTGGCCACTCATAACTTGCTTCCCCCACATTAAGAATGCACCAATGTTTGTTAATTCACTTCTTCCACAAGTTGAAATTGAGGAGAATGTAGTCTCACAAGTGATTGTTTCAGCCTATCCCAGCCTGGTTTCTAGTAGTGCATCTCTGTTATTGTTCCTATTGTTCTTAGTATGATTGTTAGACATTTCTATAATTTTCTTAGGATAGGTTATTGCGGCTAGTTCAGAAGTTATTGCAATAGCTTATTCGTCACATTTTTCCGATGTTTTCCTTCAGCTCTCTAAGGTGCTGTTTGTCAAACAACATCTGTGAGTTTTTGTCAGTAGCTTTTTGGTGGACCTCACTCGTCAGTCTCCTTCTCTTTGCCTTTTTTCATAAAGTTGAGAAAGGGCTCCTCCTATGTTTTTCAATGCATTACCAAGTGGAGATGTAAATCTAATTGATTAATTCAAGCCAAAAACTGGCTCAGTGTTTCTTCACCCCATCTCTATATCATTAGAAAATCATCACTGTAACGATTACACAAGATAATGTTATCAAATAAGTGTTGGTTGTCTCACAGATGTGAATGATTTCAAAATTGTGGACAGAAAGGCACACAATGCTTGGGGCAAATGTACTGCCCAAAGACACCCTGCTTATCTATTGCTATGTGTCCTTTTCAAATTGAGAAACACTTTTTGTGGGGGCTATTTTTGCTCAAGCCATGACAAAGAAGATGGGGGTTTGTTGTTGCCATTCAGATTTTCGAAGTAACTCTTTTATGATTTGTAGGCTGGCTTCCTGGGTGATGTCGGCATACAGGTTTTTTAAATAAAGGGTTACTAAGTCTTCACTGTATGGCTCAAATATGTCACATAATTTATCAGGTTTAACAAGTCATTGTTTTCCGTTGTACATGATGGCACTTTGAATACCTTTGATTTAAGCATAAAAATACAATTGATTTTGGTGAGCAGGCACGTCACCCTACCATCTTTATTAAGCCCAAATATGAATATGGTATTTGCTACACACCGGAACGTGAGGCCAAAAGAAAGGTTTTATCGAGATTAAAAGAGAAATGGAGTGGTGCAGCACAATTTTGGCTACACCGTTATACATTACAAATACATAACATAAACGTGTACTTAGCACATTTCTTGTGTGATCTAACGATATTAAAATAAATATTGCACTTGACATTATTACCAAAGTGTATTTACTGTAGGATTATTAAATTTACTAACACTGTGTGCTTTAAACTGTATTAACTGAGATATTAATGAACCATCCTTACCCAGTAGACATGTACTCACTATAAAGAGGAATCCGATTTACAAGTGTACCTTAGTACATTAAATGACATTTACTGTTTAGATGTTTGAGTAGTAACCATCCTCATGGTATGAAACTTCATTTATATTAGAAACAAACTTGTTTTAGGTAATGTGTACAATAATGATTCATATATTGTATTAAAATGTAGCTCCAGACATACTTATACGTATACATTTTAGATTTACTGTATACCCTATGTTAAATTAAGCTAATATACTGACAATTTATATTCATTTGTGTTTAAATGCGCAGACGCATATTAAATGTGCACCTTTGAGTTGATACTTTAAGTTGTCTTTAGTAGGCCTGTTTACCATGCTGCATAAATACTGTTTCCCATTTTCAGCTAACATGGCATTTCTTGCAGGTATTCATATGCATTGTTAGTTTGAGAATAGATACATTACTGTCCTAGTGATAGAAGGAGGGAGCTTGAGAAGATGACCTTGAAAAAAGAACATAGAGAGCCAGAGTGTTAACTGAAAGACCTATTGAGCAATGTTACAACCTGGTCTGTGTGTGAGAAGATGATGTTGTTCCCATGTCCAGCATGAGCTACTTAGCGAATGCAAGGATGAAATGTCAGGAATTTACAGTGAATTACAAAAAACAAAGGAAGCAGTACCCAATACAACAGAGGCACACACGGAGCCTGAGGAGATGCTGTGTCTTTCTGATTTTCCCTTGATAACAAAAGATGCACTTCCAGTGCTATTTGGAAAAGTAAAATCAGGTTCTCCTCTGGATCCAGCTCTACCGCATATTCTTCTGTAGGGGGAACAGGACATTTCCCTCAGTCTTTTAGACCTTCTCAATCTGTCAATAGCCACAGGAATAGCTCCTTGCCTTGTTCTTATTTCCTTTATGGAAATCCCCTGATTTGTAAGATGCTTTAGGATTATAAGAACCATCCTTTTAGTTTAGATCCTAATATAGGGGATTACGGTTAACTAATGTATAGGCGAAACAATCTGCTACTCTTCTCTGCGCATCAGATACTAGTGCTACCTTTTGTATTACTGTGACTGAACTTCTTGCTTGTTTGACATTGGTATGCCTAAACTTCTTTAGGATGTTAGGCTTCCCTGTTGTTATTTTGTATCTTTATGGCATGGTACTAAGAGCTTGCAACTTAACTTGAATTCTAATTTGTAATACATCTTCTTAACCATAGTTATTGATTCACGGTCCTCATTGTGTAGCCAAATGGGTTACACTCTTAATTGAAACTGAGAATGAAATGTTAATTCCCATCACCTCTCAGGCGGAAAATAAAGGTCCATCAGAGGACAAATTGAAATAAAGTGGGCCGAGAGTGCTGGATCAGGAGGAAAGGACTTGTTTGTGTAGGTCACTTTCTAATACAAACAAGGACATACAATCTTTGAAAATAGATACAAAAATAGTCATGATATGCTAAAAAAGTTAGTTGGTAATAAATAGCTAATGCTGAACATTTAAGACCTTAGAGAATCTAGCCACTCTTTTGCCTATTTAAAACATAGCTGTTCATTTTCTTTGAAACGTATCTACATTATATTTGTGAACACTAGGTGGCATATTTATGAGCCCCTTGCGCCGCTGGAGCATTACCATGGTGCAGTAGTGGCCCGTGGTGGGAGTGCTGCCGGGCGCTGACGTGGGGCGGGGGAGGGGCAGGGTGGGGGGCAGTAAACTACAGATTATGGCCGATTAGAGGTAAGTAAACATATAAATAAATAAAACGAATTTCGTTGCGCGCGCTGCATCGCCATTTGCAATGCAGCGCGCGCAACGAAATTCGTTTTATTTATTTATATGTTTACTTACCTCTAATCGGCCATAATCCGTAGTTTACTGCCCCCCACCCTGCCCCTCCCCCGCCGCACATCAGTGCCCGGCAGCACTCCCACCAGGGGCCGCTACTGCCATGGTGCAAGGGTGCCTCGTTGGTGCTAGGCTGCTGAAACAGTGCCAGCGCAGGGGGAAAGGACAGGAATGCACTGCTTTGCATAAAAACATTGCATTACTGCCCTTTCGCTTTGGCATAGGGCAGCACAGATTACAAACTCATATCTATGAGGCCATGCAAAGCCACTATGCATGGCTTTGAATGGCCTCATAGATATGGAGTAAGGCAAGGGAGCACAAATCGCTGAGTTGCCTTACGCTGTGCTCGGAAGGCATTCCATGAGCGTTGTGGTGGGTTTTCCGACGCAAGACCCATGGATTTTGGCGCTGCCCCATATTTACAAGAGCGTGTAAACCTGAGGAAGCACCAAATACTTACGCCTCCTGATGTGTGGCGCAACCATGGAGAAATTACTTTATTTCTCCTCGTTCTGTCCTCCTTCTATGTGTGCTGCACTCTGCAGCACGCAAAGAAAGAGAAAAACGCCTCTTAGGATTGTTTTTGTGCAGGAAGATGTCCCTTCCTGCACAAAAACAATCCTGCCAACAACACAGGCACCCTTGCACCATTGTGCAAGGGTGCCTGCGTTGGCACTAGGCAGCTGAAATGGAGCTAGCATAGGGAGAAAGGACAGGAATGCACTATATTGCATAAATACGGTGCATACTGCCCTTTTACTTTGGCATAGGAAAGCTCAGCAGGGTGACTTGATGCACTGCCCTACGTCAAATCCCCATAAATAAAGGTCTAAAACAACATATGCTGGGAGATTTTAATGGAAGCACTTTTTGAACAAATCCTCCCTCATCTACTATTAGGAAAACAAGGGGAGCAGTAAGGTTCACAGTCCTAATTTACTACCTTTCCTCATTTTAGAGAAGCTGATGGTGAAAAGTAAACAGATAGGATCACTGTTCAATTTTTATCCTGTGAGGTTATTTTCTTCTCACAGATGAACTAGATTCTTTGAGATTAGATATCAGCTCCTCTTTGAGCACAGGCATAGTGCTAGAAGATTTCAAACCAGCAATGTTTTGTACCATACTTAACCCCTTCGATGCTCATGACGGAATGGTTCCGTCATGAGCATCGGTGCCCCTGTGCTTATGACGGAACCATTCCGTCATGAGGCCAGGGGCACTAAATCCCTCTGCTGCAGACAGCAGAGGGATTTCTATTTCACCCCTGTGACCTTGGGAGCTGGGGAAGAGCTTCCCCAGCTCCCGAGGCCCCCTCCCTGGTTTCTATGCCATGAGGATCAGCGCGCACGTCGCACTGTCCTCATTGCCATGAGGATCAGCGCGCACGTCGCGCTGTCCTCATTGCACAGAAACCGAAACTGAAATGAGCCTTCAGGCTCATTTCAGTTTCACTTTCTATGTGCTCAGGGGGATATCTCAGCCCCCCGGGCACATAGAAAGACGGGAGAGGTATCATTGGAAAGGGGAGAATCTCCCCTTTCCAATGGTACCCCTCCCCAGTGGATCCCTGCTTGGGGATTGCCCCAGGAGGGCGATCCCCAAGAAGGGATCCACCCACTAGACACTAGGGAGGGGGGAGCGGCCCCTTGGGCAAGGGCTTTGGCTCCCCCCAATTTTCTTTTGGTGTGATTTAGTCTTTTTGCCCCCCCTGGGGGGCAAAAAGCCCACTAGACCCCAGGGATATTTTTTTATGCCGCATAATTTATTAGGGTGGGGGCTGCCCATAAAGGGCATGTCCATGCCCCCACCCCGCAAAATTTACAGCCTTTCTGCCCCCCCCTGGGGGGGCAAAAAGCCCACTATACGCCAGGGATATTTTTTAAATTATAATTTGTGGTGCCCATGCCCCCACCCCCCCCCCCAAAAATGACAGCCTTTCTGCCCCCCCTGGGGGGCAGCTGGGGGCATTAGCCCCAAATCTGCCCCCCCGGGGGGGCAAATAGCCCAGTAGACGCCAGGAATTTTATGGGCAAATTTTAATTAGGGTGGGGGCATTGGCATGCCCATTTTGGGCAGCCCCCACCATAATTAAAATTTGCCCAACAAACTCCCTGGCATCTAGTGGACTTTCTGCCCCCCTGGAGGGCATATGGGGGCATTAGCCCCCAATCTGCCCCACCGGGGGGGGCAAAAAGCCCACTAGACGCCAGGGATTTTTTTGGGGTAAATTTGAATTAGGGTGGGGGCTCCCAAAACTGGCATGCCCATGCCCCCGCCCCCTCCCCCGCAAAAGTAACAGCATTCCTGCCCCCGTGGGGGCAGATGGGGCAGTGGCCCCAATCTGCCCCCCCAGGGGGGCAAAAAGCCCACTAGACGCCAGGGATTTTTTTGGGCAAATTTGAATTAGGGTGGGGGCATTGGCATGCCCGTTTTGGGCTGCCCCCACCCTAATTAAAATTTGCCCAAACTCCCTGGCATCTAGTGGGCTTTGCCCCCCTGGGGGCAGATGGGGCATTAGCCCCCAATCTGCCCCGCCGGGGGCAAAAAGCCCACTAGACGCCAGGGATTTTTTGGGAAAATTTGAATTAGGGTGGGGGCTCCCAAAGCGGGCATGCCCATTCCCCCACCCCCTCCCCCACAAAAATAACAGCCATCCTGCCCCACTGGGGGGCAGATGGGGCAGTAGCCCCCAATCTGCCCCCCCGGGGGGGCAAAAAGCCCACTAGACGCCAGGGATTTTTTGGGGCAAATTTAAATTAGGGTGGGGGCATTGGCATGCCCGTTTTGGGCAGCACCGACTCTAATTAGAATTTGCCTAAAACTTCCTGACGTCTAGTGGGCTTTGCCCCCTGGGGGCATATGGGGGCATTAGCCCCCAATCTGCCCCGCCGGGGGGCAAAAAGCCCACTAGACGCCAGGGATTTTTGGGGGCAAATTTGAATTAGGGTGGGGGCTCCCAAAACGGGCATGCCCATGCCCCCAACCCCTCCCCCGCAAAAATAACAGCCTTCCAGCCCCCTTTGGGGGGCAGATGGGCAGTAGCCTAGTGGGCAAAAAGCCCACTAGACGCCAGGGATTTTTTGAGGCAAATTTAAATTAGGGTAGGGGCATTGACATGCCCGTTTTGGGCAGCCCCCACCCTAATTAAAATTTGCCCAAAAAACTCCCTGGCGTCTAGTGGACTTTCTGCCTCCTGGGGGCAGATGGGGGCATTAGCCCCCAATCTGCCCCACCGGGGGCAAAAAGCCCACTAGACGCCAGGGATTTTTTTCGGCAAATTTGAATTAGGGTGGGGGCTGCCCAAAACGGGCATGCCCATGCCCCCACCCCCTCCCCGCAAAAATTACAGTCTTCCTGCCCCCCTGGGGGGCAGTACCTCCCAATCTGCCCCCCCGGGGGGGCAAAAAGCCCACTAGATGCCAGGGATTTTTTTGGGCAAATTTTAATTAGGGTGGGGGCAGCCCAAAATGGGCATGCCCATGCCCCCACCCCCTCCCCGCAAAAATTACAGTCTTCCTGCCCCCCTGGGGGGCAGTACCTCCCAATCTGCCCCCCCGGGGGGGGCAAAAAGCCCACTAGACGCCAGGGATTTTTTGGGGCAAATTTTAATTAGGGTGGGGGCAGCCCAAAACGGGCATGTCAATGCCCCCACCCCCCACCCGCAACAATTACAGCCTTTCTGTCCCCCCCTGGGGGGAAGATGGGGGCAGTAAAACTAGACACCCAGGGGAATCCAGGATGGGGTGACTTGACTGGCTCTCACCAGGTTCTGTTACCCAGAATCCCTTGCAAACCTCAAAATGTATATAAAAAACACATTTTCCTGACATTTCTGTGGAAGAAAGTTCTGGAATCTGTGTGGATCCACAAAATTCCACTCACCCCGCATTTCCCAAAGTCTTCCGAGAAAAATGGTACCTCACTTGTGTGGATGGGTCAAGTACCCGCGACAGGCAAGGGCCCAAAACCTAGTGAGGCGACATCAAAATTGCCTATCACAAAACGACCTGGTTTTGCAAGGGGGGTCCCATGACTTTTTGGCCCGGGGCTCGGAGGCCACCCAGAGAAACCTACCAAACCCACACATTTCTGAAAACTAGAGAGCCGGGGGTGGATCCCCCAACGTTTTCTTACCCAGAATCCCCTGCAAACCTGACATTTTGCTTAAAAAATCATTTTTTTAACACATTTGTGTGTGGGAAAGTTGTGGCATCACCGGGCTGACACAAATTTCCTACCAGCCAGCGTTCCCCCTGGTCTCCCGATAAAAATGGTGCCTCACTCGGGTGGGAGGCCCAAGTACCCGCGACAGGCAAGGGCCCAAAACGTATTGAGGCGACATCAAAATTGCCTATCACAAAACGACCTGGTTTTGCAAGGGGGGTCCCATGACTTTTTGGCCCGGGGCTCGGAGGCCACCCAGAGAAACCTACCAAACCCACACATTTCTGAAAACTAGAGAGCCGGGGTGGATCCCCCAACGTTTTCTTACCCAGAATCCCCTGCAAACCTGACATTTTGCTTAAAAAATCATTTTTTAACACATTTGTGTGTGGGAAAGTTGTGGCATCACCGGGCTGACACAAATTTCCTACCAGCCAGCGTTCCCCCTGATCTCCCGATAAAAATGGTGCCTCACTCGGGTGGGAGGCTCAAGTAACCGCGACAGGCAAGGGCCCAAAACGTATTGAGGCGACATCAAAATTGCCTATCACAAAACGACCTGGTTTTGCAAGGTGGGTCCCATGACTTTTTGGCCCGGGGCTCGGCCACCTAGAGAAACCTACCAAACCCACACATTTCTAAAACTAGACACCCGGGGATTCCAGGGAGGTATGGCTTGCGTGGATCCCCCAAAGTTTTCTTACCCAGAATCCCCTGCAAACCTGAAATTTTGCAGAAAAAATCATTTTTTTAACACATTTGTGTGTGGGAAAGTTGTGGCATCACCGGGCTGACACAAATTTCCTACCACCCAGCGTTCGCCCAGGTCTCCCGATAAAAATGGTGCCTCACTCGGGTGGGAGGCTCAAGTAACCGCGACAGGCAAGGGCCCAAAACGTATTGAGGCGACATCAAAATTGCCTATCACAAAATGTTTTGCGGGTAATATCTGTCGCGGGTACTTGGGCCTCCCACCCGAGTGAGGCACCATTTTTATCGGGAGACCTGGGGGACCGCTCGGTGGTAGGAAATTTGTGTCAGCCCAGTGATGCCACAACTTTCCCACACACAAATGTGTGAAAAAAGTGATTTTTTCAGCAAAATTTCAGGTTTGCAGGGGATTCTGGGTAAGAAAACGTTGGGGGATCCACGCAAGCCATACCTCCCTGGAATCCCCCGGGTGTCTACTTTTCAGAAATGTGTGGGTTTGGTAGGTTTCCCTAGGTGCCGGCAGAGCTAGGGTTCAAAAACTACGGCTAGGCACTTTGCAAGAAAAGGGTCATTTTTCACTGTGAAAATGTGGTGTGTCCACGTTGCGTTTTGCGCTGTTTCCTGTCGCGGGGACTAGGCCTACCCACACAAGTGAGGTACCATTTTTCTCGGAAGACTTTGGGGAATGCGGGGTGGGTGTAATTTTGTGGATCCACGCAGATTCCAGAACTTTCTACCACAGAAAAGTGAGGAAAATTTGGTTTTTTTGACAATTTTTTAGGTTTGCAAGGGATTCTGGGTACCAGAACCTGGTGAGAGCCAGTCAAGTCACCCCATCATGGATTCCCCTGGGTGTCTAGTTTTCAAAAATGTATAAGTTTGCTAGGTTTCCCGAGGTGCCGGCAGAGGTAGGGTTCAAAAACTACAGCTAGGCACTTTGCAAAAAAAGGGTCATTTTTCACTGTGAAAATGTGGTGTGTCCACGTTGTGTTTTGCGCTGTTTCCTGTCGCGGGCACTAGGCCTACCCACACAAGTGAGGTACCATTTTTCTCGGAAGACTTTGGGGAACGCGGGGTTGGTGGAATTTTGTGGATCCACGCAAATTCCAGAACTTTCCACCACAGAAAAGTGAGAAAAATGTGTTTTTTTTGACAATTTTTTAGGTTTGCAAGGGATTCTGGGTACCAGAACCTGGTGAGAGCAGTCAAGTCACCCCATCCTGGATTCCCCAGGGTGTCTAGTTTTCAAAAATGTATAGGTTTGCTAGGTTTCCCTAGGTGCCGGCAGAGTTAGGGTTCAAAAACTATAGCTAGGCACATTGCAAAAAAGGGTCATTTTTCACTGGGAAAATGTGGTGTGTCCACGTTGCGTTTTGGGCCGTTTCCTGTCGCGGGCACTAGGCCTACCCACACAAGTGGGGTACCGTTTTTCTTGAAAGACTTTGGGGAACACGGGGTGGTTGGAATTTTGTGGATCCACGCAGATTCCAGAACTTTCCACCACAGAAAAGTGAGGAAAATGTGTTTTTTTTGACAATTTTTTAGGTTTGCAAGGGATTCTGGGTAACAGAACCAGGTGAGTGTAGGAGAGTAGGATCTGCTTCACATGGGTACCCCCACTTTTTGCAGATACTTCACTGTTTTTCGACCTTAGTCTGGCTGGGGCCCTGCTAATCAGAACCCCAGCCTAGCTGCTTCCTCTTTAAAATGGTTTCCATGTGCCTTAGGCACATCTCTGATTGGAATCTGGAGTGCCCTTATAAGTCCCTAGTATATGGTATACTATGTACCCAGGGCATAGGTACCTCAGAGGCCTACCAGGGGCTGCAGCATGTATTGTGCCACCCCTGGAAGGCCATCCAAACTGACACCACAGGTCTGCTACTGCAGCCTGGGTAAGGTGGTGCATGCACCCCTTACTGTGATATAGGCTACCTATATCACTATTTACATACACACATATAAACCTATAAGTCACTCCTATGGCAGGCCTTATCAATCCTGAAGGCAGAGTGCGTGGTTCCTATGTGAGAGGGTGCCCCTGCATGAGCTGGGCCCCTCTGCAGCGTTCGGAGACTCTTCTCTGATACTGTTTGTAGTGCAGCCTGACCATATACTCTTAAGCGCATTATAACCTCGCGTTAAATGCTAACTTTGGGATGGCTGCACGGAAACATGTTGTGTTTGGTGTCAAACATCTTGGAATACTACCCCCCCGCCAGTTCTGGCGGCGGGGGTAGCATTCCACCCTTCTAGAGGGAAAGACATGTACACACCGGTATACCCGGTACTGACTTTCCAGAGCCCTGGCATCACAAAATGGATGCCGCTGCCACAGACACGAGTCTGGCCTCCTGCTGCTGACCGAAACTCCGGCAAGGGAGGCCTGGACAATAGGTTTCCTGTCCCAGGGAGGTGTGACCACCTCCCCAGACAGGATAGTGTGTATTGGGGCTGGGCGGGAGCACTCTCGGGTGCTTTGAAATCCTGCACTGGGAGCACACTTGGTGTCCCTGTGCATACCCCAGTTCAAACCGGCTCAGGGGCTTCCAGCCCCTGCTCTGGCACGAAACTGGACAAAGGGAAAGGGGTGTAACCACCCCTCTGCCCTGACCCTCCCATAGGTGGGGCCACAGAGTATGTCCAACCCCCTACCTTAGTATAAGTAGGGGACCCCAGTCCTTAGGACTTTAGATTTACCTGGACGAAACTCTGACACAGAATCCTGGACCTTCGACGCTCTACTTCAAGATTAGAGGACGGAAGAATCTCCCTTGGGGTCAAGGAGTGACTCCCCTGCTTGGCAGGCACCAAAGAAGCAATTGTCCAGTCTGCATCGCTGAAGCTCCCGTCGGACGCCGAAGACTTTGCATCACCAGAGGTGGATTTCCAGACTTCCCCGAGGCTGCTCTGAGTCCCCAGCAAAGATAAGGCCTGTAGCTGTCGTGGGTAACGTGGAACCATGACCCCTGGACACCGATCGCATTTGCAAGTGCATCCTCTTCTGGGTCTCCCATGAAGTCGTGCTTTGGGCTCCTAATAGCCCTAGCCTCCAGCACCAACTGCACCGAAGATCACTGGCCTCCACTCTACGAGTGTCCTGTGAGCCAGCTCCACGTGCCTCGTCTTGAGGCTCCTTCGCGGTTGCTAGTCTGTTGGCTAGTAGGCCCTCCCGAAGGCCAATCTTTTGCTGCTTGGGCTCCCTGGTTGCTCCAGGTGTGCCCTAACTTATCCTTGCTGGGTGAGTCCCCCAGACCTTGCTGGTCTGCACCATCGTCCTTCTTCTATTTCCACAAGACTTGCCTTTTCCAAGGCTTGTTGGGTCCAATCCGGTCGCCGACACCCCTGCCATCGACAGACGTCGTGGGCAGCTCGAATCCAGCTCCTGGTTGTCATCGACGCCTCCTGGACCTCGTGGCTGAAGAGTCAAGACGACTGTCAACCTAGCTGAAGCACTCGACATCGGTGGGCATCTGCTCATCGCCTTCCTGGTCACTGGCTAGTGACCCAGACTCTGTCCCCTCTGCTTTCAGGTTCCTCAGATCTTTGATCCACCTTTGGATCCACCCGAACACTTTCGACTTGGTCGCCAGCAGCACTTTGCAGCAGATCGCCATAGAAAGCGACGACGAAACCCGACCCCGAAAGACACCTATGCACCCGGCTCCCCTGGGTGAGGTAACTCAAGTACTCCGGTGCTCCCGTGGGTATTGACACTAGAACAGCCTAGTTCTCAAAGGGTTTGCTCCAAGTCCTCTTCTAAGTGTCCCTTTTCTTTTAAATTCTAATCGCGACTTTCCCCATAGAAGTTAACGGTGGTTCGCGGCTGTGTTCATACACTGCACGCGTCCCCCGTGGGTCCCCTGTGTCACTGCCTTGGGTGGTTCCTTGTGGTCCAAGCACTTCTACAGGCTCTAGGCCTTGTGTCTAGCTCAGTCGTGGTTCTTATACCACTTTATTGGTATATGGTTTGGTACGCCCCTGGGGCTCAAACGTGTATTTGTGCTATTACTGTAGATAACTAACTTATAACGTACGTACTTCGAACTCTAGCCTCATAAAGAGACTAGAGGGGTGTGTTTAGTAATAAATACATATATTTTGAATATATACCTGGTGTGGTCCTCTTTCATTTGGTCACTCAAGAGATTATAGACTGGTAAAACAAGCTGCTTTACATTCCTTCAAGACTTAGCCTGAAGGCTGCTCTCCATAGCTACCACTAGGATAGCTTTCAATAAAGGTTGTCTTTAACCTATCTCCAATAAGGGGTTGTTTGGACTGGTGCAAGGTGCCCACTATAATTAGTGGACAGCATATGCCAGGCCAACTTCTCACAGTGAGAGCCAGTCAAGTCACTCCATCCTGGATTCCCTGGGTGTCTAGTATTCAAAAATGTATAGTTTTGCTAGGTTTCCCTAGGTGCCGGCAGAGCTAGGGTTCAAAAACTACAGCTAGGCACTTTGCAAAAAAAGGGTCATTTTTCACTGTGAAAATGTGGTGTGTCCACGTTGCGTTTTGGGCCATTTCCTGTCGCGGGCACTAGGCCTACCCACACAAGTGAGGTACCATCTTTATTGGGAGACTTAGGGTAACACAAAATTGTAGAGCAACTGTTATTATCTATTGACTTTCGATGCATTTCTGCCTTCCAAATGAAAGACAATGTGTAAAAAAGAAGTCATTTTGAAAAATGACTTATAATTCTCATGCTAGTATGGGTACTCCCAATTTCGGAAATGTGCAAATATCTACTGTTTCTAAACTCTATATTTTGTTCCCATTTCAGAAATACATAGGTGTCTTTCATACCGATTTTTCCATGTATAAATTTTCCCAGAATAATTGCTATATATCCGGGACATAATAAAAAACCATTGCAAGACGCTGCTCAGTTATTGGCTCTGGGTTCGTCGGGTTCTTGGTGAACCTACAAGTCCTATATATCACCACAACCAGAAAGGTCCAGCGGATGTAATGGTATATTGCTTTCAAATAGCTGTCATAATTAGAAGAAGTTACAGGTGAAAACGTTGACACAAATGGCTGTTTTTTTCAACTAATTTTCAATTTTTCCTATATTTACCTGTTTGTTTCTATTAAGAAAACTTGAAGGATCTACACAAATGACCCCTTGCTGAATTCAGAATTTTGTCTACTTTTCAGAAATGTATTGCTTTCCAGGATCCATTATTGCTTTCATACCCATTTCTACCATTAACTGGAAGGAGGTTGAAAGCACAAAAAATAGCAAAAATAGGCTATGTCCCAGAAAAATGCCAAAACTGTGTACAAAATTTTGGTTTTGTGACAAAAGTCTGCTTGTCCCTGAAAGCTGGGAAGATGGTGATTTCAGCACCACAACCCCTTTTTTGATGCCATTTGTAGGGAAAAAACCAGATGCTTTCATCTGTAGCCCTTTTTTCGCATTTTTCCCCCAAAAAACAAAGTTTCGCTGTATTTTGGCTAATTTCTGGGTCCCCTCCAGGGGAATCCACAAACCCTGGGTACCTTTAGAATCCCCATGATGTTGGAAAAAAAGGACGCAAATTTGGCATGGATACCTTACGTGGTCAAAAAGTTACAGAGCCCTAAGCGCGAACTACCCCAAATAGCCAAAAAAAGGCTTAGCACAGGAGGGGAAAAGGCCTAGCAGCGAAGGGGTTAAGAAGCTGTTCCTGAATGCTAATGATTAAACCAATTTTTGGTTTACTTTGGTGATTCCCTATATGGCAAAGTTACTTGAGATGACAGTGGCTGTACAGCTACTCAATTTTGTAGAGCAAAGTGCCATGTTGGATAACTTCCAGTCTTGCTTTCAGGAAGGGCAATACTATTTCAAGAAGACTAGCTCATCCATACTGGACAAATGAATGTTCCTTCTATTATCTTCGTTCTATTTATTTAGAAAATTCTCTTGTTTCTTTACAACACCACTCGGTCCATCCAAATTCAATTATTATGATGCTATTGGATGCTTTAGTCATATTTTGGAATGAAATAGCCCTCTTAATTAGGTCTCCACAATTCTGACTCAAAGAGAAAAATTAGATGTCTCACCATAAATGGTGAAACACAATGTATTATGAGATTTATATCAAAATCAAACAGGAACATCAAGGCATCAAATGAGTCTATCTTATAAGATACTGATGATAAGCTGTCAGGTCACTTGTTTAGAAACAGTTACTCAGGGAAAACTAGAACATTTTGTGACAAGCATAGTTGTTGTTGCTGGAAGCACAGTGAAGTTGCAATACACATTGAGTCACTGAGATTCACAGAAATTGATCTATTCTTATGTTTTCCTCATACTTATTTCAAGAGGGTCATTCTGATTTTGTATAAGCAGTTTCAAAAAAGCTGCTGTTCAATTCCTTATCTTATTCAGATTAGATTACGACAATTCGCTTCACACAGGCCTGCTTACATATACTATAATACAACTGCAATTAACCTACAACATCTTCAGAATTCAGCAGCTGACTTTACTCTTGGTCTAAACAGTGAACCTAGGATACCTCCTCCTACCTTAAATGTTTATATTTGATTTCAAAACAAAACTCTTGTCTTTTAAAGTCTCTGTGTTGTACCACCTACATAGGCTCACACTTTACTTGTAAGCCAGATAGGACCCTTTTGTTCAAGTGCTACACTTTTGCTGAAAGGCCCCAGATGTTGGTGATCTCTATACTTTTATAGGAAGAAATGTAACCTGCACATCTAAAAGCCAACATCAATGGAGACTCATAAGGAGAGAACTGGTGGTCAGAAATGGAGCTCCATTCTGCTCAGGTCAATACTTATAGGCTGGGAGTCCTCATCTGACCGCAGCAGCCAGCACAGCGCATGGGAGCTTCTGGAGCCTGTGGAACCCGTGCGTTCGGGATCCTTACCGCCACCGCGGACATCACTGCTGCCAGGAGAGGCAGCAGAATACAGCCCCCAGCGCGCCTTGCGGCAGGGACGCCACGGGTGCACTCAGTACGCGCCAGGAGGCGTTTCAAAATCGGCCAGGGCTTCCCGCAGTGCGGGAGCCCTCATCTGACTGCAGCAGCCAGCACAGCGCAGGGGTGCTTCTGGAGCCTGTGGAACCCGTGTGTTCGGGATCCTTACCACCACCGCCACCGCAGACATCACTGCTGCCAGGGGAGGCAGCAGACTACAGCCCCCAGCACGCCTTGCGGCAGGGACACCACGGGCGTACTCAGTACGCACCAGGAGGCGCTTCAAAATCAGCCAGGGCTTCCTGCAGCACGGGAGTCCTCATCTGACCGCAGCAGCCAGCACAGCGCATGGGAGCTTCTGGAGCCTGTGGAATCCGTGTGTTCAGGATCCTTACCACCACTGCGGACATCACTGCTGCCAGGGGAGGCAGCAGACTACAGCCCCCAATACGCCTTGCGGCAGGGACGCCGCGGGCGCACTCAGTACGCGCCAGGAGGCACCTCAAAATCGGCCAGGGCTTCCCGCAGCACGGGAGTCCTCATCTGACGGCAGCAGCCGCACAGCGCAGGGGAGCTTCTGGAGCCTGTGGAACCCGTGTGTTCGGGATCCTTACTGCCACCGCCACCATGGACATCACTGCTGCCAGGGGAGGCAGAAGACTACAGCCCCCAGTGCGCCTTGCAGCAGGGACGCCGCGGGCACACTCAGTACGCGCCAGGAGGCACTTCAAAATCGGCCAGGGCTTCCCGCAGCACGGGAGTCCTCATCTGACCACAGCAGCCAGCACAGTGCAGGGGGGCTTCTGGAGCCTGTGGAACCCGTGTGTTCGGGATCCTTACCGCCACCGCGGACATCACTGCTGCCAGTGGAGGCAGCAGACTACAGCCCCCAGCGCGCCTTGCGGCAGGGACGCCGCAGGCGCACTCAGTACGCGCCAGGAGGCGCTTCAAAATCGGCCAAGGTTTCCCGCAGTGTGGGAGTCCTCATCTGACCACAGCAGCCAGCACAGCGCAGGGGAGCTTCTGGAGCCTGTGGAACCCGTGTGTTCGGGATCCTTACCACGGACATCACTGCTGCCAGGGAAGGCAGCAGACTACAGCCCCCAGCGCGCCTTGCGGCAGGGACGCCGCAGGCGCACTCAGTACGCGCCAGGAGACACCTCTAAATCGGCCAGGGCTTCCCGCAGCACGGGACGCATGCGGGCGTGCCTGGGCTGTGCCCGGGCCAAGCCCGGGCCAAGGGCAGGCCTGTCTGCGCCCGTCAGAGCCCAGAGGAGAACAGGCTGGGCCACCCCCTGATATTTACAACAAAACTCTGGTTGAACAGACGCTCCAAGCACCATAAGGTACTGTGCCTTTGGCATCAAACACTCGTACTGGTATTTGTGGGTCCCATTTTAACCTGAGTACTTTCTGCCGAGGGCCCTCTACTTACTGGCAGTTTTGGTGTAGGCTTGACTACGGCAGGGATGGGGAAGCCCAAAACTACAGAGGGAGGAACTAGGGAAATCCCTGTTAAGAAGGCAAAAAAGAAGCAAATGTTATCAAGTCTAACGCCAGGTGGGGGGTACTAGATCGAATTGACAACCTTTTGGCAGAATGCGAGGTTCTTCTTGATCCCCCCAGCTCCACTTCCCCCCTCTAAATCTGTCTGCGAGCAACTCTTGTCAAGTCCTTTGCCCTCACGCCACATACCAGCTATGTTTAAAAAAGTGGGAGAAAGGAAGAAAGCGCCGAATAAACCTGATTTGGCCTCCGCCAGGCCGGATTGCGGCGAAGGAAACAAGTTAATGAATGTTGGGGATTTGTCTTCTTTTATCTGCCATAATAGTTTCTCACCACTGTTAGAATATGTAGACCTAGAGGACACACCCGAAACCCCAAATAGCGTAGTACAACCTAAGAGGCCACCATCGGACATACGCCCAAATGTGAATGCCTCACTAACTGATGGGACAGCTGCGAATAATAGCACTATAGCCGCCAACCGCATGGATAATCCACCCAGTAGCCCACTAACCCACAGTAACGAGGCCCCTACCCAAAGATTGCTAGCACACCAAATAACGGCCATAGCTCAGGACATCAAATCACTTAAAATAGCTGTAGGTAACCTCCTAGCTTCCCTGAGCAAGGTACATACTGAGGTACAGAGTATTCAAAATCAACTGCAGGTACAAGCAGCCGCACAGAAGCACATTCAAGGGGGCATAAGCAGCATGAAGCAGCTGAAAGGGGATAGCATTAGTCGATACCCAGGAAGGCAAAGTAATAATCATACAGAGCAGACCCACACCTTCGATTCGTCCACTAGTAGTCATCCCACTCACAGTACAGGAGCAGGCCAATCGACATTTAGCAGAGATCAACCGGATAATTTAAGTAACAATGGAAGATCCTGGCTAGGGCCTGCACGTCACTTAACTAGTCTCACACAAGCTCCACTATGCTCACACAAGCTTTCAGATACAGGAAAGATAATCTACTTAGTTAACGTCCCAAAGAATCAAGGGAGGTCACAAACAGAGGATGAGTGCTCTTTAATTAACAAATGCACCCATTGGATACGGAGAGTGAGAGGATGTCGGTGAATTATTAGGGAAGACATCATCGGGGCCAAAAGATAATCTAGTCGGGGGGGGGGCCTGGGGACGCCCACGATGTAATAGCTCTCACTCTGACGCACCACAATCTGGTGGAAAATTTGGTTGCCTTTGACTTACGCACCCAACACTTGGTTAATTCAAAAATACGTTTCAAGTATAACTGCCCAGAAACACAATCAGCCGCAAACCAAACATCATGCGCAGCTTCCCTAAACAATGGGTCTCTACTGAACGAGATCGATTGAAGGCTCACCTCGCCCCCTGCAGCACCCATGTCCCAGTCCGACGCCCCAGTATATGCCATAACACAACCCCAGCCGTACCATATTGAAGACCCCCCTGTAGAAGAACATAGGGTGACCAACTTGACGAACAAGCCAGATTGCACCTCAGAGGCTGCAGTTGTTACGGTCGGGTTTCTATTTCCTCCCAACTGTCTATCACGCAGTCTAGAGGTAGTCTCATGGAGTATTGCAGGATTGCAGTCTAAGGGAGTGTCCCCTGACTGGAACTCCTTCGTTGAGGAATACGACATATGCATTTTCCAAGAAACATGGTTAACCGAACCGCTTTATCACCTGGGTTACCTAAACTATTATAAACCAGCCACAAAGGGTAATAAGGGTCGCCACTAGGGCGGGCTTACAATCTGGGTTCGGCAGGACATCGGCCTACCCATACAAGCCCTCGAGACGGGAAGTAATGACATTCTCGCGGTTCGCCTTGGGTGTGGGTCATATGGCAATATCGACATCTATAATATTTACGCTAGAGGGCGTAGCGGGGGATGAAGGTCAGAAACTATTTCCGATCTGGATGACCTCTTACATAACATCTCTTCGTCCTCCTCGGTAATACTTGGGGGCAATTTTAATGCCACTTTTGAGCCCCTGGACAATGGGGAATTTGATCCAGCGGGGGACGAGGATGAACAGTGGGGTATCCCTAGTCTTGAAATACCTCTGAATAAAAAATGGACAAGGCAGCATTACAGTTGAAGGCCTTAAGCCTCGAACATGGTGTAAGGGCAGTCAATGGGAGAACAAGATCTGATAAGCAAGGGGCCCATACATTCAGAAACGGTCACCACACAAGCCGGATTGACTATACGTTAATCAGCTTAAAAATCTGGCACACAGTCGAAGATATGGTCGTGACGGATAGAACCGAGAGCAACCATAATCCACCCTGCACCTCATTTTCATTTAAGGCTCTACAAGAGCAACCACAAGCCCCAATTTTACCCTCGACTGGTGAATTAGAACTGACAAATGGCATGCAACATCTTAAATGGCCAATGGTAATTGAATGACCTGATATATTATCATCAATCAATTCCGACATGGAACACACTCTAACCCAGATGTTGTCCTCTCGCTATGATTCTAGCATACTGAAAGAAATAACACTAACACATAACACCTTCTTTGATAGAATATGCTCACATTTCCAAATTCCCAACAGGCCCAAGATAAAGGGATTCTAATCACACCCACATTGGTACAATAATGAGTGCAAGAAAGCTCGCAGAGCACTGGGGGGGGGGCAATAAGATTAGGAGATCAGTCTAGAGTCCAACATACAAGAAAGCTTTATAAGAAGACGATTCTCTCAGCAAAAAAGACCTGGGACGAGAAAAGATGGGAGGACCTAAAAGAAGCATGTAAGGAGAGGAACATGCAACGCTTCTGGAGCCTTGTAAAATGGGGCGTGGGTGGCTTAGGGCAATCTCCCCGAAATTACGTGGACCCAGTAACGTGGGTAGAGTTTTTCTCAGACCAATATGCAGACAAAGACAACATGGGCTACGATTCTACTCGGGTTTATTTTAATCTGACCAACACTGTTTTTAATTTAGCTGACGTAACAGCATCACTGAGTTCTATTACCAGTGGGAGAGCCCCGGGCATTGACAAAGTGCCCGCTGACATCTTCCTTAAGAATAAGGCCAAATGGAGTCAGTATATTATGTTTTTATCAAATGCCATTGCTCATGGAGCTCAGATCCCGGATACCTGGCAAGGAACGGAGAATATCCTGGTTTACAAAAAAGGAGATAAATCCTTAACCGGGAATTATAGGCCGATAAGTCTTATAGATTCAATCCAGAAAGTCGTAGCTCGACTTGTTCTAGCAAAGATCCAGGCCTGGATTCATGACAATGATATCCTGAGCCCCCTCCAGGCAGGTTTTCGGGCACATTTGAGCACCATTGACCAAGTTTTCCGTTTTATTTTTATCTACTGGCAGACAGTGACTCTCGGAAAAGGCAGTATTTATGCAGCCTTTGTTGATCTTAAGTCTGCCTTTGACCTAGTCTCACGGCCCAAATTATGGAGGGTATTGCAGGAGCTTGGGTTGCCCCCTGATCTACTCTTTTTAATAGTTCGCCTCCATGAAAAAAACTTTGCCCAAATTCGCTGGGGGGTTCATGGAAACAAGACAGATCGATTCCCAGTCGAGAAGGGAGTACGCCAGGGCTGAGTCCTGGCGCCTACATTGTTCTCACTTTTTATCAATGGCATTGTCAGTTTCCTAGCTGCCTTTCCCACAGACTCCCCAGTCCTAGCTGGAAAAAAAATTCCTATATTAATGTTTGCGGATGACACACTTATATTGTCCAAAACACCGAGTGGGTTAAAGCGTGCGCTCCAGCATTTTGAAGAATTTTGCACACTGCGTGGTTTAAAAGTCAACACTGCAAAAACCAAGTTTATGACTTTCAACCAACACAGGTCATTTAAGGGGGGCATGGTAATAGAGGGGTACCTATTGGAGCAGGTTGATGCATTCACCAATTTAGGTATCACCATGCCTAAAGGGCTCAGCTGGAGGCCACATATTGACATGATGGCCTTAAAACATAGACAACTGGGCGGTGTAATGATTAAGGAGTTTAAAACGTCATTGACTAAGCCTCTAACTCCGGTGCTGCAAATTTACAGCTCTAAAATTCTGAGCTCAGCTCTTTATGGCGCCGAGTTATGGGGCTTCGAAAATTTGAATCCTCTAGCTGTATCCGAGAATACGTTTTTACGAGGGGTTACAGGTTTGCCCCAAAGCTCTCCCATGCTCCCCATGCGCTACGATTTGGGTAGAAAAGCCATAGCTGACTTAGCAAGACTGCGCCCCATTCTTTACTGGCGCAGGATCTGGTCCACACCAGAACTGGCCGCCTTTGCTGAAGGTCTTAAAGACCTAATGGAGTCTGATCACCTCCATAAATTCAGCTGGTTGTGCGACATTAGAACCACCCTAACTAGTATAGGCATGTCATCGCTGTGGACCGATCCTAGCAGAACAGAGTTTCCATCAAAAAATCTGATCAAGCAAAGATACTGGGAACTGATCATGCTAGAAGCTAATAGAGTAACTGATGCTGCCACACTGTCAGGAAAGTTCTTGCAAATAAAATCAAGGCCGTACGTTGAGGACTACTGGGACATAGTTACATGCCATTGGACCGTAAATTGTACTTCCAGCTTAGAGTAGGTTGTTTACCCTTGAAGACCTTTACAGCCACATGGTCTACTGAGGCTAATGATAAGTGTCCAGTTTGTACTAATGTGGAAGAAACATATGCACATGTGTTATTTGTCTGCCCTGCATATGCTGCACCACGCAAAGCTTGGCTGGTACCGATCTGTAGGAACATGGGCACACACCAGTCAAGTGTAGCAATGCGTATACTGTGTACGGACTCCTCTGTATTGTATGCGGTTCCAATGGCAAAGTTTTTAGGCTGGATGTGGACAATCAGAACTAAACTACTAGCAGCAAAACGGACCATGTAGGCTTTTGATATTCTACCTGGAACTTGTAAATTGTTTATTACTCTTCAGCATCAAATCCTAGTAACAATATATGTACAAGTTTTTTAATGTTTCTTACCCATTTTTATAACACATATTTTTATTGTAATAATCAATTTTTAAATTTTGTGATTTATGGTTTTATTGTGATATGCTTTTATGACATTTACTGTCGAATAAAGCTTGAGTTGATGATGAATTATAGGCTGAAGTTTATTCAGATTTAAGTTAATTTTAATGAGGATGTTCCTTCTGCTTTTCACAATGAAGGCAATGTTTGAATTTCCCAGAATCCAAACTGGTCTTCAGAGCACTGAGTGTAGGATTCCCATGTTACTAGTATGAGTACTCTTGACCATGTCAAAGGCTTCGGAGAGTGAATTAATAAAGTCAAAAAGTCAGTTTAGGCAGTGTTATTTGACCTTGTTCAGACCTTAGCTGGGGTCAAAGCTAGAACTAGGGAAGTGATAAACTTGTGGTTCAGATCTGGGGTGGCCCAAACCTGGGAATGTATAGAAAGAAGCCTGGTCAGTCAGAAAGCATTGTTGCATGATCTTCATTGAGAATAACCCTACATAATCAGCACTGTACATGCCTGTGTTACATAGAAACTTCAGGAGCCACGCAGAGATAAGTATACTGTTTATTTTATGACGTACAAGATAATAAATATGGAGCCCACATGCAGCTTGTCCTCATGCATCACATGTCAGAAAAAAACTAAGCAAGTGATGCAGGATAGCAGCGTGGGTCATAAAGCAGTAACTTAAAAGGAAACATAGCAACTGGAATGCATTTACTTTCGACTAGTGAGGTCGCACCGCAAAGCAGGAGCTCGCTCGCTCAAAGCAAGTTCTTAAAGGTACTGCGCAATCCATACATTACCTCAATGTCTTATGGTACAACACCTTCCATTTTTAAAGAACAAAGCTAATTAATTTGTATAAAAAACCGAAAATTAAAAGTATCTAAAATAAGCATAAGAACACAATATTTACATCTCTACATTTATTATTTTTTTGTAAGACATATAGTAATCCTTAAATTTAGTGGGCATTGTAGTAGAGCTCTGGTGTTATGGGATGTACTGCAATACTTTGATTGTTCAGGAACAATGTCTGTACCAGGTGACCTTTGTGTAAGTAACAAATCATTTGCATAATCAATGTGAGATGACCCTTAATTGTCAGTTGAATGCTCTTGAGTTGTTTCCCACCAACTTCTTTCAAGAGGGAAACTGTTGCTAGCTTGAATGTTGGCTGCCTGTGTCTGGGTAAACTTGCTCAAATATCTCTTACTTCACCAGCCTTTGTCCTTTGTAAGTACTGAGTCTATAGACACTCTTTCCACAAAAACTGATTTTGAAAATGTTGATAAACCCAACTTGACCTTAGTGCCATATCCAATCAAAACCCAAACCCCTGCTTTCAATGTTAATTCTTTGAAATGGTGTGTTTTGACAAATTGTTCTTTAACCTGAATTTGCTCTGCTTCAACTCTGGATTCAATAGTCTGCAAGTCTGTACTTTTTTGCTTATTTTCTCACCCAGTCAAAGCAAACTAGAAACTTGGAAACCTATTGTACTATGTGGAATTCCTAGATATGACCAAAATTTCTCCCTGAGAAAAGTTTCAATCTCAAGACCCATGGTCAAGGCTGTTTGCACTCCTTCTTTTAAGAACTTATTTATGCATTCAGCCAAACCATTGGCAGAAGGTGAGTAAAGCGCAATTCTGAGATGAGTAATGTGAAAACCCTCAAAGAAGTCCTTCATGCGCACTGATATGAAGTGGGTGCTGTTGCCTGTAACAATTGTTTGGGTGCTTCGTTTACATAAAAAGTATTTTTGAAAATTTGATTATAATGTTATTGTTGTGAACAGAGGTAAAACCAAAATTCACTCATTTTGAAAAATAATCAATTAAAACCATCATATATCTTTTGTTAATAGGCAATAACTCAATTGGATCCGCAAAATCGAGTGCCACTCTTCGCCAAGCTTCCTCTGGTAAAGGGACCTTATGAATAGGTGACACTGTACCATCCAATGCTTATCAGATACCAAGCAGATGGTGCAATGATCAATAAACTTAGAAACTTGAGCTTCCAATGCAGGCCACCAGTAAAATGTGTTATATATTTGCATGTGCTACTGACCCCTAAATTGCCCTAGTGTGCCTCCTTAATAATACCATCTCTGATAGTCACAGGAGGCATGCATACATCATTACGTACTAGGACCCCTTCAGCAACTGATAGGCCCTCTAAAATCTGTACACAAGGTCTCAAAGAGGCCTCAACATTTCTTTCCTTGGTCCAACCTTTTTTCATGGATTTGAAAACAGGCTGTAAATTGGCATCCTGTTTGCAAGCTTCTAACCACTGTTTATGTGTGATAACCCCTTCGTTCTGCTGTATATCCTCCACAAAAGCAATCACATTCTCATTATCTTGAAGTGTGTTGAACTCTTCACTTCTGATGTGTAACCTGGAGAGACAGTTCACTCTTACGTTTGCCCCGCCAGGTATGTATTTCACCATAAAATTAAATTCTTGAAGCTTTGAAAACAACCTGACCAATTGTGATGATGCTTTCCCTGACCCATTGCCACTCAACAGGTGGAGAAATGGTTTGTGATCTATAAATAGATCAAAATGGGAACTGCAAATGAAAGTCTTGAACCTTTCCACCTTCCAACAGCATGCCAATGCCTCCCGCTCTCTGGTGCTGTAATTAGCTTCCACACTACTGAGAGAGAGAGGCAAAGGCAATGGTGTTTTCTGTGTCCTGACACAACCCCCAATTCAACTTGACTGGCATCAACAATTGTGATACTCATTTTGCCTGCTACAAATGGTGTTAAAACTGGGGCTGGAATAAAGAAATATTCACTTTCTGTAAAGTTTCTTGCACATCATCAGAACAGATATACTTCATTCCTTTCTTGAATAAATTCCTCAAGGGCAGTACAATAAAAGCATAACCTTGCATAAACCTTAAATTGTATTTGCTTAGCCAGAGAAAGGAGCGACATGTATCTTTGTCACTGGGTGGATGTTCATCTTCAATAGCTTTAATAAAGGACATTTTTGGAGAAATACCATTGGCAGAAATACCATTGGTGAAGGAGTATCCTAAGTGGTCAATTGGTTTCTTCAAAATATTGGCATATATCTGTGTGAAGAGTGATACAAAACGTTTTTTAATTTAGTGAAAACTGTTTCAAGAGTGTGATTATGTTCAGGTAAAGATTTTGCAAAAATCAGCAAGTCATCTTGAAATGCTTCTATCTCACTCACACCCTCCAATATGGTATCCATGAGATGCTGAAAATCACTAGCTGCTGAAGCCAATCCAAAAGAGAGTCTGCTCCGAAAGGAGTTACAAAGGTGGGAACTTTCATCTAATAAGATCTGGCAGTGAGCTGATTTGAGACCCAAAAGTGTGAAATTTCAGCAAGTAAGTCTTGAACATAGGGCAGAGGATGGCAATCAACCGCAACGTTCCTGTTGAGACTGCGCATATCAGTATACAAGAGAATCGCACCATACTTTTTGCACACACTTACAATGGGACTTACCTATTCAGAGGAGTCAGTGGGTTTGATAATGCCACCTCCAACTAACTTCTCTAATAGTTTTTTCAATTCAGCTCTAACACTAAAGAGAACAGGTCTGGCTTTGTGCATAACAGGTATAGCATGCCTCTTCAACTTAACTGTGTGCCCATATTTCTTAATGAGCCCAATCTGGCCAGACACATTTTCAGGAAATCATTTAACAATATCTTCAGTGGGATTAAAATGATCAGTAGTGAGTAGAAATACATTTGCTACCCTGACTGGAGGATCAGCACCAGGCACAATCATAAGACAAATTTTGCAAGGTCCTGTCAGCTAACTATATTTCTACCCTTGACTGCAACATAGATTTTAGTAGACATTGACCTGCCAAGATAAGACACAGTGTCTGTGAAGAACCCAACCATATTGATATCCTGATTACCATAAGTTTCAGGATGTATGTTAAGTGTGCTTAACATTAAACCACCACGGGTAAAATAAAGTACAAGATATAATATAGATAGGTGCACCTGAGGCACACATCATGTTAAGAGTTATTTTGGAACTTAGAGTTACCTGACATAAAAGTTCCTCCAATTTTGTTAGTAGACAAAGAGTCAATCTCCAGATTCAGGGCCATAGTTGATAGATCCACAGGACAGTCCCCCTCATTTATGTCAACACTGTGTACTTTAACTTGATGTTTACCAGATCTGAAAACACTGTGAAAGTGACCTAATTTCTTGCACTTATTGCATATTATTTATCTACTTCTGGGGATTGTATATAATTGTTTAAATTGGATTTAGATCCGTACGCTGAACATTCACAAAATCTTTGCCCTTAATTTCTTCAGTATCAACATGTTCAGAATACCCCACAAAATTGACAACTGGAGAAGATGTCTGAGTCAATTCCTGAGGCATCATGCAACTGGAGCTATTGAACGTTCAATGCGTTTGGCCAGATTAACAACCTCTGACAATAGAGGGTCTCTGCAACCGACTACCCTTTCTTGTATCTTTATTGAAAACCAGCTATACACAAACTGATCTCGAATGTATATCTCGATGGAAACTCCAAAATTGAATGTAGCAGCTACTGTCCTTAATGCTGATATGAATGCTTCTCCAGTTTCATCAGTTGTTTGTTTCTTCTTAAAAAAAAGAAAATCTCTCCAATAGAATGCTAGGTTATTCTGAGTATTTCACTCTAAGTCTTGTAATCACTTTTGAGTCCTCATTAGAAACTGCAGATTGTCCAGATGGGGCAGCACCTGGAGGCAAATTACCCAAAAGCCACATGCTCCAACTGGGATTAAATACTTCTCAAAAGATCTTGACCAAGCATTCTACTTAAATAAAAGCTTGCCAGGAAGTTAAAGAAATGGTGAGATGTGAACTAAATGCAGAAGCCATTGAAAATAAATGCTATAGATGCCACCATCCAATGAAGAGTTGATACAGGTAAAGACACACTTCTGAGAGGTCAATAAGTATTTCCAAGTTCACTTGAGCCAATTCAAACAAAAGCTCTCAAGTTATAAAGAAACAATGCTGTAACCTTGAAATTTCCAAAGGAATCTAGCATTGGCATTGAAATATTAGTGTGTTGGCACAATGTTGATAATTTAAACAGAAACAGATCGGACAAGCAAAGTTAGAGCCAGGAGGACATATGCACGTGGAAGTATGTATTTACTTGTAGGACAGGCATGTAAACTGAAGAAATTATATCAAGCACAAACATGAGCGTGCTGGCTCGGTGGCTCCCCCGTGTTGATGAAGAAGCAGAGCACACAAAGATGAAATGAGGAAGTGGTCCGAGCTGCTCTAGAAACTGCCCATAAGTAGCCTTGGGCTGTGTGGGCTCCAGGAAGTACAGGAGAAGCACTCACTTGATAATAGCTTTGACGAGTGGAATGATACTGACGATAGAGTGGGTTATCAGGAGTACGCAGTAGCCTCCAAATTCTCAAAAGTCTCAGCATTCTTGATAAATCATTGCCAAATGTTACATAGAGACTTCGGGAGCCAAGAGGAGATAAGGACAGCCAGAGGCATTTTAAGCCATGGGCAAAGTGGTCTCTGGCCAAGGGCCCCATCCTTTCAGGGAGCCCCCTGATAGAGGCATCTCTGTTCTGCAGAAAGTCTTACCCTGATGAATTTTAATAACTCCTAAACAGATTGTTTTAAATGCTGTTTTCCTTTAATTTATTTTGAATGTGGCTGATGTGCAAGTCTATTACAGACATTTTTTCAGAGAAATTTTGTGTTTATGTTTCATGCAACATTAATAAAAAAAATCCCTTTAAATCAAAACAGGGCCTTATACATGAGAAATAGAGGGTGTTATGGAGATTATTTGCAGCAGTATTATTGAGTTGCTGCTGTGTTACAATATTAAGAACACACATCACTGTCCTTGAATATTAGGGCTCTCGTTTACAGGATTAGGGCGTATGGCACCACAGCAAATCACCTTGCTGTGCTGCCCTACAACAAAGGGAAAGGGCAGGAATACCCTGTATTTATGCAATATAGTGCATTCCTGTCCTTTCTTCCTGGGCTGTTGTGGGTTTCGGCAGCCTAGCGCCAATGTAGGCACCCTTATACCAGGGTGCAAGGGTGCCTCTGTTGCATGCAGGATTGCTTTTATGCAAGAAGGTGCACCTTCCTGTGAAGAAACAATCTTAAGGTGTTTTCCTCTTTCTATGTGTGTTGCAGAATGCAACACACATAGAAAGATGAAAAAAGAGGAGAAATAAAGATATTTCTCTTCATTATGTCTCACCTTGGGAGGAGTAAGGATTTTGCGCTTCCCCAGGTTTACATAATTTTGTAAATTGGGGGCAGCATCAAAATCTATGGGTGTTGTGTGGAAACACCCATCGCAATGACTCCCGAGTGCAGTGTAAGGCGACGCAGCAATTTGCGCTGCGTCACCTTACTCAAGATTTATGAAGCCACTCAAAACCACGCAGGGTGGCCATGCGTGGCTTCATAAATATGATTCAGAGCCCTGTATCATGGATGTACCACTTTACATGGTGCAAAAGTGACACAAGGCTCTCATAAGTAACCCCCTAGATGTAAACACATTCAGAACTCAGACGAGTGTACCTGTGCACTGTCAGTGACCTGTTTAAAGTTGGCATGGAAGAGCTGAAATTGGATCATAAATTCAAAGATGTTCAGAGCTGGGCCCCCCCAAAATAGGTTTGTCCCAGGGCCCCCAACATCCTTAAGATACACGTTTTTTTCATGAAGTACAAGGTAATAAATAAGGATCCCACATGCAGCATGTCCTCATGCATCAGATGCGGGACAGCAACGCAGGCCATAAAGCAGTAACTTAAAAGGAAACCTAGCAACCAGAATGCATTCACTTTTGATAAGTGAGCTTGTTCCGCAAAGCAGGAGCTCTCTTACTAATAACAAGTTTTTAAAGGTACCATGCACTCCATACATTACTGCAATGTCCTATAATAAAACAATCTGCCACAAAATTGGCCCAGAAATCATGAAAAGAATAAGGTATGCATATGGGAGGGACAAACCAGATGGCAGATGCTGATTAAAGTAAAGTCAATGAATGAAAGAGGCTTTCTAAAGAACACTGATACCAACTGAAGGTCATCCTGGTTTAAAGGTAAGTCAGGGGAACACATCTCTCCAGGTTATGGCCCATTGGTCTGCCAAACTGCCAGTAAGGTGAAAAAAAAGCACCAGAGGAGATTATATCCCTACATTAGGGGCACCTACTTGTCGTAGATCATGATTGTTAGACCTGTCATTCTTACGGTGGTCTTCCCCTAAACTTTTTGCCTGCTTACCTCCTCTTTTTGCTGCATCTTTCTGTTGGCCTTCGGACTCTGAGCACTTTTCCACTGTTGACCAGTGCAAAGGTGCATGTGCTACTCCCGTAAACATGGTAGCATTCGAGTATACACAATTGGCATATTTAATTTACTTGTAAGTTGCTTTAAAGTGGTATATCATATACCCAGGGCCTGTAAATTAAATGCTACTAGTGGACCTGCACCACTGATTGTGCCATCTAAAAAAGTAGCCTTTCAAACCTATATCAGGCACAGGCACTGTGGGAGCAGTTTACTGCCACTTTGGCTTGGCATTCAAAACTCTTTATCAAGCCCTAAACTCTCATTTTATTACACATAATTCCCCCCTACGTTAGGTCCTTGGTAGGCCATAGGGCACAGTGCTGTGTAAATAAAAGATAGGAGATGTACTTCTAGGTTTTGCATGTTCTTGTAGTGACAAACACCAAAATTCATTTTTCACTATTGTGAGGCCTACTCCTCTCATAGCGCAACATTGGGAATCCCTTAATATACTTTTAAGCTGTAATTCCAGATTAGAAAGGAGTGGCTGTGTCATGTTTCATATTTCATATCTTTGGAATAGTGATGCTAACTCCCCTTTACTGGTAAAGTTTGATTTAATATTACTATTTTAAAAATGCCACTTTTAGAAAGTGGGCCTTTCTCTGCTCTTACTGCTCTGTGTGCCTGCAGCCTGACTCCAATACACATCTATGTTGGGTTACAGCTTCGCTTTGTGCATTCCCTCTAGACAGCCACAAAAATAAGAAGGTTTAGTGTGTCTGAGCACTCATGTGCATTCCTATGGCTCTTCCTTGACAGGAAGGGAGAGAGGAGCTGACACATGCAACTGAATAGGTAGTGCCCTTTCCCCACACAAAGGGCTGATTACCCCCTACTGATAGTCTGGAGCCAGGGCTGGATAGAAAGGACCTTTGTGCACTTTAAAGACACTTTTTTGAAGTCACCCCCACTTCAAAGGCAAAACTGGGCAAAAATACTGGGCCTCTGACCCTACTAAGGCAGTACACATCTGGATCTCTGAAGAACTCTATCAGGAAGAAGGGCTGCTGTGCTGCTACAAGGACTTCAACTGTGAAGGACTGCTACTGTGGAAGAACTGCTTTTCTGCACTGATTTGCTTCCTGTTGCTAGCTGCTGCTGCTCTCTGCCCTCCTGAGGAAAAGGACTGGACCCATCTCACTTGAACCCAGAGCTTGCTGGCTTGACCCCTGTTCTGAAGTCACAGGGCTATGAAAGACTTCCTCCAACCCTGAAACAGCACCTGGCCTCTGCCATTTGTGAGTCCTGCCTTGCTAAGTGGTACCAATACAATCCTAGGCCCTTGGAAGTGCCTTTTTCTCTGCTGATCCAGCAGAACCCACGCATTGACGACTTTCCGCTAATCAGAACCACTGCATTTCCCTTCGACACTGACGCAGCTGCTGCCAGAAGACATCACTTGAACGGACTGCACAGCTCAACAATGATGGACTGAACGGCTCGATGATGACGCATAGCCTTCCCTTGGTGGTGCGCACGTGAGGTGCTACCTCGCATTTTCACATTTTCCCATTTTTTCCACATTTATGTGTTATGTATACCTGTTAAAGTACAGGATATATTGTGTGAACGCAGTGACTTTGGACTCATGGGTGGGTTCTTTTATAAATAGGGCGAGTCTGAGTTGGGACAATACCTATAAAATATGAAGGGTTGTTGTAAAAGAAGAAAATAAACTTCCATTCCCTCTCAGTAAGTGAATAGAATTCGTTGGCCCGAGCAGATTAGGTCTTTGTTGTTATTTATGATTTTGAGTGGAGGGCGACCCAATCTGTTTTTCCCTCTGTAGCTCCTTTTTGTGTAGAAGATTGTGTACGGCGGCTCAGCCGTGAGAGCTTTTATAAAATTTGAGTGCATGTTCCAGCCGCTGCAAAATATTCATGCCTAGTAAATAACTGTTCTCTGAAAGAGTGGTTTTTTTGAGGTATCCCCCTACCCCGACCAGCCTAATATTTATTTTTATTAGGTGTATCTATAAAGGTTGAGACTTCACAGGATGGATAAACACTGTCTAGCTTTTTCAGATGATCAGATAGCTGCCATTTTGTCAGGTCCATCACTCTTTCCCGATACATCATTAGCAAGCTCTACAGCAGCTAGGGAGGAATGGGAGAAATTGAGTAACACTAAGAAGAAACAAGTGAGGATAGCCTTGCATGGGGCGTTAATGACAGAGTATCTCAGAGCAGGTGCAGCCCCAGCGAGCCTATTGGTGCGGATTGAACCAAGAATCTTTCTGGAAGACAGCCAGTTCCGGGTTGATTGGAGTTATATTGCCAATAAATGTACCCGTGACTGGTTGATTTTGATTATTAATACTGCTAAGAGACTCAGTGAGGAACTCCTCAAAGAGATTGTTGAATTGGAGGAGAGTATTAAAAGAGACACGACTCTTGCTGATACGAAGGAGCAGTTGGCAAGGATCCAAGAGGACCTCTCTGATTATAAGAATTATATGATCAATCAAAAAATAAAAGGTTTAAAACGTAATCTTGAACGCTTTACCCACGCATGGGCATTCCCCTATACTGAGGATAGTTATTACCAAGGGCCAGAACAAAGACAACAAGATACTGTACGAAGACAACGGGGTGGTCAAGTAAGGGGAGGAAGACAACCATTTAGGCGCACACCAGATAATTGGACGTTTGACAATACGTCTAGTGAAGAGGACGAGGCAGGAGCACAATCTAACAAGATCAACAGGGTTAGATTTAACCAGCAAGAGCAATCAAATGAGGATCTGGGAGCATTGTTACGCTCTTTTTAGGACAAAGTCAGAGGGGTTACAGAGGGGGAGGTCAAAGAACCAGAGGAAATACACGACAGAATCAGGACCGAACATGGCAAACCTTTTCACCACGAATCACTCGCAGCAGGGGGAGGACTCCAGTATAAATAACATTGTGGTGAATTTATCTGACCATGTGTTGACATCTAATGAACTACAGGTATTGAATAAAGGGTTGGGATTTGTCCCCACCCCTGTACATGATTCATTTAAATGTCGTATTGAATTCCAAGAAACTATGAGAAAAATCAAACTTAAAAAGTTCTTTGCTAATAAAGCACAGGATCCTCCGTCATTATTCTGTACTAACCTACATAGGCCTTCAAACTTTTGCCCACCATCTTCTACATTAGGCCCGGAGGTCTGTGTTTTTGAACAGAAAGTATTGGAAGAGATTAACTCCTTAGAAAGTACCGCACAGCATCAAACTTATAAGAATATGAGTAGTGATGACTGGCGGGCAATAAAAAATCTACAAGAGAACCCTCTGATCACCATAAAACCAGCGGATAAAGGTGGAGCAGTGGTGATTATGAACACCACTGACTATGAGAATGAAGTCATGCGATTGTTATCTATGCGTGAAAATTACTGTCCGTTGCCTCGAGATCCCGTGAATGAATTACAGGAGATTATCAACAAGCTTGTTGGAGAAGCAAAAGAGAAAAAATGGATTACTGTCAAAGAAGCTGATTTTTTAATTAATATCAAACCAAGAACCCCGGCGTTCTATATACTACCCAAAATACATAAGGCCCAGCGGCCTCCTCCGGGTCGCCCGATAGTTTCGGGTATTGATTCGATTCTTGAGCCCTTGTCACAATTCGCTGATTTCTTTTTAAGGGAGTCAGTGATAAAACAACCGGCGTATGTCCAGGACACCAGGGATGTCCTTAATATTTTGGAGGACTTACAGTTTGACTCCACGTCTGAGTTTTTGGTGACGATTGACATTGAGTCACTATACACTTGTATACCCCAGGATGCCGCGTTGGTGGCAGCAGCGCGTGCTCTTGGGGAACAAGAGTGGTTTTATGATACTCCACAGTCTTTTGTTCTACAATGTATTGAGATTGCCCTAACTAAAAACTATTTTAGATACAAGAATGACTTATTCCTGCAAGTCTCGGGGACTTCTATGGGCGCGACCTTCGCGCCCAGTCTGGCCTGCATCTTTGTGGGCCAGTTTGAGGAACACTGTATATTCCATCTGTCTAATCCCTTCCAGAGGAATCTCCGCCTCTGGAAGCGGTACATAGACGACATTTTATGTATCTGGTCTGGTACTGAGACAGTACTGTTGGAATTTTTGAACTGGCTAAATACACTAGATAGTAGCCTCAGGTTTACTTGGGCCTTAAGTAACAAAAAGGCAGTATTCCTGGACTTGGACATAGTAGTGAGCGATGATAAACTCTGTACCATGGTGCATCAAAAGGCAACTGACAGAAATTCTCTTTTACATTATCAATCATTTCATCCCCGGGCACTTAGAGATAATCTGCCGGTAGGGCAGTTTTTGCGATATCGTAGAAACTGCTCATCAACGAACGATTTTATGCAGCAGTCAGAGATGCTGTGTGATAAATTGGCAATGAGACAGTACCCGAGGAAAGTGGTGAAGCATGCGAGAAAAAGAGCTTTAAACACTCCACGGAGTGTGCTGTTGGAGACTAATGTAAAATCTAGAACTGATTGTCTTCCGGTGGTTATGACTTTTGATCCGTTGGCAAGTAAGATCCGTCAGGCCATTCGTAAACATTGGGCCTTACTGTCAACTACAAATTTTAAGATGCCTCAGCCAAGATTTGCCTTTAGAAGGGCATGTAATTTGAAAGACAAGTTGGTGCATTCTCGTCCGAAACCATGCCTCAAAGAAACAACACTCCCTGCTGGACATTACCCATGTGGGTCCTGTTCTGTGTGTGACCTTACGGTCAAGACAAATAATGTAGAGTTGTTGGATGGCAGGGTTTGGCACTTGACAAAATTCACTAATTGTAATACAGTCAATGTGATTTACCGGTTAACATGCATGTGTGGTCTACACTATATTGGACTTACATCTAGAAAGATTAAGATTCGCATTCAGGAGCACCTGAGTACAATTAGAGCAGGGAAACTCACAACGAGGCTTGTACAACACTTTAAAATTGAGAACCACGATGCCAGGTCATTGAAGTGGGTTGTATTGGAGAAAGTGGTGGGGGACACATACAATATGGAGAAGATACTATCAAAAAGAGAGGCACGTTGGATTTTTTGGGAGAAAGCAGACCAAGTGGGGTTGAATGATTATATAGAGTGGAATAGGGTGAGTTTATGATCAATGAAACTGGGGCATTGATTCTGATTAACAACAACTGCTCTTTGCCTATCAGTGTCGGGTGTGTCTCTGATAAGTTTTCTCTAGTACTACTTCCCTGATAAGTTTTTAAGTTTTTCTCTAGTACTACTTCTCTAACAACTCTCTAATAAGGATATAGCTGTGGGATTCCTTTAAAATTGAGGCTGCTGCCCGCCTCCTTGTCATGTATACATACACATGAAATTTGTTTTGCGTTTTTTTCAAATTAAAAAATCATTAAATAAATAGCCAGCAAGAGAAAATATTGTGGAGAAGCTAAGTCTGTCCCTCTAAAAACAGGTGATATGATTTTAAGCTGTTGGTGAATATGGCATCAGCTTTTCGCATATAAGTACTGGTGCAATGAGTAGTAGGGCCATTTAAAGATGGCGCTCCTCTGTGGCATCTGAGCATGTGATTTGACAAGCAAGCAGGTGTCCGTTGTTGATTTCCTGCTTTTAAATATGGCCGCGGGTCTCGGGTACTGAAACTGAATGAGACGAGGCTCGTCGGGTGAAAGACGCGGTAAGAGTACCGGGTAATATACAAAGGGAATCGGGAGTCTAACGTTTCCTCTACTTAAAATGCAGTATGTGAGGGATTATGTGTTTGTTAGAGGACGGAGATAAATCTGTATCTCTTGGTAGATGTCGGTTGTACCTAGCGAGTTAGGGTGCAGACCGGGTGTAGAGCCTCTGTAACTGTCCTTTGACGATTCCTTGCAGGATGCGTGACTGAAATGGCACAAGTTGCTAGTGATCTGTGGGGCTTGAATTCGCATTTAGTAAATAGAATGGGACGGGGCTCCTATGTTACTGTGTTTCTTGACATTTGCTCGGCAGACGAAAACATTTTTAGTATGAGTTAACAAGTCTGTCAGCGAGTCATCATTGAAAGATCACCAAATCTCTATGTGTGCTTGATGGACTGTGAAGGGTGAGAATAAGTGCCATAAAAATCATGATTACAGGCAAAGTGTTGTATATCAGAATACTAACGTGTGTTTGTCGTTGCAGAAAACGGACAACATATGTGTCCTTTTATACGAAACAGGGCTAATAATAATATTTAGTCCCTGTGTGACATGGTGGCTAGCTGGTACGAGAGGCCTTGGCTGCTACTAGGTAAATATACATTTGGGGATATAATAATTGTATACAGGATAATCAAAGGCAGATGAATTTTGCGCTGGCTGGAAGTGCTTTTAATGAACCCCTCTTTTTGTTTAAACAGTCACTGCGTGTTCACAATAAGGGTCCAGAAAAGGTGGACAAAGTCCTCGTGCCCTGAAGAAATTGCCATTACAATTTACAGGCAATGAAACATGTCGGCCCAACATTACATGGTCTGCAAACATGCAGTATGTTTTTAATTTGAATAAGCCCTCGAGTTGAGAATAAAAGTGGCTCCCTGGCGATTGAGTTGGCTTATTTCAATTTTACTCACACGGGGTTGATTTGTGTTATTGTACACACATATTCACTGGTTTTCACTGGGTTTCTGGACACCGAATTTGTTTATCTTTGTTTGCGAGGTAGCAACCAATGATGAGAAACGTGGGCATGACTGGTGATAATTAACCAGTAAGCTCCCTTGGTGGTGCGCACGTGAGGTGCTACCTCGCATTTTCACATTTTCCCATTTTTTCCACATTTATGTGTTATGTATACCTGTTAAAGTACAGGATATATTGTGTGAACGCAGTGACTTTGGACTCATGGGTGGGTTCTTTTATAAATAGGGCGAGTCTGAGTTGGGACAATACCTATAAAATATGAAGGGTTGTTGTAAAAGAAGAAAATAAACTTCCATTCCCTCTCAGTAAGTGAATAGAATTCGTTGGCCCGAGCAGATTAGGTCTTTGTTGTTATTTATTAGCATAGCCTTCATCGTCAAGGGGTTCATCAACGAAGTCTCAATGACTGCACGGATCGGAACTGACAAATCACCTCCATCCACGGGACCGACAAACACACGTTGGCTCCTCGCATTGAGTCTTCAACGTTAACACTTCTTCTATCCAAGGTACGTTTTTCAGCCGGACCTGCTTGAGTCTGTAGCCAGCCTGCCCTCCATCACAGTTGGCCTGATCTTTGGGTTTACCCCAGTCTAGTCCGACTAGATGTCCCCGTTTGGCGCTTTATGACTCTAAGCTAAGCCTGGGTGTAGTTCGCGAAGTAGCGCTACGCAAAGCTACGCAAAGTGCAGTTCGCACTACGCAAGCTACGCGTAGCACTACGCGAACTGGGTAGTGCACTGTTCGCAATGATTGCACAGTGCCGGATGCTTGTCCGCACTGTGCAATCATTGAAAACGGCATCTTGCACAGTGCGAGCTGTCTTTTACTGCCGCTCGAGTAGATTTTTACTTGAGCGGCAGCTTTCTCAACGCGGACTGGTAGTTTCTCATCGCGAGCGGTCGCGAGCATACACGACCACTCGCAATGAGAAACCTGACCTCCCCGCGTTGAGAATCTCGCCGGGATGTCATTTTGCTTGCTCGCGGTCGCCAACTTGACGTTGAGGACCGCGAGCAAGCAAAAAATGACCGCTGCACTACGCTACGCTACGCGTGTTTGCACTGTGCTACGTGCAATTCGCGTTGTGCGAAGTAGCGCAAACTTCGCAAACTACGCGAGCGTAGCGTAGTGCTTTGCCCAGGGTTACTCTAAGCACTATAACTTGATTTCATCTTTACCAATTCATAACTCCGGTTCTACTAATTGAATTTTTGTCATTTGGGTCTTGTTTTATTCATAAAAATATAATCTAGTTTTCTAACCCTGTGTGGAATATTTTTGTGGTGTTGTCATTGTGTTAGTGTGTGTGTGTTGCACAAATACTTTACACATTGTCTCTTTAGATATGCCTGACTGCTCTGTGCGAAGTTATCAGAGGGTGAGCACAGATTATCTTTCAGTGTGTATCTAGCTTTTAGATGACACCTTAGAGTCTACCCGCAGGTTATCCAAAGATGGGAAATGGGAACCAGTATCCGTACAGTCCTCCAAGAGAAAGGAGGCAGGAATGCACATCTCTAGACTGAGTTTCAGAAGGGAAGTGTAAGAACGGTACATAGGCGAGCGATTAAATGTCAAAAAGGGCTCTCTCAGGCGCTCCTGATATTTTAGTCTTGTGCTCCGGAGTCCTGACACTGGCAGTCCTGAGACTTTGTAGATGAAAGGCTAAGCAGTCCCTGGGGAAAGGCAAAGGAATGATTTTGTCACAGACAAAGAGTGCCTTAGAGAAGTCAAAACAGATTGATACCAAAAATGCAGACTGCAGGGCCTCTCTGACCTTAAATAACAAGTCTGTAAGATATTGTTTTAATTCCTAGGCTTCTTTAAACGTTTCACTTTTAAATAAAGTAGGGAAGACAGAAAAACGCACTGTGGCTGAAAAACTTCAGCGGCGTTTCTAGGAATGCAATACTGTATACATTAAAAATGAAATAAACAGATGCAATATTGATTCACAGTCCAAATCTTCACGCTTGTTTACACACCATTTAACTACATGCTGCAACTATAAATGTTACATGGTTTTAGGCAAAATGCACACGAAGAAGTCCAATTGCAAAAGGCTTTTTTTCTATTAAAAACAACTTTAATTTCGGCCTCTGTGGATTCGTTTCCTCTCTTCTGCCATGATGGGCTGAAATCTCTCTGTCAGACTGCAGTTTGTGGTACATTTGTAACAGGCACTATATATATGCTCATGCTGACATCCTGGAGTAGTTACTTTATGAAAGCTGATTTAAGAGATGATTGCAGGAGAACCTAGAGCACTATAGCAGCATGGAACATATGAGTTTCAGACGGCCTTTAATCTACTTTGCAGCACGGCAAGATTCATCATCTAGAAACCACTTTCTAAGACCACAGGGCTTGCCATTCAAGTTGACAGGAGCTTTAAAGGATGCATTGGGTGGAGCACTCAAATCTGACGAACATCATCAAAAAAACTCCAGACAAATACCGTTTTATCTTGAAAGCAGCAGCTTTAACAATTTATTTCAAAACTACTTTACTATATTTTGCCGATACCTCTGTCATATTCCGGCAGGGTCTTAATTCATTTTTTCCTTTCTTTGAAATCTAATTTTATTATAGCCAGAGGACTCTTAAAATCCTTGAATTCTGGTGATATTATTTTCTGCTTTCCGACTGTTTGGCGGGATTTTTATACACAGGAAAAATTGTTTTTTCCACGCTCTCTTGCAAAAACTATTAGCACATTCAACATTTATTTTCCTTTTTATGTATTGTGAAGTGTTTGGTAGGTGGAGGACATGCACATTGCACTCAGCTCTTCTGATAAATGATAAAGGGCATTATAGAGTTGCATATTTATGTGTGCATTTAAGCAAAGTAATAGGTATGCTATTATCGTGAAACGAATTTGGACAGTAACGCAAATTTACAAATGCTTTATTTCCAACAAACGTACGAGTTTTAAAGTATGGCAAGGCAAGTGCAATTTAAATGTATATGAACTTCTATCAGAATTGGTTACTGCAAACATTTGCATGTGCTGCACCACAAAGTGATACAGTAAACGCAAAGGACGAAAACTATAGAAGGTTTGTCACATGGCAAGAGTTGTATAAAGTAGCTACCATAGGTGCTCTGCAAACGTATGTTTTTTCTAGAAGCGAGGAAATCCTATTATGCGCAAATTCAGGGACTGCCTGAAAGTACAGGTGATGTTTTATTTCCAATAGTTTTGCGTTAAAATCTGATGAGTTCTATACAATTTATTTGAACATTTATATATATATATATATTCACTTAAAAAACCATAGGTTTCAGGCATGTTATAGTTAGAAATTAGCATTTAAAAAACCTTTGAAATTCACTGAAAAAACCATAGGTTTCAGGCACGTTATAGTTAGAAATTAGCATTTAAAAACCTTAGAAATTCACTGAAAAAACCATAGGTTTTAGGGAAAGTTATAGTTAGTTGGACATTTCACTCGTACAAAACCAGAGAAATTCCCCCATTATAGTTAGTTCAGCTAACTATGACTCGCGCCCCCGCAATGCACTGCTGAAAACGTCACATATGACATCACTCATGACATGGTCAGTGACATCACTGATGACATCCCTCATGACATCTCAAATGACATCACTGATGACATCACTGATGACATCATCTAGTGACTGTGTGTTTCTGTAAAGTTTAAATATGTTTAATATATATAGGGAAAGGCGTATTGAAGAATGAGTGGGTGTATAAGTGTCTGAATGGATGATTTAGTAGGTGTGTGACTGACTCTATAAGTGAGTGATTAAATGTATCTTACTGAATGCACGGGTTAGTGACTAAACTGTGTGAATGTCTGTATCCGTCTGTCTGTTGGTGTGTAAGCGGCTGCATGGGTTTGTGAATAGCTACATGAGTGTCTATATGGGTTATTGATTGGTTGTCTGAGTATCTGTATGGATGCCTGAGTGTTTGTATGGATGGGGTGTGTGTGACTCTGTGCATAGATGTGTGAGTGGGTGATTCACTGGGTGCATGGTTTCAAGAGTGCATCTGTGATGGACTGTATGGGTGTGTGAGTGTGTGTATGGGTGTGTTAGCGAGTGAATGTATATCTCAGTGGTACATGTGTGAGTAACTACATATGTGAAAGGCAGTATATATGTGTGTTGGAATATATAAATAGCTATAAGTGAGAGTGTGTGATTATGAGAGTGACTCTATGGATGAGTGTGTGCTTGTATCAGTGATTGTATAAGAGCGTAAGAATGTCCTAGTATTTGTATGAGTAAGTGAGCTGGTGTGTGTATAACTGTATAGGTGAGTAAATGGGAGTGTGATTAATTATTTGCATGACTAACTAGGTGTGTGAGTACCTCTATGGATGAGTGGTGGTGTGTGAGTGTCTATATAGGCGTATGAGTGCATATGATAGTCCTGTACTGAGTGATTGTAAGTATGAGTGACTGTACGGGTGAGTGAGTGGATATGTGTTTAGACCTAAGAATCAGTGAGTGGGTATGTAGTTATTGCTGCTGGAGTGTCTATGGTTTTGAGAATGGCAGTCTGTTATTTAGAGTTGGTGTATCAAAGGTTACATTAGGGTGTGAGAAGATGCATCAAATTATCACATGGATGATGTCATCAGTGATGTCATTTGAGATGTCATCAGTGATGTCATCAGTGATGTCACTGAGCATGTCATGAGTGATGTCATATGTGACGTCATCAGCAGTGCATTGCGGGGGCGCGAGTTATAGTTAGCTGAACTAACTATAACGGGGGAATTTCTCTGGTTTTGTACGAGTGAAATGTCCAACTAACTATAACTTTCCCTAAAACCTATGGTTTTTTCAGTGAATTTCTAAGGTTTTTTAAATGCTCATTTCTAACTATAACGTGCCTGAAACCTATGGTTTTTTTCAGTGAATTTCAAAGGTTTTTTAAATGCTAATTTCTAACTATAACATGCCTGAAATCTATGGTTTTTTAACTGAATTTCAAAGGTTTTTTAAATGCTAGTTTCTAACTATGCCTACAGAGGTAGGACATGTGAAGAAAGAAGAAGAAAAGCGCAGAAAGAAGGAAGACAAAGGCAGAAAGAGTCAACAGAAGTCCAGAAAGACGATGAAAAGTGCAAGAAGAAGGAAGAGATGTGCAGAAAGAACCAACAGAGGAGTAGAAAGTACTCCTGTGCCCCCAACTTTTTGCTGATGGGTACTGGTGGTAACTGACTCTGTCTCTGGTGGTAAAAGACACTTAGAATTCAGTGAAAACACCTACATACACTAGGGAACACTATGCGTTGGGGTACCCCTGTGATTAGCATGACCTCCTCTGTATTTGCCATGAGTTAGTGCCTGGGTCATTGGATGAGTACATGGGTACTGACTGGATGATTAGAGTACTGCAAGGAGAGTGGATGGTGAATTTATAAGTGCTTGTGTTTTTGCGGAGTGATTGGATAAGTACATGGTGCTCGCTGGTTGATTGGAGGAGTGCATGGGTAGTGACAGGGCGATGGCTGGACTGCATCAGTAGTGCTCAGGGTAAGTTGGAGGATTAATTCCCCTTGAATCCTGAGGGTCCCTATTTGATAAAATCCCTGGCGGTGGCGGTCATCGGGGCTTGGGGGGGCCTTGGAGGCCCCCCCAAACATTAAAAAAACAAGCCCCGGGAGGTGGCGGTCCCCGGGGCTGCGGGGGCCCCCGCGGGCCCGGCATATATTTGTTGGCAATGCCCCCGGGACCTGGCCCACCTGGGTGTCTCAATTAAATGAAGTGCAGTATCCCACGCTTCATTTTTTTTTACATTTCGGCGGGATTTGCGAATTTCGCCAATTTAAAAAAAAAAAAAAGCTTTTTTTGTCCCTGGGGGTCCTTGTGGGACCCCCTGAGCAGGACTAGGGGGTCAGGGTGTTTCTACCCTGCCCCCTTTTCTTCTTTTTCACCTTTGTTTCCCTGTTTTCTTGTGACTCGGTTCTACCGAGTCACAAGATGGCTGCCAACACTTCCTGGTTTGGCGTGTTGGCAGCCAATTAAAATGAAGCTCGTGGTCGGGAGGGTTCGCGGATCCACCGCGCCTCTAGATATCGATATTTGTTTTTTTACAATTTCTCAGCAACTACCGAACGGATTTACACCATTTTTAAAAAGGTCGCTTTCTGAGCCAAGCAGTTCTCAAATAGCGACAAAGCAGTTTTGAATTATTTGTTATCTCTATGTTTTTTTATCCAGTTGACCACTTGATTAAATGTTACGCTTAGGGGAGAAAATGTGGTGTTACCATGTTGGAGTTTCTGCTTCAGCTCGTCATTCTGTGATTCTGGTCAAATCACTTAATCTCCCCATGCCTACAACCAAAATGAGTTTGTCCTTGTATGATGTAACCAATGCTCATGTAAAGCACTCCAATATCTGACCAGCCTGCACTATATAAAACTGCAAAAAAACAAAGGATAAAATGTGTTTTCCACACTTCTGTCATTGGGCTATACGTGGGCTACGGTGATATTTGTGCTACATTTGGGCTCATTTTTCTCTGGTGGCCATCTTGGGAGACTTCAATTACATTCATTAAACTTTATTCGATCTGATTTAGAAACATAGATCATAAAAGTGTACATAAAAACAGTAAATCCTCTTTCTTAATACAATACAGTGAGAATTAATTAAAACCAGTAGGTAAAAACGGGTGTTACAAAGCCCGGTTCAGAGCAACTTCAGGTTAACAGAATAGTAAAGTTCAATGTTTCGCAAGATCAATCTCATGTACTTCATGCAAAATACGCAATAAGGGGTCCAAGTAAGATGCAACGCTCCAATACCTGACCAGTCTGCACTATATAAAACTGCAAAAAAACTAAAAATAAAAAGTGTTTTCCACACTTCTGTCATTGGGCTATATGTGGGCTACATGTGGGTGATATTTGTGCTACATTTGGGCTTTTTTTCTCTGGTGGCCATCTTGGGATACTTATTTGTTATGAAGTTTCCGAATTTCCTCATTTACTGCAGTCTCCTCAGTAGGAAATGCTTTCAGTTTTTTACTTTGATTCCATCAAGAAGGCATTCAGATGTGTCACACATTTGCCATAAATTCAGAATGTTAGTTGCTTATTAGATCACTGTTGTAAAGCTACTGCTCACCAGGGAGTTAACTGGAATTCTACTGCTGGTATTGAAAGTGATTGTTTCAGTCTGCATGTCAGAATTTTCTAATGAAATAGAAGAGGATTTGAGATCTCACTTAAAACATGCCCTAATTTTTCTTTCTGCAGAACTAACCATAATTTCTATGGCAAAATGAACCCCCTCATTTTATTCCTTTTTAAATTAAATGTTTTAAGTGTTACCGGTTTATTCCAATCAAGATGGCTTCAGGTGTGCCATAATTTTGTCATAAGCAAGACTGTTAGCGCTCTAGTTGTTCTTTAGAACACTCTGGGAAGCTGCAGTAGAACACAAAGGAATCAACTGGCAGGCTGCTCCAATTGAAATATAACAGGAAGATATTTGTAATCTCACTTAAAACATGTCCTAATTTTTCTTTCTACAGCACTAACCATAATTTCTATGACAAAATGAACCCCTCATTTTGTTCCTTTTTAAATTAAATGTTTTAAGTGTTACCGGTCTATTCCAATCAAGATGGCTTCAGGTGTGCCATAATTTTTTCATAAGTAAGACTGTTAGCGCTCTAGTTGTTCTTTAGAACACTCTGGGAAGCTGCAGTAGAACACAAAGGAATCAACTGGCAGGCTGCTCCTGTTGAAATATAACAGGAAGATATTTGAGATCTCACTTAAAACATGTGCTAATTTTTCTTTCTACAGCACTAACCATCATTTCTATGACAAAATGAACCCCATCATTTTGTTCCTTTTTAAATTAAATGTTTTAAGTGTTACCAGTTTATTCCAATCAAGATGGCTTCAGGTGTGCCATACTTTTGTCATAGAAAAGGCTGTTAGCGCTCTAGTTGTTCTTTAGAACACTCTGGGAAGCTGCAGTAGAACACAAAGGAATCAACTGGCAAGCTGCTCCTGTTGAAATATAACAGGAAGATATTTGAGATCTCACTTAAAACATGTCCTAATTTTTTTTCTACAGCACTAACCATAATTTCTAAGACAAAATGAACCCCATCATGTTGTTCCTTTTTAAATTAAATGTTTTAAGTGTTACCAGTTTATTCCAATCAAGATGGCTTCAGGTGTGCCATACTTTTGTCATAGGTAAGGTTGTTAGCGCTCTAGTTGTTCTTAAGAACACTCTGGTAAGCTGCAGTAGAACACAAAGGAATCAACTGACAGTCTCTGCCCTTGTTGGATTTACATATTTTACTGAGAATGTCAGACTTCATTCTCACATGACTGAGAAAGATAATGTGAATTTACAGAAAATATGCTCTCATTTTAGCTTCTGGAGCACCTTCCAAACCTCTGTGGGACAAGCATGAGAAAATTGTTTTCTCTCAAACATGATTCATGAAATCCCAGCAGAAGGTTTTTCACAGGGTAAAATCACCCTAGAACACACCACAATTCCTAAAATTAGTATGGTACCATCAACAAATGAATTCTAATGTAACTAAAGTCTGTTATCACCCTTTATAGTTCTCCTTTTGGTGACCCTCAAAATCTTCTATTCACTACAATGCATTTCATTGGGGTGCTATCATGTATATTGGTCCCAAGATGGCTGCCAACACTTCTTGGATGAAGTGCTGACAGCCAATCAGATCTCACGATGACATGTGTGGTTAGGCTCCGCCCAGATATATATAGTTCTTTTTCCTTTAATATTAAAAGACTACTGAACGGATTTACACCATTTTTGAAAAGGTTGCTTTCTGAGCCAAGCAGTACCTTTATGCCAAATTTGGGGTAAATCCGTTCAGTAGTTTCCGCTGTAGCCTTGCACAAAGTTCCCTATGGGAAATTGATTGTTTGACTATTATTTTTTGAATTTCTCAGCAACTACTGAACGGATTTACACCATTTAAAAAAAAGGTTGCTTTCTGAACCAAGCGCTACCTTTTTGCCAAATTTTGTGTAATTCCGTTAAGCAGTTCGGGCTGTAGCTGTGTCTAAAATTTACTATGGGAATTAACATGGAGAAAACACGTTTTGGGACCCCCCTTTTTTCTCAGCCCCCGCTTGCCGAATCAGCCCAAAACTTTCAGAATACGAGCGGACTGGAGGGCCCCACGAGTGTTGAAAATTTCGCGAAGATTCGTCAACCGGCGCCAAAGTTATTGGAAATAGAATGTTGTGAATTTCCAATGGAAAATAGGTCCTAACTATAACTATCTACTGGCGACCGCCAGTAGATAATATATATATATATATATATATATATATATATATATATATATATATATATATATCAGAGTTGCCCCTAGTTGAGACGTACTCGCAGGCAGGCATATAAAGATCAGGGAAGGTCTTGTAGTCAACCACACCTCAGCCGTTCCTGACGCCTTTCAGTACTACGCCCTTCATCAAAGGTAGACTGCGAACAGATGACAAACACAAAAGGCTTCCAGTATTTTCCGTTTTTAAATAGCAATCTTGCTCAGGTAGCATCCTGGGACTGGAAGTCCATATTATAAACCCATGTGGGCTGCTGTTATCCTGCAGTGGCAAAGTTACTCCATAACAGGGTTCACTTTCAAGTCCTCTTCCCCAGTGCAAACAATCTCCTCCTGCTCTGTATCCCGCTGTCTCCACGAACAGCAGCGGATCCGCACAGTTGCGCGGCGGTGTTGTCTCACGACGGGTCTGGCCGTATTCATGAGAAGAAAAAAGTTGCCCCTAGTTGAGAAGCACTCGGAGGCAGGCATATAAAGATCAGGGAAGGTCTTGTAGTCAACCACACCTCAGCCGTTCCTCACGCAATTCGGGCCTACGCCCTTCATCAAAGGTAGACTGCGTACAGATGACAAACACACAAGGCTTCCAGTATTTTCCCTTTTTAAATAGCAATCTTGCTCAGGTGAGTAATTCACTAAGCGTCCTGGGACTGGAAGTCCATATTATAAACCCATGTGGGCTGCTGTTATCCCGCAGTGGCAAAGTTACTCCATAACAGGGTTCCCCTTCAAGTCACCTTCCCCAGTGCAAACCATCTCCTCCTGCTCCGTATCCCGCTGTCTCCACAAACAGCAGCGGATCCGCACAGTTGCGCGGCGGTGTCGTCTCATGACCGGGCTGGCCATATTCATGAGAAGAAAAGAGTTGCCCCTAGTTGAGACGCACTCACAGGCAGGCATATAAAGATCAGGGAAGGGCTTATAGTCAACCACACCTCAGCCGTTCCGGACGCGTTTCAGGCCTACGCCCTTATCAAAGGTAGACTGCGAACAGATGACAAACACACAAGGCTTCCAGTATTTTCACTTTTTAAATAGCAATCTTGCTCAGGTGAGTAATTCACATAGCATCCTGGGACTGGAAGTTCATATTCTAAACCCATGTGGGCTGCTGTTATCCCACAGTGGCAAAGTTACTCCATAGCAGGGTTCACCTTCAAGTCCCCTTCCCAGTGCAAACAATCTCCTCCTGCTCTGTATCCCGCTGTCTCCACAAACAGCAGCGGATCCGCACAGTTGCGCGGCGGTGTCGTCTCACCACAGGGCTGGCCGTATTCATGAGAAGAAAAGAGTTGCCCTAGTTGAGACGCACTCGCAGGCAGGCTTATAAAGATCAGGGAAGGTCTCATAGTCAACCACACCTCAGCCGTTCCTGACCCTTTTCGGGCCTACGCCCTTCATCAAAGGTAGACTGCGAACAGATGACAAACACACAAGGCTTCCAGTATTTTCCCTTTTTAAATAGCAATCTTGCTCAGGTGAGTAATTCACAAAGCATCCTGGGACTGGAAGTCCATATTATAAACCCATGTGGGCTGCTGTTATCCCACAGTGGCAAAGTTACTCCATAGTAGGGTTCACTTTCAAGTCCCCTTCCCCAGTGCAAACAATCTCCTCCTGCTCCGTATCCCGCTGTCTCCACAAACAGCAGTGGATCCGCACAGTTGCGCGGCGGTGTCGTCTCACCACAGGGCTGGCCGTATTCATGAGAAGAAAAGAGTTGCCCTAGTTGAGACGCACTCGCAGGCAGGCTTATAAAGATGAGGGAAGGTCTCATGGTCAACCACACCTCAGCCTTTCCTGACCCATTTCGGGCCTACGCCCTTCATCAAAGGTAGACTGCGAACAGATGACAAACACACAAGGCTTCCAGTATTTTCCCTTTTTAAATAGCAATCTTGCTCAGGTGAGTAATTCACAAAGCATCCTGGGACTGGAAGTCCATATTATAAACCCATGTGGGCTGCTGTTATCCCACAGTGGCAAAGTTACTCCATAGTAGGGTTCACTTTCAAGTCCCCTTCCCCAGTGCAAACAATCTCCTCCTGCTCCGTATCCCGCTGTCTCCACAAACAGCAGCAGATCCGCACAGTTGCGCGGCGGTGTCGTCTCACGACCGGGCTGGCCGTATTCATGAGAAGAAAAGAGTTGCCCCTAGTTGAGACGCACTCGCAGGCAGGCATATAAAGAGCATGGAAGGTCTTGTAGTCAACCACACCTCAGCCGTTCCTGATGCAATTCGGGCCTACGCCCTTCATCAAAGGTAGACTGCGTACAGATGACAAACGCACAAGGCTTCCAGTATTTTCCCTTTTTAAATAGCAATCTTGCTCAGGTGAGTAATTCACTAAGCATCCTGGGACTGGAAGTCCATATTATAAACCCATGTGGGCTGCTGTTATCCCGCAGTGGCAAAGTTACTCCATAACAGGGTTCCCCTTCAAGTCATCTTCCCCAGTGCAAACAATCTCCTCCTGCTCCGTATCCCGCTGTCTCCACAAACAGCAGCGGATCCGCACAGTTGCGCGGTGGTGACGTCTCACGACCGGGCTGGCCGTATTCATGAGAAGAAAAGAGTTGCCCCTAGTTGAAACACACTCGCAGGCAGGCATATAAAGATCAGGGAAGGTCTTGTAGTCTACTACAGCTCAGCCGTTCCTGGATTGTTTCGGGCCTACACCCTTCATCAAAGGTAGACTGCGAACAGATGACAAACATCAGGTGAGTAATTCACAAAGCATCCTGGGACTGGAAGTCCATATTATAAACCCATGTGGGCTGCTGTTATCCCACAGTGGCAAAGTTACTCTATAACAGGGTTCACCTTCAAGTCCCCTTCCCCAGTGCAAACAATCTCCTCCTGCTCCATATCCCGCTGTCTCCACAAACAGCAGCGGATCCGCACAGTTTCGCGGAGGTGTCGTCTCACGATCGGGCTGGAAGCAATGCGGGTCCGTGGTGTGGTTATCTGGGCAGCCTTTTTAGTGGAACAGCAGATTTTGAGTAAAGGAAAGGAACTTTGTTGGATGCCATCAGCAGAGACAATAACTTTGGATTGTGTGATTAAATGTATGTATATTTTTAAATATTTTAAATAATGTGATATATTCTTAAATTATTTCAAGATTTTTTTCAAGAATCTTATTTAATGGTGTTCAGATACACTTGCTGGATATTCACAGCATTACATGAAATGACCTCAAAAATTTAGCAGTCAGGCTATTTCATATTATTGCAATGCATGAATAATGAAGCTACATAAGCAAATTTTTTTATAAACCGAGATCTCCCTTCTTTGAACATATATAGCAGATCCCCACAGCCAGTCCTCGTCTGACTGAGCCACAGACAAATGTATGTGTTTGTTTGTTCAGTAAAATACATGATAGTATGTTTATTTATATATCAATATATGCAAATCAGTTCATAGGCATACAAGATCCCAGCGTAAGGGTACAGTGAGATAATTGGCCCAAAACCTTAGACAAACCATATTTTTATTGCAAAATCTTGAAAAATGACAAGTTTCACCCTCCGCATAACAACTTCCCTTTCCATACATCTTGTCAAGACATTTTTTTCTTACATCCAAGTATCAGCTACACGATTTATTATTGTATATATTATTTAAATTCACACTGAAAACAAGTTACGGGCCGCCGATGGCCCGGGTGGGTTCCGGTAGGGGCGCGAGGAACAAGAGACTGTTCCTGCGCCCACCGCCCCCTTTTAAGAGGGGGCAGTGAGACCACCAGGCAGGCTGGTCTAAACCAGTCTTCACCCACGTCCGGCGTTCGTGTGAACCGGAAGCACTTAAAGTGCTTCCGGTTCACTGCCGGGGTCTGGCGCGACCGCCATAATGGCGGCGAGCGCTAGATAGCGCGTTGCCTTGCCCAAACAGATGCTTGTACGGCTGCGCAGTCTAGAACTGGTCTGCGGTCACGGCAGAAGTGATTTTTAGTATTTGGGGGTGTCTTCTTTGTTATTCACTCAGCGGCAGTTTTCTTTATTTTGCTTGGTGCTCGGTGTTTTAAACCATATTTTAAACCCCAGTGTCTTAACTTACTTGTTAGCAGCGGCTCCACGCTCCGGTCCACCACAGCTCAGCCATTTGCAGTGGAGAGAGTGTCGCCGTCCATTCTTGCTCCACTTCCAGTTTAGGCTGTTTAGCACTCTAGTGGCACTCGACCACTACTTAAACAGATGCTTGTATGGCCGCGCCGAAGCCAGGCCAAAGGCAAGCCTGTCTGTTCCCATCCGCGGCCGTCCGTGGCCTGGGGCCAGAACCCCTGACCCTTCTAATACCCATTTTGATTTTATTCTGCCATGGAACTTAGGGAACTTACCCCGCCATCCCATATGGAATGCCACAATCCTATCGAGCTAGGCGGCCTTCCTCTTATATGCACCGACTGTGGGTTTACCTCCAGTCTTCCGGGAAGGAGAGAGTCTGTAAACTAGAGCCTAAAAATGCAGGGGCATATTAGCAAGACTGGCGATAAAATTATCGCCGCTTTAGCGGCAGGAAACTGCCGCTAAAACGGCGATAATTGGCTTGCTAATAAGCGTTATAGAATTCCAATAGAAGCCCAGGTTAGATGTGCAGGACATCTAACCTGGGCTTCTATTGAATTCTATAACGCATATTAGCAAGCTAATTATCGCCGCTTTAGCGGCAGTTTCCTGCCGCTAAAACGGCGATAATTTTATCGCCAGTCTTGCTAATATGCCCCCAATCCGCTGTTTGGCCATTAATTGCCGCTCCCTAACTAAACATAAGCAGGAGATTTTTTATATTATCAGGGACTTACAACCTGATGCGCTTTTTCTGACCGAAACTTGGCTCAGGGATACCTCCACCCCTGAGATTTTAGATGCCATACCTTGTGGATATGGTATTGTGAAACAAGATCACCTGTTCCAGAGAGGAGGAGGCATTGCTATTATTTATAAGCTCCCTATAAAATGTTCTTTTAGCGATGTATCTATTGATGAATGTTAAGCTGCTCTTTTTTCACTAATGCTCACAAACGCATGCACATTAAAGGGGCTTTTAATCTATTGTCCATCAGGGCCGGCGTTTAAATATATATAATCGCTGGAGGACCGCACTTCTCTATTGGCAGTCCGGCATAATAAGTTTATTATTCTTGGTGACCTTAACCTACAATTTAAAGATAGCTCTTGTAAGGGAGCTCAGTCCCTTATCAATGATCTAGAAACTCGGTGTCTGGTACAGTGAGTCTCGGGCCCCACTCACGTGACAGGTCACACATTAGAACCTATCTTTTCGAATTTTCCTACTCTGCTTGTGGATACCCCCATCATAGTTCCCTGGTCAGATCACCTGGTGATACCTTTTTCTTTTCCACTTCCTAGCAGTATTTCTAGCGGTGACAACAATTCTACTGCGCTTTCAATGAAATGGGCCAAGATTGATACAGAGACCTTCACTAAGACACTATTAGCCTCTCCACTCGATTTTGGGGAGAATGTGGATCAGGCAGACAGTAATATCAATCTATGGATTAGGGAAGCTTAGATTCAATCACTCCATTAGGTCTAAGACGTCTTGCACGCTTCTTTTCCTCTGCACCCTAGGTTAATGATGAACTAGTGGCAGCCAAAAAGCTTGCAAGCGGCAGGAACGCATCTGGGGGTTGGAATACAACCAGAGCAGTCGCTCTAATCTTAAATTAGAACTTAAACATTATCATAAGCTGATTAGAAAGACATGAGAGAGTTCTAGGCACATACTCAAATCCCTGTTCTCTTGCGACTGAGTATCTGCCATGGGAACTCCCTCTCAGGAAACCTGAACTAGCATTGATCACTTTTTCGACACTAAAATAGGTAGAGTCTATAATAAATTTATGCCAGAAGCCAGGGAATATAGTGTTAAACTGATGATAATAGATAATCCACTCACCCGGGGTGCTCTTGAGTTTTTCAGCATCCCTTTACAGGATATTTCCTTACAGATTAAATCGGGTCCCCTTTGGATCCGGCCCCACCTAGGATCCTCCAACTAGGAATGCTCCCCATCCTTCCCCACCTCAGACAACTTATTATGATGTCTCTAAATTCAGGGTGTGTAACCCAGAAATGAAAACATGCCACCGTGCTTCCCGTATGGAAAAAAGGCCCTCTTGACCCCTTGATTTTGGATAATCTTAGACCTATCTCTCCCCCACCCTTTTTCGTAAAAATTGTGGAAAAACCTGTTAACCATCAACTCACTTGCTTTATCGAAGAAAGAGAACTATTCACCCATCTCAATCTGGTTTTCGGGCTGCCCACTCAACAGAATCTGCCCTTCTTCTTGCGACTGAAACGCTAAGACACAATGCGGATCACAGTCTTACTTCGGCTTTAATACTACTTGACTTGAGATCCACCTTTGACACTGTATCCCACGGCCTCTTGTGCCACAGGCTAAGGGAATGTGGCATTGGTGGCTTGGCCCTAAGATGGCTTTCCTCTTTTTTGTCTAACCACTCATTTCAAGTAACCCAGAGACCTTTTATCTCCGAGACACTGACTGTTCCTCAAGGAGTTCCAAAAGGCTCTATCTTGAGTCCCACCCTGTTCAATATTTACATGCGCCCACTGGCAGAGATTATTTAAAAACATAATGTTATAGTATCATATGCTGATGACACACATTTGATTGTGACTCTTTCTCAAAATGAGGCTGGTTCGGCTCTCCAGTTTAAATCCTGCCTAGTAGAACTGGCCACCTGGATGACTGAGATCTGCTTAAAGCTCAACGCTAACAAAATGGACATCCTGATAGTTGGCAAGACTCCTTCCATAAGGTCATTGGCGTGGTGGACGGATTCCCTTGGCTGGATTCCCGAACCGAAGCAGAAGGTTAAAAATGTGGGAGTTTGGCTCAATACTAATCTTTCTTTTGAATCCCAAATCAACTATGTGCCTGGGAAATGCTTCGGCACTCTGAAAATGTTAAGAAAGATGCTGGACCTCCTCCCTATTGAATCACCTAAAACGGTGGTTCCCGCACTAGTCACATCCCAGTTAGATTACTGCAATGTGCTCTACGTGGGAGCTATGAAGGGAAGCCTAAAAAAACGTCAGAGTGCAAAATGCAGCGGCCTGTCTGGTCCTTAATCTCCCCAAAAGTACTTCTACTACGGCGGCTCTAGTCACCCTCCACTGGCTTTCGTTGGAAAAGAGAATCTTCTTCAAGGCTCTCTGTTTCTGCCATAGGATTCTAGCTTTAAAAGGTCGCAAATATTTGTGCCTCCTGATAAAGCCTTATTCCCCGCAACATTACCTAAGATCCTCTAAGGCCAACTTGGTGCAAATACCTAAGATCCGAAGGGACAGATTGGGGGCACGTTCCTTTTCCTTCCTGGTGGATAGGGTTTGGCATTCCCTCCTGGCATCGATGAGAGCCAAACCTTCGGAAACTCGGTTTAGGAATTTGTTAAAAACCTGGCTCTTCAGTTCTGCATGATCGCCCACCTGGGCTTCGATGTTGCTTCTGTCGGGCTTCGGTGACATGGTCGTGGTGTTAGCGCAGGGACACACCAGTGTGGTGTAACCAGGTGCTCTATAAATGCACATATTATTATTATTTAGTGCTGAGAGTGCTGGTGGAATGGTATGTCAGACCAGAATTACTTACCTGACTGTTAGATCTGACAGCCTTAGAGTAGTCTTCCCCAAACAGTTTGCCTGTTTGCCTCACCTTTTTGCTGATTCCTTTTTATTGACCTTAGACTCTGAGCACTTTACCACTGCCAACCAGAGGAAAAGTGCATGTGCATCTCCCCTAAAACATGTTTTGATTGACTATCCACAACTGGCATATTGAATGTATCTAAAAGTCTCTAGTAGAGTCCACTACATGTGCCTAGGGCCTGTAAATTAAATTCTACTAGTGGGTCTTCAGCACTGATTGTGCCACCCACACCAGTAGCACTTTAAACATGTCTCAGTCCTGCCACTGCAGAGCCTGTGTGTGCAGTGTTACTGCCATGTCAGCTTGACATTTAATAGCCCTTGCCAAACCTTAAACTCCACTTTTATTACATATGTTAACTCTAAGGTAGGCCCTAGGTAGCCAATAGGGCAGGGTGCTGTGTAATTAAAAAGTAGTACATGTACTGTTAAGTTTTGCATTTCCTAGTAGTGAAAAACATCCACATTCATTGTTCACTACTTTGATGCCCACCCCTCTCATAGGTTAACATTTGGAATTCCTTATTACACTTATAAGTTGCAATTACTGATTGAGAAGGAGTAGCTCTGTCATGTTTCATATCATTGGAATGGTAATGATAAATCCTCTTTGCTGGCAAAGTTGAATTTATCATTACTATTTTAGAAATGCTACTTTTAGAAAGATGTCATGTCTCTGCTCTTAGCTCTGTGTGCGTACAGCCTGTCTCCAATACATGTCTGGGGTGGGTGACAGCAGGACATTGTGCATTCCCTATAGACAGCCACACACAAAGGAAGGTTAGGTGTGACTGAGTGGCTATCCACATCCTGATGGGTCATCCAGGGCAGGATGGGAGGGAGGAGCTGACACTCCTGAATAGGCAGTGTCCTGTATCGACGCAAAGGGCTGCATACCCCCCTGCAGTGAGTCTGGAGCCGGAGCTGGGAGGGAGGACCTCTGTGCACTTCAAAGCCCCTCTTTGAAGTCACATCTACTTCAAAGGCACAAGTATTGGGGCTCTGACCCCACCAAATGCAACCTGTGAAGAAACTCTGCCAGGTGTGTTGTTACAAGGACTGCTACTCTGCTGGACTGCTGCTCTGGAAGAACTGCTTTTCAAAGGTGCTGGCCTGCAGCCTGCTACTCTTTGCCCTGCTGAGGAAGAACTGGGCTCTTGCTTTTTCGCAATTTATAATGTGTATCTGACTAGGATTGTGGTTCCTGCTTCGACAGGGTGCATACATCTGCCAACCAGAAACCCAATTTCTAACACTGATGATATTTCTTTTGATATTTTGTCCTCAATATTCTGTCCCATCAATATTCCGGTGTCACTGTATAGAGTGCACACCACTGAGGTCATAGACTAATACCAAACACACACCACACAGAAGAGGGGGAAAACAATAAATGTGTGGGCTGAGTCAACAGGTGTGAACTGGTATGAGGCAGAGAATCGTAACAACTAAACGAAATGTTGCCAGGCACTGACTCAATGTCAAAATGACCTTCAGTACTGCCTCTTCCCCTTGCGCCTCAGAAGTGTACTAGTAACCAGAAATTGAGTGTCTAAGCATAAAGACTGTTAGTGGGTTAGTATTAATAGTCTCTTTAGATTGCACTGTCTTGTATCCTTCAATCTGGAGCTCTGAATAGGGCTACCCAGGATTACAAGTCTTTGCTGAGCCTCAATCCTAACACTTATATACGTGGAACTTCACAAAGGCTATTTAAAAATCTGAGCATGTAAAATTTATAAAAAGTCTCAATATTTTTGCTTTAAATGAATTTGCACTTCTAAATGTGCTACATATTACTTTATCATTTGTGACTAAAATGTCAGCATATAAAAGACTTCAGCCCTGATTACAACTTTGGCGGTCCGACCACCCACTTGCCATTGAGACAGTCGGGAGAATGCCGTAAAGCTGGCGGCATCCCAACCGCCATATTACAAGAACTCAGCTGGGCTTGTTTGGGGCCCCTTCTCTGCCTTTCCAACGACCTTTTCATGGCAGGGTCCCCGCCATGAACAGATAGGCAGAAAGCACGGCTTGATCACTGCTTTCCCCACTGCCACCCCGTCAGAATCCAGGATCCTGGCGGAGGTGGATGTCTTGCGTTGGGCTTGTGGCGGTCCAACCGCAATGGAGGCAGCGGTTGGATGGCAACGTGGGTATGGAGGTTTTGGGACCGCCGTACTAGTAATCGGCCCCTTCATTGTTTTTGGTTTTAAACATTTCTTAAATAAATCATTTGCACCAATCCCTAAGTGAATTCCATTAAACTCACCAAATAAGTTGTCCATTTAATAAACTGCTTTTTAAAAATGTCATAATTTGTTTCTCTAGTTATCTCTACCAACTGAACTCTGATACAATCATACTATATTCCTAAACCATGTCAATTTAGATGAACTATTTTTGCAAAAGTCCCTACAATATTTATTCCAGTGAGCGCTCACTGATAATCTAAATCCGGCGGAGAAGCCTGCTACATGTCCAATGAAAGCACATCAGCACCTTATCAGGGGGTGAGAGTGTAAATAAACACAAATGCAATACAATTCAAAACAAGGCACATGCCTATTAGTAAAAGATATTTTCGTTTTCAAATTAAATTAAAAGATGACCATTGCTGTTATTTTTATGATGTAAATGAGTTTCTAGTACCTCCGACCGCCTGGAGTTAGACTTGACTGCTCCCCTGTGAGAGTGAAGCATTCACAAGGATTATCAGTTTATTCAGATATATTCAATATAGTTCTTCTTAGGCACCAGTGGTAAATGATAGTGTCCACAGATGTCAATGCTAACATAGGACACTGCAAATAAAAGGCCTCACTATCAATTGCAGTTGGGGCTTGTCCCTTTGTGGCACAAGATATTGAGAAATTGAGATAGGAGTCTCTGATTTGCTCATGATGGAAATGATCTTCACAACATTTACTTCCTCTAGTGTTGCAGGAGCTGAATTGATCCTGATCCCAAAAAAATACAATTATGCACATGGGGCTGTATTATGCAAAGTGGTCCGGGGTGGAACAGGCGTTTGTGCCTGCTTTGGTATTACAGAAGTGCCCATAGACACTTGGCGCACATATAGCAACAGCGCTATAAATCAGAGGGTGTTCCCTCATTTGCATGGGGGCGTGTCTCTGCACCCGTGCCACATTATAGATGTGGACGCAGATGCAAAGAAGCTGTCAGGATGCACACTGACAGTGCGCCACCTTAAAGGTGGTGCACGGTATGTGTTCCCCCTGATGGCAGCCCTCTGAAGGGGAGAAAGGGGGCCTTATGGATCCCCTAGAAATCCCCTTGCAGGCGGGTGCAGTCATTCACTGCACCCTCCTGGAAGGAGCTCTCTCGCACCTCCTGCACATTGAAACATGGAGCGGCTGCTTCAAAGCTTCTCCGTATTTCACTTGAATGCGCTGCCCCCACGGCAGCATGATTTCACGGCTGCTCTGAGGGCAGTGCATTCAATATAATATGGCGCACTCTCCTTGTTTGTACATGAAGGATAGGAGAGAAACAATAAATATAGAAATGCAATGAAATCTATATTGCGTTGTCCAGCCAGACAAGCGTACTTGTAATATTTTAAGAATTTGGGCCAAAACAATAAAGTGGAAACACAAACTCGGCAGCAATCAGACTATGAACAAACAGAAAGGCTCAGGCATAGCTTAATGCTTGGAAAATAAATCATCAAATTGGCAAGCATAAATGAAGAAAAACACCATAGCACATTGACATGGTACATATGATTGTGTTAAGGTGTCGAGGAGTCCTTGAGTTTGTGTTTCCACTTTATTGTTTTGTCCCAAATTCTTAAAATATTAAAAGTATGCTTGTCCGGCTGGACAACGCAATATAGATTTCATTGCATTTCTATATTTATTGTTTCTCTCCTATCCTTCTTGTGAGGGACCACTGTGTTTGTAGCATACCTGCACCCAAGGTACCTGACCAATGTCATTGGGTTCCCTTGTTTGTAAATAATATATATATACTTGTTTGCACATGGTGCATTGTTTGAAATGTGCACCCTGCGCAAGCAAGTAAAATGTGCCTGTTGGAAAGTGGGTTATTTGTAGGGGTAAGTATGCACCTTCCACTAGTAATAAGGCTACCAACACAGTATAAGATCCAGTAAAGTTCTCAGTAAATTAGTCCCTTGCTCAACCCTCTAACAACGAGCAGTCAGGCCTAACTTAAAGCATTTACCAACAACACTACTGCAAATAAGTAAGACGCAACACACGATAAAAGTCTCACACCAATTTATAAAAATAGGAAATAATTGTATGAACAAATAAACACCAAAACAACAAAAATCCAATGTGGGAAACTGGAGATATGAATTTTTAAAGATTAACCACTTTATATTGCTTAAAAACCTATAGAGCCACTCTGGGACATCTGGCCGCACTTGACTGGGACGAAGTCAAAGTTTGAGGCCAACTTAGATGGAGCCCTCGTTGGATACACTAAGCAGGAGGCCCCGGTCCAAATTTTACCTTCACACTTAGAAACTTTTCTGGAGCTTTTTCTTCTGACGTCGCTGAAACCTTTACAGCAGGCCAGATTCAGAGAAGGTTCGCTGGCTTGATTTTCCACGAGGCCCTGGTCAAATCCTGGAAGTTTGGAGCTTCGGAGCTTTCAACAGGATGAACTTGAAATCCTGGCCGGGTCACGGTTGAAAGTAGTTGGCTGACTCTCGACGTCGGGTCGGTCCCTTCATGGAGCTTTTTTACAAAAGTTGCCCAAAGTTCTGCAAACAACAGGAGGTGCATTGTGAACGTCTCCTTGTAGGTTCAAAGTATTCAAATTACCAATCCAAAGGTCTGGAATATCCTAGATGGTCTCTGGGATGTCTGGACCACAATTCCCACAATTCACCTAGCCAAATCCTTAAAAAGTCCATTGGACACACTCCAGAATGGGGACTCTTAGTGGAGATGATGCAGATGGGCTCTGTTAACCTGTAGCTTGTAGGGAGTCCACTCCATAATCCTTCTTGAAGCAAGGCACAGTCCCCAGGGCTGTAGTACCAGATTGTGCAGCAGGTGCAATCATTCATAGTGCAGGCCTCTGGGTTCAAATCCAGATTCCAGCAGGGCAGTCCTACTTTTTCTTGCAGTTTCAGGCAGCAGAGCTCAAAGACTATACAGCTTTACATATTTATTGAGTGTTCTGGGGAAACAAGCAGGGGACACCTCTGTCCAATGAGATGCTGGGTGCCATCCAAAAGCATGACAACTTACTCCAATGTGTGGCACCTTCTCCTCTCACACAAAGTGCTGCACTTCCAAAATCCAACATGGATGATTTCTCTCCAGAGGAGTAAGAGCTTGCTAAACCAACCCACAGTGTGGCTCATTTCCATTAGCTCCCCCCCCCAGTCCTCTGCAAATTCCTGTCCTCTGCCTGCCCTCTGGCTGGGACACATGATGTGGGGGTAGGTACGCCTGGCATTCTTTATCTGCTCTCTCTTTGAGCTCTGATTGATTTACCCAGTCCCCTCTGCAGTACCCATCCTCCCCGGCTGCAGACCTCTCTCCCTCAGATAACGTCTGCTCCGGACAGGCCACTTATCACCTATTCAAAGCAGCCTGGCTAAGCCTGTTAAGGCTGCCCAATCAGCAGGGACCACTAGAAGGCTGGATTTTGGCTTACAAAAGAGAAAGTTCTATAACTTCTCTTCTGTACTAGTTATGATAAATTCAACAGTGGCAAGTTGTTGACTTTTTTCAATACCAATCTTTTAAGTCCTTGAATAATATTTTTCTCCTTTCCTACCAATAATTATATCTAAATAAAATATTGCAATGTTAGCCTATGGAACTAAGCATCTACAATGAGAAAAAATGAAATGGACTGTTTTTCCTCACCAGGCCATATAAAAAATATTTTCTAAGGTCCCTGCTTATAGTTACATGACCCCTCTCCCTCCCCCCACCCCTGGGACACGTAAGGGAGATGGAGAGTGCCTAATATGTACGAAATAAGGTAGATTATCACTTTTAAAGTGCCCATACCACCAAAGTCGAGTTTGCACACAATTGACTTTTAAAGACAGTCTGCAAAGCCAGGATGCCTTTAAAATGAGCAGGCACTCAACAGTGCACTAATGCAAGTGCAGGAAATCTGCTGGGCCTCTAAACGTCCATGCCCTATTACATACTATGGACTTATAGGTAGGTTGAACCCCCTAGCCCTATTAGATACTAGGGACTTGTAGGCTTTGTCAATATCAATTGTGAGAATTTACTTTTAAAGACAGGCTGCAAGGCGGGACTGCCTTTAAAAAAGACAGTAGGCACACAGCAACGCACACATGCAAGTGCAGGAAATATGCTGGGCCTATAAACCTCCATTGCCCAATATATACTAGGGACTTATAGTTAGATTGCACCTCCTGGGCCTATTATCTACTAGGGACTTATAGGGTCTGTCACTGCCAATTGTAAGTGTACCCTATTACATGCACCTTTTTATACATAGCACTGGCCCAGGGCCTGGTTAGCAGAGCCCAGGGTACAGTCAGAGTCAGTTCCCATCAGTATCACTCAGAAACAAATGGGGGTGAACAGGGCAAAGGGATGGCTTTCCAACAGTGCAGCATAGTGTAATACGGGCCATGGAGTCATGGGGCGATTGTATTGTAAACACCTGTTCTCAATCCACAGGTAGTTGTTTTGTGTACATAGACATCCCACAGAATTTGGCTAAAAATCCATTTAAAAGCTTTCCCTTTCCAAGAGGGCACTTATAGGGATATCACATGCATAGCCTTTCTCACCAGCCGAGCCACCAGATGACTGATCAGCAATTAAATTTAAGTTTTATTTCTGGGAATCAAATTATAGATCCACTATCCACACAGTTGATATAGTTGCAAACCACACAGTCAATGCATTTGTCATATTTTTTAGCAGTGAAATTAGATAGGCCCTCAAGCAGGGAAGATTATTTCTGAGCTATTCTCAGCAGTGCTACAGTGCTAAAGGACATTTGCTCAGCAATAGAATATGGAAACTTGCACAAGAGTCTGTTTGGAGTTATACCATCTTGAAAAAACATGGAGACGGGATGATGGTGGTATAATGGAGGAGTACCATGTGAAAACTGTGCCCCTGGACTCAGTGGGAAAGCTATTTGTCTTCTCTAATCTGATTCAACTAATTGCTGTTGACTGTATGATTTGACAGAAATCTCTAAATCTGGTAATAAGAAGAGAAAAGCTCATAATTATATGGACCAAAGCAGCTCGTACCAAAAAATACTTCTAAGAATTTAAGAACCTACACTCACCTCTTATCTTGAGGCTTAATTTGAGATTGAGGTAGAATGAACCACTCAGAAATTGCTGCTCTTGCTCACCGCTATGAGTAAGGTGAAGCTCTGAGGCTGAGACACACAGTGATCATCTGTTCTTGAGCAACAACAGATGCAGCGGCTCATGCACCATCACCCCTGTTATTCTCAGGGCATCCCTGAGATACTTATCAACTTTTTCTCTCTCTGGGTGAGCCGTCTAGGTAGTAGGTGGAAGACATATGCACGTGGCTGGCGTGGCTGCTCTGGTGTGAATACAGCTAAAGTGTGGCTTGTATTACCATCACAGTAGGGTTGAATCAAACCACCTCATTCAGGCACTACCAGGTGGAATAGAAGCAATTCAGCAAGCTTAACAAAACAGATAAAAAAAACAGAAAAGGCAACATTGTCAGTAACCTGATGTATATATATAACTTTGTGTTTTTTGTTATCTGGTAACAGTGTTATTTTCCCCCTGAACACTGCTTGAACACAGTCTTAATGCTGTACTGAATAGCATCCACTCAATCTCTTGATGTTCTGCTTCTTTGTGAATGAGGAACCTTAAGGGGTAAACTAGGCACAATAGGAAATAAAACAAGTAAGGGTCACAAATGATGGCAGTAACTGATGACAGAGGGTATACCTGCTTTTGAGTAAGATAGCACTCAGGGGAGGGGGTTGCTTGTTGCTGTACTCCTCTCATTAGGTATAAAAGTCAATAAAAGATAATCCCAGCTGGATTAGAAACTAACAAGTTCTTTTACAGAATTGCAGAACCAATGCTATGGATGGATAACATGACTACTCTCCTTGCTCTCGTTGCTCTTTAACTATGGTGTCTGATTTTTTCAACTATTGTAAGTAAGTGTTTAGCAGTAACAAAACAGTTAATAAAAAACAAAATAGGAATCAATCACTCACTTTAGTAAAATGGAGAAAATAATGAAAGAGTAAAATTGCACCAAAACAACAAAATTACAATAAGGGGAACCAGGGATATGAAAATTCAAAGATTTATGGCAAAATGCATCAGAAAAAAATAAAGCACCAATCAGTTGTCACTGTTTACAGCGGACTGTGACCTATGTGCGATTTCAGGCGGACCACCATGAAGTGCTCTCAAAACCAGATAGCAGTTGGACGAGGGCCAGCTGGAGCCATTGGTTTTGGTGGGAAAATCTAAGAGCAGGAAAAATTCAAATTTCATTGCCTTCAAAATCCTTTTGTTGGCCAGCTACTTTCCATGCTATTGTCTGGTCAACATTTCTGTCTTCGGACTTAGTCTTTTTTATGTAGCTCAAAATTCTCCAGTGGGGAAAACCTGGAGCTGTATCTGACACATTCATCTAGAAATTGGACACCGTTGTTGCAAGGTCCCATTGAAGCTCCAGAGGTCTTGGAAACATTTTCCAAGTCCCACCTTTTCACTCCTAAGGCTCCCAGGACCTAAGGGAAACCACTTGGAGGATAGGACTCACACTAGCAGCGGCTACCAGCAGCACTCAGTATAGTTCCAGTTCTGGTCAGCTAGACCCTTTCCGAAAAAGGTCTTTTGCAGATTGTTGGGTTCCTGTAGTCACACAAGAGGTCAGTCAGCTGACACTTGGAGTCCACTTCTTCTTCCTATGTATAAGTGGTAGCAGGTCCAGCTTTTTCGGCTTCCACATAGGTCCCAAACATCAGGTTACAAAAGCAATCCTTTCCAATGTTGCTGCACATTCTGTTTGATTCATTAGAAACTATCCCAACATGGCAAATCAAAAGGCAATAGCTTTCTGACCTTGAAGGGAGTTTGTGTCATGCCCCATTCAGTGTGCTCCTTGTAATGTCCAAGGTTTACCCCTATGCCACTCACATATTCCCCAAGTACTCCAGAAATTATCCCAAGTGCCATGGGCACTAAGGGCTAAGGACTAGACATCATTATGCCTCCCCTCTCATCTAGTACTCAATATGATCCCTGAGCTTTCCTTGCTTCTAGCTGGTGATGATTAGTTACAACAAGACCTCCCGGCTCTTTCCTGCCACTACCTAGTCAACCTTCAGTGTTTAGTGACCCGTTGGACCTTCCCTTATTTATTCCCACATTTTAACGTGTGTTTAGGCCTCCTTCCGGTCTTGCAAACATCTCTCAGTCATCTGGGTTCTGAAACAGGGGATCTTGAAAGATCTCGAAGTACTGCAACATTTAGCCATCATCATAGGTGCAGCAGTATAAATACCGAGCCCACCACGCCTAGCTTTGCTTGGTTTCAGTTATTCCTGCGAAGCAGTGTTCTGCGCTTCTGCTCCATACTTCCCTGTGCACCTTTTTCAACAATTATAGTCCAGGTCCTTAAACTCAGCTGTGACTTCAGCTTCGTCCTTGTTGCGGTCATCGTTCTCCTGCATTTCCTGCAAAAAGAAAACAAAGAACAAAGAAATCAAAAACTGAAAATCAGGTCACTGCCCTGAACTGAGTCTCCGCACTTGTAACAGAAACTACACACATAAAAAGATGGGACTGTTCTATATTTTTATGGGCAGAGGCTCCACCACAAGTGCAGAGACTCTGCAATCGTAATGTTACTACTCGTGACATACCTTTGTGAATACAAAAATATTACAAACTTACACAAAAGTGTACTACTTTTACCTTTTTGAAAGAGGCCCTCTGTGCTTATCCCCTGTTGGTGAGTAGATTCTCAAGAAGAATAGTGGGAGGGAATCTTAGGTAGAAGAAACCTGTGAATATTCAAAACCGCTCTTATAACCAGTGTGGATGTGTGGTCTCTAGGTTCTGGACGAGTGATAAGACATCGCCACCTATCTTGGTCATTTTCAACCCCTTTTCCCCCTGGGGGTTTACTGCCAGCTCACGTTACTCCAGTGCATTGAGGGTTATCCTCAGGGGGATTGAGTGGACTCTGCGCTCCCATAGAGACCTGGCCTTTAGGTGAGTGGACTCACAACAGCTTGTATGCCAGCCAGGGGTGTATTTAGGGAAATGAGCAGTCACCTCCTTTTCATCTACATCAGACTGATTATCCATAGCTATGGAGGGCCTATGGAACACAACGCTTATGTTCCCCAGCTCTTCCTTTACATTTAACTATAAGTGGGCCAGATCTGGCGACTGGGTAGTCAGACCTGCATAAATTATGCAAAAAAGGAAGCCGGGAATTCCAGATAGTTCGTAATTTCAATGTGGAGAGTAGCTCCTTTGTATTGCGCACCGGACAACACAACTGACACTCTGCTCACCTCAAATGTCTGTTTTCTAGCAGAGTTTATAAGCATAGGATTAGCACCATGCCATCCATGCCGAGCTAGAAAGTAAAAAGCCTTTTGCCTTTTTTACAGCAAAGTCTTTAAGCATATGAATAGCTATGCTTGAGATGAGACTTCAGGATATCCTAGTGATCAGCTTGTATTTCCACTAGATAATAATGTTATAGAGGAGACAAGAACATCCCTGATTACTTCAGCGAATGGTTACCAAGGAATAACATGGCTTTACCCTGCAAAGTATGCCTCACAGTTAACTTGGTACATCTATTACACGAATACAAAGAATGATTGAATGGAAAGAAGAGTCCACATAGCACAGAAAACTCATTATAAAAAGAAGAAAATGCTTAAGATAGCATTCAGCAAACAAAAACATGGACTGTATATTTCAATACACAAGTCCTTTTGCCTGAGTTATTTCCTTTTGTGTTCCTGAAATATTTTGTACTGAATATAATATAATGGCTTCTATGCACTTGTATAGACACATAAAATGCCCATTGAGAGATGACACTTGCAACTCAGTTATAACATAGTTGCATCCAAGCCACCCGAGACTGAATAAAAACATCCACTGCTATGTGTTTAACTCTTATTAGAGCTCTTCAGAGAGGTACAGATTTGTCCATGCACAAGGAAGCCCCCAGTATACTGCAAGACAATAATCGTTCAGTATTGCATAAAGGCACACATCTTCTTCGGCCATGGTTGTTTGTTCTGTGGACAGATCTCTTGACATCAGCTGCTAAACAAGTGTCCTTGAAGGTGGATGTGGTAAAGTATTGTCTGATCCAGCAGCTGGAGAGTAGATTTATGTAAAATTTAACATAAAGAGTTATGAATTAAAGGATAACAGTAGCTTTCAAATAGTATCATTGCAGAGAGATAAGCATCAATCAATCAAACAGTAGATTTGTAGAACACTACTTGTCACCCCTGAGATTATCCAGGCGCTGGCTGTGTCAAGTTGATCAGCCGAAAAGTCAGGTCTTCACCTGCTAAGTTGGATGCGTGGGGCTGAGGGTTAGAGAAATGGATGAGGAGTGGAGGTGTGTGGTGGGCTCATAGAAGTTCAGGTAGCAGTTCAAGTAGGCAGGTCTGCAGTTGTGTAGGGCCTTGTATGCATTGATCAGAAGCTTGAATTGTCATCTTTTCTGTACATGGAGCCAATGGAGTTCCCTAAGGTAGGGTGTGATATGGGTTCATCTAGGGAGATCAAGTACGAGTCTGGCTGCGGCTCTCTGTTTGGTATGCCGTCGGAGGAGGAGTTGAGCTGCGATCTCTGCATAGAGTGGGTTTCTTTAGTCCAGTAGGCTGGAGGTGAGGGCCTGGTTGATGGTATGTCTTGAGTTTTGGGGTAGCTATTTGGATGGCTTATGAAGCTTGCGTAGGATGAAGAAGCAGGAGGAGAAGATGGAGCTGACCTGAGTCATCATGGTTACCTTGTTGTGCAGAATGATGCCTAGATTCCTAGTGTGGTCGGTGGGGGTAGGTGTAGGTCCGTGTTCTTAGGACCTCCAGGATACCTTCCAAAGGGAGCTTTTGTTTCTGAAAATCAGTACCTCTGACTTGCCCGTGCTGAGCTTCAGGCAGTTGTCCTTCATCCAGATGGTGACGTCTGTGATGCAGTAGTGGAACTTAGCCTTGGTGTTGGTGATATCTTTGGAGAGGGAGAGGATAGGTTGTGTGTCATCAGCATAGGATATGATGTTGAGTCCGTGGGTTTTGGCAATGCGGGCCAGAGGTGTCATATAAGTTTTGAAGATGATGGGGCTCAGCGAGGACCCTTGGAGTACTTCACAGATGATTTCCTTTAGTTCGGAGGGGAATGGGGGAAGGCGGACTTTATGGTTCTTCTGGTGAGGAAAGTGGCGACCAATCTGAGAGCGGTTCCTTGGATGCCTATGTTGTGCAGCTTTGTGATGAGTGTGTGATGGGAGACCATATTGAAGGCTGCCAGTCTAGGAAGATCAGAGGCGCAGTCCCTCCGCAATCGAGTAGGGCTCGGATGTCGTCTGTAGCCACGATGAGGACTGTCTTGGTGATGTGGTTGCTGTGGAATTCAGATTGGGAGGAGTTGAGTAGGAGGTTCTGTTCCAGATGCGAGGAGAGTTGTTGATTAATGGCTTTTTCTAATACTTTGGATGGAAACATGAGCAGGGAGATTGGTCGGTAGCTGTTGAGTTCGCTGGGGTCTGCTGATGGTTTCTTTAGTAAGGCATTGACGTCTACGTATTTCCAGTCCTCAGGTAAGGTGGCCGTGGCAATTGAGGTGTTGAACAAGGTGGTAAGTACATGGCTGATTCAGGCTTCAATTAGGTTGAAGATATGGTGAGGGCATGAGTCATTTGGGGCCCCTGAGTGGATCGAGTTCAAAATGTAGGCGGTGTCCTGTGGGGGGAGCTGGCTCCATTCAGTTAGTCGGATGCCTGTAGTGGTAGCGTTTTTTTTGTTGCTTGAAGAAGTTGGTAGTCTTGGGCTGGGGTTTGAAGTTTCTGTAGCTGTTTGAGATCTTATCCTGGAAGAAGTTTTCAATATGGTTGCAGAGTTCCTGTGAAGGGGTTGTATTGTTTGTTGCAGCTGAGGGGTTGTCAAATTCTTTGACAATGCTGAAGTGTTCTTTGCTGTTATTGGAGCTTGATTCGATGCAGGAGGCTAAGGCCTTTTTCTTTGATTTTCTCAAATGTCTGTGGTAGAGGCTGAGGTCTATCTTTTACTTTAAAGTATAGGTTTTTATTTGCATTTAACATCAGCAAGACAATATGGTATCACAGGTCAGCATGATGACAGAATAGAAGCATAGCAATATACATTCAGCAACAAAATGAATCCCCACCCACCGAGAGTCCCACAACCCATACGCAGTCACACTACAGCATAATGAGACACTAGACATGTCAGTTTTTCAAAACCAAGCCTGTACCCATCCCCTTACCTCGAATCCCATGGACCCTTAACCCACCTCCCCCCTCCATGCATGGTTATGGGTGATAAATACACCTAGGGTCTGATTCACAAAGGCAATCTGAGACAAAAGTCTAACTTTACGACTTTTGGTATTCACAGAGGTCATTTATGAGTCATATCTTTACGTCTGCAGTCGGGCTGGAATCTCCGCACCCGGGCTGTACTCTCCACACCCAGGCCGTACTCTCCGGGTCGGGTCGTACTCTCCGGCTCAAGCTGTACTCTACGGCTCGGACCAGATGAAGTGTGATCAATGGGCAGGAATACATATTTTTACAAAAAGGAACATTATGGAATGTGTGATAAATGGTAGAGGAGGTCACGAAAATCAGTTTAGGTAGGGAAAACGGTGTGACTGGACACTACATCATATCCCAGAAAAGTTTGCTCCTTTGCATCCTGGTACATGCAGTCCATGATTTGCACTCCCCTAAGTGTTGAGCAGCCCAAGATATGTGCTCCACTCTCTGTTGACTGTAGTGTGACACTAGAGTCAACACTGAGGGGTGCGCAAATCATGGATTGCATGTACCATGATGCAAAGGAGCTAACTTTTCTAGGATATGATGTAGTGTCCGGCCGCACCCTTTTCCCTGCCCAAACTGATTTTCATGATGTCCTCTACAATTTATCACACGTTCCTAATGTTCCTTTTTGTGAAAAATTATATTCCGCCCATTGATTACACTTCATCCAACCCAAGCCGGAGTGTACATCTCGAGCGGGAGAGTACGGCCCCAGCCGGAGAGTACGACCCAGGTGCGGAGAGTACGGCCCAGGTGCGGAGAGTAGGGCCCACCTGCAGACGTAAATATACGACTCGTAAATGACCTCTGTGAATACCAAAAGTCGTAAAGTTAGACTTTTGTCTCAGATTGCCTTTGTGAATTGGGCCCCTAGTGTATTACATTAAATTGATTCAATTTAAAGCTGGCATTAGAGGACACCATCCTAACCCCCTCATGTACAGTGAGCATGGCAATACAATCATCTTACCTAATGTCACCTTTCCCATTAAAGATAAATGCAAAGTTTTCCAGATTCATATGGATGGTTGTTGCTTCTCCAATACTCTCCCCATGTTGAGGGCCACAAAACTCGATGCACCATGGACCAATATGATTCCCAAGTACCTAATGGTTTCAGTTACGCAGGGCATGTGCATACGGGGGTGGGTCGCCAGAGGCCTACCAGCTAACCCTTCCATGGGGAACAGCCTAGATTTGGTACGGTTAACGGTGAGACCCGATAATTTGCTGAACTCAGCCACAAGATAGGGCAGAGGGCTGTCTTGAAGGCAGTCTTGTCTGTTGTGTCCCTGCTGGTGTACCATCTCCTTTACAGTTGTTTCCAGTGTCATTTAACAGTTCTAAGGTCCTCAGTGTACCAGTTAGCCTTCTTGGTAGACCTTCTGTGGGTGTTGTTGGCGGTAAATATACCCGGGTGTAACGGTGACGGAGAATCCTTACCACCAAGAATGCAGTCCGCCCACCAAATGTATATGCGGGTGGGCCTTATGATTAATCATGGTGGAGACTACTCAGTCTCTGCCTTGATTAATCTCCTCCAACCTCCCTGCGGGGAAAGGAACATCAGAGGCTGACCTGTCATTCTGCCCACATAATTTAGATGGGCGGAATTACAGGCCAGTTTTCATGCCCATCACCGCCAGGAAAACCCTGGCGGTAAGGGGCAGTGAAAACTGCTAAATGCTGCTGCTTGTCTTGGGAGTGGACTCCTATGTGGAGGGGTACTTTTTATTTTTTATTTTCAAAAAGAAAATCCTGTTTCAGTAATTTCCTTTTGAAAATAAAAAAAAAACAAAGAAACTTTGGTGCAGGGCCTTGTCCTGCTGCCCTGCACCAAAGAGTAAAATGCATTGACAGGGACCGCCATGATGGCGGTTCCTGTCAATGCTTTATAAATGACTGCCAGCTTCTTTTGTATGCTGTTTTTGAGCTGTTGATGGAAATGGTACATTCAAAACTGATGCAAGGTGTGCAGAGGGTGTTTGGAACTCTTCCATGGCTTCATCTGCTTTGGGCAGGAGGTGTTAAGGGCAATGATCCCTAAAAGAACTGTGTGCCCCTAGATTCAGGGTTTTAACCTAGTGTACAGGGACATTTTAAGGATTTTGTAGGCCCTGGGCCAAGAGTATTTTGGGGTTCCCTGTTCTGAACAGCTTTGAATTTATAATCCAATTTCAGCTCTTTCATGTCATCTTTGGCCTGGTCACTAACAGTGCACAGGCACACTCGTATGACTTCTGAATGTGTTTACATCTATGGCTTAGTTATGAGAGACTTGCGTCACTTTTGCAGCACATAAAGTGGTACATGAGTGACGCAGGGCTCTGAATCAGCTTTATGAAGTCATGCAAATCCACCCTGCGTAGCTTTGAGTGACCTCATCAACCTTAAGTAAGGCGATGCGCTCTGGAGTCGTTCCATGGGCGTTGAGGTGGGTGTTTCCATGCAACACCTATGGATTTTGATGCTGCCCTCAATTTACAAAATCATGTAAGCCTGGGGAAGTACCAAATCCTTACGCCTCCCGAGGTGAGGCGTAACACTGAGAAATATCTTTATTTCTCCTCGTTTTTTCCTCTTTCCATGTGTGCTGCATTCTGCAGCACACATAGAAAGAGGAAACCACCTCTTAAGATTGATTCTGTGCAGGAAGGTGTCCCCCCTAAACCCAATTTGCGACTCGGTAATAGGTTACCAAATCACAAATGGGGATTTTTACTTTTTAAAAAGTCAATTTGCGTTCGCAAACGGGCTGATTCTGCAAATCAGACCATTGACAAATGCAAAAATGCTTTCTAAAGGTGGCCCTATGTCCCTGCCTGCAATGTGAAGTTAGGCAGCGCTACATTGATCATAAAATCATTAGATATGTCTAATTTCAACCGAACTGTGTGGAAAATATTACTTCGCTTAGGGTGTCAGCATACCATGCACCAGTCCCCACTATGCTTGAGATGAAGCTTCAGGATATCCTAATGTTCAGCTTTTATTTGCTGGATTTTCACTAGATAATAATGCTATCGAGGAGAAAAGAACATTCCTGATTACTTCAACTACAGGTTGCAATGGAATAGCACTTCTTTACCTCAATAAGTATAACTGAAGGTTAACTTGGTTAATCGATCAAAAGAATACAAAGAATGAGTGAACGAAAAGAAGAGTCAACATAGCACAGAAAATTCATTATGAAAAGAAGCAAATACTTAATATAGCTTTCAGCAAGCAAAAATATGGACTGACTATTTCAATGCAAAGTCCTTTTGCCTGAGTTATTCATTGTGTGTCCCTGAAAATTTATGTTCTGAATGTAATATACATTTTCTTCTGTGCAGTTGTATAGACACATAAAATGCCCATTGAGAGATGGCAATCTCAGTTATAACAAAGTAGCATTTGGCATGATTCGAACTGAAACTACAATAGAATACACTTACAGAATATAAAAAACTAATTTTAACAAGGGGACATATCTTTGGCTTTAGTTTCATTGATATTTTCCAGGACTTAAGGCATGAAGAAGAAGGTGTCAGACGATGTTGGGTGGGGCCACAGGACAGAACGCAAGGGCTGGCTGCAGCCGTGGTGATTGAGGCTGTTGTCACTGGTGTCCATCCTACTCTGGCTCTTTAGACCGGGCCAAGAACACTTCTTTCCAAACTTGACTCTCAGGGTATTGAGGAGAGCAGTCATAGGTTGTTCAGGGAGTAAGTGTGGGGGGGGGGCATGAATTCAGAACTCAGCAGTCAGTTGAAGGAAGTGGCCCGTTCAGGGTCACCCAGGTCACTCACGACCACCTCTCAGCCTTCCATACCAAATGAAGAGTCGGTCAGACAGTAGAGAATACAAACCAATATATGTTTATTCAGATACACTCGAGCGGAGCCCGGTCTGCCCAGTCTCTTAAGAGTGCTGCAGAGGGACTGACATCAGCAAACATGGAGAAGACATATTATGTACAATGCAGAACCAATGAAGGCACGCCCATAATGGAATCTACCAGGCAGATGCAGCTAAACAAAGAAGTACAGTAGAATAGGTTTCGACTCTGAGGCCGGGCACACACTATCTCCTACCCAAGGTCACTCTGTCCGTGCCCGCCACTAGACTTATGGGAAAAGGCCTCTATCTGATGGGAAAGGTATGCGCTAATAAGAACAGTGTATTCATTAGCAAAGCAAGGTGTTGGAGAAATGAAATCACCAGAAACCGTTTTTCAGAGAGACAGACATTAGTTTAGATCATGGTTCAAAATGGCGGCCAAACATAAAATGGTGCCGCGAATGCTAACTTACATAGAATAATGCACAAGCAAAGATAGCGAAAACATTTTCATTACAACAGACCCTCCTTTTAGCATGAGCTAACTATTTTCAGGAAATGATCAAAGAAAGTATAACATTTTCATGGACAAAGGAACATCAGTATTCGGAACAATCCATATATTCAGTGTCAGGAATAGAGGCTGCAAGGAAAGATGTAGTCTCAAAAATACCTTCATCAATCAGCATCAAATCATCAATATCCTTTTGTATCATAATTGCGACATTAGTATCATGCATTGACACTTTCTGTTTGGGGGTGAGAATATTGACACAATAGGAGCAACGAGCTGGGAGACATTGTTTGCAGAGGCAACATCTAAAGAAGATACCAGCAACCACACCAAGAAGGTGAGAATCTTCCAACCCCAAGATGTGAGTGTGTCCCTAAACCACCCGACAGTGTCCAAGTACCTGTTTCCTGGTGTATGTCAGACTGTTGCCAATGACGCGACAGGCCCCTCCCCTATCTGCAAGTATGACGTCTAGCACCATCCTGTTCTGCAAAGTAACTAATCTCATAGCCTGGAGCTCAGCAGTGATATTTGTCATTATCCCAGCAGTTGTATTGATAACCCCCTCAACAACTCTTGTTAACTGATGAATTTGAAGGCTATAAGCCATGGGGCCCCAAAAAGGTAGTAGGCCCTTTATAGCGTCCCCAAATTGCTGTGCAGTGGTGTCTGTTTGATATATATCCTTTGTGTCAACAACCCTTTTGACTCGGGTCTGGGAGGTACTTCTACGTTGCAGCTTGTTATTTTTATGATAATTAGACGGGGCAACATATACAGGGGGGGGAAGGAAAGAGAGATAACATGTACCTGACCATCCACTCGGGAGCCAAACGTGAGCTGGTGACCCACAAACAAAATAGACATTATGGGGCAGGATCAAAGGCGGACTATTAGTCATATTCAGCTTGTTTGTGAAATTACATTTACTCTCCCCCACCTTTATCTCCCCAGTCCCCTGGACACAGAAACCAGCTGTTGTATTGACCACTGAAACAGGTATCGTTTTACCTTTGGTAATATTTTGTGCTCGGAAGGATTGAAAGTACTCAGAGGTGTTAAACCATTGAAAATCAGCCATTTCCATTCGAAACCAGGCATTGCTCTTCATTTTACAGTACGTATTCACACATGACTTTGAGGACAGAGTCCTTAGAGTCCCTTGTCCTGCCGGTCCTATGGGGGTAAACCCTTGGTAGAAGCGTACATATTCATGCGCAGTATGAGAATCAGTGGATGGAATATCCAAAGTAGAACGGTGAACTTGGAAGTACACCAGACGAAACAATTGATACCAACCCTCGCAGCTGCCCATATACGACAGTGGCATTGACAACAAGTTATCACTTTTATGAGTGACCGAAGAGAGCAACCCACAAACCCATCAATTAGTTGTATTGGACACATTATGAGCATGATGCAACATTTGTATAAATACATTGTCAGTGTAAGACAGTCTATGCGCTTCTTTGTGGGGGGCTAGAGTAACAAAAATGTGCTCAGTGGGAGTGGTAGTAGTACCTACCAAGGAATGTTCAGGAAATTTCTCCTCTAGAAACCAAGATATTCCAAATATTGTCGCTAGTGCAATCACAACAATTAGTATGCACACTATTTTACGATTTGTCGACCAACTCCTCATTGAACGCGGTGGTGCAAATGGCTGTTCCTCCTCATCAATAGGCCGACCAAAGGGATGCATGATTAAGCAAGGAGAGAAATGCAACAAAAATGATCATAAAGGTAAGTGTTCCCAGTGTCCATCAGAGCCTCACTGGTACAGGCTCCTATTGTTCATCAATACGTTGGCACTCTTGAGCACCGGCGGTGGAGCTTGCTCTGTCCTAAGCTCTTGATGTATCCCACGTCGATCAGGATAAAGCACCCCAAAGGGATACCTTTTAAGCTTTCCTGTACAATGTTCAAAACAGTGCACAAGTCTCACATCACACTAACTAATTCCGTTGGTACTATAGCAAAGTACACCGGACTTACGCAGTCCATCCCTATCTAATCTGACTTCTCCTTTTGTGCACCGTTCCTCAACCGAGGACGCAAATTTTACTTCTCAACCAAACCTGCCGACTGTGGGTGATTAACAGCATGACATTTTTGATAGATTCTCAAGCCATCACAAATTAGCTGTATTACCTTGGCATTAAAATGACTTCCATTATCACTCAGATCAAACGGGGCAAACCGAAACGAGAAGGAGCGCCTTCAGGAGTACCTTTGTAGTCGTAACAGCTGTATTGTCTTTAGTGGGGTAAGCCTCAACCCATTTACTGAACGCACAAACAACCACTAAAACATACTTCAAAATATTGCATCTGTCAAGTTCTATGTAGTCCATCTGAAGGACTTCAAAAGGAAAAGTGGGTGGTGCAAAATTACTGGGTGGGGTAGGGGTACCTTTTCCAGGATTGTGCATCATGCATACCATACAATATTTCACTAAATGTGCAGCTGTTTTTGAAATGTTGTCATTCTGCCACCCAGGGTCTAACAATTTGCAAATACCCTGAGCACTGATGTGAGCTGGGCCATGGGCCATTGTGACTACAGGAAGAACATATGCATCTGGTAACATCCATCTCTGCTTTCCTGACTTATCAATCCAACATCCCTCATCATTCAATTGTGCTGTAATTTCGTGCCATATTGCTAATTCTTCTATTATAGCCTCACTTTGTATCTCTTTCACGTTCTCAAGCGTATCCTCAAACATAGTAGCTTCAGGCACCCACTTAGCGGGACCTGCTACAAACATTCTCTTCATTTTAGTCCGTGCCGCTTCCTTAGTCGTCTGGTCAGCAAAAGCCATCCCTCTACCTACATCATCAGTAACTTTCCTATGGGCGCTAAACTTCACTACTTCTACTTCTACTTGACACTCCCTACTTCTTAGGGAGTGTCAAAGCAGACAAAAGCCTCAATATAAGGTGACCATGTTGGATCTTTGCGCCATGGGAAGTAAGGAACCCTCTCTCAGTCCAGAGTCGCCCAAAATTGTGCGCAACCCTGAAGGCATACTGGCTGTCAGTATAAATATTGACAACCAGTCCCTCGCTCAATTCACAAGCTCGAATAAGGGCGGCTAACTCAGCTGCTTGGGCTGACTGATAAGGGGCTCGTGATGTCTCTACGACTGTATGCAATGTGGTGATAGCATAAGCAGCAGTTGTTGTGCCATCTGGTAGTTTGAAACAAGAGCCATGGACATAAAAGTTCCCCTTGTGGGTCACATAAGGGAACATCGGTCAAGTCTACCCATCCTTTAGTCTCTTCTTCCGTCCGGAAGATACAATCATGTTTCTCAATTTCATCATTTTCAGAAGGGAGGGGCAGTAACGTGGCTGGATTCAGAGTGGCACATCTTTTGATCGTGATGTGTTTGGCAAACAATGTTAGTTCATAACCCATCAGACGTGCACTGGTGAGGTGCTGTGTCTTAGTCGTATTCAAAAGTGTATCCACAGCATGAGGTTCCATGACTGTGAGATCAGTATCAAGCACGAGTCCAGCCGATTGTCGTATCGAGACAGCCACAGCCGCGACCACTCTTAGACAGCTCGGGAGGGCTCTTGTGACAAGGTCAAGAACAGCGGAGAAATAAGCACACAGCTGTTGCTTATCTCCAAATTTTTGTGTTAAAACAGAAAGCGCACAATCAGCCGTCTTGTGGTCGTACAACACAAACGGCATGCCATAGTTAGGTGTACCAAGCACAGGAGCCGAACAAAGCCAGTCTTCAATTGCTCAAAAGACTGCTGACATTCAGGCGTCCAAGGCAAGGGCTCATGCACATCTTTAGTGGTTAGTGCCAGCAAGGGTTTTGTTAGTAGGGAGTAGTTAGGTATCCACTGCCGACAGTAGGAAGTGATACCTATAAAAGCACGCACATCTTTCTGAGTCTGTGAGATGGGCATTTTAATAATGGTACTGATGCGCTCAGGAGTCAATCTCCTACCCTCCTTCGACAGTAGGTGACCTAAATAGGTGACCTCCTGTTGACAATACTGAAATTTGGAAAGGGACACTTTGGGGCCGATTCCGATTCAGGCCGGAAATCCCTCCGACCAAGTCGGATTCGGAGAGATATCCGACCGAACCGGACTCTAGCAGTCCGACCGAACGAGTACGATGCGGACGCATGCTATCGGACTCGATTCGGTCGGACTCCCATTGAAGTCAATGGGAGCAGGTCATACGACGCGTACACGGGCTCCCATTGACTCAATGGGTGCGTCGCGAACAAGGGCGCCCCCTACAGCGGGTACGCGTCGGTGCGACTCGCGCCGTACATGCATGTGTAGGGGGGACCCATGGGTCCCCCCTGTGTGCGACTCGCGCGGCTACGCGTACAGGGGGGTCCGACACGGACCCCCGAAGTCCGGCTCCGACTGCTCTTTCGAGCCGGACGGCGCGAGTCGGTCGGACTGTTCGAGGCGCGCATCGTACTTGCCCGGTCGGGGAACGTCTCCATTGCGTGGTGCGAGTCGAGTCCGTACGAGTCGGTCGGAGCGGTTCGGAGCCGGGAACGAGTCGGTCGGGGATTTCGCGTACGCTCGCATCGTACTTGCTCGCGCGGACGGTTGTTCGAATCGGTCGGAAACAGGGCGTCCGAATCGGATCCGGTAAAGCCGAATCCGATTCGGTGCCCTACCGGCCGCGATCGGAATCGGCCCCTTTATGTCCATGCTGCGCCAAGTGCAACAACAATTTGACTGTACTATCCCTACAACCTTGTTCTGTGTCAGAAGCGATAAGAAGATCATCAAAGTACTGGAGCAATACATTACCTGTAGGAAGCGAAAGGGAATCCAATTGGGCCTTTAAAACTTGACTATAGATACTTGGACTCTCAGTATAGCCCTGAAGAGCTCGACAGAATCTAAAGCTTCTGCCAGCTAGTGTAAAATCGAACAAATACCTGCTGTCTGGATGGATAGGAACACTGAAGAATGCATTTTTCAAGTCAATGACAGAAAATAATTTGGCAGTGGAAGGAATCATTGTCAAAAGAGTATTAATGTCAGGGACCACAGGAAACTGGGGAACTACTATTTTATTAACTTTGCGCAAATCAATCACAAAACGATCAACATCTTCATGGTCATCAGAGGAACCCAAAGGCATCCTTTTAAGAATGGGAAGAATAGGACTATTACAAATATTAGCAGTCGTCTCCTCAACCACACCTTTCTCAATCAAATCCTGTACAATTTGCAATAAGGCTCGCTCTCCTGCCTGCGGTATTTTATATTGAGGGATACGAGGCAAAATAGAATTTTCTTTAACTTGGATCGAATCCAGCGGTATCTGCAACAGTCCCACATCTGTGTCGACTTTTGCCCAAAAAGTGGGTGGCACATCTTTAAATTCAACTGGAAGGGGTGCATCTTTGGACAGACACTGTTTAGCGCGTACCACATTCGGACCCATTGTCATATAAACACCTGCCGAGGAGCAATAAACTGTAGCATGCAATTTCTTCAACAAATCCAAACCCATCGAATTTTCTCCACAATTAGATGTCAATAAGAATGGCGAATCCACAGTGAAAGGACCAATAGTCAATGCAAGAGGTCTTGAAATGGGGCTTACAACCGGTACACCAGAAAAACCTACCAAAACATTATTATGGCCAGACAGAGCCGCCCCAGGGACCAAAGAATGAGAAATAGAACTGTATCCACCAAAAATTCCTTAGCCGAGCCATTCAAATCCGCAGTGACATAAGGACCACGCTGATCTACAGGTATCGGAACTGGTCCCTCACTCTGTCCCTGGCTGTCCTAGCTGTAAGACATTCCTGTCAAATCATCTGTGTCATAATCATCATGATAATACTGTCCGCCCCGAGTGTCATCAAAGTAATTATTATCAGAACGACCCTGCGAGGCTGCAGCATGTTGAGCCCTGTCAGCCCCACCAGCTCCACGACCCCATCCAAGAGAACCTCATCCTCTAGGGACCGCCACCTTCTGCAGCAACACGGGACACTCGCTAAGCCAGTGTCCTTCCTCCTTACAATACGCACACTGATTCGGCCCTAAAGGCGTAGTGTTCGGCTGCCTGCTAGCACGTGGAAGCTGTTGAGCCAAACCACCACGTCCTCTACCATTCCCTGCTGCAACAATACCTTTGTTTTCAAATCCTTGTGCTTCTTCTCTGTCCTCTCCTTGTCCTCATTTTCCCTGTGCTCTTAATACTGCGCCATATTTAAAATAACAGAAGCGGAAGAGGTGGACCAAGTGCTTTCGGAAGCCTGCAATCAAGTCGCAATCTACGGAAGAAAATTTTAAACAAATCTATTAACAAACAACCGGACACCTCCCTCAATCGACAAATCCTGCCCACTATAATCCAGAAACACATCTTCAGACCGTGTGAAAAAATCAGACACACTCTCATCTTTCTTCTGGCGACAAGCCGATAACTTGTCCCAATCAACCTTCCTTAGTGGAATAAGAGAATGCATATACGTGATAATGCGACCTGGCAAAGCAAATATCTCTGCCTTAGGCTTATCACTGGGCTTCCTTTCCTGATCCCATACTTTAATTTGGTCCCACGTACCACCCAGTTCCTCAACATGATCTTGCGTGTGCACTTGCCTCCAAATATCGACCGGAACCAATAAACCAAAGACCATTTCAATATCTGGAAGTGTCATTACCGTTGAAGAGGCAGCTTCAGTCAATTCTTTATAATATGCAGTAGGATTTTGCTAGGGTCGGGTAATTGGGTCTTAAGAGACAATACTTCACTTCTTTTCCACAGTGTATATACCCATTGCTCCTGAAACCTGGCCGCCACTGCCGCTCGAGTAACATTACAACGACCATCTGTTACTTTTTGGTATCTCAGGGTGATATATAGGATGAACCTCTCTCATCGGAAACTGAGATACGGAAGTGGAGCTCTTCTCAAGTAGCCTACACCAGTAAGCAATCAATGTCGTAACGCTACCAAAAACTTGGCCAGGCTCCATATTACTAACATGTACATGGTCTTTAATATCATATAAAATCTGTGGTGCTGCATCTTTGAAACACTGCTCCCAAAGGCTAATCAGAGTAGCAAACATATGTTTAAGGGCATGCTGTTGTACAAAGGGCTCATAATCTTTCATCACATTCCACACATCTTCCATGCTGTAACTGGGGTTTTGGGCCCACTGCGCAGCCTGGTTAGCATCTCCCACCTCAGATCGCACATACGGACCCATGCGCTCTTTAAACTTTGCCCAATCTGTGTCTCCAAACCCGCGCACAGGCGTCACATCATTCAAGGAAACTGGAGGATGAAAAACCAGGGAAGGAGAGGCAACCGGAGTGACAGGTACCAACGATGCTGAGGGCTGCATCACAGGAGAAAAAGCTGGCAAGAAAGATGCTGAAAAAATGGGCGTGAGGGGGGTACTAACAGTTGCAGTTTCTGCGGATGGCAAGGAAGCAGAAGGAAGAGAAAGAAGAGAAGGAGCCGATGCCACGGCCATCGAAAAGGCAGCCGTAGAGACAGGAACAGAGACAGAGGAAGCAGCAGTAACAGGCGGCTGTGAGGGCAATGGAACAGGGGGATATATCTTCTGTGGGGCGTACGGGGTGGGGGTCTATTTATCTATTATCTAATAACGCTTCCTCTAAAGTATCATTTTCTTCTTGGGCCACATAAGATTTATCAATATGCAATCAAAACCTCCTATCTTCATGTTCAATCCCTACCTCTTGTTTCTCTCTATCATGTGCTACAGCTTTCTGAGTCAATGTTTGCATTCTCCCCTTTCGTGCCTCCTTTTCCATCTTTAATCGTCTCTGTTTAGCCTCCTTCTGTCATGTTCGAAGAGAATCAAACATAGACTGCCTACTTAGTTTTGCAAACAATTTTTCCTGTAAAAACCCAATTTTCTGTTCATCAAAAGTGCCCGTCAACGGCCATTGCAAATCACCGTTGTCCCTCGTATATTTGTGCCATAATGTACTAAACATAATAGGGCCAAGACCATGCTTCACATACATATCAAAATTAGGAGTGCCTTCTGGAGGTGCCGGCTGAGCTTCTTCCAATCGTGCATCTGCAGAACAACAACGACAACAAGAAACCAAGAAACGACTAATCCCAGGCATTTTCAAAAAGGACCCAAATCTTTATTTTTGCCTGGCAAAGCATTTGCAAGTGCTTTGATCCCAAAGACGGTCCTCAGACCGTATCAAATACAAACCAAAATGGAACCAAATCCACAAAGAACCAAAACAAACTCACCTGATATATGCAGGTCAAAGGAATTTATTCTCCACTGCCGACTCTTCAGACCAAACGGTCAGATCCAAGGGTTTCGCTGTTCAGGACTCCAGTCGGGATGACCACTGGGCGAGGCACTGTCCGGCGGGACAGAAGGGGCAGCTGCGAGTACAGGAACTCTCTCATGCAGGGATCCCTGATCCGTCCGTCCGACCCGACGATGGCCCCGACCTTCCCACCCATCCACGGGAGGGGATGGGTCACTCACCCGAAGGAGTCCCTGTTCGGGCACCAACTGAAGGGTTGTGGCCCGTTTAGGGTCACCCGGGTCACTCACGACCACCTCTCAGCCTTCCATACCAAATGAAGAGTCGGTCAGACAGTAGAGAATACAAACCAATATTTGTTTATTCAGATACACTTGAACGGAGTCCGGTGTGCCCAGTCTCTTAGGAGTGCTGCAGAGGGAGACTGACATCAGCAAACATGGAGATACATTATGTACAATGCAGAACCAATGAAGGCACGCCCATAATGGAATTTTCCAGGCAGATGCAGCTAAACAAAGAAGTACAGTAGGATAGGTTTCGACTCTGAGGCCGGGCACACACTATCTCCTACCCAAGGTCACTCTGTCCGTGCCCGCCACTAGACTGGTGGGAGAAGTCCTCTATCTGATGAGAAAGGTATGCGCTAATAAGAACAGTGTATTCATTAGCAAAGCAAGGCCTTGGAGAAATGAAACTCACGAAAAACCGTTTTTCAGAGAGACAAACATTAGTTCCGATCATGGTTCAAAATGGCGGCCAAACATAAAATGGTGCCGCGAATGCTAACTTACATAGAATAATGCACAAGCAAAGATAGCGAAAACATTTTCATTGCAACACAGTCAAGAGACACAATGATTTCAATATGAGCCCACTGCTTGTCTTTTTATAAAAGAAAGTTATTTTATAGTACAATTTCACAGTATTATTACACTGCACAATTCAATTCAGCATCTAAGCAGTGATCTTGGTCACATCTTTAATGTGGCACTAAACCCATTATTTTCTTCCCTGCTATCTTCCCCCTAGTTGAACCTAGATGAACTGGTCCCTCAGTAATTATGGCCAAAACATGAATAAGACTCAGGTAGAGTTTATGGATGCGCCACAAGTCAAATGCACAATCAATTCACTTCTTTGCTTTAATACTTACCTCTTAGGATACCAGATAGGAATTCAGTTCACAGTCCTTTGCATTTGGCTAGCAAAACTCAGTGCTTGACATCACTGCAGATGAAGGCCCACTGTACTTGGGTGCAGACACTCGTAGGCCACTAAGTAGACTGGGAATGACCTCCATCCATCCTGTAGGAAACTGCCCTGGATAGAGAAGATATTGCTTGGAGGTCTGGGTTTTTATATGGGTGCTGGTTCAGACATTACACCCTGTTCAGGTGTGGTGGCACCCCTGACTGAGCTAATGAGGGCACCACGTTGTTGCAGTCCTAAATGGACCAAGGTAAACCCCATAGCAGTTGTGACCATGACAGTGCCAACCTGTGGTCCCAGTTGGACTGCTACAATCCTCATGGCAGTGGAAGCCTTGTTTTGGTTGCTGAGATCCTCACAGCATTTGTAGCCCCAATTGGATCACTGCAGTCCTCGCAAAAGTTTTGGCCCAGATTAGGCTATTGTGATCGTTAAAGCATTTGTAGCCCCAATAGGCCACTGTGAACCTCATGCCAGTTGTAGATGTTCCCAACCGGGAACCAAGAGAGCGGGAGGCCCTCTTCAGCATGGGTTACTTCTAGCTTCACTCTGCAAATGTCTGCTTCTCTGGGTGTCTCTCCGAACAATAACTTCCTGGCCTTCTCACTGTGGAGAGTCTCTCTCCTGCAGGGACAATCAGGCTTCTTCCCTCTCTCAACAGGCAGTCAGGCTTCTGCATGATGCCAGAGCCTAACTAATAGTCAGGATTCCAGGTACACATGCAGTCTGGACCTCGGGGCAAGAGAACAAGCCTGTTTATCACGTAAGGGACATAAATAGTAAAGTAAAATAATAAGTAGTAAATATCTGTAGGTTTGCTGCATATGGTGCTCACATCAATCCCGATGCACAATGGACAGGGTAAAGAAGTTTTAAATTTGCTCTCCAATAAATATACTAATATTTAAAGACAATGTTTAACTTTTTTGAAATTCTTGAGGAAATCCATGGGAACTACAAAAGTAGGTGTTTTCCATGAGTCCACACGTGTAGCATTTATGATTGCAGAATTTCCACCAGATAAGCAATTCTGCATTTAGAGATGTAATGCATGTATGCACTATCATATTGAACACTTTTTTTTATTTCACAGGAGTAACATATTTTATCTTACCAAAAGATCTTCTTACATTGAAGCTTACCGTTTTTGACAACTGAAACACTTTTACTGTTGACCTTGACAGTTGTAAATTTGTGACCATTTAAAAAGAAAAAATCTATCTGTAAGGGTATTTGAAATCTTACATACTCTTGAACAGTTGGTGCTAAGCAACTTTTCCTGGTTCAGCCTTAACGTGGAACCCACAAATTTGCCACTAACCCTACATTTGTAAATGAGCAAGTTTTACCACATTGGCAGGGATTCTTTAATAAAACATATTATGTGCCAGGAAGAAAATTCGTCCAAGTCTGAGTCTCTCAATTAAGATTGTGATTTTGTCCTCAAAATTGCATTTATTAAGTACTGTAACCCCTTAACTGCTGAGTTTTTTCTACCCGAGTACTGAGCCCTTTTTCGGCTATTCAGAGTACTTCGCACTTTCACCTCCATAACCTTTTTGTGAAATAAGATATCCACTGCAAATTTGTGTCCATTTTTCCTACCTCATAGGGATCCTAACTTTACCCAGGGTTTGTGCATTCGCATGGAGGGGATGGAGAAAATAGCCAAAATATAGCTACATTTTGGGGAAAAAATGGTGTGCAAGAACAAGTCTGTTTTTCAAGTGGTGGGCAGAACTCGCAGAGTTTTACTCCACAGAATTCAGTGGAGTTTTCTAAAAACTCCGCCAGATTCCACGGAGTTCCGCCGGCTGCGGAATTCCAGTCGTCGCACCATTATACAACTTGTAGAGTTGCAGTGCCCACATGCAAAATATTTATATGTGTGTGTGTATACATGCCTCTCTTTTTTATCAGAACATGCTACAATAAACGGTGGAAAGTGATCTTAAAAAATAAACAATAAATACAAATCTAACAAGAAAGGTGTTATAGATATCAGCACAATAATAAAGTGCCCAAAACAATCACCAGAGAACAAAATATCCTGTTGATTCAGGCACAATGGGGCCATCCCTTTTGAGGTCTTCTAGGACGTCACGATGTGGGGATGCACGCCACTTTTTGAGCAGAGGGGCATTACTGCAGCAATACATAATTAAGGATCGCCTATGGATTATTTAGAACAAGCCAATGTGTCAGAGCCACACCCACTACAGAGAAAAATCTGGAATGTCGATAAAAATGATCCCCTCTCAAAACAACGACCAATTCACCAAAGGCCACATTGTTTAAAAATTTCCCACTGCGGTAGCGTCATACCTCTCCCCTTGCTTTCCAAGCGGCGAACTCCGTGGCGGCTGCTGCTCCGTTGGTGCTCCTCCTCTTGCAGCTCGCTGCTGACTGGTTTCCGCTCTACTAACTTCCCACTTGTCTTCCCACCAGAGCTGTGCCTGGCACGCGCAAGCCTCTCAGCCAAGCAATGAAATCGCAGCCAATAGATACAGCAAGCTGTGCCCAGGCCCGTTCTTGGTGGCCTTTCACAAAGGAAGTCATATTCAGCCATTCAGAAAGCACACTCAGGCCATCACCTCTACTGCAGTCCAACTGCAGCTTGCTTTTGATAACACCAATCAGAAGCTGGCAACTCAGTCTCAGAGAATCCACTTTCTCGCTATAATGTGGCCAGTGGCTGCTATTGTTGAAAACTGGACTGGTCACTTTGTTTGCATCCACTGCAATAAAATGAAATCTGATCCTTTTTCCATTACTTAAAAATATTGTAAAGAAATGTCTGTCTGGTTGTGCTTAGCTGCAGATTTTTCAGTGAATGTTTTGATTACCTTATCAAGTATCATTCTGCCTTGATGGGGATAGGTGTATGAATTCTTGTTTGCATACTACCTGAGTAAAGGTAGGCACGTTGGTAACCCATTCGCACATGGTTAGGGGTCTCCAAGGGACCTCTATCCCTTTGTGAATGTTTGTAAAAACGTTTTTAAGAGCAGGCAGTGATCCCAAGGATCAATGCTTACTCTTAAAAAATGAAAAGAAACCTTTCATTTTTCTTTTTGAAATGCATCCAGTTTTCCTTCAAGGAAAACGGTCTGCATTTAAAAAAACAAAAAACATTGCTTTATTTAAAATCAGTCACAGACATAGCGGTCTACAGACCCCAGCAGGCCACCTTCCCTGTGATTTTAGCGATTGACAATGGGTCACAAAGTGCAACCTATCTCATGAATTTTAATGAGGTAGGTATATTTGCGACCCACTGGGAATCACTAAATGTGTGAAACACACATTTGTACATAGCTGTTTGCCATTACCAAATACGGAATCGAAAAAATTCACTATTAGGTAATCACAAACCTAAAGCTTTGTACATCTGGCCCCATCTTCCCAACTTTAAGGAATAAGCAGAATTGAATAAGAACATTGGGGCATATTATCAACGGCCAGCGATAATTATCGCTGGCAGTGCTTAGCGATAATTTTTTTATCGCAGGCTATCTCTGGAATTTATCGCCCTGGTAGCGCGTTATTAACAACGCGTTTCTCCAGGGCGATAAAAATTCCAGAGATAGCGAGTTTATCGCCGTTTTGCAGGGAACATCGCTGGTTTTCCAGCGATGTTCCCTGCAAAACGGCGATAACCTTGCTGATACGACCCACAGGGTCATATCAGCATAATCCACCCCAATGTTAGGGATATGTAAGTCTGCATTTTAGCAGACACATAGCTTTTGGAGAAAACAGCGGTTTTCTCCAAAAACTAACGTGTGCTAAAATGCTGGGGCAGCCTTGTAAATATCGCGATGTGAACATCAGCGATATTTGCAAGGTAGTCCATCCGGGGTACGCTCACTTTGCATCTCATTAGAGATGCAAAGGGAGGCGTTGGGGAAAAAGGGTGCTAACATGCGATTATGCATGTTAGCACCCTCTTGTAAATAGGGCGATAGTTTTATCTCCGCTTTTTTGGCTTTTTAAGCCAAAAAAGCGGAGATAAAGCCCTTGTTAATATGGCCCATTGTTTTACCACAGGTTTGCCATTTTTCTAAGCGGTGGTCCATTTTTCCTAATGGTTATGCCTGCAGCCTACTTCCAGTTTGTGGTGGAAACAGGTGTGAAACCCTTTGGTGACCCTGGAAAGTTATACATTTCTGGAAAGTAGACAAAAATCTGAAATCAGCAAGGGGTCATTAGTGTAGCTCCATCTAGGCTTTCCTAAATAAATTAACTGTTGAAATAAAACAATGTTGAAAATGAGTAGAAAAAAAACAGTCATTTGTGACAATATTTCCATCTGTAAATTCTGGTTATGATGGCTGATTTACAAAAGCAAAAAGACTGTTACATCCTCTAGATCCTTCTGATCGTTGCGAAATATAGGGTTTGTAGGCTTTTCAAGAAACTAAGGGATTTAGAGCCAACAACTGAGATGCACCTTCCAATGGTTTTTCATTGTGAACAGAGCAATTCAAATGATAAAATATAAAGAGCAAAAAAAGGGTATCAAGGAAACCTATGTGTTTCTAAAATATACACCAGATACTGAGTTTAGGAGCAGTGGTTATTTGTACATCTCTAAAATTATGGGTATCCAAAATAGCATGTGATTGACAGGGCATTTTGCAAAATGTCTTCTTTCTTGCACACTTGATCACTTTTGGAAAGTACAAATTCAATGAAATCGAATAGGTCAAAGCAAATGATCTACTACTCTGTGTTTCCACATGTCTCCCGGGAAAATATTATACCTTATTTGTGTGGCTGGGCCCAGTGCCTGCAACACGATACACTCCAACAAGCGACCTGGAATCATCAGATTTCACATATCAGAATCCATGTGTTTTTTACAACCTGGGTAGATGTGAATTTTGGGCCCTAATTCAGCGTCATTAAGGAAAAACCTACCATGCTCAGACATTTCTAAAACATAGACCCCTGGGGGGTGTCCAGGGTGGAGTATCTTCTGTGGCTCTCACCAGGTTTTTTTACCCAGAAGCTCTTGCAAACCTTAAACTTTGGCAAAAAACACTATTTTATCTCACATTTCTGTGACAGAAAGGTTTGGAATCTGCAGGGAGACACACATTTAATACCATCCAGCATTCCCCCAAATCGTCCGATAAAAATGGTACCTCACTTGTGTGGGTGAGGCTACTGCTAGAAACAGTAAAGAGCCCAAAATGCAACATGGGAACATCAACATTTTCTGTCTGAAAATGACTTGAATTGGCAATGGACGTAGCTGCGGTATTCAAGCCGGGGCTCGGCAGCCACCTAGGGAAACCCACCAAACCCAGATATTTCTGAAAACTAGACACCAAGGCAGTGCCCCTTGCTTTGGTCCCATGATGTTTTCTATGTACAATGCTCTACAAACCTCAAACTTTGCCTAAAATTGTGAGGATCTGAGTTTCCTTTACAGCCCTCCTCAGCATGGCCAATGGCTGATGCATGCACTGGGGAGGAAGTGGAGGTGTCAGTCAGTGGCTGATGCCTGCACTAAGGAGGTTAACTGAATCTATAAGCAGAAGTCCTTTTGGCAATCTTGCTTATTGTTCCCTAGTGGTAGTCCCTTATTTTACAAACTATAATTCATTGATTTATACAAAATAGCATTGAGCACCACATTCTCAGTGCAGTTGTTGTTTATCATTTGCAAATGCATACGACTAATAAAGATTGTGCCGTCAAAGTTGTATTTAATATTGAATAGTCAGTATGTCATACAAAGGGCCTGATGTAGTATTATTCCATTTGCAAAAAGAGATGGCAATTTGAGCACCAACTTTTTAGAAATTGAATAATATTTTGCTAATTGATCTTTGCACTAATAAGTCAGTTCACATCATACCAAATCGTAGGGGGTGACAGAATGACCTGTTAATTAATATTCATTAGACAGGTCACAATTTACGACCCCCTGGGATTGGCTGCAATCACAGAGATGGTGGTGCTAATGCACTGTATTTGGACCCTTTATTCCCTTGATCCAGCGCTCAGGGATCAATAAATGTGCAAATAAACAAGGCCCAATTACATTACCCAACAAAGTCCCTTCGCGCTGGGTTCAGTGTAAATGCAAAGTTCAGACCTAACTTACTAATCTCCAACGGAACGTGCATTACTCACAGAAAAATAATGTGGCAATGACATCTTTTTATAGTTGAATAGTTGTAGGCAATAATCAATAAACACACCCTAAATAAAGACAAACAAAGTGTGTATATTTATAAAGTTTTATCTAAATAATATGAAGTAAATGCTCATCAAGTACCAATACACAGTGCAAACCATGGAATATCACTGAATAAACAATTAGCAAAGAGAAATGTCAAAATTCACATCACATTGACAGTGCATTGAAAGAGTGGAAAGGCGGAGAGAGAAAAGTTTCAGAGACAAAATACATTTGCAAATGATTATGCAAATTCAGGTTTCTATCTATACTAACCCAGAAGGAACAGGAAATCTACTCCCTGGCCACGGGAGCAGCAAGGCCCCTCAAGAAGATTTGTAAGGGGAAAGTCTAGGTCAGGAATCAGGAACAGAAACAGGTAGGCCTCTACAGCAAACCGACGACAGCGACGATCACACCTAACACCATCAGCATCGGGAACCTAATTTAACCCCTCCAACCAGGGCACCTCAATTATACCCTAAAACCCAAATGCCCAACCCACACTTGTTTCAATTCTGAGACAAACTACATTTTGATTGGTTAAGGAAGGGGGTGTACTGTCACACCACACTCAGCATGTCCATCTTACTCAATGTTCTATTGTTTGTTTTTTCAACATCACAACTACATCATCCCATGAAATACAAGTATGCAAGTATCAGACTTCAGTTTCCTTCTCTCTCCGCTATTGTTTCAAGTTCTGTTACTTCTTGTGCCACTTGTGCGCTTCAAGAGGAAACGTTCATCACTTGTCGATTGTTTTTCGTCTTCACGTTTAACTTTTGTTAACTTTAAATTCGAAGGTCGCACGCCTTTGCCTTCCCTCCACATTCTATTTTGCTTTTTCAGTTAATAAAATACTTTTTGCTTAGCTCATGCTTCTACGGAAAATAAAACAAATATATTATTCATTTTGAAATGCTTTTCTTTACGCACCCTCCCAAATGCTGCATCTAACCATGCGTAACCCATGTTAATGTTTTCCTGACAAACGTTAATAACATGCACAAAAGCAGCATTAGTCCCTTTATTTTCATTAGTCAAGCATTTGCGGCCTAGTTCAGTGCCTTAGAACGCGCTTGCACAGTATTATTTACCCTCATGTTAGTTATTTAAACCACACGTTTTTCACTGCACACTATTAGAAAAATTAGAAAATGTTACTAGGGGTTTCAATCCAAGCAGGTTTTATTTTTTGAAAACCCTGCTCCATCACTTTTCTCCCTGCAATGGAACTTTCCTAGGTGCTTGAGGAATAAAAGGAGTTAGGATAAATTACAGTCTATAATTACAGTGTAACCCATTTGGCCACACATTAAAACTACGAGTTGGAAGATGGGATGAAGTATGTATTTATTACAAATTCAAAGCCAAGCTGATATAAATCAGTCACGGAAGCATACTGTAAAAATACAGAATCAATAATGGATATCCACAAAGCCGGACAAAATTTATCCTCAATAACAGAAAGCAAATTAGGAATTCCATAGCCGCGATAGAGAGAATGAGAAACAAAGTCTGATGATTAGACTGAAGGATTCGATCCTCCTGCCTAGACATGAGGATGTATAAGTAACTCTATTTAGCCCTATTCTATCCTATGGATCAGGAAAACCCTATTTAAGTCGGGGAGACAAGAAAGGTGTCAGCATAGCGGAACCTCTGTAGAAGTTCTCTGAAGGGAGAATATTGTATAGCATAAAGCCACACAACAGAGATGTCGCAAGAGGTCTGTACCTCTCAAAGTCTAAAGGAATCTGAATAAAGCTGAAGTGTGGTCATCAATTATACCCACAAAGGAACTTTCGGGAATCCCTTGTCACATGTCTCCTTATTTTCCACCTTCAAACAACAAAGTTTGACAACTACACTTGAAACTCCTTTCCTTTGGTCTACACATCAGAATGTCCTTGGATTCCTCCCGTCTCCCCATTCCGTGCAAACAGTAGTCCTCTCTCTGTTGATTAAGGCTTCTCCTCCTCGCCAAAAGATACTGCTTTCGAGCCTCACTATCTCTCTCACACAATGTGACTTTTATATTTGTAAGATCACACAACTGCACCTGAAGAGGAGAGATATGTTCATATTGAAGGTTAAACATTAAGAAATCCAAATGCTTATGGCCTTTGGTCTCAATACATGTTTACATGCATGATTATAGATACATTACGGTCAGATACATATATAGGATAGATGTAGAGTACTATTCAAATGGATACATTTTCAGTTATAAAATAAATGCAGAGTATTCTTCAAATTAGTATGTGAATATATAAGAATTAACAATATTATTCAAACGACACAAATGCAGATATATGTCAGGATTGCAATTCATTGTTACTGTAAAGAAAACATTAATATGCCCAAACATATATATACACATATATATATATATCAGGATCACATAGTAAATGCACTTTCTGTATCTGTTGAAGTGCACGACATTACATTAATAATGTTAAGTCACACGAATGCATGAGGCCATACATAAATATATATGTGGCCTGATCAAACAAAAGGGTGGAGCCAAAACTAAGCTGCTCCAGTGGCCTGCAAGGGACATCAGACCACTATTTCTTTGACTGCATTCCAAAGTGGAAAACGTCTTGCTTTTCTAAAGCAGCCCATGTTCCTTAAAAATATTCGGTACTGTAATAAAAAAAAAAAAAAGAAATTCCATTTTATAAAATTTTAGGGGAGCAGGTACTGGTCCCCTAAATCACTGACTTTCCCCATGCGGCTACCAACTCAATTACCAGATTTGCTAGTAAATCAGTTATTACCCCAACTTAGGAGTCATTAACTCATCAATGGTGTGCAACTGGAATTGCGGTCTAAAACCAATGATATATTCCTTTCTAAATCTGAAATAGAATAGGGCACCCTTTCATGTTCCCTCCTATTTGTGACTCAGAAAGTATTGCAAAAGTAATTTTATGAGTCAGAAAATGTTTTTGGCTCTTAAGAGGGCTTTTGTACTTAAAGAAAAGCCCTTTTGCAGATGCAAACCTTGTGATTTTGAGAATCGCAGTATTTGCACTCATAAAGTGGTTTTGTACACGAGGCCGCCTGAAATCCTTAGTAGCTATTCTTTTTTCAATTGCATATATATCATGGAGGGAGTCAGATCCATTTTCATATATAAGAAAGCAAGAGAGGGTTGTGCTTTTTCAACAGTTTCTCATGAGAGTCAATTCAATTTTAGGTTCATGTATGATTTAGTTTATGGGTATGCTGGTATGGGTAATTTTCAGAAATAGAGGTGTGTGCACATTTGCCAAGTGCATTGAATAACTGTATAGTAATAGATGTGGCTTTAGTGACCTAATGGGAAAGCTGTTGCTGCTGAAGCATCGTGCCACAGCTGAACTTAGCCTTCACTTGGCTGCCATTCCCCATCTTGCTACTGGAGATGTCCCATTTGTACCCTCTCAACTTGAGCAATCCTCTCTGCAGATCCTCTACACTTAACAGCATCTCCTTCTAAGCATCATCAGTGCCCTGTGCCCCAGTCCTGTCTCTGACCTAAACTCACTCTACACTGTCACCAAGCACTTATGCATGCTGCTATCATCCTCTCCTTTCACCTCATAACTGTGCTGTGAGAGGGTTAGAGTGATTCATCAATCAGTGGACGGGATTTCCTGCTATGAGATACCCACCAACAGGAAATCATGCTGCAGAAAATCCTGCTTTGCATTGGCCCTTGGCAAGTAAAACATCATCTTTGTTGATGTCTGGCAAGGATCAAAGCTTTTCCCTGACTTAGACAAGTTTCCATGCTTATCTGCATTCCCAAGGAAACTTAATATTTCACCCCCCTTTTGTCAGAGTGATAGAGGCTCAAAGCCATCCTTGGAACAATGCCAACATTTTTAAGGCACCTGAGAAATTACTTCTGTTACTATGTAGATTGTTCATTGACCTTACTGCTTAGACTTCCAACAATGCTTTACATTTGCTTTCAAAGTACAGGAGAGGTGGATATCTACACAGTGAGGAATAAATGTCAGAATTTCTCTTTAGCTTTTTTATTTTTTGTTCAAAGAAAATAAGTATATTTCTGGTGCACTTTTGTCACTTTCAACCAGTGAATCATTTTTGCGAACATTTCCTAGAATAATAAAGTGAGAAATACAATGAGAAAGTTATTTTTGCTCTTTGCTGCTGCATGTTATTTTAGGTAGTAGAAGGATATTTATGTTTTTCAAATGTAAGTTATAGCACAAATTTGAGGGGAACTTCTGTACCAGTCTCTTCATTCTTTATTTAGTACTTAGGGAACATTTTGAATTATTTGCTTTGATTATTATGACAGGCGTAGCTTTTAAAAATAGAACATGAGTGTTGTAATCTCAAAAGAAAAACACTTGTTGAAATAAATAATTTGAGATTTTATTTAATCAACATCAAGCTCTGCACAGGTAAGTCCACACTCCCCCCGGCCTCCTCTCTCTGTACAACTGTCAAATTCCAAAGTCCCAACATTCCATAGAGGGACATTCCAAATGCACTGGAAGGAGAGGGGTAGTCAGAAGAGATCATAGGAACACAAAGAGCAAGATATAACACATCTCTTTCCTATATTTAACAGGAAAGGCTGAGTGGTCTGGTCAAGAATAATAAAGGAAAAGGCCAAGAAGAAACAAACTAGTTGGGCTTAGTAAAGATAGATAAAATAAAAGAATGAAGGGTAAAATAAGGAAGAACATATATACAATTAGTCATAAGGACAAATTTACACTATGAAGTTGTAAGAGCTAGAAATGTAAACTCTAACAAAAAGAACAAGAATAAATTAAGCATAGAACTACCCCTTCAGTTTTCCAACAATGAAAGTAAAATCCATCAAACACCAGCTATACAGTTTTACACAAATCCTTGAATTTCACAGATGTTTTATCATCCTTGAAGTTCTCCCTTTAAAATGCTGCCCACTTGGACCAATTATTTTCATTTGTTCAGAATCATTACTTGACCCTTCAGATTAAAATTTACAAATAAGATGTATGCTCCATACTTGACCATTGTCCAATTTAACTACATTTTTTCCAGCTCACGCAATATACGCTAGTGGAGTACACTTAGGGGCTGATTAGGATGTCGGTCGGAGTTTCCTCTGACCATCATCCCTGAGGTTTCGAGACTGACAGACCTCATGGTGCGGTCGCAAACTCCCATTTCCTTATGGGAGCTTGTGCGACGTTCGGAAACCGTCCGCAGCACAAGCTCCCATAGAGAAATGGGAGTTACTGTAAATCCCTGCACTGTGTGGCATGCACCTTATGATGTCTGCCACACGGTGCAGGGATTTACATCGGCCCCCAACCGGAGGCCGCTAAAGAAGGGGGGCCCTGCTAGTGGCCTCCAAATTCACTTTCCAACAGGCTTTCCATGTCAGAAAGCCCAACATGGAAAGCCTGTCGGAAACCAACATCATAATCCTGATGGTGGAAAAGCTGTCCGTATGGGATTATGGTGGCGGTTCCATCTGGCCGACGGGCTCCTTGAGCCTGTCGGAAGCCAGCCGGAATGACCTGTAATACGGCCGTTGGAAGTCAAACCAAGGATGTCGGTCAGAAAGCCTCCGACCTATGGTCAGAGGCTTTCTGACCAGCATCCTGATTAGGGCCTAATTGTCTATTACCTTTTGTTTCTGTTTTCTTAACGTGGTCCATGTCAACTACTTTCCAACACCTCTCTTTCACTTTGTTGCTAGTATCATATTTTATCTTATCATTCTTTTGATGTAAACAAATTCTACTCATTATGTTACTCCTATCAACTTCATCTTGAAAATCCAATCCAAGCCATAGAGGAACTAATTTGCTTCTTGGTTGTCTTCCTTTGAAAGTAAGAAATTTGAGTAACAGAATTGTGTGTAGTGCGATATGTCCAGGTCATATTTTGGAGGGCAACTTTCCAAGGTTGATCATTGACAGAAGCAAGTTGTAGGCATCCTTTAATCATGTGATTGATTCTCTCCACCAGCCCATTAGCTCTTGGACAATAGAGAACAGTCTTTTGAGGACATATAGTTAATTTGCTAAAAACTATTTCATCTACTCTGAAGTGAACTGTACCCCATTATTAGTGGCTAAAATTTCAGGAACTCTTTTCTCCATGAATGTATCTCTGAGGAATTCAATTAATACATTTGTAGTAATATGGCTGACAACACTAGTTGTGACCTATTTGGAGTGATAGTCTACATGAACCAACACAAATCCACCTCCCAGTCCAAACCCTTTCATAGGGCCAATGATGTCAAGAGAAGGTTTACGCCAAGGACAATCAGGAAACTCTGCTGGGCTCAAAGGGACATGGGAGGCCATTTTAACTTTGTTACTGTTTGAGCAACTGGTACAATCCCAACTTTATGATCTATCATAGTGTCCATTCCTGGCCACCAAAAGGTATTTCTTATCTTTGATTTGGAGGGACTTCTACTAAGATGTACTTCATGTGCTAAGCCAATACGTCTTTCTCTCAGAAATCTGGGGGGAATCAATCTAGAATGACATGCTAACTAGTCCCCTTGTACACTATTCTCATCTTTGACTTGACATAAAAAATGTTATCTTCATTTAATTTCTCTTTTAAGGGCCAACCTTTGTTGACATATGAGCAAATCTTTCTGAGTGTACCATAACACTCTTCTCCTGCCTTCCACTCAATGGGATCTAAACTCTGTTAGGCAAAAATAGTTCCTCCATAGGTGCTTCTAGTTCTCCTTCTCTAGAAAATGGTCATCTGGATAAAAAATCTACTGAAAAAGTTCATAGCCCTTAGAAGATATTCCATAGTAATGTAATACCCTCTCAAACCCTGGAGCCCAATGTGATATTCTGGGTGTGGTGCTGTTTTGGGGGCGAAAGAATGAGCCAAAGGTTTATCATCAGTAAGGACCACAAATATAGACCCCATAGAAAAAACTTGAAGTGTCCAATACGCAAACAAGTGCTTCTCTTTCAACTACAGAGTAGTTATTTTCAGCATCTTTTAAAGATGCTGAAAATAATTGCCAATTTAACCTAGTAATATAAACTTTTTCCTGGGCCTAAAACTCCCTTTTAAATACATATAAGTCACCCATAAGTAGGTCCTAAACAGCCCACACTGTAGGGTGCAGTGTATATACAAAGTTGGACATGTACTTTAAGGTTTTACATGTCCTGGTAGTGAAAAACTCCCAAATTTGTTTTGCCCTACTATGAGATCTACCTCTCTCATACGATAACATTAGGTTAGCTTATTAGATTTAATAAGTGATAACTTTTGTTTGGGAACAGGTGGAAATATCATGTTTCGTCCCAAAAGGAATGTGATTTAAAATCCTCTTAAAGGCTAAAGTCAGATTTTAAGTCACAATTCTGAAAATGCCACTTTTAGTAAGTTGCCATTTTCTTGTCCTAACTATTTTAAGCCTGCAACCTGTGTTCTAGGTCACACGACTCTGATTAGAGTGTCAGTTGGCCTTTGTGTATTACTCCCAGACAGTGAGACAAAGGGGGAGTAGGTGCTGGCAGGATGGGGCATTCTGCCAGGATGGGAGTTGCCTCAGCACACTTACAAAGGGCTTCACACTAGTTCATTGTGCCCAAAGACAACCTGGGACCAGAGCAAGGAGGCAGGAAATTTGAGATACTTCTGTTGGGGGGAAAATCAAGAATCTTCTCCCATTTCAAAGGGGGCACCAGGTATAAAAATAGGGCCCTCAGACTTACTCTTTAGTTTACTCCTGGACCTGCAGAGGACCGCAAGAAGGTTTGCCTCATACTTCAGAGGACTGCCCTGCTGTTACTAGAAGACTTTCCTGCTGGTTGAAGCTTGCCTTGTACCCACAGAGGACTGCCCTGCTGCTTGAAGTCTGACTTGGTTCTTGATCCCAGGACTACCTGAGTGACTCCAATGGTCAAGCAGCTGATTTCCTGCTTTTAGCAACAGGGACACAACAAGCTCCAAAGGCCTCTCTTGAACTGCCCAGCTCACCTATAGCACTGTACCTGCCAGGACCTTCAACTGGACCTGCCTGAGCCCGGCTGGCCTCAGCTGGAGTGAGTTTCTGATCCTCAAGGGTCACCAAGCCAGTTCCTGGATTCTTGTCTAGCATCAGTTGAGTTCCTTCTGTGAAGAAAGGAAGAAATCCTGATGTTTTGGACTCTTCGTGACTGCGAACAAGCTCGTTCGTGGCAAGATCTTCTCACCTGCGATGACCAGCAGCACGAAGCTCCATTGAATCCGACTCTTCACGCTACCCAGTGATGACTGACAACGCAAGATCTACACATTGTGTCTACAGTCCGTGGTGACTGCCAACTTGAATCCACAGAAATGACCATCCGTGATGCCCGACAGGATCTTTGCGATATAGTCATTACCATTCGTGAGTCCGGTCTGCTCTTCATGCTACAGTGAAGACCATCCATGACGCTCTCCTCACAGCCTCACAGCCTCCTCTGCCACAAACAGAACTCTTTGTGCTGGAGTTTGAGAAGGTAACTTTTTTCAGTGGGATTAACCTGGTCCCTGTATCTGGCGAATGCTCCATTGCTGTCAGCCTGAACTTGTGATTTTCACATGGTCTCCAGTTCTCTTGACTGGATTTTTGTCATTTTTCTAAATTGGTGTGGGATTTTTCTAGTGTGGTGTTTTCTTTTAATTTTATTACTGTTTGTGTGCTGCATAAATACTTTACACATTGCCTCCAAGTTAAGACTGACTGCTTTTGTGCAATGCTACCAGAAGGTAAAGCATAGGTTAATTAAGTGACTTTTTTAGTTCACCCTTAACAGGATTATGGTTGTTGCTTGAGAAGGGTTTTCACGCCCCTCTTTCAAAAACCAATTGTCTAACAAAATGCTATGATTCTTTCTTTTCTTATCTATTACTTGGGATAAAGTGGACCCTAACCCCTTGGAACTCACATATGAATCGTCTTTTTGTTTACATCAAAACTTACCTAAAAATGAGCTTCTCCTTAATTTTTGATAACTCATGTTGACAATCCTGAGAGCATATAAAGAGAATAGTCTTTTTTTAGGATAACCTTCATGATGTGCACAATACTGGCAAAGTTCTGAACAAATATTGAATAGAACTCAGAAAGTCCTAGCTAGGAGTTTAGTTCCTCTTTATGCCTGGATGCAGGAGCATTTTTTTACAACTACCATTAAATCATGTTCAGGTTTCACTCCCTCTTTGGGAATGGTATCTCCTGAATATCTGACAGGCTCAACACCCAACTGAAGTCAAACAACAAGGACCCCCTGCTACTAATGTAGATTCCTAGGGCAGGGAATTACTGTATTTGAGTAAAAACCCCTAGGCAACTATAAGTCTACATAATATCTAAGACCAGAACACAGACATGATATTAAGGACTCAGTGTATACATCAAATCATAAAAACATTCATGTATTTAATACAAAATTCATTAAAGTCATCCTCATGAATGTTCAATTATTTTAAAAAAAACATACCTGTTTCCCTGGTACGCCGGTTTGCCACGAATCTCGGGTCGTCTATCAACCCATCCATTAGGGCAATTGTTCCTGGTTTCACTCTTCTCAAAAAGTAATTGCCTAAATAATTTGGAACAATTCCAACGGCTGTCTTTACATGGATTCAAATTCCCCTGTACATCTACAGATATAGCCCATAGATGATACAGAATTACTTTACCCACGTCGCAGACATACGACTATCTAGTTGATCCAGCACACTTCCCCCATCCTGAGGTTTGATTTGAATATGAAGTCGCTTGGGCTCAAGCATTCTGAATCATTTACCTGAGTGCTGTTTTATCCCTTCTTATTGAATCCCTGTCCCTCCTGGGTAGATATATCAAGTGATACATTGTGGAATTACTGTGACTTTCCTTATGAAGTCGTCGAGTATGCCGAAACGCTCGTAGACATTAAGAAGATCCATCATTTAGCCATGTCATCTAATTGTTTATTTATTAGATATATTTTGTGTTTTCTAATTATTGATTTTGCAATTCTGTTACCATAACCTATCAGTATATTCAATGGAAACATGTATGGTTTTTGAGTATTATGTTTATGTTGTTTCTGTTAAGTCATGTTGAGATGTCGTTGCACTTATGTTTTTTTGAAATTATTGGAACATTCGTGAGGATGATTTTAAAGAATTTTGTATTCAGGCCTTTACCACTAGCTTTCTGAGCAATACCTGTGGGAGCAAACCACTCGGATGCTTCAATGGGATCAATAGGTCCCTCACTGGTTATTCTGTTCGATTCTTCCTCTAAAGGTTTCCTAATTAGATTGGAAATGGAGCGTCCTTTGTATGAAACTGGTGTAGCTCCTTCTTTCAGCCTAATTTTATATTGAAAATCTTTAAGATGACCAATCCCATCAGAGAACAAATCTGAAAATTCGTTATCCAGCCATTGCTTGCCAGAGGAAAACTAAACTTCTATTATGGTTCAATGTGATTCCAAAATCCTTCTAGTATTTCCAACTCAAAAGCTTAGATCCTTGTTCGGCGATATAAACTTTACCAACAGTGGAATGCCCTGTAAAAGAGATTCCAGTAGTAGCCATTCCCACCATTAGTATAGTATCCTTATCTTTATCCCCAGAGTGTATAGCAGGTACAGCAAGAGTATAATACCTCGCTAGACCTGGCATCTTTATTGCATGTTTCCCCTGTCTTTATGCTTTCTGACTCCCTGTTTTTGATGGTATGCTGGACTTTGTTTTTGCTGGTTTAGTGTCTCTGTGCACTTTTTCACAGCTATTCAGTGCTAAAGTGCAAGTGCTCCTAATGTAAATTGTGTTATGATTGGTTTTCCATGATTAGGATATTTGATTTACAAGTAAGTCCCTAGTACAGTGCACTGTGTGTGCTCAGCGCTTGTAAATCAAATGTTACTATGGGGCTTGCTAGTACAAGGAAGAGTGGGAGACCCAATGAACCCTTGGAGGCTTGGGCAATTAGTGTATTAGCGGGTAAATGTGCCTACAAGAGATTTTCTTTCTTTTGCACAATTTAATATCTAATAAGCAAACAATGGTCGCAAGCTTTATCTAGTAGCTCACATTGAGTTATTTAAAAAAGTGATAATTTTACACGGGTGTAGATTTTTAAAGACGTAAATTTATAATGAAAAACTTTTCAGAGGGTACAAAAAACTATTACATATAACAATATAAATCAACACATAGTGACTGAGATTTACAAGTGATTTGTTGTTACAAGCATCTCATTATCACTAATGTGGACACCTATTCCAAACAATATATACAACAGGAAATTTGTAACTGATGAAATAGAAAACAAATCCTCAGGCGAATAATTCACAAAGAAAATAGATGTAGTTGTTGACGTTTCGGTCTAGATAGTGAAGACAACTGCTATTCAGTAGCTTTCTTCTTGATGTCGGACAGACAATTTTAATACTTGACTACATTCTGAAATCGTTCATGTAGTCTTCTAAGGGTCATTCAACATTTGAATTTACCATCCTGAAGATGGTCTAACAGATGTCTTCACTATCTAGACAGCACCCACTTGCCAGGCCCTAACCTTTCCTTTTCTTACATGTAAGGCACCCCTCAGGTAGGCCCAAGGTACCCCCCAGGGCAGGGTGCAGTGTATGTGAAAGGTAGGACATGCACTGGTGTGTTATACATGTCCTGATAGTGAAATACTGTGTATTTCGTTTTTCACTGTTGAAAGGCTGTCTGTCCCATAGGCTATCATTGGAGCTGTACTGTAACATTTTACATGTGTAGCTTTCAATTGGGACAAGATAGATAAATTGGCGCCGATTCACAGAACTAATCTGAGATAAAATCCTAAACTTACTTCTTTTGGCATTCACAGAAGGCATTTAGTAGTATTAAAGTTAAGACTCCTAACTTTACTACTACTAAACTGAGACAAAATCCTAACTTTACGACTTTCGGTATTCACAGAAGGCATTTAATAGTAGTAAAGTTAGGAGTCCTAACTTTACTACTACTAAATGCCTCCTGTGAATACCAAAAGTAGTAAGTTTAGGATTTTATCTCAGTTTAGTAGTAGTAAAGTTAGGAGTCCTAACTTTACTACTACTAAGTGCCTTCTGTGAATACCAAAAGTAGTAAGTTTAGGATTTTATCTCAGATTAGTAGTAGTAAAGTTAGTAGCCCTAACTTTACTACTACTAAATGCCTTCTGTGAATACCAAAAGTAGTAAGTTTAGGATTTTATCTCAGTTTAGTAGTAGTAAAGTTAGTAGTCCTAACTTTACTACTACTAAATGCCTTCTGTGAATACCAAAAGTAGTAAGTTTAGGATTTTATCTCAGATTAGTTCTGTGAATCGGCCCCAATGAGTTTAGGCTCTCTGAACTCAGAATTTAATAACAGATCTTTTAATAAAGGTGCTATTTAAATTACAGGAAATGGTATCCCCGATGACAACGCTCCCCGCTAACATCGACTCCACTGCCTGCAGTGGGTCCTGCCAACACTGCGACAAGCATTGCCCTGCTTTGCACCGCAGCCCTGGTCTCAGCGACACCACTGGATGGTGTCACCGAGCCGCTGTCTGCACCACGACCTGAGGGCACCGCACGCCACACCGCTGCACTTGACACCAGGAGAAAGAGAGACGAGCTAAACCACACCAGGTGGTTTAGGAGTACGAGCGGTAAAGACTTTTTTAACATTGTTTTAGTATTGAATTTGTGCCCACATAGATGTGCCTTACAACTTATTTAATAAAAATAATCACTCACTATCATCCTACATACTTACTTGTGCCGATACACAGGGCACCAACACCTACTCACTTCTGCCGCGACACGGTGCGGTCTAGTGGTTGCTGGGACCTCAGCTGCTGCACAGCAGGGCTGATTGGTGAGGTGGGGTGAGGGAATGCTCACTTAACCAGGCTGGAGCGGACGCACAGCCAAGGAGAGACACGCTAAACCACACCAGGTGGTTTGGGAGTACGAGCGGTAAAGACTTCTTTTTAACATTGTTTAAGTATTGAATTTGTGCCCACATAGATGTGCCTTTCAACTTATTTAAAAAATAATCACTCACTATCATCCTACCTACTTACTTGTGCCGACACACAGGGCAACAACACCTACTCACTTCCGCCGCCGCGTGGTCTAGTGGTTGCGGGGACCTCAGCTGCTGCACAGCAGGGCTGATTGGTGAGGTGGGGTGAGGGAGTGCTCATTTAGCCGGGCTGGAGTGGACGCAAAGCCAAGGAGATACGCGCTAAACCACACCAGGTGGTTTGGGAGTATGCGCGGTAATGACTTCTTTTTTAAGATAGTTTTAGTATTGAATGTGTGCCCACATATATGTGCCTTATAACTTATTTTTTTAAAATAATCACTCATTATCATCCTACCTACTTACTTGTGCCGACACACAGGGCACCAACACCTACTCACTTCCGCCGTGACTCGGGGCGGTCTAGTGGTTGCGGGGACCTCAGCTGCTGCACAGCAGGGCTGATTGGTGGGGTGGGGTGAGGGAGTGCTCATTTAGCCGGGCTGGAGCGGACGTGCAGCGGACACGCGCAGTGGGCACGCCGCTGGCACACCAAAGGCAAGCCCGTCTGCGCCCGTACGTGTCCGACCGGGGCCAGGACCCTTGGTCAAATCCAGGCCTGCTTAGTGGAGGAGCTGTGGGCACAAGAGCACAGGGATTGCCCCCTGGATAAGCAGGTGGAAGACAAATTGAGGTAAGAAAACATACTTGCTAAACATGGGAGAGGAGTGAGAACTGCTAAGGGTGTGGGGAAAGGAGACCTCCCGGGATTAAGGGCAGCATTACTAAATACACGATCCCTCCAGAAACATAACCTAGAGATCTTCTCGCTCCTACATGATGAAGCCCCAGACATCTGAGCAGTAACAGAAACCTAGCTAGACGGAGGTTCAGGTCCAGACATTGTAGCAGCCCTCCCCATGGACTATGATGTCTAATGGCACAACAGGCAGGACAGGAAAAGAGGGAGGGGGTGTAGCACTGTTTTACAACAAGCAGTTAGTAATAGAGAGGCTCGTTGCAGAGAGCCTAGATGGTGTGGAACTCTTAGGGGCAAAAATAAGCTCCAATTCCTCTTGCCTGGCAATAATAATGGTGTTCCACCCCCCCCACCCCCGGTCAACCCCCCCTGTTCAACAAGCTACTCACTGAAATAGTCAGTCGGCCCCTTTAGCTGGTCGGCCCACTATCTGATCAGATTCCTGGTCCCTCTGGCCAGGCGTCCCAATGCAACCGCCCCCGAAATAGAGGGTAGTACGAAGGTGGAGCAAACTTGAGGCAGGCAGCCTAGGGGATGCTTTGAAAGGAAACTCTCCTAGGAGGTTACAGCCTGAGGACCTCAATCAGGAGAGTGAGTCCCTCACTAACAGGCTGAGAGATGCCGTCAATAAGGTGGCACCTGCCTGGAAGGAAAGGATTAGGAATAAGGGCAAGGGGGCCCCCTGGTTCACTGAGGAACTAAGGAGAAAAAAAAAACCCTACGCCAACACGAAAGGCAGTGGCGTAAATCATACGACCCAGAGGCGCTCAAGGAATATAAAGCCATTTCAGCCATATACAAAAAAGCCATCATTACAAGAAAGGCTGAGTTCTATGAGGCCAGGATTAGGGAGGCGGATAACATGCAGAAAGAAACCTTTAATGTATTGAAGGAACTAAGTCAAAAACAGGAGCAGAAAACAAGTGCCAGCCCAGAAGATTGCAATAGGTTCCAGACCTTCTTCTTACACAAGGTCAGGGATATTCTAATTGACATAAATAACACCCACACCAGTCAGAACGCCCTGGTTGTGGAAGCACTGCCATGCGAACACAGCGAGATACTCTCCACCTTTCCGATGCTAGACCAAGATTCTATGTCCCATATCATGACTCGAATCAAGTCAGGATCACCAGCAGACCCCTGTCCACCAAGGGTGTTCAAAATGGCTCAACCTGTGATAGAGAGATTCTCGCCCTGATCAATCTATCGCTGACAACTGGGAGGGTCCCCAAAAGCTTCAAGGAAGCCAGGGTAACCCCCCTGCTGAAAAAGGCAGGGGCAGATGTCGCCAACTGAAGAACTATAGGCCCATATCCCAGCTCCACTTTCTGGCCACAGTAATTGAACAGCATGTCCTTAAAACCATATCACTATTCATCGAGAAACAACAGTTACTACAGATACGGCAGGCAGGCTTTAGGGCCCACCATAGCACAGACTGGTGATGCTATCGGTGTTGGATGAGCTCAGGCTTATGGCCGACAGCAGGAAGCCTTGTGCCTTAGTTCTGCTAGACCTCACAGCCGCGTTCGACACGGTGAATCACGATCAACTATTGGCCCGCATCTTTGATATAGGTTTCTGTGGGGTGGTACATCAATGCATCTCCTCCTTCCTGACAGATAGGACACAAAGGATCCAACTAGCGGACCACATGTCCAACAAAGGGGCACTGACCTGCGGAGTCCCACAAGGCTCGGCGCTGTCCCCACTACTCTTCAACATCAATCTCCAGCCACTGGTTGCAGCTCTGGCCCGAATGGACTGTCAGGTATTCAATTATGCAGATGACACACAATTAATCCTTCAAATTGATAGCTCCCCTCAAGCCCATTCGCGTGTACAAAGTATTCTCAGGTACACAGTCAACTGGATGGCGGCCAACTCACTCAAAGTCAATCCTGACAAAACAGAGGTCCTAGCCATTACCACGGAAAGTAACCCCTGGAGTGACCTCTTCTGGCCACAAGAGTTAGGCACCACACCCACACCAGTTCCGGTCGTACAGAGCTTAGGCATCAAAATAGATGCCAAGCTCACCCTGTCGAACCAAGTGTCCACCGTGGTCAGGACCTGTATGGGCCTGATGAGACAACTGAGAAAACTGGCACCTCTCCTGTCATTTTCAACTCTGCGGATGGTGGTGTCGGCATTGATTGTGTCTCGTCTGGTCTACGGCAAAGCCCTGTATATTGGAATACCAGAGAAGCTGTTAGGCAAGCTGCAAGTAATTACGAACGATGCAGCTAGGCTGATCTTCAAGCTCCCAAGACGCTCACATGCCGCACCTTTGTTGCAGCAGCTGCACTGGCTCCCCATCAAACCGCGAGCCAGGTTCAAGGGCCTTTGCATCGCCCACAAAGGCCTTCATGGACAAGTCCCAGTATACATCAAGGAGCGCCTGGGGAGCTATGTGCCAGGACGCACTCTCCGTTCCTCCGAGGCAGGCCTGCTGTCCTGTCCGCGGTTCTACAAAACCATAAAAGGCAGGTGAGCTTTCTCTGTCCTGATCCCCCAGATATGGAACAAGCTACCAGAAAGCCTACGCAAGGAAACCGCCCTTCTCCCATTTAGGAAAAAACTTAAGACCCTCTTATTCACAGAGGCCTGGGAACAACATACGCTTTGACCTGGTGTACTGACAGATAGCCGATGGTGGGGTTTCAGCTACTCTCACTCAGCGCTAAGAGACCTGCCGGTGATTACTCACCTTATAAATCCCAATTAACATAACATAACACCACAACCCTGATGCCGGCCGATGCCGGTGCTCCTGACTTCAACCTCACGGAGTTCAATCTGCAACACGTATGACTTCAAGGGCCGGACGACTCCTGCACCGACCCCTCATTGCAAGGTCTATGACTCCCTGCATTTCCAAGCTACTGTTTGAGGGTCTTCCCGACACTGTAGCTGGCTCACGATGCCGCTGTCAGCCTGAACTGATGGATTTGTTTGTTCACGACGCCGTGATAGCCCCAGACAGAGCTATCGACTTCATGGAACTGTATTTTAAGGTTATTCTTGCAAGATTCATATTTTGATTACTGTATGTTATTTTTATTGTTTTGGTCTTGTTTTACCCAGATAAATATTGGCTATTTTTCTAAAACTGGTGTGGTGATCTTTTGTAGTGTTTTCACTATATTACTGTGTATTATGTGCAAACGCTTTACACATTGCCACTGAGATAAGCCTTGCCAAGCTACCAAGGGGGTGAGCAGGGGTTATTTTGGAAGTATAATCCCCTTATCCTGACTAGAAGGAAGGGTCTCTACTTGAACAAGGTGCATACCTCTGCCAACTAGAGACCCCCATTTCTAACATTCCTCATGTCAAAACTGTTTTTGAACACATGGTAATTAATCAAAGTATAAGGTGAGAGGGAGGGTAAGACGAGTGTGGGCCTTACCTGTGCAGACCTTGGTGTTGATTAAATAAAGTCTCAAATTCTTTAATTCAACCAGTGTTTCTCTTTTGAGATTACAACACTTACAGCTTACTTTAGAAAGCGTCCTTGCATTGTCAGAAGATCAACAGGAAACAAAAAGCAGATGTGTTTGAATTTCTTCTTTCAGAGGTGGTGTTTGTTGCCGACCACTGTGCAGCAGAAAAATAGCCACCAGTGTTGTAATCTCAAAAGAAAAGCACTGGTTGAAATAAATAATTTAATATTGTATTTAACCAACACCCAGGTAAGTCCACGCTCGCCTCAGCCTCCTTCTTTCTCTCTCCAACTGTCAAATTCCGCAGCACCCACATTTCAGTGAGGGACACTCCAAAGACAATGGAAGGAGGGGGGTAGTCAGAAGATACCATAGCAATACAAAGAGGAAGATATAACAATTAGTCCATTTCGTTTTTCCAGATATCTGGTCTAGTACAAGACACAAACAATCAGCTAATGTGACTGTATATAATGAGGAAAAAACAGAAGAGCTAAATATAACTAAATTAGTTCAAGGAACTTTTTGATGAGAGAGGCAATATCCTAAGCAACAAGTGGAGAGGTGGCAAGTAGGCTTAACATATCTATTTGTGATAGGATAGGCATGGATTACATTGAACGTATAATTACAGGAAAAACAGAAGTAAGGCAGTCAAAGGCATAACCTTTTGAGTGACATAACAGAACAGAACATGTCAATTATGTTCTGGACTCAAAAGAACCATAATTCAGCTAATTTGCATTGTCCTATTGCCCAGATTTAGAGTTTGTTGGATGTGGGACAACAACCAAAAAGTGGCTGCTGTTCAGTCTGCCTTATTTAGAGTCAGTAGCGGCTGCTTCCAGACGGGAGTGATGGGGCGGGGGTGGGGGAGGACGAAATGAAAAAAGAAACACTTACCAGAGTAGGCCGACCGGCCGCCGTCTCTTCTGAGTCCTCTTCCTCCTTCCTGTCTCCGACAGCAGCAAGAAGCACCCGGGCTCCCAACCTCCCCTAAGCCAATCACAACGCTGCAATGCAGTGTTGTGATTGGTCTGAGAACCATGGTTCGGTGCTCAGACGGGGACTAGGAGGTTTTGCATGTTCCTCACCAGGCTGTGTAATACAGCCTGGTGGGGAACATGCAAAGTGCGCATGACTGTTTGGCCGGCCCAAGAAAGCCTGCCAGGCAGTAATGCACACTTAAGGAGTACAAACCTCTCCTACCCCTGCTCTGGTCAGGCCCGCCCCGCTACGAGAGCCACTGACTTCAATAGGAAAAATAAAATGATAATAACAGTATGTTATTATCATTTTATTTTTTCTGTTGAGCAGTGGCGCGATGGTCCTCTGGCTTAGTGGAGCAGCCACCACAGTTTAGAGTGCATAGATATAAATTCTACTCCCTAAATAGGACGGGCAAGACAGCAGATGCTTTTTGATCGATATCCCACATCTAGCATAAAAAAGGTGAATGGGTGAATGCTTGCAAAAAGTCTAATCAACTGGCAATCACTCTGGGCAGCATTCCAACACATCATTTTCCAACCACTGACAATGTCCCAAATCTGTAAAACTTTAAATCTGGCCCCTAGTCAGCTTTGTCGCATATCAGAGCAGAAGTGTTATAGTTTGTGAACATTTGCCACATCTAGCAACTACACTACTAGAGAAAGTAATAACTATACTACTGGACAAATGAACCGTCTTTGACCAGGTGAGCATACTCCATCGTTAGTTGATTGAAGTATCATTACATTGACTCCGCCAGTCCCATTATCATTTGCTACCCTGATCCTGAGCTATAGGAATTTATGGAAATACGAGGGGTGTGCAGTTCCTAAGGGTAGGTAAGACAGGTCTTTTCTAAAAAGTGCCCTCACACACCCCGAAGGATGTCATGCTTCATCATTGGGCCTTGCTCCTCGTAGGCCGGCGCTGCAATACCCGCAAAGGGGCTCTTTGGCGGAGATATTTTTGGATGAAGCCATAGGGTGAGTGCGGGTGCGTGAGCTTGGTAGTGCAGTGAGTGAGTGAGTGGGTTAAAATAGGTCTCGGGCCGGCCTAACTAAATATATTTATTCCCAGGGGGCACTAGCCTAATTAAAAGTAATCTGCCCCAACTGGATATAATGTTCCTATAGGGCTAGTGTGGTGTATAGGGTCGACATGTTTCATGCCAGATTTGCCCCTAACGGGTCTGGTGGCACTTCATCAGGACCAAAGAAATGGAAATTGGGTACTTTTAGCACTACCGCAAGTCTGGTTCAGTGGTTTGCAAGCTAGTAGCCAGAAGTAGTTAGATGCACCGGGTTAGTGATCCCGAGGTGAAAGACCCCTGAATGTCGGGGCTTGTGCTGGCGGGGAAGGCAGAGCATCTCATTGCTCTGATGGCAGGGAGGCAGTGCAACTAGCGGCTGTCCTACCCTTGCTCCGGGCCCCGAATTTATATCATGGTGGGCGGAGAATCCTGCATTCTGTATTACAACAGTATTCTGGTCACAGCTTTGAGACTCCTTTGATATCAAGTCTGAGTCCAGGGGTGTGTTCAGCTTAAGACTTGAGCTTGCGCCACACGCATGGGGCACTTTAGAGGCTGAATCTCGGCACCCTGGTAACTGCTCGATCCATAGGGAATCGGAAGCAGGAAACGGGCTGCCGGATCCAGGTTAGCTGGCTAGTCTTTCCTCAGCCGCAACCCATTAATAGACACGCTGACGTGACCGCGCAGCGGACGCGCAGAGCGGCGCGCCGATGGCGCACCAAAGGTGCGCCTAAGGCAAGCCCGTCTGCGCCCGTCCGCGCTCGGACCGGGCTCAGGGCCTGTCCCCCTGGCTCCTGCAAATCGGATGCCCTGACATATTCCAGAGAGGCCCTCATGAGGTTGGACCCGAACGGCGGAAACAGGTCCTGCCCTAGGCTCTCACCTAACGCGCTCAGAAAGGGACACTTAGCCCCATGCCCCAAATGCCACAGGATGCTCCCTTATACAACGGGACATATAGCTAGGCCGACAGCTAGGATAAAAGATGACTTTACGGGTGCATGGGACCGTGCCCCTGTCAAAGCCATTCTCCTGAACGCTAGATCACTAATAAAACACAGCGTGGAATGCGCCATGCTGATAGAGGAACACAAAATCATGCTGGCATTTATCACAGAATCTTGGTCTGATGAAACCTCAGGGCCTGACCTTGCCAAAACCCTTCCTCCTGGATATCTTTGCTACACACAAGACAGACCTACCAGGAAGGGCGGAGGGTTGGCCGTAATATACCATAACTCCTTAGAGCCCTCCTTCCTCTCAGCTTCCAACCAGACTTGTGAAGCTTTGTCATTAAGTGTTCGTGTCTCCCATCATGACACTTTCAAAGCTATTCTCCTCTACCGCCCCCCAGGCGTCAGAGGCGCGTTTCTAGAGTCGGTTGGAATGCTTTTCGAGGAGGGGCTCTGCGCTAAGTCCTTCACGATTTTAGGAGATTTTAATTTCTATCTTGAGGACACCACTGATCCTGACAATATAAAGTTACAACAAACTTTAAGTGGGGGAGACCTTAAGCAACTCGTTTTAGATCCCACTCACACTGCAGGTCATACCTTAGATGGCATTTTTTCAAATCATGTGTAACCACAGTACCCAGAATATACCTGGGATAAGGGAACAAGAGGCACGGGGTACTGGGAGTCAGCAGCCTCCAACATAAATGTATAACCACAAAAGAGCTACTCCCAGTATGCTAGTCTATGTGCAATGTATCTAAATAAGTGAGTGAAGGTGTCTCACAAAAAGTGAAGGACTGGTCTCACACACCACCTGGTGTCATGCTTCATCATAGACCAGTCCTCGTCCTCTAAAAACTTGGTTTGATAGAGGGCGGGCATACACCTGACGACAGGGATGCACTTCTAAACTAAGTGGGGGCCCTTATAAAGAAAAGTGAATTTAAAACCCATTCCAGATGTCAAATTAATTTAATATCTACCGGCATCTGTATGGTATTAAAAATGTAAAGTGATCGGTGAACTGGGGATTTTATTGTCCCTTTACCGACACCAATATGGTCAACTTGCCTGGTCTGATCATGCCGCCGTCTTCTTTGAAATTATACAAGCTAGGCATCATAAACCCAAACCTGAGCCCAAATCCAAGGTGGAAACGAGGGCCTGGAAAAACATCAACAGCTCAGAGTTAGATAACCGCTTGAAAGCAACCGCTCGCACCCTGCCTTCTACTGCAGAAGAGGCTTCGGCTGGATATACCGAAAGGCTAGATTTAGCATGTAGGACACTAGCCCCTGTTAAAATGCGCGCCCCTAAGAGGGCACTCCCATCAGCCCCCTGGTACTCTGACAGCTTAAAATTGCTCAAACTTGAATGCAAACGGCTGGAACGAGTCTGGAGGAGAGGCTATACTAATATCACCAAAGAGGCCTACAAAGAAAGTCTCTCCTGCTATAAAAAAGAGCTTCTTGCTACAAAAAAGAAGTACTTCGGGGAACAGATTAGTAGAGCCAAATCCTCCACAAAAGAACTTTTTAAAACTATATCCAAATTCACGACTCCAACTAGCCCCAAAACACAGAGTGGCCCCGAAATTTGTGAAACCCTAGCCGCCTTTTTTCTGCAAAAAGTGGACACCATTTTCTCCTCCTTTTGCAATCTGCCAAAAAAGGGCCTCAAGATTGGAGCCTGGGGGCCGTCAAGGTACAACAAATCAATTCCCATTTTAGACAGCTTCACGACACTGGAGGCTCAAGATGTCACCAAGCTCTTGTTGGCAATTCAGTCTGGTTCCCCTTTAGACCTGTGTCCAGTATCAGTGATCAAACTTGTCCCGAACACTATCGGGTCTGCTCTTGCCCGGTGTTTAATACTATCTTTAACTCGGGTCAGTTTCCCAAATCCTGGAAAAGAGCTTCAATTCTCCCATTTCTGAAGAAATCTAACCTAGACCCCAAAGAGCCAAACACTACAGACCCATATCTCGTCTTCCGCTGCCCGCTAAGATGATTGAAAAGGCAATGAACTCTCAATTACGTTCCTTTCTTCAGACTAACTGCTTACTGGATTCAACGCAATAAGGCTTTCGTGCTGAACACAACACCAAGCTGGCCCTGATTAAATCAACAGAAGAGATCAGAGAGGCATTAGATCAGGGAGGAGCCGCAATACTGATTATGCTAGACCTCTCGGCGGCCTTCGACACAGTCCACCACGAAGTGTTGATGGACCGGATAGTGGAAAGGGGGGTTCAAGGCAAGGCCTATGACCTCCTAAAATCTTTTCTTACCGACAGAACCCAAACGGTGGACTTGGGCAAAGATCGATCGAGGCCCTTTTCCCTGCCTTGCGGTGTACCGCAGGGGTCTGCGCTGAGCCCTACACTATTCAATGTGTACGTGTCTCCGCTGGCAGCCCTTATAAGATCTTTTGGGTTCCAGCTGACCTCTTATGCCGATGACACACAAATTGTGCTGTCAATACAGAAGGGCAAAGAGGCTGAGATAGGATGAGGCTGCCTTGACTGCATGCAAGCCATCGCGAGCTGGATGTCAGCAAACTGCCTTAAGCTAAACGCAGGGAAAACTGAGGTTATCATCTTCGGTAATTCCACTAATCTCTGGACACCTGACTGGTGGCCTAATGCTATGGGCATGCCCCCGGCTCCCACCGATAAGGTGAAGAATCTGGGGGTGATTGTGGACTCAAAACTTTCCTTTGGGGACCAGATTAGCCGGGTCGTATCCTCTTGTTTCCACCTCCTTAGGATCCTGAGGAAAATAAAATTTCTTCTTCCTGAAGATAGCCTCAGGACAGTAGTAACAGCTCTCATTTTGTCACGACTGGATTACTGCAACAGCCTCTATCTTAACATCCAAAAAAGACATCTCAACCGACTTCAGGTCGTACAAAAGGCAGCAGCCAGGGTGCTTCTGGGCACCCCAAGGTTTGTTTCAGTGAAGAAAGGACTCCAAACCTTCACTGGCTTCCGGTGAAACAACGTGTATAATGTAAGGCTCTATGTATGGTTTTCAAGGCCCTTAAGGGGTCTGGTCCTGCTTACATGAGACAACACCTACAATGGTATGTTCCTGGCAGAGAACTGCGCTCGGCCGAGGCAAAACAAATAATAATTCCTCGCGTCAAAAAGGCCAGCTGGGGGGGTAGGAGTTTCTTCTTCTGTGCCGCAAAAGCCTGGAACGGCCTACCCTTCCATCTCAGAAGTGCAACTGAGCTACTTTCATTCAGAAGGGGGCTTAAAACCTGGCTTTTTTCCTGATCAGTCAGCTCATCTCAGCAACCAAGCAGGCAGCTACCAGCGCCAGGACACCTTTGGGTAACAGTGCGCTTTACAAGCATCATTAACATAACATAACATAACATAACATAACCAAGGAGCTGGAAGAGGTGTTCGTGGGGCAGTAGTAATATCTTTATTTCACTTATGGTCTCTCTTGCCATATGGGCCCCAAGCTATTCAAATTTTGTAAGAATAGCCCCATCCCTTTCCCTATCTTTATCTTGTTCAGCCATGACTTTGCAGATTGGGACTGTCTCTGTACTACTTGAATAGAGGTGCTTACATTGCAGGTGTGTAACCAGCACGGAGGTATAAACTCCAATGGCACTATCACATTGTAATGTAAGATACCAAGGTCAATCTCAGCTGTAGGCATCTCACAGGTTACTGCCATACCGACCATGTGGCTCGGATTTGAAATATTAATAGTGCAATACAGTGAAGGTCTGCTTGACAGGCTTACTTGCAGCAGGCCAATCATCCCACCCAATCATAGATAGTTTGTGCAGAAATCATTCAACCTTTCATAAAATGTGTTTCTGTTTTTGGGAAGACAATGATTTACTAAACACTACATGGGAAAACCAGTACAAAAATACATTGATCATTGGGCACTACTGGCGTGGACCGAAAGAATAACCACAGCAGGTAAATGCATTTTGTTATAAATAAAACCATTCCAGTTCGAGAAATCTATCAAGCGAAATCTTAACTCTAAATTGATTAATGGGCTTCCCCTGGAACAGTGAATGCTACGTACGAGGCCTAGGCTTAGACATTCACCAAATGCATTTCCGCTTACGCCATCCACGTAAAGGTTAGAAACTGAGTCAGCCGAGAAAACTCAGGTATAATGGATGAAAAACACACACCCTGAAGAGTATATTACAAGCCAGCGTGTGTTCGCACTTGCCAACTGATGCAACCACGCAGAATCACAGTTGTGCAATGCATCGCATAACTAGGATGGAAACATAAGCTAAGAATAAATTAATTCAGAGCAAGACATATATTATCTCCCACACACAAAGAAAAAATGAGACAATGCATGAGACACCCACACGGATACATCTGCCAGGAATAACAATGCACAAAAGAGCTCAGTTTACAGACAAGCCAAGCTGCAGAACAATCAGTACGAACAGTCTTAATTAGAAAGAGGCTTCATGCCTCATTGCCAGGGAGAACTTAAAACACATTCATCCACCTTTCCTATTGATCGCCACACAACTTGTGCAAGTCACAATTGTTGCATGCCTGTTCATAATCAGATACACCTTTTAACTACTCGAAGGGGCTCCTTCTGTAACAAAATCCCACCACCAGGGGCATGAGTGACAACGAGCTGAGTAAATCACCAAAACAAATACACAGCATCACAAAATGAATGCACCCAAATAGGGGAGATTGTTTCAGGATCCTTTAAGCTAGTAGGAAGCTGTATGGTATCCCAATCTGCATACGACTTATATTTCAGCATAAAGCAAGGCTATGCCTGCATGCATTTTCCTAAACGCTGACTACAGAATCATAATGAAATGCATTAACTAGAAGGGATACAGCAGATATTCTTAAAACCACAATGTCCCATGGAAAAGGGACCCTCCCTCAGTATGCGCCTGCCAGCCTGAGGCACCCCATCATACACCTGCAGATATGCCCAATTAGCGTATAACGATTTTATGTATTTATTTAAGATTTGCATATAGTACTGCTCTAACCCAGTGCACTTTACAATCAACAATGCCCATAGTCTCAGAAATACGAGCGTGAGAAAAGCAGCAGGAGAGTATACATTTGGCAACTATAGAGCAAAATGAAGGAGAGAGTGGGGGTTGAGCTGATGAAAGGACATCCAGTAGGAAAGAAAATAGATGTACAGAGAAAACAGCTAGGAGAAGGCCCGTATTATGCATAGAGTACACTGTACCAGGTTGCACAATGGCACACCTTTCAAAAGGTGCGCCTAGCACAGAACGGGAAAGTGCACCCTAATAGCATGAGCGTGCTGCCGCCAGGGCAGCTGCAAACTCGCACCTGGCCTTGGGGCAGCCATTCAGTAAAAGAAGGGGTGACTGCTTACAATCCTCTCGGTGTTTCACTCTGCGCTATAAAGAGAGGACAGAGATCACCTGCAGGCGGGTGCAGTGAGTGACTGGTACCTCCTTTCATTCATGCAGAATGCTGCTCTCAGGGAGCACACTGACAGTATATCACCCCTTTGTTATGGGCTTTATCGCGCACCGCACCGCATTAATGGCCTGTGTGCCTCTGTGCTCGCATCGGTAGTAGGTTGCCAAGGCATGGGCAAAATGATTGGATCATTGATCATAGTGCTCGGATGGCTGGCCGGTCATTCGAGTTCCTTGCCCCTAAGTTGTGGAGTTCTCTCCCAGAATCTTTGAGAAAGTGTCCTTCATTGACAGTCTTTCAAAGGCTTGGTTGGTTGTTTTGAAGTGGGACAATGGACACAGACGTGGCCTGATGTGTTAGAGCCGGGAAACCTCAATGAGGCAGCTGAAAACTTTATAAAACTACAAAATGAAATAAAAATAAATCCCCTCATTTACATGGGACCACGCCCCCATGCAAATGAGTGAATGTCCTCTCTGGATAGAAGCTGGGGCTACATGTGTGCCAGCACTATCAATATTACAGAAGGGGCCGCACACGTGTCTTGTGGCCCCTGCTGTAATACTACAGTTCCTCGAGGGCAAACAAATGGGCGCACACACCAGTTGCCCCCTAGGGATATTATTTACCATACATTCCCCTGTGTCTCATGTTTTCTGGGAGTGAATGCCTAAAACATGGCCGAGCATCAGTTAAAGATGTATACATAGCTGTGTGTGATTTTAATATTTTGATTTCCAGTTGAAAAATTTCTTTGTTTTGAAACTTTTAGTCCCATGAAAAGATAACAGAGGTAACTGAGTTATGTTAATGACTGAGGAATGTGAGTCATGCAAGCTTGAAAGGCATTGTCGCCCCGAGGGATAGTCAGTGAGTGTCAGTCAGTATTGGCGTTACATGGCAAGGATTTCTGGATTCAGCTATCTACCCCGCAGCTGAGTGTAACAGAGTGCTGATTGGAGCAAGTATGTTTTGAGAGCGCTCATAAGAAGGGAATTTCCATGGGGGGCCAGGATGGCAGCGAGATGGTTGCATGCTAATTGTGTTCCCACTGCCCTCCAAGCCTGACAGTCATCCGATATAAAGCCTCGCTTTAACCACTGACTTCGACCCTTCTCCGAGTTCGGGGGCTGTTCCTGACAGTTGTATCTTTTTTCCTCAGCACTGACTGGGTTGTAGCCCCATGCGGAGCAGAGGCCTGGAACTGTGCATGGCTGGAGTGCCTTGGTGGAAGCAAGGCCTGGGAGAGCAGTGCCTGGCTCAGAGGGAGTGGAGAACTCGTTTTTCAGCAGTGGTCCTCGCTGGAGGGGAGAGGGGGAGCCGCATGCCTTGACATTGGAGGTGGCTGATTAAGTTCGATAATTGGGGTGACCTACTCGAGGCCTGAGACAGGATGAAGGGTCCCACCCCAGCATGGACGAGGGTGTTGCAGCCTGGGGGTGACTGCTGTGAGCGAAGTTGCCCTTCCCTGCAGGGGAGGGCACCCCTGGACTAACTGGGAGAAGGGATTGACTCCACCTACTGTGCCCCCCCCACTCCCCCACGAGCGGGTGTACACCCAGACCTGCATTACTGCCAGACCTTCCTGAGGGTCCAGCGTGCACGCAGAGATGCTGCGCCCTAATTGTGATGACAGCGCATCCAGCAAGCTGGAGGACCTCGAGCAAAGTGACTGTGCGCGTGCACGTGCGCCCTTGGTTGCCTCGAGTGGGAACCCTCCTACACTTTTCAACTTTGTCAACAGTATAGCAAGTGCTGAAGGGCAAGTTCCCCCCTGAATCCTTACATGTTTAATGGTGGGTGTGTGTTTGACACAGGGAGCTGGTAATGTCGAGGAGCAGACGCACCAGAGGACAATGCCAGGTTGAAGTAACCAAGGACAATCATCAGGGCTGTGACTTTGCTGTGGGGAGGCGAGCGAGTGGTCCCCTGTAGCAGCAGCTTTCTGTAAGTGTACCGGAAAAACAGGATTGCATGCTGGCCCTGCCCCAAGCACATCCATTGTGCTGGACTGTGGGTTAGGCAACATAGGTGGAAAGACACTGTGCTGATGGTTTTACTCTAGTGTGAGATGCTGTTGTTCCTTACTGTCCCTTGCTCACAGGGCCTGGTATCTGCTGTCTGCACTTGATCTGCTGTATGATGATGAAACTCAAATCTGCAAAGCTAGTGATGTCCAAGGATTTCTCTGCGGAAGGGCCAAAGATGCGGAAAGGCGGTCCCACTGCAACAACATTCGAATTATCAGCCTGCCTGAAAAAATGAAGGGCCGCTGCATGGAGCTTTCCCTGGAGAAGTAGCTCCTGGATACAGTCCTGGTAGGCAAAGTACCACATTTCTTCTCTATTGAGAGAGCACCCTGGGTCCTGATGCATCTCACCCCCACCCCCCCCCCCCTTTTTCATCTGCAGACGCACAAGGATGGACAGGAGACTGAGGGTCACACCTATGGCATATTACATGCTTCCATGGAATGCACGGGCCTTGGCTACCCCCACCAGATGGTGCAAAATTAATAGATACCTACAAGGTCGACATGCACACATAGCGTACATACAAGAGACAATCAAATGCATACGCGTTGGAGGGCTCAACTTGTGCATTCCACATATTCCACATTTGATAGTGAGTTTATTAATATGATAACCTGAATAACAAGAAAACGAATGCCGTTCAAGTTGACCAAATATAAGAAACAACCTTTCCTTCAGCTCAAGACGGCGTTCACTACAGAACCTATTCTGAGAGACCATGAAGTCGTTTTTAATTCATTGTAGAAATGGATGTCTCCTCTTTCACCATCGGGGCAGTGCTATCTTAGAGAGATGAAGTTAAAAGAATTACATCCTGTTGCAGATTATTCATAAAGTTTGTCTAAAAACCAAAAAGAACTATACCATATATGATCGATTACTCCTTGCTTGAAAACAAGCCTTTACACATGGGAAGTATTATTAGACTGACCATAATCATTTGTAATATTTGATTTCCACGAGATGTACTAATGCTGGGCACACTAGAAAGACATTATTCTCCTCCCGTTATCACATTCTAATTACTTATCATCCAGGTAAGAGGCATGGAAAAGCAGAAGGCATTGAAGTTACTGTGGATCCTACTAACATTCTTTGCACTAGCACAGGAATAGACCTGAACTGTGCCATATCTTTGAAAATATGGTGCAGTTCTGCTCTGTTTCTCTCTCTCATGCAACGCAGTGCAGCAACTTCCTTCACTACATTGCGTTGCATCGCCTGAAATCTTAGTAAATCCAGGCCTAAGAGCATAGGAAGTCAAATGTCACCAGTAGACTTCAGCACTCATTGTGCCATTCATTTCGCTAACAAGGAAAACATGGCTTCAGGTCTACAGTATCCTTACTTTTGTAGCTTTTAAACCTGTATGTGAACCTATCAAAATAATATTTTTTGTCAGGAAGGCACTGTAGTCGACAAGTTAGGGTGACTGATATTTAAAACATGTAAAAATGTAATGTGTGCAAGTTTTTACAGTGACTAGCCTTGAGGCAATTTTTCACTGTTAGGTTTATAACTGGTTCTATGGAGAAAAAGCTAAAGTACAGTTTATGTGCAGATAGTAGTAGGTTTATGAGTACAGAGTCTCCTCAGTCTTGGCAGAGACTCTGCACAAAAAAGATACGCAGTCTTAAAGATAGTACTCGTGAAATTCCTTTGTGAATTGCAAAGAATAGTAAACATACACTAAAGAGTTATTTTACCTTTGTGAATGAGGCCCTCAATGTCCATCCAACTCTAAATGAGGCGGGCAGATCTTCTGGTTGATGGAAGGGGTACTCCATTGTGAGAGAGCACCCTTTCCGCCAACTTCTAAATCAGGCCCTAAGTCCGAAGGTAGAAATCTTGACCAGGCAAAATTTCAAAAAGTAGCCACCCAACGAGAATACTTCAACTGTTGCAAAATTTGAATTTTTATGCTCAAAGATTTTCTGGCCAAAACCAACAACTTCAGTAGGACCTCATCCAATGGCTATCCAACTTCAAGCGAGCCTCCCTAGATACAGCCTTCAATCTTGCACTGCTGAAAGATTTTGACCTTCATAAAAAAAGAATAAGTCAGAAGTTAACAACCTAGACAGGGTCAGCCTGCTTTGTGAATCTAACTCCCTCAGGGTTGGCCTGAAATTGCACCTCGGTCCCATTCAACAGCGAACAGTGATTTTTGAATGGCACTTTCCATTTTCTTGCCACCTTTTACCTTAAAATTTTAAAAATTCACATCCTCTGCCCCCCTCATTGGAGTTTACTCATTTTGGTGTCACTATTCTTATTAAATTATCCTTAATTTTTGGAAATTAGTAGTAGAATTTTTATTGCCAAACTGGTTTGACATTTTCACTGTTTGAGTGTTTATAAATAGTTTATACATTTTCAGTTAAGCCTGTCAGCTCTGTGCCATAGTTACCAGAAGTTAAGGTACAGAAACTGTGTTTTTGTTTTTACAGGCTTATAACTTATTACTTGGGTAGGACTCACATCCTTCCCAATTTAGAACCCATTTTCGTATATAAGCACTTTCCACAATGTTTATAGAACTGAGGCTAGAAGACTAAATATGTCCACTCCCAAATATATGCCCTTTTCCCAGTGCTAGCAGGGCTGGAGTTAGAATAGCAAATTTGATACCACCCTTCAAAATATAAGCATTTATCCCATTGTTTGGTGTACTGTAAGTATAATAGCAGAATACATTCCTATAAATATATGTTCTTTCCCCAATGCGTTTAGCACATAGTTAGAATAGTAACTATATCCCCCAAATGCAAGCATTATTCCCTCGCTTAGTGTGGTCAGAGCAAAAAACCTTCACCAGTGTTTGCATGACTTTCATTAGAATAGTAAATATGACTACAACAAATATATGTCCTTTCCCCAGTAATACCCAGTAATAGTGGGATTGGAATTAGAATAGAAAGCATGACGCCCTTCTACATGTAAGTGCTTTGCCCAAATGTTTATGTAAATATTTAAAATATTGCTATAACAGTCTGTTAAAGCAAGTTTTATGTACAAATAAATAATAATATAACAACATTTTCACAGCTTCAAACTTTTAGGGCCTATTTAGGAGTATGTAAAGTAGCAATTCTGTAGCGCTCTTTTATGTACTCTTAAATGGCTTTTTGAATTGTACCAAAGACATATAGGGGCCTGTTCACAAAGCCATTTTGGAGGATGTAAAAAATTACTACTGTAGTACTCCTTTACAAATTCATATTTGCCTTTTTGATTTGGCCGTACAATACCTAAAATGGAAATAAACTCTAAATGTTCACAAGAATATTGATATTTAATTAGACAAATAGAAAATACTTTTCCCTCTTTATATGTTTACTAATATAGATTTGCATGTTTTAGGGCTGATTCCCAAACTCATGTAAGAGTCTGTAAAAGATTACTACAGGAGCAAGTTTTACATACTCCAAAATGCCATTGTGAATAGGGGTGGGAAATCTATTATGTTTTTGATACCGAAGTGAAGACACCAGCATTCTAGTCCTTTTTTATGCATGTTGTTTTTGCAATTTTTATTTTTAAATGAATTCTTCTGGATAAATCTATAAAGCCAATTTTTTAAAGGAATTCTTTTTACTTTTTCAGGTTTGGTTTGCATTTTTTGATGAATTATTTATCAGGTTTTGAAAGGAGATTGGTGTTTACTTATAGATGTTCTTTCTACTGTAGATTGCCTATGTATTATTTTGAAGCTTTGCATCAACAAAATGGAAGTTTCTTTTTCATTTGTTTACAATTGGAAAAGCATTTTTGGGTTTATTCAATATATATTGTATTTATTTATATGTATATTTGCATTGAAATCATAATGCAAGTTATAGATTGCTGTTATTAAAATTAAAAACAATTATTATATAGGTAATACACAAGCTATTGATAGAGCGCTGATAGCACTCTATTTTGTATGAGTGCACTATACTCAAGTTTAAACGCACTCACATGTATTCGTATTGTTTGCAGTGTTTTACAACTATTAAGAACCATTTATTTGAACTATTTGATGTTGAAAACTAGTGAACGCATTTAAGTAGAACTTTGTATGTATTACGATTCCTTCATGCATAATGTGCAGGACGATATTATTTCTATACACCGTAATGGTGGTTAGTTTAAGTTGCCTGAATTATAGGCCTAATGTTTTAGGTTATGATTCTTCTCGCTCTCGAGAAATAAATAATTAAATGTTGTTGTGTTCAAGGTTAGAATGTTCTCATCCTACTGCAGGTGAAAGAAACACATTGTTATTTTCAGAGTTAAGGAGAAACCCGGAATGTCTTTGAAGATGGCTGGGAAGCGAGAAGGGAGGATGCCTTGCGTATCTGGTCTGTCTGGAAGCCAAGGCCAATGGAAGAAGATATCATTAATTAAATTTGTTTCATGAAAGAAAAGCTACTGCTTAGAGGTGCGATGGAAAATTTTAAGACGAATGACGCAGTGTGGGTTGAATCCCATCTTTTTATATGATGCGCAGGGACAGAGAGCCCAGACTTCTGCTAGCTTACGGAGAAGAAGGAGCATCTTAGAGCAAGCTCCATAGCCTTAAGATAAAACGACCCATTTGACGTGAGTACTTCTTAGGAAGTCGACACGTGCTGACACCTTTGGGGAATGATAGAAGAGAGACAGGAAGGGCCCTCAACTAGAGCAGTATAGGGAAAGATTTTGACTTCTTTCAATGAGTCGAGAACTGAATATCGCATCTATTCTGTGTTGTGTTGTGATTTTGAAATTTATAATCATTTGTCTTTTGGGCCGAATTACTTATATTCGTAAACTTGGCTCTGTATTGATTTTTCTGTACCTTTATTCTTTGCTATCGAGATGTATTTACATCCAATTGTTTTTGGCCTTATAATAAATATTCAAACTGCACTTTGGAGTCAGTGATCTTTTCAGGCATGACGACTTTGTTAATATCTGTCTGAGTTGTTTTCTTCCCCTCAACCACTTTAGGTAAATAAAAGATCGATCGCTTACGCTATACTTAGTAGGGAACGTAGGTGTGCAAGTTAGCGTAATCAAATGGTAGCAGAGGATGGTTTACCTTTAAAGTGGTTTACCTCTAAGGTGAGGGGAGTACATAGGAGTAGGGTCGAAGGTCGGAAGGTCGGTGAGCCCTGAAGTGGAGCGGAGGAGATCGGAGACTGGCGGACGTTGATGGTGCGGCGGAAACAGTGGTGGTGTGAGTATGAAAGGCATTGTGGTGTTAGATTGCGGTAATGAGTAAGTGGGTGATGTCTTGCGGAGTTGGGATGTATGTTGAGTGAATGTGGTTTTTGGTTTAAGTTTTGGTGAGCGGACTCAAGAGAAGTCCAAGATCCCGGGATAGTTTTATATTGTAATTATCTGATCAAATGAGGGTGTTGTGAAGCGCTATCAACGATCCACTTGTGTTAGGGACCTTTGTGTGAATGAGGAAGAGGTCGCGGTAGAAAGCCCCAGGTACCAGGGTGGACTATGGCGATTGAGTGACCAACGCAGGTCGGGGGTCACTACGGCTGAATGTTCTTGTGAGAGTGTTCTATCAATCTTTAGTGACAGACAATTACTTGTTTATGTGACTGTAAGTTATTGTAATTGTGTAGGAACAGTTACTTGGTTGAATAACTTTTGGTTATACAGTTACTTGTGGTACGAATGTGTGTATGAGAGTTTGCGGTGAAATTGTAAAGGCGGGTGAGCCGCTGCAAGGAGTGAGAAGTGATGTCAGGGTGCGCCGCGCTGTGATAGGTTGGTTGGTGTAATGCCGCGCTTGGATTGGTGGAAGTTTGTTAGCAGTGGAACAGCGTAATTTGGAGCTTGCAATTGATTGATTTAACAATGAGATGTTTTAGGGTATTGCGAGATTTGTGTAGAGGTGACACAGGGGTAGTGACTCGGGTAGGGGAAGAAGCCCCGCCAGAGGACACACCGGCACATTACATGGCAACGAATGTAGGACTTCATACGATAATGTGGCTTCAGAATTGGCATAAACTGACAGAGAAAGAGGGTGAATTGGCTTTCCCTCGTTATGGGTCTTTTCGTATGGAAGTGCTGACCCAGCTGAGGGGGGTGATGAATGCATTGAAACCTCCCCCTAGACCCACACAATTTGAGGCATTAGATGCATGGATGAGAGCTGCCCTAGTAAAAAGGAGAGAGGCTTCACAAGGAAGAATGAGGAAAGCAATGAAGGCATATCATGATGCTAGATGGGATGCCCAGTTGAAAAAATGGAGAGTAGACACCATAGAGGGAGAACGCTTGTACTCATTTCGTACGCTGAGGGGGCTGAAGGGAAAAAGACGACAGAGGAGGACAGTGATACAGATGACAGCTTCCTCTATAGATTATTAGCGGACCGTCCCCCACTGTGCGATTCTAGATCAGAGATAGAGAGGTTGCGCCCATCAGAAGAGCTTGTAGGTGTGGGACAACCAGGTTCAGAGGAACAATCAGCAGGAGTAAGAGGCAAAATGACAATGGTACGCATTCCAGGAGGGTCTGGAGGAAGGAGGTATTCCAACTCTGAGCCAGTAGAACCTGCAGGAGACATGCAGTTACCAGATGCTTTGTCAGTACCAGTCACAATAGGGCCGGTGGTTCCGATATATACTCCTAGAGAAAGAACCGATGACAGTCAACAGCAAAGAAGTGAAGGGGAAGAGACCATGTCTGGAGGGAGTCTTGCAATGAGTGGGACGGGTTTCAGTCAGATACCAGTGGAGTCTAGTACTCCACTGCCAGCTACAGCTGATCCATCAAGAATGGATAGTGGGGCAGAACGAGTACGGACAGGAGCTCTAGCGAATTCTAGGTCTGACCTTCGAATGTGGGTTCAACCAGTGAGAGAGTCAATGATGCCGAGGGAAGAGACAGACAAAAGACAAGAAGCGTCTAGAGTACTGTTTGGGCCACAGGTTATTTGTGCAGGTGACCATTGGAGAAGTCGAAGCTGGGAAAGAGATAGATGCTCAGCGTCAGAGAGAGAAGAGGGTGCAGTTCCTAGGAGAACTCAAAGCTGTGACAGGGAAGATACAAAGAAAGAGGAAATTCAGAAAGTGTTAAAAAGTGCAATAAAAGCGCCAATGCTGGATGTGGTACATTTAAAGGCAGAACTAGACGAGGTGATTGAAGGTAATCTGCCCCTGATCAGAATTGATACATATGCCTCGAGCGAACTATTGTTCGTAGCAAAGGACATGGCAAGAAAGGCCAAACGAGCTTACGATGCTTTGTTGCTTTTGGCCCAAAGGTATGAGGTTGATTTGTCAAAAACAAAGCTGACACAGCGTTCCTGTAGATTAAATTACACATATAAGGATTTGGAAGAGAAGCGAATGATTGGATTAAAAGCACAAATTAGAGAACTAGTGATAGGGATACCGATATGGAGAGAACTAGACAAATGGAAAGAAAGATGGGCCAAAAAGAAAAGCTTCCAGACTGCAATAGGGAATACTCCGCCTCCGGGTGGAGGGACGGGAGCTGCAGGAAATTTCCCCCTCAGGGAGGTACAGAATGGAGGGTATGTACATGTGCCATGTAGCAGGGGTGATTTAGTAGCATTTATGAATGATTTTCCTCGGCTGAGGGAAAAACCTGCTGAGTTGTGCAAGCAAATAGACAGGTTTGTAAAGATTTCAAAAGTATTGTGGATTGATTTGAACACCTTGTTTGATAGTAGTACCTGCGGATTTGTGGGCGGCATGTAAGATCGCCATTGAGTGGCCTACTGCGGAGCCACCTAGAGATTCAGTGACTCATGGTCCTTCACCTGATGTAATGAGAAAATACGAGCAAGTGATTACGTGGTTGCAGTTGAAGGTAGCTCCTCAAACTGTTGATTGGTTGAAGATTGACTGCACCACTCAAGACTCTAAGGAATCCGTACATGATTATTACGAAAGATTGTTGTTGGCTTTTAAGCAGCATAGTGGATTGGATACAATTGAACAAAAAGATATGGGACAGTTTGTCTCAAAGTTTGTGTTGGGACTGAAATCCGATATCAGTTTGATGATACAGCAACACTTGATATGTTGGCAGAATAAGTCGGTGGACGAGATTCTGCGTTATGCTAAATATTGCAGTGATCAAGTGGAGTCGGCACAGAAGAAATTGAAGGACAAGTTGATGTTGGTGCAGTTGAGAAGTGCTGATACGATGCAAGGGTTTGGAGGAGGTCAAGGCTGAGGCAGAGGAGGTGGAAGAGGTATGGGGCTACAGATGGTGACCCAACATGGTCAGGGTAGAGGAAGAGGAATGGATCCAGGTGCAAGTGACTGGGTGGCCCAACAGAAAAGGGTCACTGCCTGCCATTATTGTCACAAAATTGGGCATTGGAAGCGAGAGTGTAGATCAAATCCAGCAAATCAGATACAGATGGAAGGTGAGGGACAGCTGTCCGAGACTGTCAATACTGTGACAAGACCCAGGTCTATGTATGGAGGAGGATATGAGCCGCAAGTGCAAGTACCGCAACCTCCTAGGATACCCATGCATAATCAGTTATACCATCAGATGCCTTATTTTGAGATACGAGATAGATTTGATCAAAATCAAGATTTACGAGAGTGCCAGAGGGGGGTGCACGAAGAATGCACCTTAGATGCAATACTAGAAGTAGATCAGAGTGGGCCGTTTGTAGATGCAGATGTGAATGGATATCCTGTTACCTTCTTATTAGATACTGGAGCTGCTCGCTCCACAGTGAGAACTGAAGTAGTCCCAAATTTAACCCTTTCGGGACGATCAATTCTAGTAGCGGGGGTTAGTAATCAGAAAATGACCAATCCATTGACAGACAAATTACCCGTGAGAATAGGACCATTCCGGGATAGACATCAATTTGTAGTGTGCAATTCGAGTCCAGTTTGTCTTTTGGGACGAGACCTTCTGTGCAAGCTGAATTGTACTATATCATGCACTCCGAGAGGTGTAGAATTGCAAACATATGATGACGATGCTGATTTCAAAATGGCTAACATGAGTCTGTGTGCAGAAATGTTTGTGGTGCTCACAACAGCAGAATTACCACATGACTTGAGAGACACAGTTGATCCGAAAGTGTGGGATTTTACGGGCGAGGATGTGGGCCTGATGAGAGGGGTTGAGCCAGTTAAGATACAGGTCAAACCCAATGCTGAATTCCCACGAACGCCATAATATAAGTTGACTCCCGAAACTGTGGCCAGCATAAGACCTGTGATTGAGAATATGATTGTCCAAGGTATTCTGAAGGAGATAAGAGGAAGTCCCTGTAACTCACCTCTGATGGGACTGCAGAAGCCAAGTGGCAAGTACAGAATAGTGCAAGATTTGCATTGGGTTAATGAAATTGTGATCCCATGTTGTCCTGTGGTACCGAATCCAGCTGTTATTCTATTTCAGATACCATGCAAAGCAGAATGGTTTACAGTGATAGATTTGTGTCATGCATTTTTCTCTATACCATTGCATGAAGAAAGTCAGTTTTTATTTGCATTTAGGATGGACGATCGTGTATTAACATGGAAAAGAATCCCTCAGGGGTATACAGAAAGCCCCTCCATTTTTAGTCAATGTCTGAAAAAGAATCTTGAAGGACTGGTGATGGCCCGCAACTCAGTCTTAGTGCAATATATAGACGACCTTTTGGTCGCTTCAGAGGCTGAGGACACTTGCAGGATTGACACTGTGGCGTTGCTGAATCATTTGGCAGAGAATGGACACAAAGTGTCTCCAAACAAATTGCAGTATTGTTTGTCTGAAGTTCAGTACCTAGGTCACCGGATTGAGAAAGGAAAACGAAGGGTGTCACCAGATCGCATAGAGGCAATTCTGCAAATGGGAACTCCGAAAACACAAAAAGAAGTCCGCCTGTTTTTGGGAATGGTCGGCTATTGTCGACAGTGGATCCCAAATTTTTCCTTGCAAGCAAAGCCTCTGTTGAAACTGACTTGAAAGGATGTTAGTGATCCGGTACCATGGGATGACGAGTGCTTGAAAGCCTTCCGTGAGCTGAAGGAAAGTATCTGTCGTGCTCCA